>CM053792.1:277592597-278332597 GCA_028749045.1 Cupressus sempervirens | reverse complement strand
GCTCGTCCCCCATTTTTTGACCCTTTTCAAGGTCATTTAATGCCCCAAACCTGACTTTGAAGCATTCTTAGGAGGTCTCCAAAACTCAAAAAACTACAATAACTTTCAAACCGTGGGGCCTATTGACCTGATTCTTTTTCTAGAATGTTCTAAATCATGATTACATTCATCTGGCAAATTCACACCTTCTAGTTTACCGAAATGATGGCCCAAATACATGCTCCTATTTTTTCGAGATTTTCAAACGCACTAATAGTTGAACTATGAGAGTTGGAACCTTTATTTGAGCCAAATGGGTATCCAAAAATGTAAAGACGTGAAACAAAAACTAAGTCTAAGTACATTTTTTTTTTTTGGGTGACACAAGATTGCCCTTATACCTCTGGATGCTCCTGCATCAGACACCCAGGGTAGATTGAAAAGTGACCTTGTCACTTTATGGATGGTAGAGGAAATCCCAAATGGGAAACCTCAGCTGTTGAAATCCAAGTTGAGTCCTCGATCGGCCGTCCTTTCCATTTGACCAAATACTCTTCATACTGCCTGTTTCTGGTACTCCTACCCACACGATGATCTAGAATGTCTTCTATCTCCTCCTTCTTAGAAGCAGGAATTGGACATGGCTCTAACACCAGCTCCTCAACTGCACCATCATCATGATACTCTGTTAAATCTGCAATGTTGAAAATGGGAGAAATGTGAATACCATCTGGTAGCTTCACCTCATATGCATTTCCTGAGTCATGTTTCTTCAAAACTTTGCAGGGGCCAAATTTCTTCATTTTCAGCTTGTTGTAAGTACCGGCTAGAAATCTTTCTTTTCGTAAGTGTACCATGACTAAATCTCCTACTTGGAATTCCTTATGTCTTCTCCTTTGATCAGCTCTAGCTTTATACTCTTGATTCATCTTGGTTATGTGTGCCTGAACCTCCTCATGTAGATGCTTGATATGTTCAGCAAATTCCTCAGCTTCAACACTTGTCCTCTCCCCTTATTCTATCTTCCTCAATTCTGGTGCAGTCCTTGGGCTATTCCCATATACAATTTGAAATGGTAATTTTCCAGTACTCCTATTTATGGAGTTATTATAAGCAAACTCTGCATGTGGTAGAATCAAATCCCATCCCTTGGGCTTATCCCCAACTAAACATCTCAGCAAATTTCCCAGACTTCTATTTACCACTTCTATTTGGCCATCAGTCTGTGGGTGATGCGTGGAATTGAATTTCAAGTCTGTTCTCAACTTCTTCCACAATGTCCTCCAGAAATACCCCACAAATTTAGTATCTCTGTCAGAAACTATACTCCTTGGAAGACCATGTAGTCTTACCACCTCTTTGAAAAACAAGTTTGCAATATGGACAGCATCATGAGTTTTGTGGCATGGAATTAAATGTGCCATTTTGGACAACCTATCAACCACCACGAATACTGAGTCATTACCCCTTTGTGTCCTTGGCAATCCAAGAACAAAATCCATACTTATGTCCTCCCATGGCCTTGATGGAATAGGCAACGACTGATAAAGACCCGTATTGTGACTAAACCCCTTGGCAACTTGACAAACCTGGCAACTTTGTATGAACTTCTTCACATCTTGTGAAATTTGAGGCCAAAAATAATGTTCTCTAAGAATGGAAATGGTCTTATCTCGACCAAAATGTCCTGCCATCCCTCCACTGTGTTTCTCCTTAATCAGATTTTCCCTCATGGAACTCCTTGGAATGCACAATTGACTACCTTTGAAAAACATGCCATCCTGGATCAAATAATCTAACCACTTTGTTCTATCTATAGCAACAGGCTCTTTACAAGCTTTCCATGCTTCAGCAAAATCAGGATCCTCGGGGTACAAATTCTTGACTTCATCAAACCCAACTACTTCAACCTACATTATTGTAAGCAGTGACTGTCTCCTACTTAGTGCATCTGCAACCCTGTTAGATTTTCCACTTCTATGCTTCAACACAAATGTACAACTCTGCAAGAATTCTACCCACTTCATATGCCTCTGATTCAATTTACCTTGGCTATTTAGGTACTATAATGCCTGATGATCAGTATACAAAACAAATTCCTTTGGCAATAAATAATGCCTCCATTTCTTTAAGGTCTGAACTATTGCATAGAATTCTTGATCATAAACAGAATACTTCTTCTTTGCATCATTCAATTTTTCACTAAAATATGCAATAGGCTTACCTTCTTGGCTTAATACAGCCCCAATAGCACTGCCACTAGCATCACAATCCACCTGGAACACTTTTCTAAAATCTGGAAGTGCCAATACAGGCTTTTCTATCACCTTCTTCTTCATCAATTCAAAACTTCTCGTAGCTGCTGCTGTCCATTTGAACTCTTTTCTATCCCCTCTTATTGTATCAGTTAGGGGTGCACATATGCCACTAAAATTCTTAATAAACTTCTTGTAAAAACTAACCAGACCATGAAATGATCTTACCTCAGTAGCAGACCTTGGAGTAGGCCATTCCAAGATGGCTTTTACCTTCTCTGGATCCATTTTGAGACCTTCAGGTGATATAACAAATCCCAAATAGACTAACTCCCTTTTTGCAAAGACACACTTCTTCAGATTAATTAACAGTTTCTCTTCCCTTAGCCTTTCAAGGACACTACGAATATGCAGTAAATGTTCTTCCAAAGTCTTGCTGAAAATTAAAATATCATCCAAATAGACAATAACAAATATTCCCAAGAACTTCTTAAGTACCTCATTCATGAGCTGCATGAAGGTGCTTGGGGCGTTCATCAATCCAAAGGGCATGACTAACCACTCATAAAGACCCTCCTTGGTCTTGAAGGCTATTTTCCACTCATCTCCTTCTCGAATCCATATCTGATGATAGCCACTCTTTAGACTATCTTTGTGAAGTACTAAGCTCCACTCAAGCAGTCCATAAGATCATCCATCCTTGGTAAACGAAATCGGTACTTGATGGTTATCCTATTTATAGCTCGAGAATCTGTACACATTCTCCACTCTCCATCCTTCTTTGGTGCAAGTACTATAGGTACTGCACATGGACTCAAGCTCTCTCGAATCAAGCCCTTCCTCAATAGCTCCTGAACCTGTCTATTTAGCTCCTCTGTTTCAGTAGGAGTCATCCTGTGAGCAGCCTTGTTAGGCAAACTAGCTCCTGGAATCAGATCTATCTGATGACTGATTTGCCTTACTAGTGGCAATCCATCTGGAACATTATCAGAGATAATATCTTCAAATTCCCCTAGTAAATCTGAAACTTCAAATGGTATTTCAGTACTACCTTCTTTATCTTTCCTAGGAATCAAAGCATAGCATATATGCTGATGTTTCATGCCATCTAAAAACTTCCTTCCATCAACAAGAGAAATCCTAGCACTGCTACATACCTTTTCACCTTCCTTTTTCATGGGCTTCAATTTGTGGCGAACTCCATCCTTTGTCATAGAGTATGTGTTTGCATGTCCATCATGTATTGCATGTCTATCAAACTACCATGGTCTACCCAACAATAGATGGAAAACATCCATCGAAATAACATCACAGAGAACTTCATCATCGTAACTCCCAATTTTGAATTTTACTAAACATTGTTCACTTACCAGGACCTTATGATCATCTTTTACCCAAGAAATTCGATAGGGCTGGGGATGTTTCTCCCTCTTGAGCTTCAGCTTAGAGACCATGAAATGATCTTACCTCAGTAGCAGACCTTGGAGTAGGCCATTCCAAGATGGCTTTTACCTTCTCTGGATCCATTTTGAGACCTTCAGGTGATATAACAAATCCCAAATAGACTAACTCCCTTTTTGCAAAGACACACTTCTTTAGATTAATTAACAATTTCTCTTCCCTTAGCCTTTCAAGGACACTACGAATATGCAGTAAATGTTCTTCCAAAGTCTTGCTGAAAATTAAAATATCATCCAAATAGACAATAACAAATATTCCCAAGAACTTCTTAAGTACCTCATTCATGAGCCGCATGAAGGTGCTTGGGGCGTTCGTCAATCCAAAGGGCATGACTAACCACTCATAAAGACCCTCCTTGGTCTTGAAGGCTATTTTCCACTCATCTCCTTCTCGAATCCATATCTGATGATAGCCACTCTTTAGACTATCGTTTTGAAGTACTAAGCTCCACTCAAGCAGTCCATAAGATTATCCATCCTTGGTAAAGGAAATCGGTACTTGATGGTTATCCTATTTATAGCTCGAGAATCTGTACACATCCTCCACTCTCCATCCTTCTTTGGTGCAAGTACTGCACTGCACATGGACTCAGGCTCTCTCGAATCAAGCCCTTCCTCAACAGCTCCTGAACCTGTCTATTTAGCTCCTCTGTTTTAGTAGGAGTCATCTTGTGAGCATCCTTGTTAGGAAAACTAGCTCCTGGAATCAGATCTATCTGATGACTGATTTGCCTTACTAGTGGCAATCCATCTGGAACATTATCAGAGATAATATCTTCAAATTCCCCTAGTAAATCTGAAACTTCAAATGGTATTTCTTTACTACCTTCTTTATCTTTCCTAGGAATCAAAGCATAGCATATATGCTGATGTTTCATGCCATCTAAAAACTTCCTTCCATCAACAAGAGAAATCCTAGCACTGCTACATACCTTTTCACCTTCCTTTTTCATGGGCTTCAATTTGTGGCAAACTCCATCCTTTGTCAGAGAGTATGTGTTTGCATGTCCATCATGTATTGCATGTCTATCAAACTACCATGGTCTACCCAACAATAGATGGAAAACATCCATCGAAATAACATCACAGAGAACTTCATCATCGTAACTCCCAATTTTGAATTTTACTAAACATTGTTCACTTACCAGAACCTTATGATCATCTTTTACCCAAGAAATTTGATAGGGCTGGGGATGTTTCTCCCTCTTGAGCTTCAGCTTAGAGACCATCTCTTCTGATACCAAGTTATCAGTGCTACCACCATCAATGATCACATCACAACATTTATCCTCACACTTGCATCTGGTACAGAACAAACTCCTCTGTTGTCCTGGTTCATTCTCACCACTTAGTAGGACTCTTTCATTTACCAAGGTCTCTCCTCTTTCTGCATCCTCTGAATGTGATGATTGTGCATCCTCATCCACATGAGCAACCCTATCTTGGCCCTCAGCTCTCCTATCTGTCCTTCCTTCTCGTTGAGGGAATTCAAAGGCACGACGACCTTCTTCACTGCAATGGAAATAGGTTCCACGGAAGCCTCCTCTTCCTTGTCCACATCCTCTACCTCTTCCTCTTTGATTTCCAAAGTCTTGATCATGGGAGCAGTTGAAACCCTCATTCCTCTGGTTTCTGCTAGTACCCACATCTTCATTTTTCTTTTGGGTTTCATTGCGGCCTCCAAATGACCTACCACTTCCCCTTCCTCCTTGACTATGCCCTCTTTGTCTTCCTTCAAACCTTTTATTCAACTTCTCTTCAACTCGTAGGGAAAACTAGTATGCCTCTTCAACACTGGTCATTCTTACCAGACTTAATTCCTCCTGGATGCTAGGTCGCAATCCATTGATATAACGAGCAACCTTCTCCTTATTTTCTTTTGCATACCCCACTCTAATCAAGAGTCGATAAAGCTCCTCTGTATATTCTTGGACTGATCTTCCTGCTTGCTTTAACCCATGCATCTTCTTAAACAAATCAAGCTCGTAGTCCACAAGAATGAATTGCTTTTTCAATTTGTCCACCATGCGATCCCATCTTGTGATCTTCTCCTTTCCTCTTCTAAGTCTTTCCAGTTGAACCTCTTGCCACCATATTTTGGCATGGCCTTTCAGTTTGGCCTTTGCAAACTTAACGCTATCTGGGTCCCTTATATCCTCATACTCAAAGTATTCTTCCAGTTCATTGATCCAATTGATCAACTCATCTGGTTTCAGATTTCCTGAAAATATACCCACTTCAATTGTAGGTCTTTTCCCAAACTTAGTAATGGCCCTAAAAAGCCTTTCCTCTATAGGATTCAGAACTTCCCCGTCAACTTCCTCTTCTGGTCCCATTACTTCCTCTTCATTGTCATCCTCACTATTGTCACCTGCGGCAACATTTGCTGCTCTACGAAGCTCCTCTTGCAATGCTTGTACCTGCCTCTGGAGGGCTCTAACCTCCTCAGGATCAATAGGTCTGGCCCTTTCGCCACGCTCTCTTCATGGAGGCATCTTCTAACTCAAACCCACAACCACACAGTCCTGGTGCAAACTGCCTCACAGTCGGCGCTCTGTCTACACACTCAGGAAAACCCGCTCTAATACCACTTGATGGGGACACAACCCAAGAACAGAATGGACACAATAGAAAAGGGAAATTATATTAACTAAGAAAATAAGCTAGTACAAATAGTACAGAGAAAATAAACTTCAGAACATGCCCTAAGAGCTTACAATAGCATAAATCTAGAGAATATTTCTCCTTTTAGCACCTCCTCTCAAACTCCACTCTGAACTGCCTTTTACAATGCCAAAAATCTCCTTAAATAGACCCCGAAGGGTTAAGGACTAGGAGTACATTCTAGAAAGTGCTAGTAGGCATCCACCGAAAAAATAGAAGGTTTCGGAAGCTGCGTTAAAAGTTGGTGCAAATCTAGAAGAATCCAGAAATGGTAACTGAACTTCCGGGAGGCATAACTTTTGAATCGTAGCTTCGATTGACGAATCGTTTACATTTTCAGAAAGCTCTCGAAGCGCTCTATTGCCCTATGGACCAGCTTCGCTCGTCTCCCACTTTTTGACCCTTTTTGAGGTCATTTAATGCCCCAAACGTGACTTTGAAGCATTCTTAGGAGGTCTCCAAAACTCGAAAAACTGCAATAACTTTCAAACCGTGGGGCCTATTGACCTGAGTCTTTTTTTGGAATGTTCTAAATCATGATTAAATTCATCTGGCCAATTCACACCTTCTAGTTTATCAAAATGATGGCCCAAATACATGCTCCTATTTTTTTGGGATTTTCAAACGCACTGATAGTTGAACTATGAGAGTTGGAACCTTTATTTGAGGCAAATGGGTATCCAAAAATGTAAAGACATGAAACAAAAACTAAGTCTAAGTAATTTTTTTTTTTTTGGGTGACACGGGATTGCCCTTATACCTCTGGATGCTCCTGCATCACTCTATGTCTTCAAGTATATTATCAATACATCATTTTATCATTATCTTAACTGATCCCTGCACTTCATTACAAAACCATAACTCAACCTTTCCCTTAGGTACTTTTGTTACATCTAATTGATTAAATCCTCTTCATCAATCAACTAAGTGATAGCACTTGGATCATATAAGCAATTGTAAATCAGTGACAAAACAATGATTGAAAATATTCTTTATCAACAATCTCCCTCTTTGCAAACAATCTTTCTTCTTCAATAATGATCTTTTCAATTATATGTCAAAAATCTCCCTCTTTGGCATTGATGGCAAACCAAACTAATTAACCAAGTTATCAAAATGTTAACTAGGTTAAAATAGTAAATTAAATGCCAAAAAGAAAAATTTTATATCCTTCTGAATTCTTTTGTAAGCAATTATCTCTTTCAAAATTTGTTGATAAATTGTCTTCTCCTCTTTTGTTCTGCTCTCTCTGATTGATTCTTGTCTGCACTATTTTCTCCCTCTGAGCTGCTATTTTCTTTTCTTATTTTTTTCTATTTTCCTTTTACACATTTCTCCTTCTACATGTCTAATCAGTTTTTGTATGACTCCCTCTTTTCTGTAGCTTACCACTTTGATTAGTTTTTCTCTACCTCTTAGCTGCTATTTCTCCCTCTTACATTTTGTTCCTTTTAAGTTTTCTATTTCTCCCTCTGTGCATTATTTCTCCCTCTACATGCATTGATCAATTTCTGTTATTTCTTGGCTGCTATTTCTCCCTCTTTCACAACAATACCAAATGCATACCATTTCAACATATTTTCATGTAAGTGTATCATTTGCACCAATGTCTCCCTCTATCACCTTGCTTGTGACCTATTTGGAATTTCAATACTTTGATTACTTTAGGCAAAAACCTAAAGTAAGTATCCTCTACATCAATTTATATCATTTCAACAATCAACTCTTTTGATGCAGGGTAGTCTTGATGTTGCTCAAACAACCTTGTATAGGGGTATCACCCCTAACTTACCTCTAAGATACTCAAATACATCTTTAGGTAATTATTTTGTGAAGATGTCAGCAATTTGTTCTTTGAGTTGACATATTTCATCTTCACATGCTTGTCTTCCACCAATTCTCTTGCATAGTGATACTTGATTGCAATGTGCTTTGTTTTGGCATGCATCATAGGACTCTTTGATATGTTGATGGCACTTTTTTTATCACAATAAAATATCACATGTTCAATTATCTCTTCATACCTTGCAACAAATGTTTGATCCATACAATATTGGTGCAGTTGATAGTAGCAACAACATACTCAGCTTCTATTGTGGACTCTGAGGTACAACTTTTCTTTTTGCTAGTCTAAGTGACTTATCTTTTACATAAGAAAAGTGCTCCTCCACTGGTTCTTTTTCTGTCATCAATATTGCCTCCCCAATCTGCAGCACTGTAGGCTTTCAATTCAAACTTTTCAGTCTTCTTGTAATATAATCCAAAGTGATCAGTTCCTTTTAGGTACCTCAATATTCTTTTCGCTACCATAAGATGATTTTCTCTTGGGTTTGCAAAAAATATGTCCACTATTCCAAAAACTAATGCAATGTTTGGTCTACTATGCACAACATAATGTAACTTTCCAATCATTTATATGTATATTGTCTGATTTACCTCATCTGACTCATCATTCTTGGATAACTTATGTCCTGTTACCATTGGTGTACTGACTAGTTTTGAATCTTCTAAGCTAAATTTCTTGAGTATCTCTTTGATATATTTTGATTGAGTCATAGATATGCCATGTTTCAATTGATGTACTTGAAATCTAACAAAGAATTTTATTTCTCCAAACACTGGCATCTCAAACTCATGTTTCATTTGATCAGCAATGTCTTTGCATAGGGTTTCTTTTCCTCCAAATATTATATCATCAACAAAGATTTTAGATATCAAAATGTCTTTATCTTTTTCTACCTTGATATACAAGTTGTTGTTGTCATATGTTCTTTCAAATCCTATCTTCACAAGATATTTGCACAGTCTCTCATACCATGCTTTAGGCACTTGTTTCAAACCATAGAGTACTTTATGCAATTCACAGACCATATCCTTCTTGTTGTCATCAACAAATTGCTCTAGTTGTTCTATGTAGACTTCCTCTTCTAGTATACTATTCAAAAAAGAAGATTTTACATCCATTTGGTAGACTTTAAAACCTTTGTAAGCAGCATATGCAAGTAAAGTTCTTACTCCTTCCATCCTTGCAATAGGGGCAAATGTTTTCCCATAGTCTAGTCCTTCTTCTTGTGCATAACCTTTGCAGACTAGTCTGGCCTTATTTCTTGTGATCTCACCATTCCCATCAAGTTTTTTCCTCAATAACCATTTGGTACCAATCACATTCTTATCAGCTGGTCTTGAAAGTCCAAGTTTTGTTCTTCTCTATCTGATCTATCTCTTCTTCCATAGCTTTATGCCAATTATCATCTTGCAGTGCATCTTTCAATGTTTTGGGTTCAATCTTTCTCAGCAAACATGATTCATTCCTTAGTCTATTCCATGTCATTGGTCTAGCTTCCTTGTCACCAATGATTTTTTTTGTATGGTGATGTCTTCTCACATACTTGGATAACCTTGGTTCTTTCCTCATTTCCAAGTTTGGTCTTTTAGCTTTAGAGTCACTATGCACACTTCTTTCAGGTATTTCACCATCTCTTTCATGTGTACTAATTTCAGAATCAAAATGTGCATTATCTTCATTTTGCAAATTGGCTTTTGAATGCATCTCAACATTCAATAGTTGTGACTCAGTTGATACTAAAACTTGTTGCTAATTCCCAACTTTATTGGTAGCTTCTTCTTCAGTAGGTATTCTTTCATAGAAGTATAGAAAGGATCTATACTCTTCTGATTTCTTGATTGGTTCATTATCTTGAACTTCTGAATGCTCATCAAAATTTACATTTTCACTCTCCACAATCTTGTTAGTGTTAGTATTCAAACACTTATATGCTTTATTTCTAGTGGAGTATCCAAGGAATATGCCTTCATCACTCTTTGTGCCAAACTTGTCATTTCTAGTACCTTTAAGAATGTAACATTTACAACCAAATAGTTTGAAATGTTTTACATTGGGTGAGTGACCATACCATAACTCAAAAGGTGTTGCATTTGTACCTTTCTTTGACTTGTACTTGATTTAGGATGTAGATAGATGTACTTACAGCTTCTCTCCAACACTTTAGAGAAACATTTTTCTCCATAATTAATGTTTTGGCACAATCTATCACTAATCTATTCCTCCTCTTTGTAATGCCATTTTGTGGGGGAGTTAGTGCTGATGTTTGTCTTTTAATTCCTTTGTCATTGCAAAATGTCTCAAATTTTTTTGATGTGAACTCTCCTCCTCTGTCTGATCTTAGGCACTTCAGACTCTTTCCTATTTCCTTCTCAACCCTAGCCAAATACCACTTAAACATTTGAAATGCATCAAATTTTTGCTTTACGAACATGGTAGTCATCATCCTAGAGTAGTCATCAACAAACAACATTATATATCTATCTCATTTGTAGATTTGCATTTCTATTGCGCCACATAAATCAATGTGCACTCTAGTGCTTCTTTGGAAGTGTAGGTTTTTCTTTTGAAACTTGACTTGATCATCTTTCCTAGTTGACACTATTTGCACATTGTATTTTCAGGCTTCTTTAGTTTAGGCAAACCTCTGACTTTTTTCATTTTGTTGATGCTAATTAGATTATCAAAGTTGACATGACATAGCCTTTTATGCCATAGCCACACATCGTCAAATCTAACAACACAAGATGCATCTTCCATATCTAGGTAAAACAAATTACTCCTAGTTTGTTCTCCTTTTCATATCAGATTTCCATCAGTATCATAGATTTTGGCAATTTTGTGTCCAAATTCTACTTTGCATCCTACATTGCCTAACTATGACACACTCAGCATATTTTAATTTAATCCTTCAACATAGTATGCATTACCACATGACATTTTCTCTATAAGTTTAATAGAACCTTTTCCTTTGATTAGACATGGAGCATCATTTCCAAATCTATCACTATTTCCATCATACTAAGTGAAGGTAACAAACTTAGTTTTGTCTCATGTCATGTGATGTAAGCATCCACTGTCTATGATCCATCTATCATTCTTGCTCACATAGGTTACCAATGTTGTTGCCTCATCTTCATCTGACTTATCCTTCATGGCTACATAGACTACCTCATCATCATTTTCATTAGAATCCTCTTCTTCAACAATGTAGCACTTTTTGCCTTTGTCTTTGTAATCTCTGCTATCATCTTCTCTTCAGTTCTTATTCTTGTTGCCTTCTCTATAGTTCTTTTTCTATGTGCATCTTGCAGCAATATGTCCTACTTCATTGCAATTAAAACATATGATGGGCAACTTACATTTGAATTTACCTTTGCCTCTATGAAATCTTTTGGCCAGTAGTGCTTTGGTCAAACCCTAGTTTGGAATCAACCTTGAAATCAACCTTCTATTGTGAATTTTTGAGTGCTATTGTGAAGTGCTATTTTTTGTGCAATCAAGCAACTTGAAAAAATTTCCCACAAAATTTTTTGAAGTTCTCTCTAACTACTAAGTGAAAATGGCATTCAGTAGCAGCAAGGTGAAGAAAGGTTCTAACATGTTGGTTCGAGGTGTTGAATGGAAAGCGTCAAATTTCAAGCTCATGCCTATGGTTGCTGAAACCCTAAACCCCAGCGAAGCTAATCTCAAATCCCTCCCAAGGTACATCTTGTTAATGACATTTGAACTCATTCTAAATGTGCAATTCAAGAAATTGGTACTTTGGTGATGGATGATTCCCTAGGTCAGTTATGTGTTGATGGAACCATGAAGCCTGAGCATCAACATTTGGAAGAAAAAGGATTAACTCACATTCCCTATATGCCCCAAGAGTTTCAAATTAAATGGATTAGGTATATCCTTAGTTGGGTACATAACAAAAAATTATGGTTAGAGCAGCCAATTTCGATAACCAAGAAAGTGATTCATTGAATCACTAGCCTTCCCATGCTCGCCAAAGCCAAAATGACTAAAAATCTAGGTCGAGCAGAGTTGGAGAAGAAAACCCTAGCCGAGTGGGATGGAAAAGGCATGAAAATAAGCAATGTGATGCAGAGTTGAAGTTTGGAATTCATGTTATAGCCCATAAGATATATAGTTCAAGCCATCTTAATAGTGTGTCATGTGAAGCGGTGGATTTCGCGTATAAAGTGGTGAAGAATAACTTATCTTATGACCTTGCCAAGTGTTTATTGAGGCAATTGAATAAGAATATGAAATTTTTAGAACTTCCAAGAATAACCCATGAAAATTTGGTTCTTTGTTAAATTGTTTCTTCTTTTATGTCCAGAAGTTCTTCTCTTCCAAAGGCACTGTAGTATGGAGAAAAGATGTGTTTGTACTATACCAAATAAATGACTATATTGCAAAAAAGGGTGAGAACTGTGGCAGTATCATGGAAAACTACTTTGATGTGTTCAAAGATAAAATGAACAATAGGTTTAGGATACCTAAGAAGTTAGTTGATGATTACAAGGATGATGTGCGCTTCATGGTGGAATGTGACAAGGTATACATCCAAGCAGTTAAGCCTAGAGTTGTGTGGGTCAAGCCTCTTGGCTATGAGGTAAACATTGATGAGAACAAGGATATCATTGAAGCCCTTGTCAATGAACCTGTTGATCCCAAGGCCCCTTATTTTGGTACTTATGAAGAGGCAAAGGCAACAATAGAGCTAGAGATAAAACTCCCACAAGTGGTTAACAAAGGAAAGAGGAGGATAGCCAAACTAAAATCTAGTGCACCTCTCATGTTAACTGGGGGTAAAGGTGAAGATGAGGAACAGGTAGAGGATGAAGAAGAATTAGAGGAAGAAGAGGAACCTTTGAAGAAAAAGGGTAAAGTGGTCATCACCAAGCCTACAAAATCATCCACTACAATCTTCACAAGGAGGTCCAAGAAGAAAGGAAGTGACATTTTTGTCAGCAAACCTCCATCCACCGTTCAGGAAAAATTGAATCAAATGGAAGGAGCTGGAATAAAAAAATTCAAATCTTTGAAATATGAGAGAAAGATAGAGGCAAAGTAGAAGCAAGTTGAAGAACCGGTGCTAAGAAAAATGGGTAAATGGAAATACTCACCAGACCAGATTGCTTCTCAAATCTCTAATGAATTGCTAGAGAAAATAAAGCCAAGATGGGATTTTTCCATGCAAATAGTAAAAGACATATATGCACAAACCCTAAGGTAGTTACTACCAAGCATATTAGATGTTGAGGTAAAAGAGTCTTTAAAGAAAAATGAAGAAAAACTGACTCTAAGGTTTAATACCTCTTTAGTTTTGATTAAGGATATAGAGAAGTTAGTTAAGAATGCAACAAACACTTTAAAAAATGTTTATCATCTTCATAAACCAACTAAATATCCAATTGAAGTAAAGGATGTTGATGAAGAAGAGGATAAGAAGAAAGATGAGGAAGAAAATGTTGAAGAAGTGACTCATTTTGATAATGAGGAAGATGAAGAGGATCAAGATGAAGAAGCTACCGAGGAAGATAAGCAAGATGATGAGGAGATTGGCCCAATCAAGATAGTTGTTGCAGTCATTGCCTCACTTCCTCACTCCCTAAGCAAACATTTGACTACATCAAGTATGGAGACAACTTCAACAAGTTTGGTTGTGACTACTATAGATACATCAAATGTCCAATCACTCTTTGCACAAACCCAACTTAGTATATCATTGACAGAAGTGACTTCCACTTCATCAACTGAGCTATAGATTCTCTCTTCATCTATCGAGTTGAGTTCCTCAGTCATCACCTCTCCAATATTGAGTTCATCCATGGTAAGCTCTCTAGTTTTGTCTACTTTAGTTTTGGATTCTTCTAGCATTTTTTTAAGTATTCCATTAGTTAGTACTATATTAGTTTTTACTGCAAGCTCAAGTATGTCCACCTTGGCACTAAAGCAATAAGTACAAGGACAGTTGAGCCTAAGGTTCAACTAAGTACAAAATTTTTGAAAGGAGAGGAGATAGAAGATATAGATTTGGATGAGGAAATAGAAATTCCCAAATGAGATATCTACAATCTTTCTACAAACCAAATGCACAAATTTGGTGAACTCCTCCATAAAGAGGCGAAACAGCAAAGATTGAGAGAGGAGAGAGATAGAGAATACAAGATCATAGATGATGCTAAGAATATCTTGACCGAGGCAATAGGAATTGAGGTTGATTCCTCTCAACCTATTTTCTTTTAGCTTGGAGACGCAGTCCAAAAGTTCAATGAGGACACCAAAGGTCAAGAAAAATTGGTTGAAAAGACTAAAAAGAAATTCAATAATAAAGTGTTGGAGCACATTGCTTAGCAAATAGTCATTCATCAATTTGAACTTTTAGAAATTTTGGTCAATCTTGAGGTATCATGTTCAAATGTGTCATCAATTTTTGCAAAGCTATATGACGTCACTAAGTATACTAAGGAAGTTAAGGACAAATTGTCCAAAATTGATACTGGTCTTAAAGAAAGTGCTCAGTAGCTACAACTTGACCCTAGTTCAAGCTCTACACATTTTAAGAAGATCAATTTTTTGTCAAACATGCAAGCTAAATTGTTAAGAGAAGAAGCAAGGATCCGTTCAACATTTGTTGATATACAAAATATGATCCTTCTAGTCATGGATGCTATGAAAAAACACATTGTTTATTCAAAAACTATGATCCATGATAACGACTTCTCTATTGTTGACCACATGATTGAATTATCAGTAGAAGTGGAAATTTTCATTCATACATGTAATGTACTAAAAGAAAACTGGGATAAAACCTTGGCAATTACCCTCAAGGTACACTCTAAATTCTTATATCATTTTGTTGTCTCCATGTAAATATGATGAATAAATCTTTGGCATTACTATCAAAAGGGGGACAATGAGCTTTTCTAGGGTTTGTATTGTTTGCATCTGAGCCCTTTCTGCATTACTGTCTATCATTCTGTATTTTGTGCAAAAATTTATTTTAGAATAATAATGGCCTTAGCCCTCTCTGGCCCAGCAGTTACTGTTGGTGCTGGAGTTGCTATTGCATATGAAAATGGCCCCACCAAGCAAACGCCCACGCAAATTTGTGCCTAAGGTATTTCACAAGGTAATCCTCTCCCTAATTGGTTCTGAATATTTTTTCTTTTGAATCTACTTGCCAATAGCTAGAAACCCAAACCCTTATTGGGTATTTTGTGGGTCGCACTCCATCTAAACGCACACTGCGTGAATGGGTATCCAAGGCCTGGTCCCCCCAAGGGATTTTCCTTTAAGGGATTAAAAACCTCACCAAGGGTTTTTTTGTTCTTTCATTTTGGTAACCCCTCCTAGGCTGAGAGTATTTTCAGCCATGAGTCGTGGATAGTTCGCTTATGTCTGCTTGTTTTCTAGAGATGGTCTTGAGACTTTTGCATCTTGAATGACCACAAACTTAGAGTTCCAATTTGGGTAGAGTTCCCTGGGTTTCCCATCTCTTGCTGGTCTTTTCTCACTAAAATTGCCCAAATTATGGGAAAAGTCACTTGCGTGGAACTAGAATTTTTTTTTAATGCTCATCCTAAGCAGAGGGTCTATGTTGAGGTTGACATTTCTAAGGACCTTAAAGAGACTGTGGAAATTTAGATTGGTGCTACCACCTTTTCTCAAAAGGTGTTTTACTTGAATCCCCTGAATACTTATTTTCATTGTCAATCTGCTAGTCACAAGATCAAGGATTGTCCTCTTCTTGAGCATAATCACTCTTTAGTGTAGGAAAACAAGCCAACTCCAGTTGTTAAAAAAAATGAGTCGACAACGATTGTCAAGAAAGGCAAGGGTGTTGCTAAGCCAAACCCTATTTCTCAAGAACCTACCCATCCTCGCTCCAGTGCAACTCCTCTTGTGCCCTCAGTGCCAGATGCTCCTATGGTTGTGTTGCCACCTATTTCAAAACCTGCATCGCAGGGGACAGCTAAGCCAAAGACATGAGCTGCTTGGGTTCAGGCACCTTAAGTAGCTTCTATGATTTCTTCTCTATCTCTCCATTTCTCTCACAACCCTAAAGGCTAGAATGTAGTTGCTATTACTAGGGATAAGTGATGAGACATCACTTTTGGTGACTCTTCATTTGAATCCTCTACTTTCCTGCATAACAATTTTTCCTCACTTGAGGACACGAAGAATATGAAAGCTGGTTTATGATGAATTTTCTCTCATGGAATGTATAGGGGCTAATAGACTTCCCTAGAAAGTATTATGTTCATGATACCAAGCGTAGGCTTGGCAATATTAATGTTCTATGTTTGCAAGAAGTCAAAGTATTTGGGTTCCTTCTCAACTTAGCTTGCCATGTGATATGGCCAAATTGTGTTAGTTTTGCTTCTCAACATGAATTTGGTTGAGGTGGTGTAGTCACTCTTCTCTCCCCTTGGATTTTCCCTTTTTTTATTTCCCATGATTCTAACCCCATGCAGAGAGTAGTTTGGATTTTGTGGTCTTTTCAAAATAATTATTTTGGCATTGTCAATATCTATGCCCCTAATGATGCAATTGAGCACTAACACTTGTGGAGGTGGCTAGCTAATTATTTTCCACCTACCACCTTGTTATTCTATGGGGATTTTAATATGGTTCATTTGGTTGTTGATAAAGTGGACCTTCTTCCTTTCTGATGATCAGCTAGTGAAGGAGAAGCCTAGTTCTACATGCGGAACAAGTTGGGTCTTTTTTATCCCAATTTTCATCATCGTCGGACTGATGGCATCTAGTACACATGGTCCAACTTTTGAGAGGGAGCTGATAGGGTCCTTAAAAGGTTGGACTATGCTATGATTTGTACTCGGTCCTTTTTTTTCGTTTTCTCACACAAGTTTGCTACTTGTCACTTTGTTCCATGACATGACTCTTTTGGATCATTTTCCCATCCACTTGTCCATTACCTGGCATTCTACCCCTCCTCGTAATTTTAAAACCTAGTTTTACCTTAATACTCCTATTTTGTTGCATCTACCCACCATTGTTCATATTTTCAAAACTTGGAACCTTGAACCTAGGTTGTCCTCATCCTTTGGGTGGATTCAGTGGTGGAATGATGCCATCACCTGTACTGCAAGGTTTCTTCACATTTATGGGAGGCAATTGGCTACGTACTATAAGAGATCCTATGAGGCTACTATCAAAGATCTCCATATGGCCACTGAAGCTCTTGATATGAATCTATTTGATACAAATCTCTAGGTTCAACTTGCCAACCTTTTCCATCAAAAAAAAGTTGCAAATACTGCCTGAGGAGCTCAAGTCAAAGCTCGGCTTCACTTGTTGGAGGTTGGTGATCAAGCTTCCAAAGAATTCTTTAATGCATTGAGGGCATGCTACTTTATGGAAGGGATCAAACACATTAGGGAGGGTCAACATACCCTCTAGTGAGCTTCCTAATATTCTTCAAGCCTTTTTTTGTCACTATGAAAAAGTATTCACAGTGTAAGGTCCCTCGATGGCCAGGGACCAAGCCTTGCAGGCTTGTTTGGATGTCACATCTAAAAGACTCACTCTAGAAAAATATGCATTTTGTGAGCAGAAGCTCACTCTAGAGGACCTCAAGGAAGTTGTATTCTCCATGGTGGTTGATAAGGCTCCTAGTTATGATGACTTCCCTTATGAATTTTACAATGAATTTTGGGATGAGATTGGTCAAGACTTGCATAAGGTTTATATTGAAGCATACAATTCCTATTCTCTAGGAAATCTTATTAACAAACAGAATATTAAGTTCATACCTAAGGTGGGTGACCCTGAAGACATCTACAATTGGATGCCTATCACGTTGTTGAATGTCTCCTATAAGATCATTTCCAAGGTTCTCTCACTTAAAATTTGTCATCTTCTTCCTCAAATCATTCACCCTAAACAAACAGGTTTTATCAAGTCCCATTATATCCTGGACAATATAATTTTTGTGTGGAAAGGGATGGAATGGGCTCATCACTCCAAGCAATAGGCCATCTTTCTCAAAATTTATTTTTACAAAGCTTATGATAGGATTGAGTGGCGTTTCATTCTAGCCATGCTTCAGGCTCTTGGGTTTGGCCCTACCTTTTTGCAGTTAGTTCAAATGCTCTTTGGAGATGCCTTTGCTTGCATCTTCATTAATGGTCATTAGTTTCAAGCATTTGGGCTTTATTGATCAATTTTCCAAGGATGTTCACTGGTGCCCTCTTTATATGTATTGGTAGCAGAAGGTTTTGGGTATTTGCTCACAAATTCCATCTCCCAAAGAAGGGTCTGAGGTATTTCCCTCCCAGATTCCACTAATCATCTTGTGAATGGACATTTTGCAAATGACTCTTTCCTCACTCTCATTGAGGACGAAGAGAATATTGCCTCCACTTGCAATATCTTGACACATTCTGTCTTACTTTAGGGTATGCCATTTAGTCGCACAAAACC
Organism: Cupressus sempervirens; assembly: GCA_028749045.1. NCBI lineage: Eukaryota > Viridiplantae > Streptophyta > Pinopsida > Cupressales > Cupressaceae > Cupressus > Cupressus sempervirens. The sequence continues at coordinate 278,313,947 of CM053792.1, read as the reverse complement.
CTTTGTTATAGGTAGTCTTACCTTCCTCGTCCTGCTCAGCTTGAGCAATATCAATGGAAATGGGTTCAACATGGGGAAGTTTTACATTTTTTGGGTATCCCCTTTGCCTTCCAAGCCTCATCTATTGAGCTCTAGAATGTGATTCTTGCCAGAATAGAGAAGAAGTTGGAGTATTAGATCACCAAACCTCTTTCCCTAGTGGGAAAATTCTAGATTTGCTCTAGTGTGTTGGCCACCACCCATGTTTATTATTCTTCCTATTGGGCTCCTTCAAAGGCCTCATACCTCAAACTTGAGTGCCTCTTATGTGACTTCCTCTGGCCATCATACGCTTCTCACTAGGGCTTTCATAGAGTTACCTTGGATTTTTTTGTCTTTACAAGGAGTCTGGTGGCCTAGGCTTATTGTCCACCTAGAAGCAAGGTACTACTTTATGTGCCAAATGGGTGATTCAAGCTCTTTCTAGAAATGAAGCCTAGAATATTTTGTTAAGACATTACATTTCCTCAAGCATTATGGTTCACTGACCAGCTTGGAAGGGGATTGGGTTTCAAACCCTTCTGGTTACCCCTAAACCTATCCAAATTTTGGGTACTTTTGTTGCCAAGAGTATTTGGAAAGCTTATGAAGTAGTTAACCCTCACTTTGCTAGGTTGGTAATTGATTCAGATATGGGCTCTCCTTGAACTAGCATAATCTCTGGTGGTCACGTTTATTTCCTATCCAAGGTGTTTCCCTAGCTAAGGTGCATGGGGCTAGTGCTCTGCATTTTTTTTAAATGTGGCATAAGGACCCCTAAAAATATTTTCTCCAAAGTTACTATGAGCTTGCAATCATGGGAATACATGAGAGTGCAATTCTGGTTCACTCATCTAGATCGACAGACTTTTGATCTTCTAGTTTTTTTTGTGCCTTCACATTTGTTACATAATTTGGGTATTTAGTCTTCTCGCCCTTGGTGAAAAGAAATGAAGTGGTATCTAGACACTCTGGTAACCAACTATAAACCTAGGTTAGGTTACCAATGGTTGGTTCCTCACCTGCCCATGGTTGATGTGCTCAACTAACATTGGCATTTTCAATCCTCACATCGCACTTGGAGTCATAGGTTCTCCACTGTGTGGCATACAATTACTAAACCCAAAATTTCTCATTTTGCATGTGTATTCTTTCCTAGGGATTGCCTTTGGGCTACTGGCTGTGGCACCTGGGAGTTCTTGACCCCTATTGCGATTTCTATGGTCAACCAGAGTCCTTTTTGCACATTTTTTGGTTCTGTAGATGGGCTCAGTGTTACTAGCGATGGATCCATGATCTCTTTTTCCCCTTCTACCCAAAACCTTTTTCTTGGCATATGGTTCTTCTGGGTGATAATACTTTGATACCCTTCAAATATGCCTAGATATTGCATGCTTTTAGATTGGAGATCTTATTTACCATTTGGAAAGATCACAAAGCAGTCATTTATGCTCACAACACACTTGACATTAATGTGCCTATGTACACTAAAGCATGTATTTATAACAATGTCATGTTGTAGATTAAAGTACAAATGGATAAAGTGGCTTTGGAGGTGGCTCACTTATAGGATCTTTTGGCTCATTGGGGAAATGCCCTTGTACAGTTGCTCATGTTCCATCAGATTTGGCCTCCAATGATCATACGCCTCATCGTGATCATTGTCAAAGATGTAGTAGTTATACTCGTTGTTCCCACATGCCTCACTCTCAACAGGATCTCTCTCCCAGCTATGGTGCTTTTGGTCGACATCACTCCTCTAGAGGTTCTAGTGGTTGGCATCGCTCTGCCTCACCTCCCTAGAGGTCTAGTTTGGGGTGGTCCCCAATGGCTCCTCTTGCTACTCCTATTACCGATTGGCCCTCTACTCACTCAGACCCCATGTGGGTGTTTCCCCAGCTAGATTTAGCCATTTCTCCTCCTAGGCCTAAGGGAGAGAATGATGAAGATAATTTTGTTGCTACTGATGATAGATGGGCTCCCCCTAAGCCATCTACTCACCACACTCTTGGGTGGGGCTCTGATGATAAGGATTCTCCTTCCTCGGTTGGCACTACGCTGGCAGCATGAGCATTTCTTTGTTTTCTTTTATTGTCTAAAAGTTTTTTGATGAATAGCTGATTTTTGGCTTATGGCCGTATGAACTCATGGGGTGATCCTATTTCCCCTTTCCCCTTTTCTTATGAATATGTAACTTTATTTTATTTCTTTAAATATAAGGAAGGGACTATTCATCAAAAAAAGGGGGAGAAGAGAAGAGTTACAAAGAAGAGATGAGATATGAGAAGAGAAGAGCTATAGGGGGAAATATTTGTATAAGAGAAAAGTTGCATGTACATAGTAGATCACATAGTATGGGGGAGAAATATGCTATAGTGAAGAAATACTCTATATATACCTTACAAAGATCAATTTTGAAAAATCTCAAAAATAAGAACAAGCTAGTATCACATGGTGATGTATACAAGGTATTCAGTTTTGGGCTAATAATTGTTTTTGTCACTAATGCCAAAGGGGGAGATTGTTGACATATTAGTCAAGTTTGTTATTAGTGACACACACTTATTCAAATTATGTATAACCACTGAGCTCAATGAATAGTTTACAATGTTTTCCATGTAATTTAGTAGCCACCAAGCTTCTATAGTTGCTCTTGAGCCTTTTGGATTAATCTCAGTGGTTATCAAGTAGATTCAGTTAGTGTGAAGTTTAGCAATTCAAACTGAGCATTTTAGTATACACCAAGTTTATCAGTGGTTACTGAGTTCATAGTTCATGTGATGTGAAGCCTATGTTTATCAAGCATTGCAGTATATATTGAGTTCATAGTTTAGGTGATTGAAGCTAGTGTTAATCGAGCTACTTCATGGTAACCAAGTGATTCAGTGTTTGTCGAGTTGCACAATATCTACCAAGTCACCAGTGCTAACTGAGTTCAAGACTACTTGAAAGTGATCAGTATGGATTGAGCATCTACTTCTACCAAGAGCATTATGATGCCAAGAAGTGGTAATGGATGTCGAGTATCAAAACCTCACCTCTTCGAAACTCGAGTGTCTTCATGTGGGTCAACTTTGTAATATTTGTTTTAACTTGTGTCATGGTTGACTTTGTAATTTTGTAAATTGGATTGGTATATATATGTGATGTATTGTATCATATCCAATGTATGAAAAGTATAAGCAAGAATGTGAATGTGAGCATATGTATTGTGAATGCAAAAAGTTCAAGATCTAAATGCAGCATATAAATAATTGTAAAGGCCATATTAGTACAAGGAGCAATAGTGAAAAATCTCTCAAAAAAAGGTGATCAGTACACTAAGGAATCTCTATCAACAAACTTAGTTGCAAATCAGAGATCTACGGGTTCATCCTAATAAGTGAACTAGTAAAAATCCTTCAAAAAGGTAGACCTAATAGTATTTTCTAAATCTCTTTATCGAGTGCATGCTTCATTATATGTTTGTAAATCCTCTCACAAGGTGAACCTAATAGTCCTATTTGCTCTTAATAGGGAAGATCATCAGAAGTGATCAATGTAAACCTTAATAGGCCAACTTTATGCTACAGTACTAAAGTTTGTGGGTATCATCCTCACCCCAATTTTACTTTTGATTTGAAAGTTTTTTGGGTCACCGAATCTTTGTGTTCAAGTGTTGTGGATCCTTTCATGTTTTTAGTTTTTCATGCATGCAATTAGATTAGATGTGATGAATTAAATGCTAATTGGTTTATTGAAATTGGTAGAAGTTTTAGAAGTTACTAATTCACCACTCCCCTCTTAGTAACTTAGCATAGTCTTGAATATTTCCAACAAGGATGGCATTAGGAAAGTAGAGAAACTAAGGTCAATATTTGGGGTGAATTCTTGTGGTGTGGAAATGTGAAATTTGAACTATTCATGTTGAAGAGGTTTTGGCAAGAGACTCTATTATTAGACAAACTATGTGACATAAAATAGGATGTAATCAATGAAATTATAGGTTTTTGTAGTGAAGGAGTGTCCCTTAAAATAAATCTATAAGGTTACTGAAAGATGGATTCCATAATAGTAATCAGAAGGGTTCAACACTTATTCACAATTTACTTAATCGAGGATCCCATTGTAAGGTATGTTTCATATGACATGCTTTACAAATTCCAATTTTACAATTGTGAAGGTTTCTCTTTAGATATAGCATTATATATGACATGAAAAATGTTGAATGAGCATGTGAAAATGGATCTATGTAAACTATCGTGAGACAACTTGCTATCTAACAATATGAAAGGAAGAGTGTTAGTTTTAGTTTTGGTTAATTAGTTATGTGTTTTGTGTTCTATTTCATGATTCTTGAAAATAAAATATTGTATGGAGAATTGACATCCCATTTGGTAGGTAGATATACAAATATTCAGAAGGAATGAAGAAAAAAAAAAATCCTACAAGGCATATTTTCTATCCCTTGAGAAGAATCTCAGTTCAAGTTCTATGGTTACTAGTCTAGTATAGGTACAATAGCTTTTTGGCAATTTTTATTTTTGAAATAGTCTCAACCTAAGAGGATGAAGTTCAGTGAAAAGGGATAGAAACTATTAAGATTATAATATTAAGAATTGGTAGTAAAATAGGAGAAGTCATTTTAGATTGTTAACAATATCAAATGTAATTGATCCTTATGTTATTATGGTTAATGTGGATGATGGAGAACTTGAGAGAGATGGAAGTCTATGGGATGAATTTTCCTTGACCAATAGAGCCCATGTATTGAAAGTTGTGACTAATTATCTAAATAGAAAAAGAAGTGTAGTATCTGTAATCATACAAGAATGCTCATTTAGACTATGAGCTCTCTTTCTAGCAATTTTCCATAATTTATCTATCACTTATCTTTGATCAAAACATCACTTTTCCATTTGTTCTATTATAACCAAAGGCTTGACCACCTTATCCTAAGTCTTTTATTTAATTGAAAGAACTTGCTCCCATTTAATTAAATAAAACCCCCAAAATCTCACTTATCCTAAGTGTGCACATGAAAAGCATTATTCATATTTAAAAGGAAAAGAAAGGCATTATTGTCTCACATGAGGGACACATTTTTCTATGTGAGAGGAACCTTTATTTTACAAATAATTTTAATTATCCTTCACACATATTTTTGCCTCTTAAAGCTAACTATTGATCTTGCTTAGGTAAGATTCTTGTGCACATCGATCACTCAAGGCTCATTCTCCGCCATTCATTTTTCCTCATAATCTTTGTTGTCCATTTCTCTTCAAAAGGAGGCTCTATCCTTACTCTCTCATCTCTTATACACTTATGCTATTGTTATGATATAGATTTTCTTGGTGATTTTGGAGTATTTTGTGCATTCTTGCATTCTATCTTAGTCTTCATTTTACTTGCATCATTCTTATACTTACATTAGCTTACATTTCCTTTATGATCTATCTTAGATCACATAGCTTAACTAGGTCATATTGTAACTCTTCATACTTGTTAGCTTAGACTTGGATACCATGTCAGTTTACTTGCATTTGTATCTCACTCATTTATGTTCTTGAATATTGTAATTTTTTCCTCTACTCTTTAAACCTTTCATTCTATGGTGTGCCTTGCAAGGGTTGTTTTAACTAGGTTCATTTGAGAGCCATGATATCTTAGCTCTTGCATGTCATAGATAGGAAGCCATAAGTCACTTCTTAAGACTCATTTTCCCAAGGGTTCCCTCAAGTGTAATGGTTTATAAAACAGTATCTTATTTTGGTATACATTTATGGTGCCAACTATGGGGCTAGACATCATTTCTTAGCTCCATTTTTTTCTCTTTTTTCATCACTTTTTGGCATTTTCACATTCAAATTCTGATTTTACAGCAAGAAATATTGTATGATACTTTCTCTTTGATTGTATGATACTTTCTATAAAGGGATATGACATAGGGCCAATTTTATCACCATATTGATATTCTATATTTTGTTGTACTACCATTGGGAAAGTATTGTATTGTATTGGTATAGAGTGTCATTCTGGATAGAAGTATTGTCCTAACATACTAAAGTATCATACAATATTGGGCTAGCTAGTAGTGTCATTCTATCAATTTCATTTTCTCAATTTGGCTTTCAAATTTCATTTTGCATTTCTAATCTTGCATATTTTATTTTAACAGGTTTCTAACAAGTCCTTATAGTGGTTTTATAGGGTTATTTTCAGAGTTAGTTGACTAGTTTTTATGCCCTAACCCATGTATTTTTGTAGCGACCTGTATTGGTTGCTTTCTTTGCTAAGGAAAATTGCTAAAACAAAAAAAGGGCTACTATCACTATCATAGGGTTGTCCAAGTAAAAAAAGAGAGAAATTGTGTGTCTTCATTTGATGCAAGGAGAGAATGAAATAGTTAAGGCCAAAGGCACACCTAACTAACCAAACATCTTGCTAAGTAAACACAACAAAAGAAAACACATAGATAAAAACACAAAGGAGAGAGAAAACAAAATGCTTTTATTGATTCACCAAATCATCAGCATACATGCCCAGCTATAATGCCTTCTAGGTTATGGCTAGATACAAAATACAACTTCAAGATCCATGATCTAGCTTCAAATTTGCAATTCCATAAAAATCTACTTTGAACTCCCTAAATATTTTAAACCTAAATCAATTACCTATACTTATACTTGCCAAAATAGCTTACAAAAGATTCTAGATCATTACATAATAGAAAGGCAAACCTTAAAATGGTTTGCACTCATTCCAAGACAAGATCCTATCATTAAATTCATGATCCAAATTAAATATGCAAGTCATTTTGAACTAAGAACCAATCAAAGATAGGCTCGGTCAAATAAGGAATCAAACATCAGTCAAATAACGGGTTCATTTGGCACGTGAAGGATCACTTGGTCAACACTAGAAAGCTCGGTTAACATTGGAACTTAATTAATAATGGAGGTCAATTACCATTGTAAATTGATTAACACTGATGGTTAACACTAAACTTGGTTAACACTATTGGTTACCACTAAACTTAGTTAACACTTCTAGAACTATGTTAAAATTGCCAACATGAATGAATGAGCAGGATTACAAGGCAACTGAGGATGCTCCTGCATCAACATTTCATTTCAAGTGTGACATATACTAGTCGTTACATTTTTATAAGTACATAAAACCCATTAGTAAGGTTCCATTATTGATAGAAGAGTATATTTTTAACCTTCTAGGTGAATCAAAAATCTTGACTCATCATTGGTTTAAGAAAGTGGGTGGCATATCCCACTCTTTATTAGTCTTAATTAAGTTGCTTGTCTTGTTTCGAGGAAAGGTTAGGGAATAAGAGAGTATGATCTTCACCTACTTGGTAAATCAGAAATCTTGACCTCTGTGGTGTCGACCCATTTTGTTCAATCTCACTAGTGAGACTGAACCTTTAGAGGGTCAATACCAATAGGAACAACCTAAAGTGGGGACAACAAAAACCCAACTAATCTAACTCACCATAATCAAAACCTCTTAACAAAGGTGGTATCCTTGGGGAGTGTAACACTTGAATTCCCTTGGTGAGATTACTTCTAGCATTGGGACCATGAGGAAATTACAAGGTTGGTATTCTTAAGGTATTCTTGTGGTCACAAGGCCCCTGTTCTGTATTGCATATAAGAGGGGTGTTATGAATGAAACCTTACTAAACACCTTAGGATTTAGAGGCCACCCATTTTACCACTCAATATCTTGTTGCAAGGATGGATCCTACTGGACTACCCAGATCACCTAGAGATTTGACTTTCCATATGTGTTCCTTTAGATGTGTGTTAGGGTTTGACAAATCTAGAACAATATAAGAATAAATAGTTATATGCAGAAAACAAAAGGAGAATACCCAAAGAATATAGATTTAATGTGGTTCACCTAAAACCTAGGCTACATCCACCTACATAGCCTTCAACCTTTCTATTATCCAGAAAAAATGTACACCAACATTATAATGCATTATGCATCTCAGCTACTTATAACAACATTTTAGGTAAACCTCTAAAATTGACCATTTTAGGGTTTTTACAATTTTAGTTTTATGGTACAATATCAACAATGTGGGTGACCCAACTATGACAAAGATCATATCTATTATGGGAAACCACTTAGTGTGAGGTGCGGAAGTATCACATTATGGACCGAGGTATTGAGTAATGAGTCATATCATTTAGGTAGATATTTCTTCAATTTATCTTTCAATGTACTAGACTTATGGAAATATTGTGAACATGAACAAATAGTAGTATCCATAAGGCTTTTTTGTTTTAAAAGCTCCCAAGAATTTGTATTAGCAAGGTTTCTTTGTCCCTTGTCCAATTTCTTGAAGACATGTATTTGTATCACTAATTAGTTTCAAAATTTCTACCTTGCTATTGAAAATGGAAACAAACTCTACTACCACAATTGCATTGCACAAATTGGTCAAAAAACTAAGTCAAACAAGGGTGTTTTAGGCACAAAATTTACAAAATTAACTTTCATGGTCAACTACCATACTTCCAATCTAAGAAATATTGTACAATACTTCTATATTATGCAAAGTATCATTCTATAATACAAATTCTATTGTACTGCTATACTAGACTATATAGTACTATCATCAAGAAACTGTTGTATTGTCCAAAACTATAATATTTCTTCTTGAAATCTATCTCAAAATCCCTAGTTGTCCTACTGTCATTTTTCTTCCTAGATTATATTTCCTAGCGTCTATGCTTGCTTAATTTAACTTTGACTATGTTCTTAATTGATTTCAGGAAGTCTATACTTGATCACATTGTGCCTCTCGTATGAAATTTGTATGATTGGCTCTATTTTAGGCTGAAAATATTCACCTTGGCTCCTTGGATACATACTTGACTTAAAGGATTGTTCACTTGTCACTTATGCTCACTCTATCTACTTAGCTTCTTACCTAGCTCTTGACTTGAGTCGCTAGTGTTCAAAGTTACTTGGACACTTTGCTTGACAAGTCACCCTTATTTCCAGGGATAACTTTAAGAAACCCCTCCCGAAAAAAATTCCTAAAATGATTTTTTTTTCCATGGAAGGAAATAAAATATTATATGTTGCTGGTTTTTTTCTTTCCCTAACAAAAATCATTTTAAATTTGGTCAATTAATTTATTTTCTTATTGATAGATAAATAAATTACGTTTGTTTTATTTCTTGCTAAAAATGACTTTGTAATGTCAGAGGCAAATTACTTTTTTTGTAGAAAAAACATAATGGTCTTGGCTAATCTTTAGTGGTAAACTAAAAAATTGTTTAATCTGAAAGCGAATTTGCCAAGTGTATTAGCTAGTGACCTTTAAGGGTTTATTGCTGCCAAGTGTACTGACTAGTGTACTATCTATTATTAATAATGTTAGTGTCATCATTACCAACTTGTGTACCATCACTTTGGTATTATTAATATGTTAGTTTTATCAACCGTTGATTAATTAGAGATCAATGACAGAAGATGCATTTCAGGGCCAATTTCTTGAAAAGACATGGAGCCTCATGAAATTCTTTAAAATGGAGACACATGGAAAGTTGCATAGAAACCATTAACAAGAATGTAGTGAACATCATGTCAAGATTAAAATCATAAATGTGGTACTGATAGTTACAATTATTACATTCCATTTATAGCTAGCATGCCAAGCACTCTAATGTCCAACATTAATGCAAGTACATTTCCCATACTTACAAATTAATAGGAATACAAAAACAAAAGAGATGAAAGATCGTGAAGAATTAAATGCAACTTCTATTAAAGAGTCTCTTCAATTCCTCTTTCACTATCATTTCTCAAATTCTCAATTCAATGTGCAAATTTTCTTAGTTTGTAGAGTTTCTTAGAATCTTAGGCTTGCAATTGTCATGGATACACCAATTCGGTTGAAATGCACCACAATGGGTCTAAAATAGCCCTTTTTGGGCATGATACCTGAGGATGTCCTAGCAATGGTTTGCAAGGAAGATGTCACTAGTCCTTTTTTATGTTATGCTTTGTTCATGGTCCTTGGCCATGAATTCTTAAGAAATGAGAAGTGGTACTATGTGTCCATAGATATTACCTCTTGCTTCCTCGCATATCTTCTCAACCTTAGAAGCAATCAAGTAGATATTTTGGTGCTCCTACATAATATTTTTCGAGAAAGTAATGAGGTCAGGCATTGGTATCCCTTTTGCAGACATAAAAGACAAGTGTTGGGAGAAAAGCATAGGGAACATTGTACAGAAGCATTCCTTCTTGCTTGGCATGAATGGACGCTAATTGAATCATCATCAAAAGTGGGTGCAACTCGAGAGGGATTTTCTGTCGAAATGGTTGTTTTTGTACATGTCAATGATACAAACTTCACACGGTTGCACAAGTTCAATGACATTATCATCTCCAAGAGATTCCTCATGGAGGAGCTTGAAGATCTTTCTAATTGAAGGCTTCAAGCCCTTAGCTTGTTGATGCTACCTATTCCCTATTTCATGTTTCTTTGAGCCTCGCCCTTTAGGGAAAAAAAAAATTTAAGATTTTATTTTTTCTTCAGATTGGGCCTTACCTTTGAATGTAAATTACGAAATAGTAAAATCAGGTTAATTTAATCAACTATTTTGAATATCTATGCTATGAATCTATGCATTGTACAATCTCAAATATAACCAATGAAAACAATTTTTTTTGGCTTCTCAAATCGTTGTTCCTATCAGTCTAACTTTGTTTTGGCTTCTCAATGCACTATTCAAAATGTTAGTCTGTGACTCTATTATAAAAAATTAATTGTTACAAAGTTAGAAACAAAAAAAGGGTTTCAACAATCCCTTTATGGTTTCATATTTGATTAATGCTTTATTGTAAAAAATTATTCAATTGAAAATTATCCAATGAAAATTTGTAATATATATATATGTCCTTTAAATTTTAAAACCCGTAAAATTTGATAATATATGAACGTAGGGGCCAAGGCCATGCAAGTTAATAGTTATAATAGTTTTAATTATTATTAATTGATTTTAAAATATTAAATAAATAAATAATTAGTTTATTAAAGTTAAACCTATTATACATGTAACATCATGATTCATGAATCACAAATCATGATTCTTTAATCCTGATCATGAATCAATAAATGTTCATATGAAATTTTGAATATTAATTTATTCATTCATTACTTCCTATTTTCAGATCTAATTTTTTTTAAATATCACTACAATTGTAATATCTTTAATTTTTTATCATATTTTGAATTAAATAAAAAATGCCACGGTTATTTAAATTTAAATTAAATTATCACTTATCATTATCAAGCTGAAGCAATTTAGCAATTATTGATTATAATCTTTCTTATTGTTATGCCTGAGTCTCAACCATTTATTAAAAGAAAGATCGACGACTCGAGATGAATTTTGAATCAATGTGGGGAATGTTCAAAATCGTGACACGTGTTAGAGTTCTTTCTTGTAAAGAACATATCAGGTGGATTTAAACCTAATACTAGGAAACAAAGACAGGGACAAGCCTAAGGATGAGCTAAATCCTATAATCAGCAAGGCTAAATCTTAGTTCTAGGCCAACATTAACAGAGTCATTAGGACTCACTTCACTTTAGGCTCTGCTAAGCTAGCGTGGGAAAACCTAAGGGATTTAGCTTATTAACTTGATATTCTCTCTGCAAGACTATCCCCTATAGCAGAAATGGTCAATATTCTTCTATAATTTGCTTACAAACTTTCTGATTATACTGGCTAATTACAACCAAAAAGTGACAGCAAATAAGCCATAATCGACACTTCTAGTTCTTCAAAACATAAAAAGGGAAATTGATTTGGTGTTATATGTAAATGTCCTACAGTTATATGAATGTTCCAGTGTGCCCTTGAACTTTAGAATGGGTCAATGCCTTATCTATTGGGTTATATAGTCAAAGATTAACAAACTTAAACCTTTTTAATCAACTTGTGATTAGAGAGTCAACATTAAATTTTTAGTTTCATTATGATTCTGTTATAATTCTTTAGAATAACTTAGAGGGTGGGGGGGTGTGAATCAGTTATTCAAGGTCCAAATGCCATTATAAAACTTTTTATGTTTTCTCTACAAATCCTTAATGGTGCATAACTGAACTTATCATGCATGCAATTTAAATATTGAAACAATTAAGAAAAGTAAACATGCATCACACCATAACACTAAGAATTTGATAACTCAGAAACCCTCCAGGAATAAGAAGATAAAATTGGGGTGGGGATGATACCCACAAAATAACTGTGCAATTGGTTTTAACCACTTCTGATGGTCTTCCCTGTGAAAAGCCTACCCTATTAAAGGCTACAACACATTGTTAAATGTGACCTTGTTAGAGGATTTCACCAAACTGTTAGGAATGGGCCTGGTTAAAGGACTTTGGGACATTCACTTGGAATGTCACCCTGTTAAAGGATTTACAACATGGCTATTAGACCAACCTAAGTCCATAGGTTTTATCTTAACTGTTACAATTGCTAGAAAGTAACAACAATGGCTTTGATCTGATTCAACTTTCAACATAACTTGCAGATTACAGATCACACTTCAGTTCAATCCTTTGCTTGGCTTTTAATCACTTCATTTCTGTTAGCTTTTCTTCCTCTCAAGCTTTGTTTCCTTCAGTCTTCTTTACTCATCAAACCAATGCAATCATATCTATGGTCATCCAGCGAAATAGAGTATTCTTTGTTCTCTTACTCCTTAGCACTTTTCTTCAGCAGCTCATGATTTCATACTTTCTCACCACCACTCTTCTGCTTCGTGACCTTATGACTTCTTAAATAGAAATCTGAAATATCTTTCCCGCTCAATTCTCCCTCTCCAATTTTAGGGTTTCAATGGATTAGGTAGGGTACAATGTATCTACCCCATTTTTCTTCTCCATCTAGAAACCTTGTCTAGCATCCAGTTGTTTTTGCTAAAAACCTTTTTACATGGTGTTCTATGCCACCAGCTCATCACTCTTATCTTCTATCTTCTATATCCTTGTCATTGGTCTTGCATCTTTTTCACCAATTATCTGTTCAACAGGGTGATGCCTCTTCACATATTTGGACAATCTTGGTTTTGTCCTTGTTTCCATATTTGATCTTTCAGATTCAAGATCACTATGCACTTCATTGTTAGGTAGCTCTACATCTCTGTCATGTGTACTGACTTCAAAGTCAGAATGAGCATTTTCTTCATTCTACAACACGGCTTCTGAATGCAACTCAGCATTCACTAGTTGTGAGTTGGCTAACACTGAAACTTGTTGTTGAATCCTAGTTTGATTGATGGTATCTTTGTCAATGGGCATTCCTTCATAAGAATACATGAAGGTTCTATAGTCATCCATTTTCTTTGGTTTTTCAACTTGGACATCTACATGCTCATCAAAGTTTACATTTGCACTTTCCACAATTTTGTCAGTATTAGTATTTAAACACTTGTATGCTTTACTTCTAGTGGAGTAACCAAGGAATATGCCTTCATCACTTTTTGCATCAAATTTTCTATTTGTAGCATCTTTAAGGATAAAACATTTGCAGTCAAATACTTTGAAATGCTTTACATTGGGTGAATGACAATACCATAATTCAAAAGGTGTTGCATTTGTACCTTTCTTGACTTGTACTCGGTTCAGTGTATGAACAGCCACACTTACAGCTTCTCTCCAATACTTTAGAGCAATAGTCTTTTCCATCATTAATGTTCTGGTGCAGTCAATCACAGATCTATTTCTTCTTTTAGCAATTTCATTTTGTGGGGGAGTTCTTGTGGCTGATGTTTGTCTCTTGATTCCTTTGTCATTGCAGAATATCTTGAATTCATTTGATATAAATTCACCACCTCTGTCCGATCTCAGGCATTTCAAACTTTTTCCTGTTTCCTTTTCAACTCTAGCCATATACCACTTAAACATTTGAAAGGCATCAGATTTTTTCTTTAAAAACATAACAGTCATCATCCTAGAATAATCATCAACAAACAACATTATATATTTGTCTCCTTTGTAGCTTTGTACTTCCATTGGACCACATAAGTCAGTATGGACTAACTCAAGTACTTCTTTAGATGTATAGTTTTTACTTTTAAAACTTGACTTGGTCATCTTTCCTAGCTGACATTGTTTCCACATGATATTATCAGGTTTCTTCAATTCAGGTAAACCTCCGACTTTTTTCATTTTACTATTATTGACCAGATTATCAAAGTTTACATGACATAGCCTTCTATGCCATAACCACACATCATCGAATTTTTCAACAAGACAAGAGGTATTTTCCAAATCAAGATAAACAGATTACTTCTTGTTTGATCTCCTTTTCCTATCAGTCTATCATCAGTATCATAGATTTTTGTAGTTTTATTTCCAAATTCTAATGTGTAACCTACATTGCCTAACTATGAGACACTTAGAAAATTGTAGTTTAGTCCTTCAACATAGTATGCATTATCACATGAAATTTGTTCTGTAAGCTTAATGGTACCTTTTCCTTTGAATTGACATGGAGCATCATTACCAAATCTAACACAATTTCCATCATACTGAGTAAAGTTAACAAACTCACTTTTGTCTCATGTCATGTGATGTGAGCATCCATTGTCTATGATCCATTTATCATTATTATTCATGCATGTTACCAGTGTTGTTGGCTCTTCATCATCAGATTGGTTCTTCATGGCCACATAAACAACTTCATCATCATTATCATCAGAATCCTCTTCAGCAATATAGCACTTCTTGCCTTTGTCTTTGTAATCTCTCTTATCATCTTCTCTTCTATCTTTGTACTTGTTTCCTTCCTTGTATTCCTTTTTCTGTGTACACCTTGCAGCAATATGTCCTACTTCATTGCAATTAAAACAAATGATAGGCATCTTACCTTTGAATCTTCCTTTGCCTTTGTGAAATCTTCTAGCTAGTAGTGCTTCCAATTGTTCCACATCTTCCTCATCAGTGCTAGTGTCACTGGATACATATTTCATCTTTCTTTTTTCTTTCTTCGATTTCACCTGATCAGCATCTTTTAATGATAGCTTGGCTTTGAAAGCAGATTCAACATTCTCAGGTCTGTAGTTATCAAAGTTAGATAACTCAAATGCAGTAAGTCTACCTACTATGCCTTCAAAACTTAGATTGTTTCCTGGCACACATCTTAGCTCTTGCATAGTTGATACTCTAATAGCATAGATAGGGAGCCAGGTTCTTAAAAACTTACTATTAACAGTATCATCATCTAATTGACCATTCAAGAACCTTATTGCACTTACCACTTCCTTTATTCTAGCAGCATACTGAATTTTCATATCATCAAACTTTCCTCTGAGATTTACTCTTTTTGCTCTTTGGACATTCTGAACTCCTCCATAAATTTTAGATAGGGCTTTCCACATTTTGAATATAGTGTCACATCCTTTGATGTCATCAAATTTAGCATAGTTGAGTGCAGAAGCAATTTCCAGCATTGTTTGGTTGTGTTCCTATTTGTTTTTTAAATCTTCTGCAGTAGGAGCACTTGTTGGATCAACATGTTTAGTATCAATTGAGTTTCAGGCATAATCTCCTATGGATCCAAGATGTAGCTTCATCAAGCTTTTCCAACAAAAAAAGTTGTCTTTGTTGAGCTTGGGAGATTCTCTCTTAAGCATTTTGATCTTTTATGCTTCTGGTCTTTTAAACTAAATCAATACTCGAGGCTCTGATACCAATTGTTATAATTCTTTAGAATAACTGAGATGGGGGGGGGGAGGTGAATTAGTTATTCAAGATCCAAATGCCATAATAAAACTTTTTCTATTTTCTCTACAAATCCTTAATGGTGCATAAGTGAACTTATCATGCATGCAATTTAAATATTGAAATAATTAAGAAAAGTAAACATGCATCACACCATAACACTAAGAATTTGATAACCTAGAAACCCTCTAGGAATAAGAAGGTAAAACTAGGGTGGGGATGATACCCACAAAATAACTATGCAATTGGTTTTAACCACTTCTGATGGTCTGCCCTGTGAAAAGCATGCCCTGTTAAAGGCTACAACACATTGTTAAATGTGACCTTGTGAGAGGATTTCACCAAACTGTTAGGAATGGGCCTAGTTAAAGGACTTTGGAACATTCACTTGGAATGTCACCCTGTTAAAGGATTTACAACATGGCTATTAAACCAACCTAAGTCCATAGGTTTTATCTTAACTGTTACAATTGCTAGAAAGTAACAACAATAGCTTTGATCTAATTCAACTTACAACATAACTTGCAAATTATAGATCACACTTCAGTTCAATCCTTTGCTTGGCTTTTAATCACTTCAGTTCTGTTAGCTTGTCTTCCTCTCAAGCTTTGTTTCCTTGAGTCTTCTTTACTCATCAAACCAATGCAATCATATCTGTGGTCATCTAGCGAAATAGAGTATTCTTTGTTCTCTTACTCCTTAGCACTTTTCTTCAGCAGCTCATGATTTCATACTTTCTCACCACCACTCTTCTGCTTTGTGACCTTATGACTTCTTAAATAGAAATCTAAAATATCTTTCCAGCTCAATTCTGTCTCTCCAATTTTAGGGTTTCAATGGATTAGGTAGGATATAATGTATATACCCCATTTTTCTTCTTCATCTAGAAACTTTGTCTAGCATCTAGTTGTTTTCGCTAAAAACCTTTTTACATGGTGTTCTGTGCCACCAGCTCATCACTCTTATCTTCTATTTGGTTTACAAACTTCTAGGTAACAACCTTGTTAGCTCAGATCTAGCGAATCTTCGATTTCAAAATAATGTAGCAACTCGACATTATTGGTTTACTGATACTCGACTTGTTCTGTGTTACTCAGCACTTGTATCCTGCTTAGCATCTATATCTTTACTCAGCTCCTATTTCATGCTTGGAACTTGATGTTTACTCAGCACTTGTTTTCTGCTCGACATCTATATCTTTACTCGGCACCTGTTTCATGCTTGGCACTTTATGTTTACTCGGCACTTTTTTTTTACTCGGCATCTATATCTTTACTTAGCACCTATTTCATGTTCAACACTTGATATTTACTCGGCACACTCTAAAAGTGAACTTGCTCAACTTCTACTAAGAATTTGTTTGACACTGACTTGCTTGCTCGGCTCTCTCTCTCTAATGAACATAGTTAGACTTTACAAATGACTTAGCTAAAACCTTACATCTTTGATATGTTTCAGTGTGCCCATTCTCTGTGTCTTAGAGTATGTCATCGATACACTTTTTTATCAATGGCTTAGTTGATCCTTGTATTTCATTACAACATCATAACTTCAACCTTTCTCTAGGTACTCTAGTTACATCTTATTGATTGCCTCCTCCTTGTCAATCAACCAATTGATAGTATTTGGATCACTAAAGAAATTTTCATTCTTGCAAGTAGCAAGTTTGACATCAATGACAAAACAATGATTGAGAACATTCTTTACCAGTTCGATTACTTTTTATGTATAATCTCTTCAATCATTTCCAACAATCTACCTCATAATATTTTTTAATCATTTCCAACAAATTCTTATCCTTTTCATAAACCCTAAACCTTATCAATTATAGAAATCCATTACCCAATTCTTTAAATCAGCAACAATCAATAAGAGATATATTGCATTAAATTGAAGAAAAACTTGTTCATTCAGTCTCAAAGCTTATAAACATATGGAAAAGAGATAAAACTTCAAATATAATGACAATTAAGGATAAATCCTTCTACTTTAATCTCAATAATGCTAATAAAACTCATAATATAACACAGAGATAAAACCTCTTTTCCGAATTGTTTTCTTTTAATTCAAGTATGCATACAAATGAACTCATTCAAATAACCACATAACACTCTAGACAGACTACAAAGTAATAATATGGCATATATGAAAATTTACAAACAACCGACCTCTACTTCTCATCTTGGGAATCCATACATAGGATTGCAACAAGCTACAGATGAGAGGAGGAAACATGTGAAAATTGTAATGGAAAACAAAAACTCTTTGGAAGATGGGAACCATAGATTTTTACAAAACAATCTCCCAGAAAATTGATCAAAAAGATAGGTAGATTAAATGATAGAAAAAAAATTTATATGTGTCCTTTATTCTTTCCTTTTCCTTGTACTTCACCTACCTTGCTTGAAAAATATCTCAACAACCTCATATCGGTAGAGCTTTTATTTCTCCTCCTGCTTCCCAGACATAAATCTCCCTTTTAGTGGGCCAGTCAATATTCTTTACTTCTAGTAAATCTTGAGTGGCCTTGGTCCACCTAGCATCCATGATTGCCTTTGATTCAACATTACACTTGTTTAAATTTATTTCTGCCTTAAAGAGAGAATCAATTAAAACATGAAATGGAGAATCGGACACATCTTCAAAAATTGCTACTGTAGTCTCTTGGGTCAAAATGTTATCAAAAGAAGTTGACCACTCTTGCCAATTTTTTACTACATTGGTAGCATCTAGTATCAATGGTATACAAGGCTCAACTCCTTCACATAAAATCTTCAATTTTCTTTGTATGACCTACAATTTACCAATAAAGAAGCCACTTAATTCCCTTACCATCTCCAGGCTTTCCTTTATAGTGAATATCTTGTCTGGCAAGTCTAGCTTTTTAGCCATCAATATAATCAATCTATCCAAAAATTGAATACAAGGCCCCCATAGGCCGAAAGTAGGAGTTAGCCATGAAAGTGCTTCATTGCAAAATTTCTCAGCACTTTGTAAAGTAGCATATAAATTATGATCTTGTTGTGATATGCTCTTCAAAACATCAACCCTATGGCTCATCGTGTTTCTAAGGATCTCTATCCTTACATCTCCTCCCTGCTGAACTAATTTAGTATCAATACTCATTCTTCTTAGTTGTGATGCTTCACCCTCCTCTATATCCTCTATCTGAACCAAGGCTTCAGCAGTGTCCTTGACTGGTAATTATGTTTCATGTCCCTCTTCTCTTTGAGCTGGAACCATTCTTTGTTTTGCTTGTGCCAGTTGCTCTTTGAGAGATGTAGTTTCATCCTCAAGCCCTTGGATCTTGGTCTCAAGCTCAACAATTTTCTCTTTGTATACATGGATACTCCTAAGCTCATCTTCATAGAGCTTTCTAACATCAATGTAATCATGTATGGACTGGGCTAACCTTGTTTCCATTTCCTCCACCTCGGTCTCACTCATAAATGAGAAATGTTTCAGTTCTTTGAATATTTTTGTGTCATAGGTGCCCTGTAAAGTCCATATAATCATATTACCTTGTTTAGTACTCTGTACATCCATCAATTTTAGCTTGTTGGAAGCAAGGGCCATACTCTAGACTATTAGGGATTTGATATCAATATTGAAACTAGTCCCTCTCTTTAGTCCATCTGCACCAAATGCCTCATAAGAAATGGAATTTTCTTGCCTCCTAATCTGATCAAGCATAAAAGCTTGCTTCAAGTCCCATCTAGGCACCAATAACATGCCACTCCTTTGTACCAAATCTTTGGCCTCTTCCAAAGTCATTACTTTACTTTTAGGATCATAGACCTACAAATTCTCTATCAATTCCATCCTTTTCTCATCAGATTCATCTAGTTTCATCTTTAGAACAAGCTCACTCCATTTGATCTTCTACAAGAAACTCTTGAATTCATTGGACTTGATGAATTCATCATCCTCTATGAATTGTTGAGCCTAGATGATCTGATCATCTAATCTTGCTACTGCTAATTCCAAATTTGTGAGGGTATTCTTAGCTATAGTAGCCCTAGTTTGTAGGTAATTATATCTTATGTCAGCAAAATACTGACTATTTCCTGGCAAAATCTGTAGGGTCCTTTGTTTGACCTGAGGAGGGATATGAATAATCTTTTTCCTCTTATTTCCTTTTGCCATCCATGATGCATATGGAGCATCATCTTCTCCTACCTCAAGAGTCACATCTAGTTTAGGGCTATCAAGACAAACTCTATCATCTTCCCCTATTAGATCCCCTAGCAACTTGGTCATAATCTCAGCATGGTCCATGACCATATTCCTAATTCTTTGGGTAAGGGATTTCCATGTAGAATCCTACAAATTGAGGATCAATTTTCTCTCTACTCTCAACACATCATCAAGATTTGCAAGCTTATCAACTGCCTCCCCTTCTGCTACTATATTCATAATAATGTCTTCATGGGGCAACTCCTTGGAATTTGGCAACACATAATTTCTCATTTCCTTGAGTGTTGCCCTCATCCAACCCTCGAGGTCATACATTCTATAGGGGCCTATGCACAAATTATAATGTTGTAGATAGGAGTGAATTGAATCTAGGGCCTCTTTACCAATGGTGAAATCACCAATCCTAAAGCATCTACACAAAAAGATTCCCCTATGCACTTTGGGCCCTAGATATTCCCTATTTAACAATTGCCAAATGAACTCAATTATTCCAAGCCTAGGAGGGATGAATTGTGGCATTATATGGGGTGGTGTTGGGGACAACCATAGACTCTCATTAAAGAAAAAGTGGGAAACAAGAAAATGTCCTCCCAATTATGATCCATTCTCTTCCCCTCAGTAAATAGGGCTAGTCTTAAAAGACCTTTCAAAATTTTAGGTGCCCTAAAGTATCGTGGGTCTAACATTTCCATTATTACAGCACTAAAATTATTGAAAAATGACATAGAATCGGAAAAATGGTAAGTACTATCCCATACCCATGTCCACAACTGCACAGGTAAATCTCCATTCAAGTCAGAAGTTTGATTGATGAAATTAGACCTGATATACCCCACGTTCTTATAAAGAATTAAATACATCAATAGTGAGTAGTAGGGGAAGGTGAATTCTTTCATATTTCTAGTCTGGGCCCTAGCAATGTTCTCCTTCATTATATCTAGAATATAAAAAACATAGTCATATTCACAAGCATGGTAGGAATCATGTACATCCCTTGTAATGATATATTCTACTCCATAGACCTCATCATACCCATCCTTTCCTACCACTTTATGGACACCATATACAGTTTTGACAAAATAATTTTTGAATTTATCCAGTGGCATCTTTTTCTCAATCTTCTTTGGGTAGTCACCCGCTTTCTTCAAATCCATAGGGATATGTTGCAACATTGAGGTTCCTATGACAGCATCAGAGTTTACTTCAAATCTCCTTTGTAAATCCTTTAAATCTACAGGTTGACCCATAGCACCGCTTAATCCAAAGGCCTCTATGAAAGACTCTCAGTCCAAAGTATAGAGAATAGTTCCATCCTTCTTATGGAAAGACTTAGTGGTTAGATTATAACATCAAAACAAGGCCTTCATTAAATATACATCCACAAAAACCTCTAAGAAAATTAGCTTAGCAAGGTTCTTCTTCCATGGATTACACACGGGAATTTTCTTCTACTTATCACAATAAAAGAAATAGAAAAGCTCAGAACCTGTAACACCAGGGCATATGGCATCTCTGCATCTGGCATATTGGTTGATGAAAGCATGATCATCTATAGAATTTTCATTAGTAGAACTAGGGAAGAGTTTTATCCATTCATCTTCAAATATGCTAGGCTTTCTCTGTATGGTTTTGCCTCCCTTAGAGGTTGAAGTCTCTAAAACTACCATATCTGAGGCCTGAATCTCCTCTACTTCTTGGTTAGACATCTTGAAGATATGCAAATAAAATAACCAAAATTTATACTGCTCTATGCTTAAGAAGCTCTAGAAATGGCAATTCAAAAAGCTCAGAAAACACAGGAAAAGCTCAAATTCTCTTTCTTTGCAAATGGAAAATTGTGATTATGAGAAGAGAAAACCTTTATAAGTTGATATGTGTAGACTAACATTTATCTTGCATTGATTTCAGCATGCTTGAAATACGATATCAATCTATTCTATCAACTTCATGGAGCGTCACCATTAATATCCAACTATGCACCTTTCGTACTGCATTCAAATCCTATTGGTTGAGAAGCCTATTCTTCATTAACTGACATTATGTTTCTATCAAAATAAGATCCTATGATATTATGACAAGGATAGTTGAAAAGACCTTTTGTAATATCACTTTATTGCAACATTGGCTTTCTTATCTTACGAACACCCTTTGATAAACTCTTGTCAACCAGTTAAACACAATGGAAAAACCCCTTATGATCTTATGATCTCCCTATTGTCACAGCATGGACATCAATTTCATATCCTTATATGATCATGTGACAAGTGCCTTTGTAACATTGTGGGCCACTTTTCTTTAACCTACAATCATGCGATCGTGGTTAGGCTCACCTTTTCGTAACATTGCTATTGATCCCATTTTCTTTTATGATGTTACGAAAAACTTGAATCCTTTATATCATATCATCATAGGCTTGTCATTTTTCTTGTACAATTTTATGATCATGCCCTAATTGTAACATCAGAGAACCTCCTTCATAACCTTAAGATCTCCCAATAAAGCATTCATCATAATATCAGAGACCATAATTTGTCGCTCAATTTTCATTATAAAACCTTTTCTGGTCCCACTAACTCTAACAGCATACACACCTGGCACTCGTACATTTACTCTATCTAATTAGGAAGTAGACACTTGTCTGACAACTTGTTTCCTTGTTCACCTTTATCATCTTCACAATCTTACGATAGTAAAGTATCGTGTCATCACAATGCCTTCATATTTCCTTTACTATCCTATGAAAAATACCTCTTTGCAAGATCATAGCTGGCCTTTTTACTGCTCCTGACACCACAATAAGCCTTTCATAATAATATCATAGAAGACTACAATGCAAACCATTTAAAATTTCATATGATCAAATGACACAAAATATATCATATGATCAAGAAGACTCAAAATTTTGTCCATGATAACATGACACAACATCAATCATGAGATTAGAAAAGGCTAAAACCCTTGTTTGCGATATTTTGCTAACCCTCCTTTGTAACATTATACGAAAAAATGTATTTAAAGAAAAGAAAACCTGCTCATTCATATGGCCTAGGGTTATAGTTAGGGCATACATTAAACCATTAGGTTTATGTAAAACTAGGGTTTATTTCGAGAATGGATCCAAAATTAAAAATAACCTTGTTAAACAAGTAAAACTTTTCTCCATAAATCTAAAAATTTAGCCTTGGTGGAAAAGGAACTAACATAGGCTCTATCTGGGGATGATGGATAACTTGTATCCATACAATGATCTAGAACTTCTGGTTTGAGGATACCACAAGCCTAAGAGCTTAAGAAAACAAATTACCAGGAACAAAAAGCATATATACAAGCTTATACATATATGTGTAGGTATTTACAAATATGTACACAAAATAAAAACTTAATTACTGCTCAGGGAAGATAAAAACCTTGAAGAAAAGTACTCCTTTAAGAATTGCCCATGAACTGGCAATTCCAGGAAGCTCCCTGATAATTCTTTGATGAAATATGAATCTTCACCGCAAGCTAAATCAACTAAATAAGGACCAAGCCAAATGGGGTCAAATTTACCATGCTTACCTTTATTTTCTAATCTTGCATTCCACATTAAGACAAGATCACCAAATTTAAAATTTTAAACCACTACCTTCCTGTCATACAAATGTTTAATCTTCAATTGCAATTTCATGTTTCTGACAGAGGCCTCTTTCCTTGTTTCACCTAATCCAACCAGTTCATCAATTCTTTCATGTATATCATCCACAATGTCATCATCATACATCTGAATATAATTATACAAGCCCATTAGATTGTTCTGGGGCATTCTGGCCTGAATCCCATATACAAGGTCAAAAGGTGACACACCTATTGCTCTCTTTAGTGTTACTCTATCAACCCAAAGGGATAACTGCAACTTTGAATCCAAATTTTTTTTGTTATCATCTAAAGTCTTCTTAATGACCTTCAATAAAGTTTTGTTGGTGGATTCTACCTATCCATTCCCTTGTGGATGATAAGGTGATGAAACTAATCTAGTGATACCATATTTTTCATAGAAATTTATGAATTCCTCAGATCTGAAGCACATAGCATTATTAGTTACTATTCTTTTCGAACATCCAAACCTTGTGATGATATTATTGAGTAGGAAATTATTTACCACTTTGTTGGTAGAATTCCTAGTAGGGTTTGCCTCTGCCCACTTTGTGAAATAATCAGTTGCAACTAGGATCCAAGAGAAACCACTAATAGAAGTTGGTGAGATTTCACCTATAAAATCCATTCCCCATTGTTGAAAAGGTGCCTAAACCTCAACTAATTTTAAAGGTATGTTCCCAGAAAATCTTAATTTCCCTACAAACTTTTAGCATAAATAACATTTCCTAACTAAAACCTGAGCATCCTTAAACAAGTTAGGCCACCAAAAGTCTGCCCTCATAACCTTATGGACAATAGTCTTTGCCATGTAATGCCCCCCACATATCTGTGAGTGCATGTCATTCAAAATTTTCTCTTATTTCTGATGATCAACACATTTGAGCAATACCCCTCAAAATTTCTCCACCACAATTCTCCATTTATTAGAGTATACCTTACTGTATGTAGTTTTACAATCCACTTTTGATTTTCTATCAAGTTAGGTGGAGATTGCATATGTTGCAGATAATATATCACATCTCTGTACCAATCATATTGATCCATACCACATATGCCAAGACTAGGGTTTTGATTTTCAAAATTTATTTGATTGTCATCCAAATTTATCTGTGACATGAGCTTTGTTAATCCCTGACCTCTTACCAGCTTGGTAATCTATATATCTGTATTAAATTCTTGGATTCTATTAATCCATCTACATCTTCTACTAGATACTTCTTGTTGAGAGAAAATATCCTTTACTATTGCATTTGGCACAAAAGCTATGACAATAGCTCCTACTAGATAACATCTAAAAGCCTTAACAGCTTTAACTAGAGCATATGCCTACTTCTCATTAATATCATATTTTAGTTGTGCAGGTTGTAGGGATTTACTAAAGAATGCTATAGGTTGTTCATATCCATTTTCATTTTTTCGAAGTAGAACTTCTGCAATAGTATGAGAAGATGCAAAAGAAAAAATATGCATGGGCTTTTCATAATTAGGGGTCTTAAGGACTAGAGCATTTCTAATAGCATATTTTATTTATTGGAAAGCAATAGTAGGCTCACCTTCCCAACTGATCGTGGCTCCCTTTTTGAGCATTTTTAAAATTGGCTTACCAACCTCAACAAAGTTAGTTACAAATCTTCTCAAGAAATTAAATTGTCCAAAGAAAGACTGTATACCTTTGACACTTTTTGGCTTTAGAATCTTGTCAATTGTTGCTACCCTTTCAAGGTCAATCTCTACCCCCTCTTTTGAAACTATATGTCCTAGAAGTTTCCCTTCTATGACATCAAAATTACATTTCCCTTGGTTTAAAGACACACCATAATCCAAGGCCTTGATGAAAATCTTTTCAAGATTCTTGTAGTGGTCTTCATCTTTCTTAGAATAAGTAGTCAAATCATCTTGATACACTATCATGAATTTTCCAATATAGTCTTCGAAAGCTACATCCATAGCTCTTTGTAAAGTTACTCCTACCTTTATGAGGCCAAAAGGCATTCTCACATACACATAAGTTCCCCATGGAGTGGTAAAGGCTATCTTGAACTATTCTTTTTCATTAAAAAGAACCTGGTTATATCCTGAAGCTATCCATCATGGACATTAATTCTAAACCAATTACTTGTTGAAGCATAGCCTCCATATTGGGCAATCCATAATTATCTTTTAAAGATGCAATGTTTAAGATTCTAAAATCAACACAGAGCTTGATATCACCATTCTTTTTTCTGATAGGTACTAGATTAGACACCCATGAAGAATGCCTAATTGGCTTAATTATTCCCCCATCTCTGAGCTTTAATAATTCTTCCTACATCTTAGGGGCTAGAGTAGGATTAATAGGCCTTTGTTTCTGTCTGAAAGGTTTCACATCTTCTTTAAGAGGTATAATATGTTGGAACAAATCTTACCTGTAAGCCTTGAGGTTATCATAAGACCATGCAAAAACATGTCTAAATTTTCTTAATAAATTGACCAAAGACTTTCTAATCTTAGGGGTTAAGGTCTTTCCAATGTATACCTTCTTTGGGGAATCAGCTGTGCCCAGATTGATTTCCTCTAGTTCTTGTGGTTTGTTATCTTGTGCATTTGAGTGCACTCCGTCTTGATTATCAAAAGTACCTTCCAATACAACCAAACCTTTGGGTACCTTGTTATTCTTTAATTGTAGGATCTCTTGCCCAAAAATTGTTTCTCTCCCATCAATTGTTTCTACCTAGGCACTGCAACCAAGTTCTTGCCCATGATATTTATCCTCATTGAGTAGAAAATTTAAAATATCTTTTTCATCCTCAAAAACTTGCCAAATATGTACATTATCTAGGATTGAGGGTCTATTCTATACTTCTATAGTAGATACACCAACAAATGATATATTATTAGGCTTTATGGCCACATTTTCCAATAGATCTGCCATCTTATTATTACTTCTATCTTTCCATATTATCCCAAAAGCATCAAAAGATTCAATCATGTCCCAAAAAACATTCCTATATTGCTTCAATCTTTTATTTTTTGACACATAAATACCTCTAACCTAAGAAATAATCAATTTAGAATCACCAATAACATGTATTTTCTTGATTCCATGGTGTGTTACAACTTTCAATCCTAACAACAAAGCCTCATATTCTACAACATTATTGGTACATGTAAAATTTAGAGAAAGGAATACCCAAATGTATTTTTATCTGGGGAGACAAAGACAATCCTAGCTCATGATCTTTCCTTTGAGCTTGCTCCATCAAAGTACATGTTCCACAAATTTGGAGAATCCAAGAAACATGTGACCTCTTGTTCAATTAGTGCAGGCAATTTTTCAACTTCTTGGATGATCAATTCAGCTCTAAATGCATTCACATCTGTGTCTATGAAACAAGTTATATCCTTGTCAATATTTTCCTCAAAGATATAAGTTACTCTTGGTTCTCTATTGACCTTGATAACCTTTTCCCTTACTTGAAAAGTGACATATGACAGATCACATTGCATACTACCTCCCACTGCAGCACTCCACTTCCTTGAAAGTAACATCCCATAGTGGGGGGGAATATCTACTACAAGGACTGACATAGTTGTTCATCAAGATATGCAGCAAGTCTGAAAAGTAAAGCATTAATAGTACCTATGACAGGTACCTCTCTAGCATCCATTGCCCTATACCTACCTTGCCCAATGTCAAATCCTAGACCAAGAGCCTCCATAACCTTGAAAGGCATTATATTATTTGAAGCACCAGAATCAATCATACAATTTTTTAATGTTTTTCCTTTTATGATCAAACTCAACAAAAAGGGTCAATATCGTACAAGTATGCAACTGATGAATTGTCTAGATACATTTGAATTATTTGAGACATGACTACATTCTCTTCCTTTTCCTTTTCTAGAACTGGGATCTGCTATGTAATTTTTGGTTCTTGTGTAACACCACTATTATCTTGTATCCCTCCTAGCCAGGATAGAGCCTTTCTCTTATGTTCTTCTATCCTAAACATTTATGACAAAGAAACTTTGACAGTAATTTGTGATAGCATTGAAATTATATCAATTAGATCATAAGTAGTATTTTTGACACTAACATCTGAGGGTGCAGGAGTTTGGACAATAGATAATTCCTTCCGCTTAGTAGCCTCAAATCTTGATCCTTTCTCTGATGCAATTGGCTTGATAGTTTCTTCATCCTAGAAATGTACCTTTTTCTTTGGTTCCCACTTCTTATTCTTATTTTCCTTAATATTAGGAATCTCAAGAGGATTCTTCTTATTTTCATGAGTAACTTTTTTAGTATTATCCTTGATGAAATGCTCAATGACTTCATAGGGGCACCATTTACACCTCTATTTCTCAAATTGTAAGTACTTTGGACTTGTGCAACTAACTGTAAAGTAATCCTACCAATTTCCTCCTTGGAAGGTTTTCTCAAATTGATGTGATCTGTTGTAGCTAAAGTGTTACATATGACATTTTCATCTTGATCATCACTATCATAAAACACCTGTTGGTGATATGTGTGATACAAATCTCTTTGATTTGTAACATCATGGTTAGATTCATTAATATCTAATTCTCCATCACTATCACAAAGATGAATCATGTTACATGTAACATCCTCTTGATCTTTATCATTTACATCTTCATCATTTTCTATCTGTTGATTTGCAATAAAAGACTAAGCCACAGCACAAAAATTAGGGGAATGTGGTGACTAACAAATGAGACACCAAGGGACATCTTCAGTCATATTTATAGAGTTTCTTTACAAAGGATTTGGTGTTCATTTTCCCATATTCCCATGTATGGGATTAGGAACTGGCTTTCCATCCTTCCACTAAGTAGTATAAGGATAATTTTGCATCCTAGGTTGCCTATTAAAATTGTTATTAAAAGGAACCTTCTCTGCAACATTTGTTTTATTTTCTTGGTAAGCTGGAGGACTTAATTTCTTTAGTAAACTTAAAACCTATCCCATTGTATCATCCTTAGGTTTCTTTCCTATAACAGGCTTTTCATTATCTTTCTTCCCTCTAGGATTGAACAACTTAGGGTCATCCCTTTTCCCAAGTTTTCCAGCAGCTCTTCTATTGTTTTCAATATTTATAGCCATTGTATAAGAATCCCTTAGTTTTTTTGGATCCTTACCCCTAAGGACATAAGCCATCTTACTATCAAAAGAATTGAAGTAAGTAGTGAGACACACATCTTCATTTAATCTCATTACTTGGAATAACTTGTACATACCTTTTTGAAACTAGACATTGAAGTCAAATGTTGATTCATTTGGATTCTTCTTGATGTTTTTGAATTAATTTAGCATGGCATTAGTCTTGTCACCATATTGTTCTTTGAACAATATTTCAAGATCACTCCAAGATTTGATACTATCATCAGGAAATCTTCTAAACCAATCGCTAGCATCCTCAATTAGTGAATGAACAAATAGTTTCATCACTACATTTTCATCCTCTACCTCATAATCATTTAGCATATCAATGAACTTTTTGAGATTCTCCTCATCAGTAATGGCATTATTTCCAACAAACTTGGTGACTTTGACCCTAAAGTCATTTCATATAGGATGAGGAAAACCAAGGATACCCAAGAAATACATTTGCTTATATTTCTCCATATGGATTGGTTTCCTTTAGGAGATTGGGATGCTTAAGGTACTTGCCCCAATAGCTTGACTTTGGAAAGGAAGCTAAATTTTCTAGGAAAGTTGGAGAAAGGGAAAATGGCTAGTTGTAGCAGAAGTTGAACTAGGGGCTAGATGTGAGGAACTCTAGCCTACTGTGAGAGGACCAACACTACATATGGTAGGTAAAACCTATTAAGGTTGGCTTTACTAAGATACTAAGGTAGAATTTGATTTAATGAACTGGATTTTTCTTCTAGCCTTAGTTGCTTGAGCTTCATTTTTTACCCTTCAAGTTCTTTAGTTAGATCTTCCTTTTCTTTTCTTGACTTCTCTAGATCTAAATCAAGTTTTGACATAACTAAAGAAATGGGTTTATTAGGGATATGGGGCTCACTAATTTGTATCCCAAAAACCTTTTGCTTTCCTTTATCTAAATCCTTCCTATATACCTCCTCCATTCTAGTCTCCAAAGGCTTGTAAGGTTGAACCTGTGTAACAACAGGAGCCTAATTTTGTTTAAGTAGTTGTTCCTACCTTTGAATAATAGTCTTTAGAACATCCATATCTCCAAAGATATCAGAGTGTAAATTAGAAGACCTTTCTTCCAATCTCTTGTTCTACTCTTGTAAGGAAGCCATTCTCCTAAGTAGGTTATCTCTTTAAATAATAGTATTTAGAATAACTTTCTCCTTTTCTTTTTCCAAGCACATATGTCTAGCTTCCTCATCTGCAACTTTCTTCCTGAGAATGATAAGCTCTGGAATTAGCTCCTCATGATCTATAGTGGCAACCTCAGAATCCACTGAGTCAAAATCTATAAGGTTTGCTACATATGGTTCTTGTCTAGGCTTAAAACCCATCTCCATGTTTTCCCTAAAACCCCAACTATGGTTCATTTCATTCACCATGCTTGATCTATAAGGAAAATCCCCCACAAGTGACATATTTTTATCATGGAAAAGCTTTAATGGGGTTGAAAAAGTTTCCCCCAAGAGTGCAACTTCCTCCGACTCAGTACTTTTGGAGGACAACTCCTTTTCTTCCATAGGGTGATATAATGACTGGGCTGACACATTGCTTCTAGGGACCCATGTAAAATTAAAATCAAACTTCTTATTTTGGTTCCCTTTTACCCCAGCAGGTAGCTCAGCTAATAGTGATATCTCAGGATGATTTCTAGTAAAGGCATCTTTATTCTTCTTCTTTTTGGCCATTGGTTTTAGGATTTTCTTAAACTTTATAGCACTAGCTACAAAACCTTAACTTGAGTCATCACCCTATGATGGGAAAATGAAATAAAGCCAAGAAAAAGAAGAACATGAAATAAAGCCAAGAAAAAGAAGAACAACATAGGGATTTTGATGTTTCTAAAACATAGCTTGATAGTAATTCCTCAGTTCCCTAGTAGAGTCACCATTTTGTTAGAGTTCTTTCTTGTATAAAACATATCAGGTGGATTTAAACCTGATACTAGGAAACAAAGACAGGGCCAAGCCTAAGGATGAGCTAAATCCTATAATCAGTAAGGCTAAATCTTAGTTCTGGGCCAACATTAACAGAGTCATCAGGACTCACTTCACTTTAGGCTATGATAAGCCAAGGCGGGTAAACCTAAGGAATTTATCTTATTAACTTGATACTTTTGTCTACAAGACTATCCCCTATAGCAGAAATGGTCAATATTCTTCTATAATTTTCTAACAAACTTTCTTATTACAATAGCTAGTTACAACCAAAAAGTAACAACAAATAAGCCATAACTGACACTTCTAGTTCTTCAAAACATAAAATGGGAAATTAATATTCAATTAAAGTTTTGATCTCAACATAACTCGAGTATGCAACAACAAAGAACATGTAACCTCCAAGTTGACCAGTCCCTTATCTATTGGACATCAATAGAGAAAATGTAACCATCAAGTTGACCAATCCCTTATCCATTGGGAATCAACAAAACCTTAACATACAGATGGATACCTGAAGTATACTCATATATTTAGACATCTAATCTATCTATTTAACTTGCAAATAGACATCAATCTTCATAAAAGCGCTCATACTTATGGTTAAATCCTCCTAATGCAACCTACAACCCTATTAATGTAAACAAGCATTTACTTGGCTTCTTTGTTCCAATAGCAAGTTTATCCAAACATACAACCTTAAGGGATTGCAATTCCCATTGCATTCCCATTTTGAGTGTCCATTCCAAGTTATGAATGTTTTTCATGCATATCTACCCAGCTGTAGTTTTAAGGCCTATGAGGTGTTTTATGTTTCTAACACCCTTCATTCAGCCTATGCATGTTTTTTGTAATGATAAAATGACATTTTGAACCATTCTGCAAAGTCCAATTTTGAGTAGTCTTCAATTCTGCATTTTTTGCCCGAGTGTCAAACAGTAACAAAAGGCCCAGTTTGCCTTTGAATATCTTTCACCTAGTTATTTTTCATGAGCTTCCACTTTGAGGATGTTTAATATGTATATCAAAGAACCTATGTGCCAAATTTGAAGTCATTTTGACGTGTTTTGACTAGGTTTTGAATGTTTCAAAGTTGGTCAGTTGCCTCTGTTATAAATCTGCATATTGTTCATGATTCGAGGTAGCCCTGTTTGAAAAGTTATAAATTTTTACCAGTCGATCCAAATAAGAAAATTCCTTTTGCATCATATTCTAGGGGTTAGAGACTTGCTACATTCCTAATTTGAGCTTATAAAAAATCCGTTTGATCAATTTTTAAACGTGATTTCATTGCAATTTATAGAGTTTCACTGGTAATCAGAAATGTAGATTGATCTGTAGCCCTATTCGAGATGTTATAACTTTAAATCTATGCTTCTTGGATCAAATGGTTTATTCCCCTGCATTCTACTCCAAAAATACTACAAGTTTGCTAGTTTTCAAGTCTTGACGAATCAGTCAACACACTTTCCCACGGCCATTCCATTTGCAAAAAACCACTTTTTACTAATGTTTCCAGTCCTGCAAATCTAGGTAGCCAACTTTAGACGCCCACCAAATACGTCTCGTGATTCATGATGAGCCCAAATCATAGAATTATGTTCTCCTCATAACAATGAACTATTGCCCTAGTTTCCAGAACCTCAAATTCTCATTTGCCTTGTTTTCAAGGCCAAAACCAATGCATTTTCCAATTTTCTAACATGTTTATTCGCAAGTGAATTTAAGTAAGCAAATTTGGAGGTTGATATATTTTGACCCTAATGTCGTCATGTGACGAGATTTGGTAGATCTATTGAATGTGTTAAAGAGATAGGATATCCAGAGTTTCAGAGCCCGACCAAGTGTTTATATCAATTTTTAAAGCTAGGCAACAAGCCGCCTGACACAGAGTTCACAATGGTGCAAAAATGATTTAAAATAAGTTTTAAGTGGTGAATTTGTGATCAAATCAGATTCCAATTAGTTTGAGAAGGCCGATGGATTAGTTTACATATCGGTTGTTCATAACCAAATTTTTTTTTAGTTGGACCCACTTTGGGGCCCGACTAATTCCATCAGGTTGCTAAGTTGTTAGGGAGTGAGATTGCTCAGAAATTGTTTTAATGATTATTATCATTAAATATTATGGTGTGTGGAAAGCAAGGGTGTAGACCAAAATGAATATTGTTCTAAGTTGATGAATGTATCAATGAATCTCATTTTGGGATCATCATTGTGATAGGGATTTGTTTGTATTAAGAGGACATGATTTGAAGACTACAAAGTGCATGAAATGATAACGAGAAATGCATTAATAATGAAACAAATCATATCAAAAGAAAACATGAGCTGGCCAGCAAAGTTTCAATGTTGGAGACAAGCAAAGCCCATGTTAAGATCGTAGGGGATGACATGATGAGGAAGACATAGCTTGTAAGGGGAGTAGCATCCCACATTTTGAGCATGATCCATGTACATGAAAGGGAAATACAACCATCTCCACGCAATGGGCAAGGAAGAGGTCCACGGCTACAAAATAGGGCTTACCACGCCAAGTAAAGGGTAGCGTATGGATAGGGCATGAAATATAGAAGGTGGAGGGGCTCAATGTACCTGAGTTTCTAGTTGGGAGCTCCACATTGGAGGAGATTACAAAGTATTAAGGGCAAGGTGTGTGAATGAAGTCCAAGTCATAGCTTGGAGGGATGAAAATGTAGGCCAAGGAAGTGGTCACTGCATGCATGTTAGATATTTGATTCGTAGCCCATTTTTTTTAAGCAATGCATGGCATCAATGGTCTGGAGGTCTACGTTTAGAAAAGGGGAGAAGTGTTGAAGATATATCCCACATCAATGATGTGGAGAGTTATTTTGTGGTATTTATATGCAGGCACACTAATGGTAACGTGTCGCAAGACACACGTCTCGTAAGACACCAAGCTTGTTATTTGGAGGGCTTCATCAACCCATAGCCTACCATCGGGTCAGCAAATTTTTGACTGATTGTGTGATCTGGGGGACTAGCCTTGATGTTGTGCGATGGTTTGATACTTTTCTAGAATCGTAGATGGAAAAATAAATGGCTCCGATGCTACAATTGTTGTAGGATTGGGGCATAAATTTTGGAGGCTATGATGTTATGATTAATCAGGAGATCAAGGATGGATTTTCAAATGTTTACAATGCTACGAAAATAATGAGGTTGTCGTGTGATCGAGAGGCCATTTTCAGTGGTCTACGATGCTACGACGGGAAGTTTGAAGAATATATTACATATATATTAATGAGTTCATCGTATCATCGGGGAAGTCATAAATTATTAAGGAAATGCAATGATAAGGGAGAATTAAAAGTATTTCAAATGCATAATATGATGTGGGGCCCACCCAGGTACAATTAGCGAATCAGAGGTGGACACTTGGCACTGAGATAAGAGTGATAAATAAAAAGTAATAAAATTGAAAACTCAGGAGTATAACGCATGATTTTCAAAGTTGAAAATTTTTAAATGAATTTAATGTTTATATAGTTTAACTATATAAACATTTTCAATTTTTCAATTTTAATGCTTGGATTTAGTCCGGGAGCCAGATTTTCAAATTGGTCTCAAGGGCATGATTTCTATCTGAAATATGCAGCGTAGCATATTGACAGAACTGGGAAGAAATGAACTATCTATTTTCGAAGTCAAATTTTGTGCAGGTATTTGTTGAAAGTACCTATAGGAAAATTTTTGATTTTGGGGGCTTCTCAGTGAAAAGTGCAGAATTATGTTTTCAGATGAAATTAAGATTATATATAGCTAGTTTTTCGTCAGATTTGTTTTCATCAACAAATTAAAGGATGATTTGATGTTTTCAAAGGCAGTTGGAAGTAATTATGTTTTTTGCTAGCAAAATAGATGAACTTAACGACAAAAGAAGATGTGACTAGCTAAATCAAATTTTGAGCCTCCAGCTTAGATTTGATTTGTACCTAATATTTTCTCCATGAGATATTTTGTTGATTGCATTAGTGAGATATATCAGATATTTTGTTGCATCATTTATGATTTTTGATTACAGGCAGATAAAGAAGTTCAGTTTCAACATCAAATTGAAGACACATGTCAATTTTAGTTTCCAAACCCAAAAATATCTTCTCTTCTATATATTCTTCCTCTCTGCTCTTTGTAAGGGTTCCAATTCTTTGGAGATTTTCTAAGAATTGTGAGACCAGTCGGGTTCCAATTTTTATGACTAGTGAGACCACAAGGTTGGCTCCAGTTTTAGAGTTGTGATAACATTTTCCTCAGTATTCCTTTGTTATGAACAACAGTATTATATTTCTTTTGAGCCATTTTTAGATATATAGTCATTTCTTGGTGTTCTTTACTAAATTTTGGCATACAGATGATGTATTGTTTTCAATGAAATTAATACAAGAGTTTCATTTCTTTTAGTTTCATTCTTATTCTCATCTCCTGCTTCTATTATCTACAATATTTTGTGTTTAAGAACTAAGATCTTGAAGTCAATTGAAATCCCTTAGGATTTTATGTCTATATAAACTTGCTATTGGAACAAAGAAGCCAAGTAAATGCTTGTTTACATTGACAGGGTTGTAGGTTGCCTTAGGAGGATTTCACCATAAGTATGAGAGCTTTTATGAAGATTGATGTATGTTTGCAAGTTAAATAGATAGATCAAATGTCTAAATATATGAGTATACTTCAGGTATCCATATGTATGTTAAAGTTTAGTTGATGCCCAATGGATAAGGGATTGGTTAGCTTGGAGGTTACATGTTCTCTATTGTTCAATACCTGGGTTATGCTAAGATCAAAACTTTAATTAAATATCAATTTCCCATTTTTTGTTTTGAAGAACTAAAAGTGTCGATCATGGCTTATTTGCTATTACTTTTTGGTTGTAACTAGCTACTGTAATCAAAAAGTTTGTCAATAAATTATAGAAGAATATTGACCATTTCTGCTATAGGGGATAGTCTTACAAAGAAAAGTATCAAGTTAATAAGATAAATCCCTTAGGTTTGCCCACCTTGGCTTAGCAGAGCCTAAAGTTAAGTGAGTCTTGATGACTTTGTTAATGTTGGCCCAGAACTAAGATTTATCCTTGCTAATTATAGGATTTAGCTCATCCTTAGGCTTGTCCCTATCTTTGTTTCCTGGTATCAAGTTTAATCACAAGTTGATTAAAAAGGTTTAAATTTGTCAATCTTTGATTCTATAACCCAATGGATAAGGCACTAGTCCATTCTAAAGTTCAAGGGCACACTGGAACATTCATATAACTGTAGGACATTTACATACAACAACAAATAAATTTCCCTTTTTATGTTTTGAAGAACTAGAAGTGTTGGTCATGGCTTATTTGCTATTACTTTTTGGTTGTAATTAGCCACTGTAATCAAAAATTTTGTAAGCAAATTATAGAAGAATATTGACCATTTCTACTATACGAGATAGTCTTGCAGAGAGAATATCAAGTTAATAAGATAATCCCTTAGGTTTGCCTGCCTTAGCTTAGTAGAGCCTAAAGTGAAGTGAGTCCTAATGACTCTATTAATGTTTGCCCAGAACTAAGATTTAGCCTTGCTGACTATAGGATTTAGCTCATCCTTAGGCTTGTCCCTATCTTTGTTTCTTGGTACCAGGTTTCAATCCACCTGATAACGCATGATTTTCAAAGTTGAAACATTTAAAATGAATTTAATTTTTTATATAGTTCAACTATATAAACTTTTTCAATTTTTCAATTTTAATGCTCCGATTCAGTTTGGGAGCCAAATTTTCAAATTGGTCTCAGGGGCATGAATTCTATCTGAAATATGTAGTGTAGCATACCAACAAAACTGGTAAGAAATGAACTATCCATTTTTTAAGTCAAATTTTGCGCAGGTATTTGTTGGAAGCAGCTAGAGATGATTTTGTGATTTTGGGGGCTTCTCAGTGAAAAGTGCAGAATTATATTTTCAAATGAAATTAAGATCATATATAGCTAGTTTTTCATTAGATTTTTTTTCATCAAAAAATTAAAGGATGATTTGATGTTTTTAAAGGCAGTTGGAAGTAATTATATTTTTTGCTAGCAGAATAGATGAACTTAACGGCAAAAGAAGATGTGACCAACTACATCAAATTTTGAGCCTCCAGCTTAGATTTGATTTGTGCTTGATAATTTCTCCGTGAGATATTTTGTTGATTGCTTTAGTGAGATATATCAGATATTTTGCTCCATCATTTATGGTTTTTGATTACAGGCAAATGAAGAAGTTCAATTTCAACAACATCAGATTGAAGATTATTTTTGCAAGTTAAATAGATTGATCGAATGTCTGAATATATGAGTATTCTTCAGGTATCCATCTGTATGTTAAGGTTTATTTGATGCCCAATGGATAAGGGACTGATCATTTTGGAGGTTACATGTTCTCTATTGTTGCATACCCAAGTTATGCTGAGATCAAAACTTTAATTGAATATCAATTTCCCATTTTATGTTTTGAAGAACTAGAAATGTTGGTCATGGCTTATTTTCTATTACTTTTTGGTTGTAATTAGCCATCGTAATTAGAAAGTTTTTCAGTAAATTATAGAAGAATATTGACCATTTCTGTCATAGGGGATAGTCTTGTAGAGAAAAGTATCAAGTTAATAAGATAAATCCCTTAGGTTTGCCTGCCTTGGCTTAGCAAAGCCTAAAGTGAAGTGAGTCCTGGTGACTCTTTTAATGTTGGCCCAGAACTAAGATTTAGCCTTGTTGATTATAGGATTTAGCTCATCCTTAGGCTTGTCCCTATCTTTGTTTCCTGGTATCAGGTTTAAATCCACCTGATATGTTCTTTACAAGAAAGAACTCTAACAACACATATCCAATCATTGCAATACTTGATTAAGTATTAAGATTCAATTATTAATAATTATATTTAGTCTTGTTTATTACTTAATCTTGACTATTAGTATGTTAATTAAAAGACAGATCAACAACTCAAGATGAATTTAGGGTAACTTTTGGGAATGCTATCGATGTTGTCTGGAAACATCTAGAATCATAACACGTGTCAAGGATATGTGTCTGTGACAAGTGTTATGATTCTAGATGACTCTTGACAACAATGATAACATTCCACTACCTAAAATATGGACACATGTAGTCCAAGATTTTTTCTTATAGTTATTTCTAAGTCCCAACCGTTGACTAAAAGAAAGATTGACAACCTAAGAATCGAGATGAATTTTGGATTGATTTGGGGAATGTTTTCCTATGTTCCTAGATTCATCTAGAATTGTGACACATGTTCAGTTGTTGCAATGCTCGATTAAGTTTCAGGACTCAGTTATTAATAAATATATTATGCTTGTTTATTAATTAATAGTGACTATTAATTAAAATATAGATCAACATCCCGAGAAGAATTTTGGGTAAATTTTATGAATGCTATCATTGTTGTCAAGAAACATATGGAATCATGGCATGTGTCAAGGATATGTGTTTTTGATAAGTGTCACAATTATAGATGACTCTTGACAACAATGATAACATTCCACAAATCGACAAAAAATCATATCAATTATTAAGTTCAATTTTTATTATTTACTTTATTTAAAATGTACAGATTTCAAATTTCAAATGGATATTAATGTAATTAATTATTACTTTTTATTATTATAATTATGTACATTATTGATGATAATTACATGTAAATTGTTTATAGTAAAGTACTTTAAACCATTAATTACTTATGTTATAATTTTTAACTATTAACCTTTTACTTTTATGTTTTTAGACTATGAGGTTCATATTTCTCGAGAGTCTCAGTCTGATACTATAGGGTTTTCAAATTTCAACTTTTCAAAGACTGTAATTGAATTCTATTTTTTGTTCTAAAGAATGAAAATTTGAAACTTGAGTACCACAGGACAACACCAATTATCTAAGCATCTACTAGCACTAGTATTATTGAATCTCGATTTTGGGTATTTAAATTTTAAAAAAAAATTGCAGTACAATTGCAGCAAAAGAAATCTTGATTCTTACTAACTTGGGTTTACTCTTTACAATTTTTTAAAATAGAGCTTGAAAAAGAATTTTTGTAATAAGAAG
Organism: Cupressus sempervirens; assembly: GCA_028749045.1. NCBI lineage: Eukaryota > Viridiplantae > Streptophyta > Pinopsida > Cupressales > Cupressaceae > Cupressus > Cupressus sempervirens. The sequence continues at coordinate 278,275,162 of CM053792.1, read as the reverse complement.
TAGTAGGCATGGGCAAAATAAAGTTAAAAACCTCTAGTATGAGTGCAAGCATAAAGGAAAAGAAAAACATTATAGGACTCAAGAAAGTGCTACAAATCCCAGGTTTCACCAATCAATGTCATGATATTTTTAATCTTATTATCCATGGAGATTTGGGAATCATGGGAATTAGAAATTCATTGTTTAATAAGTGGAAAGATCCACAAAAGAGGAGAAATTATTTCAAATATAACAAAATTATTCGCACACATACAAATAAACTAGCTACTTTGGTTAGTGGATTAGCAAACCTCATTGTACCCAAAGTATTCCCTTGCCATGAAATTGTAATGCTATGTGCTCAGAATTATGATAAAAATGGAAAGGCAATTATAAACCAAAACACTCAAGAGGAAATTTTATCCATAACTGAGAGTAAATTTTTCACTCTGTTAGACTTGGGGATAGGGTTTAAACATGAAAGTTTTAATGAGTGCATTGACTTGGATAAACTAGCACAAGCTTATGATAAACTAGATATTGTTTTTCAAGATTCATCTATTAAGGGTTTAATAAAATCAAAGTTGTATGCTATGTTGGTTTTTTAAATCTATAAACAAAGACTTGATACTAGGATACTAAGGACACAACTTAGTCTAAGGGTTAGCTACCTCCTATACTCAACTAAGGACTCTTTAGATTTGGATCCAACTTTAACAGAATCACAGGGATTCTCTACTTTTTAGTTTTTGCAATACCAAGGTGGGTGCACATTAGGGATATATGGATAGATGACTAGTTTATGGTTCTTGACTTTAATATATGCTTAGTGACATTATCTTTCTATTTTACTTCTATCCCTTGCAACATAAAAATGGTCACAATTCTTCTAAATTTAACAAATAATCCTTGACAATAGCAGCTAAAAAATGACATACAGGGATTATTTCAAATAAGTATTGACCAACAATTAAATTCTTCATACATGAAAGTAAAAATTGATTTGATTTTGAAGTTTTTCTTCATGCAACTCGATGATTTCTTCAACATGCAACTGAATAAATGATCAGTGCCCTATCCATTTGCATTTAGAGTCTACCCAGCAAATTTGACCCAATTAATTTTCTTATGAATATCCTTCTTATAGGACTAGAAATCCTATCAATTTAATGAAGCATTTTCTTAATTTCTTGAATCAAAAGCAATAACAAATTGATATAAAACCTATCCTAGTTGCATTAAATTGCATAAACCTTGCTCATACAATCTCAACATAATTAGGACATAACAATGGAGATAGAATTCAAGGAAAATAGATATGGTAGAACATTCCCTTTGTATTCATTCTCCTTGAAAATTATACAACACTAATGTAAACTCAAAAATGCTTCAAGGTATGACAACTTCTCATTCAATATGTTCCTGTATTATCAAATATGTAGATGAATACATCACAAAATTGTGCCTATAAACTTATTGGACCAAATGCAAGACTAGCATAACACAAAAATCACATAAATTTTGGACCATTTCTCTAGCCTTGGGATCTCATTTATATAGCATGAGATGCAACAAGCTTCAAGCCTAGAGAAAAAGGATAGTTGTCCTTAAGACAAAAAGATTTTACAAACAAAATGTCACTGTCACGAAAAGACAAAAACTTGGTACTTTCTTGCACCCTACAATAGAATATATTTTTCATTTATCATTTTATGGTGAGACCATTTTTGTTGTGGCTTCTTGTTGTTGAGGCGATTCATTTGAAGATAGATCCATTTGTATTTGTTGTCCTTCCAACTGTGGGACAATCTGATTTGCACATGAAGTGTTAGGTTCTGATACCTAGAAATTGATTACAATTTGTTGCTCTCCCTCTAGATCATCATGGATCATCATATTCACAGTTGCAATTGGTTATTCTTTTGTCAAATCATTAGTTTGAATAACTGTCTCTTTTTCTATCATTAGTTTCTCTTATTTTCTTTCTTCTGGTGCATCCATTATCTGTAACTCATCTGGGTCCACACCATCCTTATCAGTTTCTTCAGATATCAATTGATTTTCTTGAGAAAGATCTAACATACACTTGTTGAAAAGTGAATCATTTGGCCAATTGAAGTTCAATATCTCTTGATATTTCTTCAGGATGTCTCCTCCTAATTTCTTAATTTCATCAAAATCATTTTTGAAAGAATCAAAAAAAGTTTGAATCTTCACAACTTCCTCAGTTGTCTTGGCAAACCATATGTGATCTTTTTCATTTATGACTTTATTTAATATAATGCACATCAAATCATCCAACTCCTCAGCCCATTCTTCTTTATCCTTCAATTTATCTACAAAATTAAGTGCATGAGGGAAAAGCCCAAAACTTTTACCAAGATATTTTGAAAAATAATTCATAATTATCCTCTATAGCACAATTCTCTTATTATCAAAATTAAAAAGGCCATTAGTCATATCAAATTTTTTTCTACCTGTTCATAAGAAAGACTAATAACTAAACAACATAAAATAGTAATATCACTATCCCTACTATTCCATTTGTTCACAATTGGCTTCAAAGTGACCTCATTACTTTTCAGCTCATTCCATATATCCATTAATCTTGATAATTTCTCATAAAATACAAGCCAGCCTATCTTGTCTACTAGATACATAATTGTGTCTCTTATTTTGTTTTCATACTAAACACCCAGCTCCACATGCATTTACCATAATTTAGTATTTTCTTCTTCAATCTCTTCATCTGTATACATTTGGGTATCCTATGGGGTATTTGGCATTTCTATAATGGGATTTGTATTGAAAGGTGCAATTGGAGGATGAGGAGGATAGGTAATCCTTGGCTTACTAGATTCTTCTCCTACTATCCTTTCCCCAATTGTCTCTCCATTTGAGCAATCATACCTTCCATCCATTATATTCTCCTCCCTCTTTATTCATATTCCTCTAACACCCTCTCAAATTTATTATTCAATTCTAAGAATTTGCTCTTATCTTTGGCAACAACTCCTACTCAAAAATCTATTATTTCTTTGGTTATCTTAGCAACTATGTCACTGTCCACCTCATTTTTCGTGTAGACCATAAGACTCCATGTATGCTAAGAATCTAAAACCTCTTGTATTCTAGCTTTATCCCTTTTTTGAATTGACCATATTACCAAGGCTTGGTGGTCATCACTATACTTTAACCCCTTATGGGCTTGTAAGACTTCTTCCTCGGTCTTAAATTGGGTGTCTTTTTCCTTCCTCATTGTGTCAAAAATCATTGCATTGGAAATGTCCCACTCAGGTAATATTAAAACTCATGAATCCTTCAATAGTTGCCTACCCCCTTTAGAGGTTATCTATGCAAATTCTTCTATAAGGTCAACTTTGACCCATTCCTCAATTTCAAAATTATGCCGATCAAGTTGCTTTGTTTTAATCATTTTGTATTTTGCCTCAAAATTGTTAATGTTTCTTCTCCACAAAAACAAAATGAATACCCTTGATTTAACAAAATTTTCATCATCTAAAAACTTCTTATATGCATCTTACACTACAGGATCAATCTCTTTTCCTCTAAAATATCCCACAGTGAGGGCTAATCTAGGCATAAGGGGTTCCTCTGAGATTCCTTCCTCTATATCCAATGCGATGATCACAATATCATTATCCCCTCCCATCTATTTTAGTTTTTCCCTTAAGGATATCTCATCTTCTATGCAAAGAGGTGTTTGTGTGGTAGAATATTCTTCAACCCTAGAAGAGTAACCCTATTCTAGTTTCTGTCTCTTGGAAGTAGGTGCAACGGGTGGGCTCTCAAAAAGATATCTCTTGTAAAGAGGTACAAGTTACACACTCTTTGCCACTACATACTCAGGTCTTCTTTGCAATGTATACTGATCTAGTGATATGATTACTCTATTAGCCAAACTAGTCTCTACCCTAATGATGCAGGAGCATCAAGGCCAAGGATGAAGACTAAGAAGACACTAGAGGCAACAAGATGACAACATGACCATATTGGGTCATTTATGTAATAAGACCTTGTAAAGGTCCTTTTTGATATGTTTTGTATTCCTTTTGTTAAAGTTCAAAATTGTAAGCCATTAATGGCATGATGAAAGGACAAGGAATGTACCTAAGGGTCATTAATGTGATGTAATGAAGTGTCATGGGGATAGAGTCCTAGGATGTACTAGGATGCATAAATGTGGTCAAAGAGTCATAAAATGGATATAAAATACAAAAAATATGATGTAATGTCAAACTGTCAAAATGTTGTCAAGCAAGCCAAATATGGAAAACTAAGGGGATATAGGGGTAAGCATGGAGTCCTTAAGTCCTTTTTGGTGTTGTTAAGTCATTTAGGGAAGTTCTATGAGGTTTCATATGTCTTGATTTATTAAATGTTGAAACAAGAGTAAATTAGTAAATTGTTGTTAATAAAAGGTGATAAAACTGTCAAGTGGCTATTATGTGACAGTTAGAAGGAGTTTTGGTCGGTTCTAGAGGTTTGGTTGGTTTAGAAAGGGAAAAGAAGTCTATAAATTCAATGTATTTGGTGTCCCAAAGGGTGGGTGTCGAAGATCTCTGTGAGAAAGTTGTGAAAAATCAATTTTAAAAAAATAGTATTTCTCTGCCTATTCAGAACAGTCACAGAACAGTGACTTTACATTTTCATTGTCTTTGTTTATTTTGAAAGTTCTTTGGTTCCTTAAGTATTTAATTTGACTCTCCAAAATTGTTAGAATGTTTTAAGCCTATTTCTATCAGAAGCAAGTCATTTAGCACAGACTATTTATAACAGAAACCTTTTAACTATCACTATCACATGACAGAAAGGGCAATTTTTGAGTTTGTTTAAGGTCTCCACCTCTCCCACTGCTATAATGAAGATTTAAATAGTGGGAGAGGTTTTCAAAATTTTAATGAACATATCTAATATGAGTTTGTGCAGAGATATGCAGGGAAAGGAAGGTGAGCTCTCTGGTTGAGACAGAGGGTGTTGTTTGAGGGTTACTAGGTGCTTGGGCCAGTCAAGGTTTGGAGGTTCCATCCACATGAGGGCTGAATTTTATTGCATGGAAGGTCATGTTAGGGCTATGTGAAGGTTTTGGATCCACTAGAAGGATCAAGAAGTGTTTGGAAAGGTGAGTTTGAGAAAACCCTAAGCATAGGTACCTAGGAAGGAGGGTTTGTTGGTTGAGCATGAAAACCTTGGTGGAATCTCCTTTAAATGTGAAAATCCATTGTTTTGGGTTAGGATAAAACTCTATTTAAGGTCAGATGGTTTGGGGAATGAGATATGTTAGTAGTTTCTTTGTAACAGGAGGACTAATAGTGGCTAATTATGGAGCAGCAGTGTTGGTTTGGGCATTTGGTCCAAAGGAGCAGTATGAAAATTTGAGATATGTTGTGTATCTTGGAAAAGGGTATTTGGAAATGGTCTTATCTTTCAGAGTTTTTTTTGAAAAGTAGAAGAAAAGTGTGAAAAACTGATTAGGCAGGGCTAATTGGGAAATAGGCCTAGTGAAGGGCTAGAAGTGAGTTTTTGTACCAGTTGATGAGATGGGGGTTTAGAAACCTTAGAAAAAGGTGAGTTGAAGTATTTTGAAGTGTGAGGGGGTGGAGAAAACACCTAGTGGAAGTGAAATCAAGATTGGAGCCTACTGAGGCATTGAGGGCATATGATAGATTAGTGAACAAGATTGTTTAGATGAATCCAATGGATGGATTGAGGGATAGAGGTTATGTTTATAAGATGTAGAGCCTATGGTGGCACAAAAAAATGATATGTGCACTCTGATATGGTTGCAAGTTGACTGGATCAAGAAGAATGATCCTTTGAAGAAGCTTGATTGTGTTGTGAGAAAACTAGGAAAGTCCCTCTTATTGTGAAAAACTTAAAGTCCACCTAGGTCTCTACATCATCCAACTACCTTTTCTGGATAAATTTGGGTTAGGATTGCTTTCTTTTCATTTAAGGTTTTCATAAAACTAGCAAAAGTGTTCATAAGAAAATCCATTTTGGCACCCCAATGTTTCTTATCAGCAAGGGGATTATATTTTGGCTCAAAGAAATTTACAAAATCTAGCACCTTACTGTATATTTTGCACTTTTCTTTCCTAACCTCTTGTTCTTGCAATGAAAATTGATTTATAATTACATCTTCTGAGAAGTAGACAATAAGTTGATGGGATTTGGCTCTTTTTCTATCTTCGAATAAATCATAAAAACCCTCATATCTATAAATCAAGAATCAGATTGGGCCATTTGATATTTATCTATAAAAAAATCTATATGCCTCAACCCTTTTTTAACAATAGCAAAATTATGCACAATAGTAATTTGAGGAAAAATGGTACCTTTAGATCTACCAATCAGCTCTTTTTCTTCTAGCAATCCTATCTGCCATAGGAGTTCAACAATTCCTACCTTTAAAGGCACTTGGTATGGCAGTACATGTGGTTTCCCAAGGAAACCATCTACTCTGAACATAGTGGATACTGCATATGGGATAATGTCCCCCCAATTATGGCTTACCTTCAGCCCTTTAGCATAATCCTTTGGTCTAATTAATTCCAGTGGGGACTAAGGTATTCTTGGGTTGTCTCCTATTAATAAGATTCTAAGCTTGGAGGCAAAGTACCTATCAAATCTGATGAAGCTAGCATCAGTAACCGCCCATTTCATGTATGCACTCCACAATTGAACAAGAAGTTGTCCTCCATCTTTTTCTAATTCTAGTTTCATTTCGTTGGAGAAGAAAGTGACACCCTTGTACAAGCACATGTACATCAACATGGAATACCAACAAAAAGGTTTTTCAACTTTTCCCTTCCTCATGCCTTTTAGTCCCTTATGAATTTCTTTTGATAAGTATGTGGCAAAATCCAATATTGAGCTCATGTTATACTGCAGTTTCTAAGCAATAATAAAATAATGGATCCTTGGATATGCTCCTGTTCATCCATCCCAAATATCTTGCAAAGGGAAAAACAAAGTGCCTGAGCCCTAGGGTTAAATTGTTTCTTCAACAAAGGCTTTGGGATATTTGCAGTTACCAATGGCAATTGACTTATCTTAATAAAATGCCCTTGTAGTGGCCCTCTTCTCAAGTATACCCTCAATGCATCACATCTAGTTTGCAAATCCTCTAGGTCAATATGTTCATGCATTACATGATTAGGGTTTGATTTGAAAACTTCCCTAACTAACTCTAGAAAAACCCTAAAGAGATTATCCCTAGCATGATTTTTAACTATCCTTGATATGGGGTCGTATTTCTTCACCATCATTATGAGTAAATCATCATCAAAGAACACTCCTAGGACAATTAACCTACCAATGTCAAATTCTCATACAATGTTTAAAGGAGTGTCAATTTTTCTTTCTTTGAAGCACTTACAGAATAGCTCTAAACCCCCAATAGATGTCTCAACATCCCTCAACAAATTTTCTTTGTCGTAGAAACCCTCGCTAACCAATAACCTAGGGTTCTTTGGTATCAATTATTTTCCCTTAGAGAATTCATTTGTAGATTGTGGCATTTTTTCTAAGAAATCATCATGTACAACCCTTTGTTGGTAATCAACTTTTCTTTAGAAATCCCTTCATGGAGGCATACTGAAAATATTATCTTACTATGATTATGATTTCTCAATTAACTAGAAGTGTTGGTAGTTACCTAATTTTTCTGTTTGCTTCAATAAAAATCCATTTTGTAGAAATTTGAGACTCTTGGAAAATTCACTTTAAGCTCTAAATATCTCCACTCTTTGAGAATTCTATAACCTTGGTGTTCAATAATGAGAAGATTGAATCTTATGGAAAATTTGGTCTCACATGAAGTTGCATTGATCAGAATAAATGTTTCTAACTGTTATATTTCAGGTCACACCATGAAATTTGAAACCCAATTGTTGATCTTCATCAAATTGGATGATTAAGCTTTAAAAAAAGGTGCAATACCTCTTTTTTGAAATAGGACATGTGTTGAAACCTCACTTCCTTGTTTTTCTTAAAGTTTAATCAATTCCATAATGCGAGGAAGCAATGATCGCTGATCTCCAAATGATCGATGATCATGAAAAATCCATATTATTAATGCACTCACCTTAAGATTTTGGGCCCACTGAGCCAGCTCATTATCTACTTCTGTATACATGTAATATACCTTAGCAAATCAAAATAAGTCGTTTGGTACACAATCCATCTTAGCATTACCTAGCAACCTTCAAAATAACTAACCACACAAGGCCACGTGTCGCAATGTCATTTCCCCACTTTCTTTAGAACCCAATCATTGTTATAATGTGGGGACATGAAAACCATGGATCTTCCAAAGATTGATGGTTCCACAAGATATTCTTTATTTAAATCTAGTCATCAACTAATCGAATGAAGTAACGCTAGTTTTCCATCTTGTCCTAACAACTTTCTAGTTGTTCTAACATGTTTCCTTTTTGTAGCCCACAAAAGAAATGACCTCACCAACTCCACGTGGCATCATCATGCTTCCCCACTTTCTTTAAGGTTCTTTCATTTTTATAATATGGGGAAGCCCCTATCATCAATCTTCTTAAGATCTAATGGATAAGAAAATTGCTCAATCTCACAATGTTTGACAAGGCTGAGCGGGACCCGCAAGGACAAGTGTCACAATTGCACTTCCCTGCATTGCTTACAGGTCTAACAATTTTAAGATGCGGGGATGCACACATAATTGATCTTCTTTTTGATCAATGGTTGGGAACTAAACCACATAAAGGTTAAAAAAATTCAAAGGAATAAACCACATAAGGGTTTAAAAAAATCAAAAGAACACTGTGCTAGTTGACTCAAACTAAAAACCATGGTTAGAGGAATAAGGACTAAAGAAAAAATATTTTCAGGAAAAGACTTAAAAGATTTATGCAGAAATTATAAAATAAAAGTTTTCTAAGGGCATTTAAAGCTCACAAAAACTTCCCACATATTTTTTTAAAAATCGAACCAATGCAACCCCATTTTTTGAAAACATAGGGCACAAATAGTATCAGGATAACATGAAATTAGAAATTTTATTTAGGGAAAACAAATTTGAAACACACAACCCCTAATTTCAATAAGTCAACTAGATTTTCATTGTAAATGCAAAAAAATTTAAATGTGAAAAACCAAGCCAACATATTGAACATCTAGTGTTATTGTTATACAAGACATAGAGCATAAGCCTCCTCATTAGCATGATATTTTTATGCCATAGGTTTAGAATACTATTTCTTTTTTATCATTTTATCTAAGATTGGATGCTAACAAAGAAGTGGGGGCCAATGTTCTTAAAATGATTTATAATATCCATTGTCGAGGTTAGTCAATTGAGAAGGTAGAAGTAAGATATAATTATGTTCAACACATTAGTGAATCTATCAAGAACAATTACTATTAAAAAAAGTATAAATATAGGAAAGATGAAGACATTTAGGTTCACAAGTTACTTGTGCTACCTTCTTTTAGCAAAGCATCACCCGATATTTGAGACAAAGAACAACAAGCTTGATATTGAGATCTATAAGTTTTATGAGAAAACTCAGAAGAAATCAGAGACTCCAAGTCTAGTATATGAGTTAACATATAAGATGAGGATGACTGGTAACAATAATAACAACAACCATTTTTTAGACTTCTTTTTGTCACCTATTTACCAAAAAATCGTAGGCACTTTGATTTCTAGATTGACTGTGTCTTGTAAAGATTGCATTCGATTGGGAAGTCAAAATCAATTGGCTGACTAGTTCTTCATGGAAGGCTTAACTGTGTTAAAATTTTATGGTTCAGTAGTTACAGAAAGGGTTTTTACACTAGAATATGTATGGAAGATGGAGAGTGTAGATGAACTTTTTAACTAGACAGCAAAACAAAATGATATTTCCTTCATTTCCTTTCACAATTGGAGGTCTCACATTTGAGAGAAAGGATTTCAAAATGGTAAATGAATTGGTAAATTTTTTTAGCTTTGATTTTGTCAGTCATTGGAATTATGATCCACTGAATATAATAATAAAAAGACTTATTGCCAATGGGAATTCTGCAAGCAAATATCAACATTAGGAGATGCCATTGATAGAAAATTTTAAAAACATGGATTCGTGGGATGAGGTTAAGAAAGAGATGGAGAAACATGCAAGAAACAATAATATTTTAATGCAAGAATTATCATCCCAATTTATGACATTCCACATATTAGAGTCACACAAATCAAAGCCTATGAAATACTTAAATTTCTACAAGAAAGGATCTCAACCTTCTAAGATTTCTATATCAAAAGCAATTAAAGAGGCATGCAAATCTAAGTTATGGTATTGTTGGCCATTTTTTCCCCCATTCAGCCCATCATTGATAGCCAATCTAAGAGATCTGCAATGGGCTAGATTCTTTACTATGGATTAACATGCTTTTTTGTTGGGTTAACATCTCATATTAACTTAGGTCTCTTCATGTGCAAAGCTAGTTCATTTCCTTCGTGTGCCAAGCTAGTTTCTTTATATGTCAAGTTGGCTCATTTTTCCTTCATGTACTGACTTGTGGGTTAACATGTGTTTTTGCTAGGGTTAACATTTTGCATTACCCATTTTTTCCATTTTCGAGAATGACTTTTCTGATCTTTCCAAAATAGCAAAATCATTGCTACCTCTTCCACCAAACATTCATGAATTGTTTCGACCAACTATTGCATGCCATGTGGTAGATCCTTCTTATGTTAGGTTGATTTTAATCAGATGGTGGTCATATTTTGACATTGTTTCCCTTTTCTCTTGCAAAGATATGATGGTCATTAGATCTTGGGGCTTCTTTGGATATTTATGAGTACATCTTAATCATCTGTTTGGTTAGGTGGAGATATTAGATCTACAGTTGTGTTTTATTCATATATTGGGGATATTTTTTCAACATTTGGGCTGTCCATACTCAAATAAAGATCTACATCAATGGTTCATGCATTTTCTAAGTAGATCAGATCTATTCCACACAGGTCAACTCTGTATTTTTGTGGCAAGTTAACTTGTGTGTTATCCCATCCCATATTTTTTGACAGCAGTGCAGATTTGTTTGTTGCAGCCATGGCATGTTACAAGGACTATTCTTTAATGTTGAATGACATTCTTTGGCCTTATTTACATGACATCTATGCATCTCCATACCTCATTAATGATTGTGAAGATTAAATCTCACGGGATTTGATTTCTTACATTTGGATGCATTTTTTTTGCCCTTCATGTAACTTCTAGAATAGATTGCATCTCATGATCAGATTTAGTTCTGATATTCATTCATTGGTGCTCTCTGCAACTTGACTCCATCTTGTGGGGTTTAAGCTTCAAGTTTGATTTGAGTTATGCTTGAGCTCTTTAAAAGGTAATTGTAAATACTTTTTCTGGGTTCTTCTCTGTCTGCATTTTTTATGCTATGTAATTTCTTACCTTCCATTAATGAATAGTTTTCCTTCCTTACCTCTTCTTGCCATTTTTCAAACGTGCATGTATCTTTCCTTTTGATTGGTGTTTCTTTCTAGTTTTCAAGGTTTGTATGTCGTGTCTAAATTGTTGATGTTTGCTATATAAGTGAAGATGTGTTTCCTTTTAACACTTCAACCAGTTCCAAACCTACATGTGAATTCTTGGAGATAGAATAGATTCAAGACTAGTGTATTCTAGACTTTTTATTGATGTGTTTTGCATATGTGGACAAAGTTGTAACCACCATTCTATCTCAGTGCATCACCTCCCTTTCCCTTTCTACATTTTAATTGTAGTTCTCTTTCTCCCTTTTCCTCTCAAGCAGTAGTTTAGGTGCACCCTGATAGTAATAAAATCAGCCTTCTCTAAAGATTCAGCCTTAGAGCACAAGTTCCACACTTGGAGGTTGTTTCCATGTTGCACAAGGTTGCTTGAGGGTCAAACCTCAAGCAAGGGTGTAGACTTTTGTGACAATAGGTATCAAACCAAGATGACTAATTTTTGGAAAATGAGGCAAAATTTGGGTGAACCAAAGACCTCAATAGGTTTTGAGAAAATTGAGGAGGATGAACTTTTTAGCAATTATTTGAATAAAGAGCATCCATCTCTTGTATATAAATTTGGCACTTGCACTGATAGTGATAGTCAAAGACAGAAGGACCTCGAGTCAAATGAAGACATTCAAGGTACTCATAATCTCGAGTCAACCAAGCATATTATTAACATTCAAATGAGTGATTTTATTAAATAAACATATAATAAAGGGGCAACTATGATACAAAAATGGGTTATGTAGGTATAGGGCCCATTGGTGCAAGTGGTGAAGGGATTTGGAATCCAATGACAATACCACACCCACCGAAGAATGGAAGTAAAATAGTCACTAGACTCTCTGATGAGACTAAAGATGATTCATCTAGAAAGGAAAAAAAACATTATACTTCTACTTCTAAAGGTCATTCCAAGACAAAATTTGTTAAATCTTCAAATCTAGTTGTAGTTGATCCCACTAGCATGGGTGAACCTTGGGCAAAAAAGGAAAAAGTTATGACAATTACAACACAAGTAATGTTAGTGGTTACTTCAGCAATGTATGCACTAGTAGCTTCTATACAAAACCCTAAAAATTGTCCTAAAACACCAAGATTTGGAATGGGTCATCTCTAGTATATTGCCAATCCTCAAAATACAATTGTAGGTGGAGTAAGTATAACTAGAGTTGGAGGAGAATACAAAAATACAACTAATAATTCACCTTTAAAACACTCAATTGTGTCAGCAAACCCAGATTTTAGTTTAAATGACTTTGCAAAATTTGATTAGATAAGCAAAAGAAATAGGCAAATTATGAAGACTTTGAAAAGTGATGCAGACGCTAAACATCAAGGATCTAGTAATAGTATATTTCCAACATATAATCCAAACACCAAAATGAACTTCATGGTTGTTATGCCCCTAGCTAGAGATAATAATCCACCAGAAAATCTAATAAATTGTAACAATGTACATGTTACCAGTCTTCAAATGGATTTCTCAAAAGTGAAAAATATTGACAAAATCAATATATCAAAAGAAAGAAATAAAATGGTCTACTCTACACTTTTGAAAGTGGAGAGGGAAAACAAAAGGCTTGCAAAGAAAATAGAAAAGTTACAGGTAGACCTTGATAATGTGAGGCCAAGGAGAAAGCAGTAGACAATAGGTTCAAAGAATTACAAAATAGGATAAATAATTCTTCTTCTATAGAGGCAATTCTCTAGCAAGAAAAGCTGAATGAATAGCTATAAAATATAACTAAAGAATTGGGTGAGTGCAAAAAAAGATTTTAGAATGAAAAATCCTCTACTACATAGTTGTTCAAGTCTACAGAGAGTAGTGCATAGGTAAACAATAAATTGAAAACTGACATAGACTTTACTATCAAGGAGAATAATAATTTGAAGATTGAATTGGATAATGAAAGGAAAAAGCACTCCTTACTAAAAATACAATCCATAATTTGAAGATGGCATTGGAGAATGAAAAGAAAAATGAGGAGTCTAACCCAAGGATAATTAATAATTTGTAAAAGGAATTAGGGAATGAGAATAAAAAAGAGGATTCTAGTGCAAACACAATCCACAATTTGAAGAAGCAATTGGAGAATATGAAGAAAAAAGAGGAGTTAGCTACAAAGACAATCCTTGATTTGAAGAAGGAAACTGAGAATGTGAAGACAATAGAGTCTAGTGCAATTACAAACAGTAACACAATCCACCATATGAAGAGGGAATTAGAGAATGCAAAGAAAAAAAAGGAGTCAACTGTAAAGAAAATCATTGATTTGAAGAAGGAGTTGGAGAATGAAAAGAAAGAGGAGTCTACTCATACTGCAAACACACTCCATGATTTGAAGAAGAAATTGGACAATGTGAAGAAATAGGAGGAGTCCATTGCAAAGACAATCCATGAGGATGAGAAGAAGAAAGAGGTAATTACTACAAAGACAATCCAAGATTTGAAGAAGGAATTGGAGGATGAGAGGAAGAGAGAAACTAATTGGCAAGGGAAAGTAGAGGAAATATGAAAAAAGAGTGAAATAGAGATGTCTAAAATGAAGAAAAAAATGGACAATATAACTGCACAAAATATAACTACATCTTCTGAAGACCATCATGTCAAGGATACTATAATAAACACGGTTAAGCTTATCAAACAAGAAAATTGGGAGAAACTATTACAAAATAGTGATAGCTTGTTTGAATGGATTAATTTAAATAACAATATCAGAGATGTGTTTGAAAATGTAATAAAAGATGTTGAGGATAAAAAAAAGTATCTTCATCACTTCCTTAGAAAATATTGCAAAAAAAAATTAATAAAGTAAAAAGATCCAATGATAGGGATTTGGCAAAAGGAATAAACAACCATTGTGATGCCTCTATAATGACCTTAGTTGTTTGTCAAAATTGTGAAAAATTAATTGAAATAGATGAAGCTCTGAAATATGCTTCTAGAGACTTGATGAAGATGAATCAGAGCATAATTCACTTGTTAAATGTTGGATTACCAAATCTAGCTAACTCAAATGGGAAATTCATTGGAAAAGAAGATTACATGAAATAGTTGAACAACACGATCAACTTGAATTTAGGCAATCTTCCTATGGAAACCACTCCAGAAAGAATTGCAAGTTGCATCAAATCACTATCAATAATGAATGTAGTTATAGATAAATTCCTCGATTCATAAAAAAATATCTCTTCAAAGTAGTCATTGTTGATGAGGTTACAACTATTTATGTACAACCTCAAAAAATAGAGCTTCCAAATGATGCAAAATGGAGCACCCTAAAGAACATCATTGGAGTTGGGTCATCTACTCAATCTATTAGTGTCAATCATAGCACTAAGAAGCAACAACTTAGTAAGTGATAGTACTATAATCATTTTGTTACTTGTTGCTCTCTAATTTCAAATTTTAGATTTAATTTCAACTTTGTTTAATGTTAATTAATTGTTAAAAGAATCAAGAACCAGCATATCAAGATAGTTGGAAAACTAGACATACTAATTCTACACATAGTAGGTGGAAATTTTTTCTCTACTCCTACTTGAAATAATTGTACAATTGGCAATGTGGCAATCTGATTGTACACACATAATATAGTACTAATCTGATTATTTATACAATTGCAAATTGACCTATAGCTATTGTTGCTCCCTTGTATATGTAAAAGGGAATTTAGGGCCATTTGACATTGAGTCATTTGCAAAGGGTTTTAATATTGTACTTATCTAGGCTCTATATTTGTATAATTGTTTGTTATTGTTAAATGTATTATGTTACACATTGATTTATAAATTATAACACAATTTTTTTTAAAGAAAGATTATTAAGTAAAATTCATTATGTTACAATTTCTTAAAGAAACTAGAATCAATGAAAATCTAAAAATGTCTAAAAGCTAGAATGAATGAAAATCTCAAGTTCAACATGTATAAAAACTAGAATTAATGAAAATCCCAACATGTTTTAAAAATACAATCAATGAAAATCTCAACATGTATAAAAACTAGAATGAATGAAAATCTCAACATGTGTAGACTCTAAAAGTAAAAACTAGTTTCAATAAAAATCTCAACATATTTAAAATAAAAAAATTAAGCATCTGTAATAGGACAGTGAATGAAGGGTATAAATTAACTTCTACAAACATAGTTAATTAGTAGATAGAGTCTTAGACATTGGTAAGACCAGAGCACATAAATTAGTTTGAATTGAAATTGGTAAGACTAGAGCTACCAACCTACTACTTTAATCACACAAAAGTTAGAACTTGAAGTTGAGAAGCTGCTATAGTTGCCACTCTGGCTAGACTAGCTCAGCATCACTATCATCGGAATCCTCCTCATTTATTGCATATAACAGTTGACTGTTTGTTGTGTTTTCTTTAGATTCATTGTTAGTATACATGTCAAATTCAACTTCATCTTCATTGCTTCCAATATCAGGACATGAACCACTACCACTACCACTACCACTACCACCGCCACCACCATGACTACTACCACTTGGGTTTGAAATGTTGGTCATCCCTCTTCTTTGACATTTATTTCTCCAAATGCTAAGAGCCCTGTCATAAGGGAAACTATCTACCTCATACCTATAATTATAGAGCTTCAAAAAACTATCCAAATTTTTGTGTAATTTATTTCTAATCTCTGACTTCATGAAGCCCAAAGTATTGAAAACTCTATCATCCTCTACTAAACCCAATATCATTGTCAAACATAAATCGGTAAGATTGAGATATTTTGGTATTGACTCTCTCAATCGATTGCTCTAACAAATATTTTTCCAAAGCTTTGTTTCTGCTCTCTCTTCATTTGGATTCTCTATAAGATCATATTGTTCCCTCATTATGTTTGCAAAATAATATGATTGATCTCTCAGTCAAGATTCATCTAAAATTCCATTTATAGTTACTCCATTGATTACTTTAGGTTTGCAAAAATTCTTAATCAAAGTCATCATCCTTCTTTGAAAATCACTCGAGCAAATAGTTTAGAGACCAATATTGAGGAAAAATAATAGACATTTCTTTGAGCAATTCCTCTGGAGGGAATCTATATCTAATTTGTGACAAAAGATTGTAGCAAACTTGCTTAACAAAGTCAAGCATTGTAATGCCCCGCCCGAAGATCCTTGGAAACAAGGATCCAAATCAAGCCAAGATTTTTTTTTTTTTACAAGTATGAATGCACAAGACAACATCATACAGGGATCACAAAGATCGCAATGGAAGACTTCAACACAATCTCAGCAACCAACGAATCTCCAAACGCCACTACCCAACTGACACACCCAAACAAAAGCCAACAACCACCACAACAAGATGAGGGCACAAGAAATGACCACTCATCAACAAAACACCAAGCTGGTGTAAAATGCAGAATCCTGAAATTTGGCTAAGCCTGAAATCTTGAAGCCCTAAAAATTGGCTAAGTCTAGATTTCTGAAGCCCTGAAATTTCCTAGAATCCATAACTTATCTCCAAGAGGTCTGAAACCTATCTCAAACGATTTGTCACATATATTAAAATATATCTTAACTTATCTCCAAGAGGTCTGAAACCTATCTCAAACTTATACTTGAACGATATATTTTAAACCCCAAGAGACTAAAACATAAACACGAAAACTCGATTTCAAGAGAAACTGATAGAATTCAAAATGCAACAGCATAGGGTCAAAGAACGCCCAAAAGGGTATCCAAAATCACTCTCAAAAAGATCGGATCACGAAGAAAAGTGCCCGCTGATGGAACGCGCAGATTTTTCACAAAAATCGTGCGACACTTTTTACTAAGGGAGGGCGATACTTCTCCTTAAGGCGTGCAACACTCTTCCACTGTCGTACGACATTTCTCAAGAAGGCATGTGACACTTTTCAGCATTGTACGACATTTCTCAAGAAGGCGTGCGACACTCTTCCAGTGTCATACGACATTTCTCAAGAAGGCGTGCGACACTCTTCCAATGTCATACGACATTTCTCAAGAAGGCGTGTGATACTTTACAGTGTCGTACGACATAGTTTGCATGGGCGTGCGATACATTTTTATGTCGCACAATGCTAACAAAATGTCACCCATAGAAACATGAAAACACTCCCAAAAGCATAAAGGACCAAAAAAGAGAGCAAAGAACCTCCACACCAGGGAGTACCGGATCCATAAAGGCTCAAGGAATGAACACTCGAGTGCAAGAACAACACAGAATGAAGAATATCAAACCATCTAAACTACAGCAACAAAGAACACACTGAATATAGACATCGTAGAGAACAAAAGAAACATCGCAATGTACATAAATACATCTCAGGAACAAAATAACAAAACTAAGTACGCGGTTCCTCTCAACCGTCAATAGCATCATAAGACCATCGTGGATCCTAGCCATCCCCTGTGCGTAACATCCCAAGCCACTGACCAGATCGTCGGTATTGTCGTAATAGGGATGTCACTACTAAAAACATGCAACAATAATAGCGTAAGAAAATCTAACATGCTAGTGATAATGCATAAGATAATCCTACAGTACATAACATCACCTATCACATGCTAAACTGCAGTAAGCAACAGATATACTACTAAAGCAAATCACATCATCTAATCATATGCTAAACATCATAATAAGGGAATGCGCCAAATAAAATAACATCATCTAAACATGATATACAAGCATCCCAATGAAAGCATAAATCACAAGAAAGCATACTCTGAAACTCGAAGTACCAAGTGAAGACATCCAGCAACAGTCGCACTAGGACAAAAGATCATCTCTATACACCGATCCCTAGCAGTGGTGAAGGTAGCTATGCCTCCCAACCATGTGGCACCCATAGGTCCACACCCACCATGCTGATGGAGATAAAGATCCAACCATAAATACACAAAAATCACAACATCCATGGCTAACACTCACGCCAGACAGTATGATGGTTGAACCAAGAACCTAAGACAATGCAAGGAGTATAGGTCCTGGTCAGACACTCAATAGGCTACTATGTAGGGACTAACATCATGGAGAGTCGCTTGACATCAAAAAGCCCAAGCTAGGACTTGTGAAAATTCAACATCCCTCAACGGAAAGGCCCTTGCACCCCAAATATTTTATTATCTTAAGTTTTATTACCAGTCACACATTTTCTTTAGTTATCACTTAAACAAGCTCTTCTCATCCATACCCATAGCGTCATGATCACCGAGCTGCGAGATAGATGCCCCCTCCATATGCTACCCTACCCTACCCATGCTCATCCTACGACAAGTGCCCGTGGGCATGCATACTCCCATCCCAACCCCAATGATCATAACTTTCGACAATATCACAGAAGATCGGGCCTCGCAAGTCACCCAACAAATGTACGTGCACGTACTTGTGTGTGGCACACCACCATCACGAAGATTATAACACAAGAACAAGAATGAGAACACAATGCAAAAAAAACACCCAACTGAAAGCAGCACGGGAAGGACGGATTCTACATGAATCTCAAAGCCAATAAAATCATACATCATGAAATCACTCAATCGGCCTCAATCCAAGAGTATGGATTCTACACGAATCCCAATGATGTAACAAGACCAAACATCATGAACTCACTCAACCGACCTCAATCCAAGAGTATGAATTCTACACGAATCCTAGCATTCACGAAATAAAAGCAAAGGTCCAACAAAAACCATAACAAGTATAAAATCACTCAACCGAACACAACGTCGAGAGTATGGATGCAACACGCATCCCAATGCAACATAAAATTGCAAAAGTGGTCTGACTGATATCCAAACGGATCATCAAGGTCCACAACCCACATTGTGCCAAGAAAACTCGAGAAAATAGGGTGGCACGCAAAATGAGGTAAAAACTCCAAAAATTTGGAAAACTTCAAAATTAAAACCCATTTGGCCTTTGGGCTCAAAAACTCCAAAAATCCAAAAATCAATGGAATCGGACACCGTATGCAAAAATGGCCAGCATAACGGCATAAAATTCCAAACCCTCATCCCAAAAAATAGGGAAATATTCATACCCACCCAACCAGGTAGAACTAGCATACAGAAATGGAGGGGAACACTAGTTCTCAGCCTCCAAACAAACAGCTACCAAAAACAGAAGTAGAAACAAAGCAGAAACAATAAAACAAGAAAGCCCTACCTCACAGCCAAAAGGGCAAAACGAAAATCTGAACCATAAAATAAAACGCCCGCAGAAGTGGCTGAAAATCGCGGCAATCTAAAGTTTCCCCGAGTTGGATCCAACAAGCCCAACCTCGCGATGAAGAGGATTTTGGGTTTTACTCTCCAACTTTCCAATTTGAAAGTGAGAAGTGAGGAATTAAATTCCTCTTTGGATACTTATTCACTTTTTGGGTGAATAATTGATTAGGGCATTTAACCAGCCAATCTAGTTAAACTTCGAATTGACCCAAACAAAAATAGGCTATTCCTATAAATAGGAATTCATCTATGGGAAAGCTGCCAGAAATTAAAATAAATCAATTAAAAAGCCCGAAAACCCAAAACCACATAAATCTCATTAAACAACTTTCGCGACAATGCGAACCTCTAAATGCACAAACACGCTTACTGGTCTAATCACATAATGCAATGAGTTCATATTTAATAATCACCGAAAGGTTTAAATTAAACATTTAATTAAAGATACGTCAACCATACAAGGGCGACATTGGTAAAATATGAATGGTTGAATCACTAACTCCATGTGCCACTGCCAGGGATATACATCCTGCACACTAAACAACACGATCAAGTGCAATTGCATATAATAACTTTTACCTCTGGTTTTACCGCCAAAGACTCAAATTCAAATCTGCGGCTTGTTCAATGGTTAGCCTAAAAAATTGTTATTTTAATGCCCCGACCCGCCAAAGTTTCTCTTCCGTCAGTTTTTAGATGGATTGACGGTCGGTGCGATCTCGTCATTGGAAGTTGCACGAGAGATAGTATCAGCGACATAGCGCCTGTGCACCACGTGTCTTAGCGGGGCTGCATTTCATGCCATCAAAAGCAGTTAGGATGGGATGACCGACAAACCAATAGGAGGATGCCATGTATTAGCAGGCCCGGCGAATCAATAGAAACAGAGGGTTACAGGAGGTCAAGTTCTGTGACCGTCAGATTAGAAGAGATCAACGGTAGGCGCCATCTCGCCATGGTGAAGCTACGAGATTTTTATCATGGCGACATAGCACCCATTTACCACGTGTTATTCAGGTGTGGTGCAGATTCTGAGTTGTCACCAGATACGATGGGCCCGGGGTAAAGACAGCACAGAGCAAGATGAGTCTTCGTGATCATTGGATGAGAAAAGATCAACCATAGTCGCCATGTCGCCTTAGTGAAGCTGCAAGATTTTTACCATGGCGACATCGCGCCCGATTGACACGTGTCCTCGTAGGTCCAGTTTTCGACGTGGCGATTAGCTAACGGCCATCGGTTAGATGGTAGGGTGACACGGTTAGTTCGATGAAGGCGGTCAACCACGGAAGGACTCTCCAGGTGGCAAAACAAAGGATTACGGTTGGCCCGCGTGGCCTAGTCGGCATATAAGAAATCGGGTCGACTGATAGGCTAGGATGATTCATGAACCAAGATGCAGAGACGATCGACGTATCTTGCGATCTGATCTTCGCAATCATTTTCGACCTACCAGGAATGAATGCAGGACATAAGGACACTCCATCCATCCGGTCAATCCATCTACCATGTCAGGGAATGTTGTGGCGCCGTTTCTATCTTCTCCAGGCTCTTCTCAGAAAGAAATTTTTCTCGGTATGCAGGCCAAGATTTCAATCAGATCCCCGATTGGATTCTCAAGATGGGAAGTTAATGCCAGTAGGTAAGAAGTGAATGTAACGCAGAAATCTTCAGTTATGCCTGATCTATAAAGGCAATTTTTTGATCTATTCTCAGGGTCGATTCTTTCTGATTTTCTCTGCTACTGCTTGCAGACTTGCAGTGTAAAATCCCTTTGTCTCTGAGCCATGTAATAGCTTATATCATCTCTTTCAGCCATCAGTGTGAATGTGCATCACTTTGCCTCCCATTGGTGTATTGTTGAGATCAATGATCTGCATACTGTATCTATCTTTGGCCTATTGGATAATACATAAGTGAAATCTCCTTTTCCTAGTGTCATTCGGTTGGTTTTTTCTGATCTGTATGTGATTA
Organism: Cupressus sempervirens; assembly: GCA_028749045.1. Taxonomy (NCBI): domain Eukaryota; kingdom Viridiplantae; phylum Streptophyta; class Pinopsida; order Cupressales; family Cupressaceae; genus Cupressus; species Cupressus sempervirens. Next base: position 278,253,452 of record CM053792.1, on the reverse strand, counting down.
TTGATCGATATAAGTCTGGACATGTATGACTTTTGTATGTTATTCTGGTTTTGTAGTATATATACGGGCAGGAATGAGTCTGAACACTCTGTTTTGGTGCATCACCGCCTTAGATTAAACTAGGTAGATTTTCTTTAACGCTCTCTTTCTCCCTTTCCCTTCTGAGAATAGATAGGTGCGCCCTGATAGTAAGAGGAAGCCGGCCTTCTCCGGAGACTCAACCTCATAGTTCAAGTCCCACATCTTGGAGGTTGTTTCCATGTTTCACTAGGTTGTCCTCGCGCATAGGCCTTGGACAAGGGTGCAAACCTAAGTGACAACAATAACATAGTCGAAGAAATAAATGCATTAAATCACCTAATTTAACCATTTATTTAATTATATTAAAATAATCTATTTACATCACTCACGTTCGCATAAAGCATAACAACGCAGGAATGAAGTAAATAACCATAGCATTAAATCCATCACATAACAAAATCAGAGGTATGTCCAAATACCAGATAACCAGATATCATCATAAAACACACTATCATCTCAAAATGGCATCATAATGCAATATGATTTACTGAATAGCATAGTAGTCTAAAATCTATGATACTAGAATCAAGATGTAACATCTGACCCTCAGGTCCTCTCAAATATAAATATAACATGAGTAATAGATATCTCTCTAATCATAAATATAACAAGGTAAATGCCCGCAATACATAACCAAATAATCCAATAAGAACAATCCATTCTAATTACTTAAGCATTTAATAATGATTGATTACTCTGCATTAAAAAGGCATTTAAAACACATAAGCAAACACAGTCATAAACATGACTAACCACTACTATAGGAACCTAGTCCAGTGTAGCATGGTAAAAGAACATAGTGCAATCTCTGCACACATCTCAGGGTAATCACGGAACAACCTCATGATACCACATCAATCCTGGTAACCACTGGCACAAACCTCAGTGAACCAAAAATCACATCATAATCTCAAAGATCAGTCAAAAGCATAATCAACGCAACTGATACAGAAACATAAACCCAAACACCTCAATGGTGTAGACCACTCAGGGTCACAATTATGATCCCATCACAACAAAAGATCATCAAGGTTGCATCCATTAGGATGACTTACAAAATTTAAATGGGAGAGGCACTACAAGCATAGAGTCAATGATCTTCTTGAAGTCTTCAATTTTAACACATGAAGGTACCTTCTCTGGTTCTAATTCTACTTCACTTCCTAATTCATTGGGTTGGACTCGAGGTCGACGCAAGTATAGTACTACATTGGTATGTCAACTCCACATACCCTGGCACATACCTTGTTGTTTGCAACCATATGTAAAAAGTTCCCAAGATTGTTCAAATTAGTGATTTCTATCCCCTTTTGTGCATGAGCATAATTAATGGAATCACTCTTGGTTTTCTCACCCAACTCCAAGTCTATAATATCATTTTATGACTCCATACTTAGGGGAAGTACCTCCAAATCATGTTCAATTTTGTCCTTGACTGAGATATTAGGTTCACCAACTTGAACTTCTTCAAAATCATCCCTGACTTGTGATGAATCTCTTTTTTCAATATGCGTTGGAGATCTAAGTTGTGAATTTTTTAGGTTGCCAACATTTCCACCACCAAAATATGCAGATACGGTTCTACATTTTGGTAATGGTGGCCTCTCTTTGCTTTCAGGGATCCTACCATAACCCCTGTTACCCCTTCTTGTTTGACATTGTAAACCGATAAAGGCTACAAAAAATAAATCAACTTATTGAACAAAAGACTCAAAGAGTGATGAATAAAAGACTATAATAGTAGAATACTTAAACTACATATAATAACAATAATATGATTTATTTGCATAAATAGGGTATTACAGTACTACCCAATAAAATTCACAAACCTATCTGAGCATGTGAGATGTCTAGTGCAAAATAAAAATAACTAGTACCAGTCAGTTTGAACCTATGTCGGAAACCCTTGAGACAGGCCTTAGTACATATTGCATAATAGAGAAGGAGGTTCAAGTTCCTAACCTTGTTAGGACTAATGACGACATAAATGGAGTATGGAGTATGTACTTTGATGGATCAAGGAATAGAAATGGATTAGGAGCTGGTGTTATGTTGATCTCTCCTACACAAATAAGATACTACTTCTCTTTTAGGTTCCAATTCAGTTTTACCAATAATGTGGCCGAATATGAATCCTTGATCCAAGGTCTCCTACTTGCCCAAAAGAGGGGAATTCAAGCCTTGAAAGTATATGGGGACAGTGAGTTGGTAGTGAACCAAGTGAGAAATCAGAATATCACCAAAAATGGCCTACTCAAGTCTTATAAACATAGAGTCTGGGATTTGCTTGAGGGTTTCAATGCATTTAACATTCAGAGCATTCCTAGGAAAGAAAATAAACATGCTAACAGACTTGCAGCAGTGGGTGCATCTTATGATGTGCCAGGGAATCTTGAGGAAGAAAAGAAACAACAAATAAGGGTAGTGGTGAGGCCTGCTATTCCTGATAATAATACTCATTGGCAAGTGTTCGAGTCTGATGAGAAAATTGTGAGCTTCTTGCAGAATGAAGCAAAATTTTCAGAGAGAAATCAGCTAAGACTACAAGATCAATATGGTGATCAGATCATTCATCTCAGTTCCAACAAGCTGCCCAAGGGTCTCATTACCTTGGAGGGCATCTTTAATCCTGATGATCAAACAAGAGGCAAAAGGATGAATCTAGCTGCAGAAAAGGATGACCATGCCCCAGTTACTATTGCTGATGGAAAATCTCTTAACATGGGGAAGATATGTTCTAAAGCTGAGCAAGAAGATTTCATTCATCTATGTCAAGAATTTAGTGATGTATTTTCTTGGACATATGATGATTTAAAAGGGTTTGACCCTAGTTTGTTTCAGCATACCATAGATTTAGTTGATAGGGTCAAACCAGTAAGGCAAAAACAAAGGCCAGTGAATCCCAAGTTTGAACCTTTAAAAAGGAAAGAATTATCCAAACTGATTGAGGCTAACATAATTTTTCCCATCAAACACTCATCATGGGTAGCTAACCTTGTCCCTGTGAGGAAGAAGAATGGAGAAATCAGATTGTGTGTGGACTTTAGGGATCTCAATCAGGCTTCCCTTAAAGATCACCATCCTCTCCCTTCTATGGAGCAAATTCTGTCCAAGGTCAGTGGGTCAAGGAGATTCTCTTTTCTTGATGGGTTTTCTAGTTATAACCAAGTGCTGGTTAAAGAGTCTGATAGATACAAGACAACATTTACTACTAAATGGGGCACCTATGCTTATTGCAAAATGCCATTTGGATTAACAAATGCAGGTGCCACATTCCAAAAGGCAATGGAGGTAGCTTTCAGAAGATTAATTGACAAGTTTGTCTTGGTATACCTTGATGATATAACTGTGTATTCCAATAATGTGGAGGATCATCTTGATCATTTGAGACAGGTATTTCTAAGATGTAGAGAGTTTGGGGTATCTCTCAACCCAGCCAAATGTGTCTTTGCTACAAACCAGGGAAAACTATTGGGACACATTGTATCTAAGGATGGATTGACCGTTGATCCAGAAAGAACAAAAGCAATACTTGCCCTTCCTCTCCCTAAACACAAGAAATGGCTACAAAGTTTCCTTGGTAGGATAAATTTTGTAAGAAGGTTTATTCCTAATCTTGCCACCATGGTGAAACCCCTTACAGCCATGCTCAAGAAAGATATGGTCTTCTCATGGACCAAGGAGGGGAAGGAGAGTTTTGAAAAGATCAAGGCAGCCATAGCATCGGCCCCTACCCTCATGAACCCAAAATTTGAGAAAGATTTCATCCTCTACACCTTAGGTGGTGAGTCAAGTATCTCTGCTGTCTTGACCCAAACAAATGACAAGAATGAGGAGGAGCCCACAGCCTTCTTTAGTGAAGGGCTTAAGGAATATGAAGATAAGTATAGCTTTGTTGAGAAGCAAGCCCTTGCAGTCATTAGAGCCTTGAAGAAGTTCAGACACCTCTTATCCCATAATAAGATCCATTTGTTGGTACCCCATGCAAGTGTAAAAGACTTCCTGTTAAACAAAGATGTCAGTGAGAAGAGAGCTGGATGGATCACTAGGGTAATGGAATATGATGTTGACATTCAGATTACCAAATTGGTAAGAGGAAGAGGATTATGTAAAGAAATGTTATCAGATTAGAACTCAGATGAAGAAGTTTCCATGGTGATAGCAGAGAAGCAGGAGGAAAGGTACACTGACGGTCCAAGGAGCTGGATAAATGACATGAAGAATTTCTTATTAGGGAATGGATACCCTCAGGGATTGGACAGAACTAAAAGAAGACAATATAGACTACAATCCATTCCCTATGTTGTGATTGACGATATCCTATTCAGGAGGGATTTTAATGGGACCCTGTTGAGGTGTGTTGAAGAGAATCAGGCTGAAAGGGTGATTAGAGAACTCCATGATGGCCCTGATGGCGGCCACTTCTCTGCAAGAACAACCGCTATGAAGATCATGAGGGCTGGATATTATTGGCCATCTCTGTTCCATGATTGTTACAGGTATGTGAGGAAATGTGAGAAATGTGCTTTTTTCTCAGGCAAACAGAGACTTGCAGCTCTCCCTCTTCATCCTATTCAGGTGGATCAGCCCTTCACTCAGTGGGGGTTGGATTTTATAGGCCCCATTAATCCTCCATCTAGTGCAGGTCATAAATGGATCTTGGATGCTACTGATTATTTCACTAGGTGGACAGAGGCAGTTGCCTTGAAGGATGCCACAGAGCCATCAGTTGTTAAATTCCTTGATGGAATTGTATCTAGATTTGGTGCTCCTTCTACTATCATCTCAGATAATGCCAAGTCTTTTGTTGGAACCCAAATTTGTGCATGGGCCATGAATCACAATATCTACCTGAGCACATCATTGAACTACTATCCTCAAGGTAATGGTTTGGCCGAATCTTCCAACAAGAACCTGATCAGAATTATGAAGAGGACAATAGAAGACAATCAGAGGACCTGGCACAAGAAATTAAGGATTTCTCTGTGGGCTGATAAGATAACACCCAAGAGATCTATTGGGAATTCACCTTTTGTGCTAGTATATGGTAGGGAAGCTAGACTCCTAATCTCATTGGAGTTCCCATCCTTGGAGTTGGCTCATCAGCTGGAACTAGTTGAAGATGATGCCATGTCAGTAAGAATGGCAAAACTAATTGAGTTGGAAGAAAAGAGAAACAAAGCCATGAAAACTCTAGAGATTCACCAGCAATAGATGAAGAGGAATTTTGACAAGAAGGCAAGGGCCAGAATCTTCAGAGAGGGAGATTTAGTTCTCAAGTGGGACTCAGACAGAGCAAAACTAGGAAGGCACTCCAAATTTGACCCATTACGGAGTGGCCCTTATCTGATTTCTAGTTGCAAATAGGCCAACAGATTCCAACTAAGCAGGCCAAGTGGTGAAATTCTACCCATTCCAGTCAATGGGATCTATCTGAAGCCCTGTTTCTGAAGGGTTGTGAATCCATGTACATAGTTAATCCAGTTGCTTCCTGCTTGTTTCTATTTTGCAATAAGTGCACGAGCACATGGCTCTCTTCATGAGTCATTTTTGACATGTCTCACGCTGTTGAGGAGGTCCTATTTTTTTTGTTTCCAATCATAGAAGCAGAGCTAGAACCTTAAGGGTTTTTAATGTTTTGATTTCCTCTTTAAGGGTTAGGGTTCTTGCAGCTCTCAGCTTTGTGCCTCCTGGTCCTCTTTCCGACTCCATAGCCCAATGGATCATTCTCAAGCACTGGTCATGCATTGAGCAGGCTAATGCCCCCCGCGAGTCGCCAGAAGTGTTACCTCTGGTTTTACCGCCAAAGACTCAAATTCAAATCCGCGGCTTGTTCAAAGGTTAGCCTAAAAAATTGTTATTTTAATGCCCCGACCTGCCAAAGTTTCTCTTCCATCAGATTTTAGATGGATCGACGGTCGGCGCGATCTCGTCATCGAAAGTTGCACGGGAGATAGTATCAGCGACATAGCGCCCGTGCGCCACGTGTCCTAGCGGGGCTGCATTTCATGCCGTAAGAAGCAGTTAGGATGGGATGACCGACAAACCAACAGGAGGATGCCACGTATTAGCGAGCCCAGCAAATCAATAGAAACAGAGGGTTACGGGAGGTCAAGTTCTGTGACCGTCAGATTAGAAGAGATCAACGGTAGGTGCCATCTCGCCATGGTGAAGCTGCGAGATTTTTATCATGGCGACATAGCACCCATTTACCACGTGTCATTCAGGTGTGGTGCGGATGCTGAGTTGTCACCAAATACGATGGGCTCGGGGTAAAGACAGCACAGAGCAAGACGAGTTTTCGTGATCGTCGGATGAGAAAAGATCAACGGTAGGTGCCATGTTGCCTTAGTGAAGCTGCAAGATTTTTACCATGGCGACATCGTGCCTGATTGACATGTGTCCTCGCGAGTCTAGTTTTTGACGTGGCGATTAGCTAACGGCCAGCGGTTAGATGGTAGGGTGACGCGGTTAGTTTGATGAAGGCGATCAACCGCGGAAGGACTCTCCAGGTGGCAAAACAAAGGATTACAGTTGGCCCGCGTGGCCTAGTCGACATATAAGAAATTAGGTCGACTGATAGGCTAGGATGATTCATGAACCAAGATGCAGAGACGATCGACGTATCTTGCGATCTGATCTTCGCAATCATTTTCGACCTACCAGGAATGAATGCAGGACATAAGGACACTCCATCCATCCGGTCAATCCATCTACCATGTCAGGGAATGTTGTGGCACTGTTTCTATCTTCTCCAGGCTCTTCTCAGAAAGAAATTTTTCTCGGTATGTAGGCCAAGATTTCAATCAGATCCCCGATTGGATTCTCAAGATGGGAAGTTAATGCCAGTAGGTAAGAAGTGAATGTAATGCAAAAATCTTCAGTTATGCCTGATCTATAAAGGCAATTTTTTGATCTGTTCTCAGGGTTGATTCTTTCTGATTTTCTCTGCTACTGCTTGCAGACTTTCAGTGTAAAATCCCTTTGTCTCTGAGCCATGTAATAGCCTGTATCATCTCTTTCAGCCATCAGTGTGAATGTGCATCACTTTGCCTCCCATTGGTGTATTGTTGAGATCAATGATCTGCATACTGTATCTATCTTTGGCCTATTGGATAATACATAAGTGAAATCTCCTTTTCCTAGTGTCATTCGGTTGGTTTTTTCTGATCTGTATGTGATTATTGATCGATATAAGTCTGGACGTGTATGACTTTTGTATGTTATTCTGGTTTTGTAGTATATATACAGGTAGGAATGAGTCTGAACACTCTGTTTTGGTGCATCACCGCCTTAGATTAGACTAGGTAGATTTTCTTTAACGCTTTCTTTCTCCCTTTCCCTTCTGAGAATAGATAGGTGCGCCCTGATAGTAAGAGGAAGCCGGCCTTCTCCGGAGACTCAACCTCGTAGTTCAAGTCCCACAGCTTGCAGGTTGTTTCCATGTTTCACTAGGTTGTCCTCGCGCATAGGCCTTGGACAAGGGTGCAAACCTAAGTGACAACAATAACATAGTCGAAGCAATAAATGCATTAAATCACCTAATTTATTAATTATATTAAAATAATCTATTTACATCACTCACGTTCGCATAAAGCATAACAATGCAGGAATGAAGTAAATAACCATAGCATTAAATCCATCACATAACAAAATTAGAGGTATGTCCAAATACCAGATAACTAGATATCATCATAAAACACACTGTCATCTCAAAATGGCATCATAATGCAATATGATTTACTAAATAGCATAGTAGTCTAAAATCTATGATACTAGAATCAAGATGTAACATCTGACCCTCAGGTCCTCTCAAATATAAATATAACATGAGTAACAGATATCTCTCTAATCATAAATATAACAAGGTAAATGCCCGCAATACATAACCAAATAATCTAATAAGAACAATCCATTCTAATTACTTAAGCATTTAATAATGATTGATTACTCTGCATTAAAAAGGCATTTAAAACACATAAGCAAACACAGTCATAAACATGACTAACCACTGCTATAGGAACCTAGTCCAGTGTAGCATGGTAAAAGAACATAGTGCAATCTCTGCACACATCTCAAGGTAATCACGGAACAACCTCATGATACCACATCAATCCTGGTAACCACTGGCACAAACCTCAGTGAACCAAAAATCACATCATAATCTCAAAGATCAGTCAAAAGCATAATCAACGCAACTAATACAGAAACATAAACCCAAACACCTCAATGGTGTAGACCACTCAGGGTCACAATTATGATCCCATCACAACAAAAGATCATCAAGGTTGCATCCATTAGGATGACTTACAAAAGTTAAATGGGAGAGGCACTACAAGCATAGAGTCAATAATCTTCTTGAAGTCTTCACTTTTAACACATGAAGGTACCTTCTCTGGTTCTAATTCTACTTCACTTCCTAATTCATTGGGTTGGACTCCAGGTCGACACAAGTATAGTACTACATTGGTATGTCAACTCCACATACCCTGGCACATACCTTGTTGTTTGCAACCATATGTAAAAAGTTCCCAAGATTGTTCAAATTAGTGATTTCTATCCCCTTTTGTGCATGAGCATGATTAATGGAATCACTCTTGGTTTTCTCACCCAACTCCAAGTCTATAATATCATTTTATGACTCCATACTTAGGGGAAGTACCTCCAAATCATGTTCAATTTTGTCCTTGACTGAGATATTAGGTTCACCAACTTGAACTTCTTCAAAATCATCTCTGACTTGTGATGAATCTCCTTTTTCAATATGCGTTGGAGATCTAAGTTGTGAATTTTTTAGGTTGCCAACATTTCCACCACCAAAATATGCAGATACGGTTCTACATTTTGGTAATGGTGGCCTCTCTTTGCTTTCAGGGATCCTACCATAACCCCTGTTACCCCTTCTTGTTTGACATTGTAAACCGATAAAGGCTACAAAAAATAAATCAACTTATTGAACAAAAGACTCAAAGAGTGATGAGTAAAAGACTATAATAGTAGAATACTTAAACTACATATAATAACAATAATATGATTTATTTGCATAAATAGGGTATTACAGTACTACCCAATAAAATTCACAAACCTATATGAGCATGTGAGATGTCTAGTGCAAAATAAAAATAACTAGTACCAGTACCACGTTAAAAATTAAAATTATAAATCACTTACCTTTTACAAAAACCATAGTCCACGAGTCAATGGGCAATGCACTTAGCACTCTAAAACTTTGGCAGCAATAAGAAATGCCAGTCTCCAGAATAGAAAAGAGTGAATTGTGCAAAATAATAGTATCTTATGAATGTCTATATACTACTAATTTAGGTTGGAAAATTATGCAGGATTAACAAGTAGGATGTAAAATGTAGGGAAAAATGTACCTTCCTATGTAAGCCCACAATAAAAAATAGTTGGCTAAACAAGTTTGGTGGTCGACACACATCAGGCGATGCCCAACCCAAGGGAAAATTAATTGATTATAGTAATGGAGAAAGAACATTTTCCAATAAGAAAACAACATGCAAAGGACGGAAACAAATTTAAAATAATTGTATCCAAAATGTATATTACAGTGGCGATTGGACTGAGATTTTTGACCATTCATGTAAAAACTAATTGGCGACTTGCACGGGCATTGGACTCAAATTGTATAAATATCTAGCTACGCAATTGACCAACATTACATGATCCATTCGCAAAATGACATTTGACCAATGAGATGGGATCGTCAAATGGTGAAGATTTGCCAGTAAAATAATCTCTACTCATTTCTACCTCTCTCTAACAAGTGAACATCTTGATTCTCTAAGTTTGGATTCCAAGTTCTTTATATTATCTTACTAGGCTAAAAACTAGTTATTACATGCCAGTTACAATTAGGCTCCAACTTGGTCAGGAATTTATCCTTCTTTTAAATTTAAAAAATTACACTCTCCAACTAGGCATCCACATAAGCAACATTTTGATGTTGAACCTATCTTTGAAAAATTGGACGAACATAAATCTGCCACTTGGTACGATCCTCTTAGTTATTTTGGTAGTTCATTTGATACTTTTCTTGATACTCCTGGGGCTTAGGATGGTGTGTCTTTATTCATGAATCAATAAGAGATAAATTGATGCTTGGATAGCTTCTTTGTACTTAGACATGAACAAATAGAAAGAGAGAGGAAATCCTACCAATAAAAACAAGAAAGACTAGAATAAGATATACTAGAACAACAAAGACACATGGCCACTAGGATGAATGCTCATATATTTGAGTAAAACAATGCTTGCAATGCTAATTCTCATTTTTTTGTAAATCATCACACTAATACCTTTGGAGACCAAAATGATAATGCCACTTATAGAAATCCATTTGCAAACTTTGGGAAAATTGGTAACAACGCCCCTCCTAGGTCTCCAAGGTCTCAACTTGAGGGCAATATGTCTCCACCTAGACATTCCCACCATGGAAGACCTTCAAAACATGGGAATCAGGTAGATAATGGGATTACTAGTGAAGACCTTGTAAGATTCAAACAAGATGATTACCTTCAAATATTTATGATTAAGGCTTTAGAGAAAAATGTTGATCAATATTTCACGTATATGACTCCTAGAGGATGGAATTTACCCCATGATTTTGATGATCAAAGGATCATTCAAAAGAGAGAACCTACTAAAAATGAGGTCTTGAGAAATAAAGTCCAAGAGTTATGAAACAAATTTGCATGCATGAAAATGGAAAAGGAAAAGCCTAAGTCTTCATTCATTGAATCTATATGTGTGCTTCCTTTTGACAAGAGTCTTTACATGATGCATTTTCCAAGAGATGTGGAGATCTCTAAATATGATAAATACGATGACAATTGGGATCCACATGATCATGACAGGAAATTCTATATGCTTATTATGGATGTCATGCATGAGGACACATATCTTCTGAAACTCTTTCCAAGGAATTTTAGTGGACAAGCCATGGAGTGGTTGACAAATATTACTCCTCTTAAATGCTTTGATGAGCTTGTGCAAAGGTTCATACAACATTATTCTTACAACATACAACATATTGTTACTATGTTGGATTTATGCAACATAAAACAAAAACAAGAAGATCCTTTTGTCACTTACAAAGATGGAGAAATTTGCATGCTAGATATCCTCAAAAAATTCCCCAAAATGAGAAGATCTATATATTTATTAGCACTCTTATACCTAAGCTACATTATGATCTTAGAAAACAAGTGTTTTTCACTTTTAATAATATAAATGAAAGTGAGTATCAAATAGAGGATGTTTTCATTAAGAAGGGGAGGATAGTCTTGAACAAGGATAAAACTAATAGCAATGGGAATGGTAAAGACAAAGGAAGACCTTGGAGTCAAAACAAGTATGTTGTTAATCATGGGGTAGTTGATGTTTCTAAAACTAAGAAGCCCATCTTCAAATTGGCCAATGCTATTCTAGATACCAAACAACAAGAGGCTGCAAAGACCAATGATTCCAATAAGCCTAAGTTTATGCACTCATCTAAGCCTAATCATCATATCATGCCTTTGGCTAATTCCTATAAGGTGATCCTAAAAACATTCCTTATTAATAAGATCATTACATTGCCAGATAATTTTAGACCTTATAACCATGTTGTTAAGCCTCCTTGGTGGAGAGACGATCACTATTGAAACTATCATAGGAACAAAGTGTTAGAATGATTTAGAATAACTGAGAGGGGGGTGAATTATTTATCCTTAGGTCTAGATGTACCAATTAAAATTTTAATCACTTTTAACAACTTAGATCTATTTTTTAGTCCACTCAATCTCTATAACAACTTATCAGTAACATAAACTTGCAGTTCACTATCCCAATAGTAACCTACTTGCAAAATGTTAAACATTAAATAGTAAAACATCTCAAACATCATTCACATAGGTATGACACCAAGATTAACATGGAAACCCAATTTGGGAAAAACCTCTAGTAACATGCTGCCAAATTTTCACTCTTTGAAAGTGAGATCTATTAGGAGCCAACCTTGTCAAATGTTACAATACACATTATTAGGTGTGATCTCATTAAAAGATTTAATCACCCTATTAGGAGTGGCCTTTTTAGAGGACTTAAGAACATCTAATCATAATATCACCTTGATTAAAGGATTTACAAATGATTTTTAGGTCAACTTTGATTAAAGGATTCTAACTAATACAATGGTTAGAAAGTAAGAATAGGTTGATCTAATAAAGAGAACTCACTTTACAAATATAGATCACAATGTAACTCATCTGTTGATCTATTGACTAGCCTCCATTAATACCTGCATCATTGATTCTCTTAGAAACTCTTCAAGCAATCACACTCCACCTATACTTAGCTCTTCAAGCCTTCTATTTAAGTTCACCAATCAACATAATCAAAAATTTCTCCAACCTCTCTAAGTTATCCTTATGCCTCCTTATATAGGGGTATGTGTAGGATCATGGTGGGCCAAACTATAGCCTTAAGTGGCAATGAAAAATCAAAACATCAATGTTAGTTAACTTGATGTGAAATCTTGAACTAGTTATTAACTTTATATCAAAAAAAATTAAGAATAGAATCTATAGTAAATTGAACATAGTTTCTAAAATGATATTCATTTTATAATAAAAAAATAATTTAGCTATTCAAATTTCATAATTTCAATGCAAAATTGAAAAAATTTCAAGAAAAAAATAAAAAGTAGGTATATGTCCGACCACCTTAATAACAAACAATTAATAAAAAAAAAATTAAGATTATAGATATAATAATTAGCCTCATACCCAAATGTGATGTATATTTTTTTGTAATTTTATTCGAAGTAAATAATTAATAATGAATTTTTTGACATTTTTTGAAATTAAAAAACTCTCACATCTGACCACCTTATTTCATTCAAAACTATATAAAATTAAGACTTTTTTTTGTTTTCCCCATAGTAGGAAAATCATAAAATGTGAAACATCTTTCAAATTTGTATACCATTTTAAAGTAATGACCTTTTTTCAATTAGTATGTAAATCAACACTTCGTAGGTAACTCCATTAGAAAATAAGTAATATTTACTTACTAAACTCATAATTTGGCAACACTTATATTCATGGAAAGCTAATAATGTCCTTAAGAAATCCTTTTCATTTCATCAAATTTGGATGAAAAGTACTTTTTTTCATATTGCCACTTTTTGGCCCACCATGTTCCTGCACATACTTATAGGTATCTTTGATCTTTTGTCGCTTAAACATCACCATTGATCTTAGGTTTAGGTTGGATTCATCGAATCCTTCCATCATTTTGTTTCCTCCTTCAACTTCTAGATACTTCTCAAAACTTATCTTAAAATCCATGTCTAGGAACAATCAAACATGGTTTATCATGAATTAAATGCTCCAACTCATCAATTCTTATCCTTCAGGTGCTTTGCCAATCTAAAATTTCAATTGTGTCAGTTGGGAATCCTAATTCCTTTAAAAACTATCAAATGCTAACACTCGATCAATAGTGAGTTCCTCAGCCTTGGCCATTACTAGATAACTCAATCAATACTAACTAACTTGCTCAGCTTATACTGTCTTCACTCAGTCTAACTTATAATAAGTTTTACTGATACTCGATTGACACTATTTTTTTTGACTTATTGTTCACTCAGTCAAAAAAAGAATAATTCAACTTCAACTATAAGTTCATGAATCTTTTTCTTTATTGCTCAATTTAACTTATGCATTTGGTCCTTCATTAATCATCTCTACTAGGCTTTAACTCAACTATCTTCTCCACTTAATGCAATGATTAAACAAAACATTATCTTATCAAAGCCCCACTGATCAAGTGCGCATTATAATTTCACATAACTCAACCTTTCCACTAGGTCTTCTTATTATCTCTTCTTTTCAAATCCTCTTCACCAATCAAATGATATAGCACTTTACTTATGTAGCAACTATATCACTAGTAAGGTTTGACATCAATGACAACATAACAATTGTAGCTTCCAACAATATCTCAATAGTTTTGTTTCCAACAATCTCCCTCTTTGGCATTAATGGAAATACCTCAAGTTACCATGCAATCCAAAACACTTGAATTGCTTCAATCAACTCCCTCTGTGTTCTGTAAGATATCTTCATTAATATCCTTAGTTTCATTCTAATTCGCATCTCTTAATCTAACAATCTCTCTGATCTCATCTTTTAGTTTCACTATGATTCTCATCTATGCACCTCTGATATGCAACACCTCTTGACACAATTATAATAGCTTTGTTTTCCATATTAGAACATGATCTCTCTCTTTGATAACATGCTCCTTCTTTGATAGGTATCTTCTTATGTGTTAACTACTTGAATTATCTTTCATGTTGTATGATAATTGAATATACTCTCCTTCTTTCTCATTATTGATGGTAACTTCTTAACTTAACCTCTCTCCCTCTTTGACAACAATACCAAAGATAATTCAATCTGTCACATACATCTTCAACATCAAGATATCTCTATATCAATTTTTTGAACTGGATTCTTCTTCTACCATCTTACTTATGACTGAAATTATGTCAACTTTGTAGCTCAAACTCCTCATAATCTTCTCACAAGCTTTAGCTAGGTCCTAAAGTGTGATCTTTTGCATCAATTTGTAAAATATTATTATCAAAACATTTGATGTAGAGCTTCATCTTAGCTTAAGTATCTCTAGCTAAAGGAATAACTCCCAATTCACCTCTTAGGTATTCATGATCATCCTTAGGTAAATATTTTGTGAAACTATCATGTATATGTTCCTTTGTATTCGCATACTCCATTATTACTTCTTTGTCTTGTACCTATTGGAAATATAAGGTAGGTTAGGTTACTAAGAGGGGAGAGGTGAATCAGGAACCTATAAAACATTTAACTTACTTAACCAATTAATCCTTCATATATTATTCTAATCTAATTGCATGCATGAAACAATGAAAGCAATAAAGCATTCATAACACTTTGACACAATATATGGTGACCCATAAACCTTCCAAATAGAAAGTAAAACTAGGGTGGGGATAATACCCACAAGATTTAGTACTATAGTGTAAAGTTGATCTATTAAGGCTTATAATTGACCACTTTTGGTGATCTTCCCTGTTAGGAGAAATAAGGACTGTTAGGTCCACCTTGTTAAAGGATTTACAAACATACAATGAAGCATACACTCTATTAGGAGATTTAGCAAAAGACTGGTAAGTCTGCCCGTTTAAAGGATTTGACTGATGCACCTATTAGAATGAATTAGTGGTTGATCTCTAATATACAAATTTGATTTGTTGAATGAGATTCCTTGAATCACAATGATCATCCGACTATGATAGATAAGTCTCTTCTATACCATATACTACTTGTAGCCTTCTTCAATTCACACTCATCTACTTCTCACTTCTTCACATACATCTTCATTTCTCATTTGGATATGATACAATTCATTACATATATCAATCCACTTAAATACATTATGGAGTCAGCTACAATACCAAATTCATTAGAATTCAAAAAGTCAACTCATTGTTGTAACTCAAGTTCTGAAGTCAACTCAATGATGTTTTGACATTCAAAAAACATAGTCAAAACTTGGAAAACTTGAGCACTCAATTGAAGTTGAAGCTCAATCCATACTAATCACTTTGAGTAGCATGAACTTGGTTAGCACTGTATGACTCAGTGAACACTAAGAAACTCAGTAGATACTAAATCACTCAGTTGACACTGCATGATTTAGTAAACATTGGATTCTCTTTGTTAACACTACGAGCTCGGTAAGCACTATAGAACTTGGTTAACACTGCACAGATTGGTTGACACTAAGATCTTCATTACTTGTATTGGAAATCTTAGTAGACTCTACTATGTTAGGGTAATATTGTAAAATGTCTTAGCTGCTTGATAGATACTATGAAGCTCAACACAAACGGCATTCTAATTGTTTAGCTTGGTAGCAACTGAAACACTTGGTTAATACTACTAGATGAATGATAATCTCGGTAGCTACTGTAGAGCTCGATAGCAATGAAACCAACCGACTAAGTGTTAAGTCACTAATAGACAAATTGACCTTAATGTCAATAGTACAAACTCTCTCAAGTAATGATACTTTATAGCAATTTTCTTGGTCTTGGTTTGCATCACTAAATTCGTAGATATGCTTAGAACACTTGTTTTATCATACAATACAATAATAGGTTCAGTGATATCTTCCTTTATTCCTTTCAATAATTTCTTGATCCACACTATGTTTGAATGATTAATTTTTGTTTCTATATATTTAGCTTCTATTGTAGATTAAGAAATGCAATTATGTTTTTTTTTTTCCATGAAACCAATCTCTTTCCTAGAAATAAAGATCCACCTCTTTTACTCTTTTTTTCATCAACATTTCTAGCCCAATTCACATCGATATACACCCTTAGTTCAAACTGGTCATTCTTCTTGTAATACAATCCATAATCCTTTTTTCCTTTCAAATATATCAGTATCCTTTTTACATCCATCATGTAATTCTCCTTGGGATTTGTAAAAAATCTAGCAACAATCCCAACTACTATTGTAAGGTCTCGAGTGAACAACATGATACAGCCTTCCTATCAATGATCTATACAAGGTTTGATTCACATTAGCAGAATCACCATTCTTTGAAAGTTTATTTCAAGTAGCCATAAATGTGCTAACTATCTTGAGTCTTCCATTTCCAAAGGTATTCAATATCTCCTTGATGTACTTGGATTATGTAATCTATATTCCCTTCTTCGTTTGATACACTTGCAAACAAAACAAAAATTGATCTCTCCAACTATAGACATTTCAAATTCTTTCTTCATTTAATTAGAAAATGATTGACCTGATGAATCCTATATATGATATTATCCACAAATATCTCAGCCAATAGTATCCCTTTTCCAAATTCAGTCTTCAAGTATAGATTACCATTATCATTAGCTCTTGCAAAACCAATCTTTACTAAATATGTGTGCAACCTTTCATACCATGCTCTAGGGGATTTTTTTTAATACATACAATATTTTTTGTAGCTTACATACCATATTTATCTTTCTTGGATAAACAAATCCTTTAGATTATTCTATGTAGACTTCTTCTTCTAGAATTCCATTCAAAAATGTAGATTTGACATCCATTTGAGACACTTTGAATCTTTTGTAAGGATCATATGCAAGCAGATTTTTCACTCCTAATCTTTTAACTGGGGCAAATGTTTCCCCATAGTCAATTAATCTTCTTGTGCACATTCTTTACAAACTACTCTTTCTTTATTTCTTGTAACTTCACCTTTCTCATTTAGCTTTTTTTTGAATATCCACTTTGTACCAACAACATTATTTTTCCTTTGGTCAAGGTACTAATGTCTAAATCTTATTCTTCTCTATTTTACCAATCTCTTCAATCATGGCTACAATTCAATCTTCGTTCTCAAGTGTATCCTTTACTAATCTAGGCTCAAACTTACATAATATGCAGGTATCACTCCTAAATATTTTTCTTGTCATAACTCTTGAATCTTTATCTCCAATGATTTGATCTTGTGCATGATGTCTTCTCACATATTTTTCTATCATAGGTTATTGTCTTCTTACCTCTTATACTATTTCATCAAGTTCATCTTCTACAGTCGCTTCAAGTAGCACTTCCTGTATCTTGCCTTCCTCTTTTGGTTGTTCAAAAATCACTTGTTGATATTCAACATGCTCTTCTGGATGCTCGACACCAATTTCCTAATGCTTGGCACATTTTTCTATAACTTGACATGTATTGGCTACTACTGCTGAGTAGCTTTCTTCTTAAGTTTAGTTAAAGTTTTGGGCTCTCTTTCATCAATGTATATGAAATTTCTATAATCTACAAGTTCATGCTTGTATTCAACTTCATTTTTCTCTACATATTCATCAACTCTAATATGTACACTTTTCACAACTCTATTAGTGCTAGAATTCAAACATGTATATGCTTTGTTTTTAGTGGAATATCCTAGCAATATACCTTCATTACTTTTTGCATCAAGTTTTCCATGTCTATTTTCTTTCAATTTATAGAATTTTCTTCCAAATACTTTGAAATAATTCACATTAGGTGCATATACATACCATTACTCAAAAGGTGTGATATATACTTTTCTTGACTTGTACTCTATTCAAAGTATAAACAGCAATAGTAATAGCTTCTCTCTAGTACTTTTGTGAAACATTCTTCTCGATCATCAATGTCCTAGCATAGTCCATGATTGATATGTTCCTCCTTTCAACT
Organism: Cupressus sempervirens; assembly: GCA_028749045.1. Classification (NCBI taxonomy): domain Eukaryota; kingdom Viridiplantae; phylum Streptophyta; class Pinopsida; order Cupressales; family Cupressaceae; genus Cupressus; species Cupressus sempervirens. The sequence goes on along the minus strand of CM053792.1, from coordinate 278,235,087 downwards.
AAACCATTATTTGGAGGGGTCCTAGGTACACACATATTTCTATTGATTCCTCCATCATTGTAGAATGTGTTGAATTCCTCAACTATGAATTCACCTCCTCTATCATATCTCAGATACTTCAAGCTTTTACCTATTTCCTTGTCAACTCTAGCCAATTACTGCTTCAACATTTTAAATGTATTAGATTTTTATTAAAGAAATATCACAGTCATCATTCTAGAGTAATCATCAATAAATAGAATAAAATATTTTTCACCATAGTAGCTTTGCACTCTAATAGTTCCACTAAAGTCAACATGCACCAACTCTAAAATATCATCAGAAGTATAGGTCTTTCTCTTCAAACTAAACATTGTTATTTTTCCCAATTGAGATTATTTACACATCACATTATTACCAAATTATCAAAGTTCACATGACATAGTCTCTTATGCCATTACCGTATGCCATCACATTGTGAAAACAAGCATGTATCATTAGATAGGTCTAGATAGAACAAGTTACCTCTTCTTTGATCTCCACTTCCAATAAGTTCACCAGAACCATCATGTATCTTAACCTTCTTGTGTTGAAATTCAACATTGTAACCTAAGTTAATCAACTATGCAACACTCAAAAAAATTATAGTTAAATCCTTCAACCCAATAAGAACTATCACATCTAATATTTTTAGTCAATCTTATTGATTCTTTACCTTTTACAAGACATAGTGTATCATTGCCAAACTTAACACAACTTCCTTTATAATGTTCTAAGGTTTTAAACTTACTTTTATCACCAGTCATGTGATGTCAGAGACCACTATCAATTATCCATCTATCACCTTTACTCACTGAATAGAGGAAAAAATAAATGAAGAGGATGTGAGAGGGGAATATAGGACATATCCTTAACCCAAATTCCCAAAAGGAAAGATCCAAATTGATCAATCATAAAGAAGTGATCAATACACAAATAAATCAATCAATCGAGAATATGAAGAAAGGGGGAAATCCTATAATCTACTATAGAAAGTATGTGCTTGAAATCCTGAATGAATGGAAGACAAATACTAACCTCAAAGTAGGGAAAATATAGAGAATGCTGATTTCTATTGTCTGTGTTCAGTTTCAGGAAATTTTGCAACCTATTTTGGACTGAAAATATTGAGATAGAGAAAACCCAGAAAAAATTTGTCCTTTTGAAGGTAAGTCAACCTTGACCCAGATAGCAGGGCACAATCTTACCCTAAGGCAGAATTGTACCCCAAAAAGTTGACCTTGACCTGTACTGCTTTAACAAAATTTATGTTTACAGACCTCGTAGGTTCAGCCAAAAGGATATCTAAATCTGCACTTCAATTTATTGTTCCACACCTATACCTACAATAAAAATGATTTTTTTGTTTGGATGGGAGGTTTTCCTTGTTCAAACCCTAGTTTGGAATCAACCTTGGAATGTAATTGAAATTGTAATATGTATAAAAATGGTAAATGGAACTATTCACCTTTCTTATATTTAAATCCTTGTGGAGGATTCAATTCCTTGAATCCACAAGTACAGATGCTCCAAATGTATGTAGAATTGTATATAGGATGTCTCAAATCAATGGAATAAGATATTCAACACCAATCTTGAATGGATCTTGGCATAGGAAGAGGCTTGGATGAATATGGATGGAGAAATCTTCAACAAGTGGATCAAAACTTCATGTAGGTAGTTGATGTTAAAATGAGGGAAGAAGGCTTCCTTCTATAGAGATCTAGGGCACAAACTTCTAGTGAAGTCTGACATGGGTGCATTAAATCCTAACAAACCTTGACCCCTAGATATGGACCTAGATTAAATGCAATTTAATAATCTACCATTTTGAAACTTGAAATAGCCAACCCAAAAGTAGGAAAATGAAACTTTCTAAAGCTCAATGTCCTAAAACTCCCAAAACTTGAAAATTGGACTTGGAGTCAAGGACAAGGTCATCCTTGACCCAAAAAGTCAAAGTTTTGAGTTTGACAAAGAAAATTGTTAGAGAGAGAGAGAGAGAGAATAGGGGGAAAATGACTAGATCCATGCAAATACCTATTCAAGGCACTTTACATATGCCAGACCACTTACACAGAGGGCTAAATGCTCTTAAAATGGAAGTTCTTCCATTTTAAGATGATATAGTAACCCCCCACTTTAGCAAGATTATGGACTCGATGCAAACTCTTGGTAAAGTAGATAATAATGAAAAGATAATCTTATTAAAATCAAAGGGACAAAGAGATGGTTAAGCCTCTAGAGACTCAAGTCTTCATCAATTCCAAGATCATAATAAGAGAGACATCTCTATAAAAAGAGAAAGAGAAAGAGTGTGATTACCTCGGCCAATGAAAACGTATGTCCCATTGTGAACCAGATAAGGAAATTATACAACTAGAAAGATAGAATTAAACTTCCTAGTCAATGTGCCTACTCAGTAGTCAACCCATCAAGGATTCGCCCTCAAGAATATTCTATTCCATTAGAGTAAAATCAAAAAAGCAAAAGAGATCCAATTTTAAGGATACCTTCGACCTTAAGGGATCAAAAATATTTGAAACTGGAGGGATTAAGAGATCCTTAAATATAAATCCATGCTTTAAGGATCAGTCACTAATCCAAAAAAGGAGAAAAGGCATCTTGAAAAATAATATATATGTATATTGAAAAATATGTGTGTGCAATAGGTGAGCAGTACATATGCCTCCACGTTAAAGTCATTTCTATCACTTTAATAAGAGCAATGGCTTGAAAGAAAACATAAAAAACTCCATTTATTACGTTTCCACTATGAGATGCCCCTAGACGAAGAAAAATCAAGGAAAATACTACATAAACATACATAAAACACATAAGGGATCTACTTATTGTGGGGTCGCTATGATCATAAGATTATATACCCATCATTGGTTGGTTAGTCATTTGTGAGTTAGTTGTTCATAAGTCAGTTGGAAGCCAGAGTCCTATTATAGCCACTTTGGATCCTAGTTTTCATTGAAAGGGGCAATCTTGCCTGGAATCAGTGTATCTAAAATATCCACGTATACATGAAAACCTTTCTGTTCGAAAGTCATAGTCCCCAGTGCACAGATATAGATCTGGGTTGTGTGTGTGTGTGTGTGTGTGTGTGTGTGTGTGTGTGTGTGTGATTTCAAATCAAATCACATCATTTCCCAAAGAAAGTAAAACAATAATCACAAAGAGAAAAGATCAGATAAGAGATATGAAGAAGAATATTTTTGGACCACGACCTGGAGACCAAAAAGAATCAGCGCTACCAAGTTGTGGATCCAAGCAGATTACACAAGGAAACATGTATGAACAATAGCATAGGTATAACATAGCATTAAACAACATATGGAAGAATAGTGATACATATATAGAGGAATAATAATAAAAAGTTTGGTCATTTTGTCACCTTGCACCAACAAAGCAAGAAAGATTGTATAAAAGAATCTAACAACATTTAGCAAACACATCATGGGAGTAGCAAAATACAATAGGCAAACACACAACAAAGCTACCATAAAGAGCAAGCCAATCAAGCATGTTGCCTATGTTGGTGTTTTGAAACATTTCAGTTTTCAAATTACCCCAATGAGAATATGAGACATCTAGGGGCAACTAACTCCCATCTTTAACATATCATTTTAGACACTGGGTCAACTATAAGGCTTGACCCTTCTTCTATTCCAGGCTCTACAAAACCTAGGCGGGTGGACCTCATATTCAATCAATATGGTACCAATGCAAAACATACTCCTAAATCTATTAAGAACATTTAACCCATATATCTCCTAATACTTATGCAATAACACAAATCTATAGTAGCAAATTGCAATTCTATGATATTCACAAGCTGAGTGAGGGTTAGACTTTTCAACTCTTCAACATGAAATGGGGAAAACATTTGATTAATGATGTTGAGTTTAGTAAGAACCCCAAATATGCAGCAGTAAGAAGTAATGATTCTATAGCTGATCAGTGTCTTATAAATTGGGCAATTCCATGAATCAATCACATACATATGGATACCTAAGACATATTTGTATCTTCAGATATTTGATCTATCCATTCACCTTGTACATAGACATCTATGTTCAATCTAAATCTCATTCTTACCTAATATCCTCATCAATATAATTGCAACCCTATTGATTTCCCTGAAGCATTTACATAACTCCTTGAATTATAAGCAACAATGAAACAACATACAGCCTTAAGGGACTACAACTATGACCTAAGCTCTTTGTTCAAAGATCATAAAACATTGAAGATTACTAATAAAGGAGACAAGATTTAAGATGAAACTCAGCACCTACTATTTTTTGTATTGATTTCCTTGAAATAATATATTCATATACCTAAAATTAAAACATAGAAAAACCTAAAAGATCTAAACTATCTGTGTTCTCTTCATTACTGTTGTTCATACAAGAGAAATTGCTGAAAGAATGGTGTCTCAGTAGTGAGTCAATTTTCTTCTCAAAATTGGAACCTCTATAATGAGAAAGAAAGAGAATGATATAAAGGAGAGTGAATTCTCGGATCTATTGTAAAGATAACATGTGTCCACTCAAAATTTATTCCCAAGAAATTGAAAAACCTCTCTCTACCCTCTCTTTGTAACTACATATCAAATCCTCATCATTTGACCTCCCCAAAAGCATGAAATATTTTAGATATTTTGATGGAAATCATAACTGATTGCAAAAGACAAAAATTCTAAGAAGTTCCATTAAAAATCAAGCAAATTGTGAAATACTTGAATCAAAATTCATCATTATGTGTCAAATTTTGACAAACTGAGCAAACTAACCTAATCAAATGCACCCCAATTGAATTCTAATGCTCCATGATGAAAACTGCCCGTTTTGCTAAGAATGCCCCAAAAATCATAAATTTGCTTATAGTGCTAACTAGTGAGCACCTGTGCAAAAATTGACTTCATAATCGGATAGGTCATTTCCTCCTGGTTCTGACAGTATATTGGAGTGCCCATTTTGATGAAAAAATACCCCTGTTATGCCCCTTTGAAAATCCAGGCTCATGTCTTAGTCTTGCATAACATTTCACAAAAATTTGATCCTTTCCAAAGTTTGAACTATATAATAATGCAAAATTTATTTTAAAGGGAATTGCACATGATTTTGAGTTCAAATTAATAAAATACTAAAATTTATGCTTTTTCAAATTTCTCCACCATTCTCCTCCGGGTCAAACCTATTGACTAGCTCTGGTGACATGTGTTAATCTTCTATTGGGTCTGACCTACACAACTAGCGCCACATCATCGTGCCACGTTAGTAGTCGCTATGTAACCATGTTAACCAATGTGCAACTTTGTCTTGGTGACATGCTGACAGTCATTGAATCTTTCACGTGTGGCCATCCTGTTCATCGTTGCAACCTAATTGCCATAATGCCACTTGTCAAATAGTCCTTTCGCCATGTCACTATTGTCGGGTCCCACATTTCTTTCTCACTAGATTTCAGGTTTTCTAGAAGGTCACTAGCTAGATTTTCTACTTTCTGGAAGGTCACCATGTTGTATGCGAAAAAGTCTCATAGTTTTCCAGTGGCGACATGGCACCTTCCTAGATTCCTGACTTTTCTAGTGACATTTCAAGTTTTCCAGCAACTCTTTCCGGCAGTGCACTTTGTCAAAATTTATTTGTTTTTTCCGTTCGGCCAGCCAAGTGGGCCCCTCTACGAGCAATTAGTGCGTCAAAAAGCTAATGTCTTTTAGACACTTAGTTATTGAGGGCTCTTGTATTTAAAAAGTAACAGTCACCCCTATGCGAGCAATGTGGGACTAATGCCTTGTTTGCTCTGCTTCCATGCGTGAACTTCCATTCACACCTATATAATTATGCTCAAATTTCTTGTATGAATTAATTTTCTTCTCTTAAATTAATTCATTATGTCATTGTTCTTCGCCTCTTTTATTCACCTGTCGACTACGCCAAACATCGTCCATTTTTTTATGTAATCCTAGCTAGAGTATCTAGTTTTACATCAGCTCTAGTCTTGGAATCTTTGTTTCTAAAATCCACAGTCTCTTTTTAACAGAGCCTTTTGGTAGGTGGAGAATTGAGGGGGCTCCCCTATTTTGCATGCGAATGTTCTTCTCTGAGTCACCTTCAAATATGTTGCTTTATTTCATGGATTACATTGGAGTTGATTGCTTCCCTACTCCTAATGTTGTCTTCCGTTATTTTCTCCTTGGCATAGGATTTTCTTTCTTTCTCATGCATTAATAGATGGAATGCGGTGTGTCTTCGCCGGGCAAGTAAAATTTGGCAAGGATCAAGTCCACGAGCCTGTCAAAAAAAAATGTTGTTCTCATGAATCATTACTTTCAGTGCTTTATCTGATAACCATGGAGACGTTGTTGGCTCCTTTGAAAATTTTTGATAGTCTTCTTCATCTGATTCTGCCATTGCTAAGTGATCCATATTTTTAACTATCTTTAGAACTTGTGTTCCATTTCTTTTCAAAGACATTTTCTCAATTTGGTCAACTGGGTCAAAGTTACAACAAGTCAAACAGGGCTTCCCAGAATTTAGAATTAACTGCATCAGCATGACAACACTAAATGACCAACTTTGAGGGATTCAAAACCTAGTCAAAAGGATTCAAAACGACTCAAATTCTAAAACATAAACAAGGATTAAGATCTCTAGAAGAAGCAGACCACTCATTCGAAAAAAAAAAACTTCTCTCGAACAGCTTTTATTGAAAGCAAAAACAACTAGCTCTACTATGCACAAATGATGTCCCTGGGCCATCGAACTTCAACAAAAACCTTTACCTCTATCATAAATCTAATTCTCATTTCTTTCATCATGAGCTAAGCTGAAATTATCACTCATATTAGTTTCACAAATTAGATTAGCATCATGAATTTCTTCAATTGGCAAAACAAAATCATCACCATTACTTTCATAGTGCATGTAAAAACTTGGCATAACTTTAGCCTCTCACTTACTATGAAAAGGAACATCAGCATGCTCATGAACATCAACATCAAACTGAAACTAATCTTTATAAACCGATTCATGAACAACATCAAATGGAAATACAAAGGCCTTATACTCAACTTCATCAAATGAGTTATATATATCGCTCATACCTTGACTTTGCATCTCCTCAAGTATTGCCAGTTGGATTTCAAATGAGCAATCAGATTTATATTCACATATGTCATCAATATCATAATCTAAAACTAATTTGAGATCCTTCTATGGTTCTTTAAATCAACACATGGATTAGTCATCTCATTAGAAAGTTTATCATAAAACTCATTGCAAGGTGCATGTTGATTTTCATTAACAACCTCATTATTCATATCATGAGATGTAACATAATCATCATTTTCACTATCAAACTCGAAATAAGAAAAATCTAATCTCTCATGGTAGTAGGATAAAGTATCATCATTAAGATCATCCTCAAATAATTTGAACTGTCCATGTGTTCTTCAAAAAGAGGATTGATAACTCCATGCAAAATGCCTTTGTAGACATTATGACAAGTGATGTGTTGATCAACATCAAACTCCTCACTATATAATGGATTAGAGAAAACTTTAAAACCATTTCTAATATCACTATCATGGATAATTTCAGCATATAAAGAAACAAAATCAAAATCATCACAAGAAGACACACAATCAACTCCATCAACAAAGCATGTAGAATATAAATCAAAGTTACTTTCATTGTCTTCATGAAGGTGATTCAAATGTCTTGCAAACCAATCATCATTAGGTGTTGATGCATTAACCTCAAAATTATTTGCATATTGCTGGTTACTATTGCATACCTCCTCAAGACACTCATCTACACAATTAGGTAATTTGTCCTTATAAACAACCTCTTTATTCTTGTAGTGTGTAGAAAACTCTTCTTCACAACTTTCAACCTCAAGCTGATTTGCATAATTCTAAAATGGAACTTCACATTCATAATTAGAAAAAGAACTCATACCTTTACTAACATAAGAGTACTCACTTCCATCATTGCTTTCTTCTTCCCAGTTTCATCAGATTCACATGAAGACGAATGTGTATTACCACTATCTTCTTCTTGACTTGAGCAACAACTCTCGCCATTGTCTTCACATGATGCTTCTTCACAATATGTCAGATCAAAAAATTTATCTTCATCATTTGAAAGATCACTTCTAGCCTCTTCATACTCATATTGTGATGAATAACTTTCCTCTTCCTAATTCATTATGTTTTCAACATAAATCAAATCATCAATGGGAGAATGAATGACTGAATTTAAATCTGGCATGTATAATTCATCAAGTGAACTAACTTTATGTTCTATTGCTATAATATTACCAACATATGCATTCAATTTAGCAAGAATGGAAACATCTTTTCTTTGCAACAAAGAAACTTCATCTGTACATGTCTTAAATTCTAAATTTTCAACAAAATCATCTACCACGGTAGGGGTACCTACTTTTTGATCTAACTTTTTCACTTGATTAAAACTTATAGCAAGGGTATTGATAAACTAATTTGAAATTGAAGCATCAATACCAAATTAATCCTTTCTTTTAAACACATTATATCGTCACACATTTCTAACAGAATGACTTCTAGTCAATCTGTATTTCAAATTGTTTTCAATCTCTATAGTAGTCATAAAAGCTTGGTATAATGGCTTAGGTTCTTTATCCCTTTATAGGTAGTTCATTTTCTTGTCAAATGCATCAAAGTAAATAGCTAAACACATTTGATCATCAGGTCTATAACTCTTAGGGATATTATTCAAAACTTTTGCAAATCTAATATTGAATTGAGGCACCAATTCATCACACTTAACATGAATCTACAAGAACTTAGCATAAGAATCATATATGCTTACTCTTTCTCGAAACTGCTCCATAAAATGGAATGCAACTCACCCCAAGATGAAACAGAACATGCTGGTAGAAAAGAAAACCTCTTTAGAATCACCTTCCAAAGTTTGAACAAATAACTTCATGTGCGAATCCTCATGACCAATCTCATAGTCACACATCAAATCATTGAACAATTGAACATGATGACTAGCTAAAACAAGATGGTTCCCACTAAACTTAGGCAATTTATTTCTAACATCATTAGGAATGACGTTTGTGAAATCGTGAATGCCATTGAAATTTAATGGCATATATCACTTGGTAGAAAAAGATCTAAAAATTTCACTGACATGTTGCATACTAGATGAAAGGAAACTTAACATTCTTCAAAGATTTGAAACTCATTCACCCATAATAAATCTTAGATTCACAATTTATAGTGGATCTATACAACCTTCTACCAAATAACTCTCTTCAAATACACTTCTCAAACTTAAATACAACAAGCTAAAACTCAATCCAATAAAGTGTATGAAACTCGCCAAACTATTCTCCTCCTCTTAGTGCTAAAACTCACTTGATGGAGAACACTTCCTTTTAACAATCACTTTTCATGAAAATATAACACATGAAAATAAAAATACCTCAAGATCCAGATGGTTGAAGGTTCTTTGTCCACTATTTACAATAGTAGACCCAAAATCTCATCAATTCTTTACTGAACTGTTTGAACCAACACATCACAAATCTTACCAACCATTTAAATGTTTCAACCTCTTTGAATCTACTCTTCTCCTATAGAAAATAATCATAATTCATGTATAGAACTACACTGGTACAAAGATTAACTTCAAGTCGTCACTCATATTAAGTGAGACATGAATTGCATTAGTCTTGAAGATACTACAAACTGACTTGAAACAACAGCAGATAGAAGACACCTCTTCAGATTTATCTTGAATTTGACACCTCTACACAAAGCTAAATAAATGACTTACTTAACTTAGAAATTACAACAGAAACTCACATAAAATTGAACTAATTGAAGGCATACTCTTTTTTCAACACAATTTACATCCAATTTAAGAACTACGGCTATAAGAGAATAAAGCTTATTGGGGAACACAAAACCTTGCATACAAAACTAAATATGCAAAATATATCAGAGGTTTCTAGCTTCATAATTTAGGAATTTACAACCTTTGTCCCCAGTAGAGTCATCATTTTGTTGGTGTTTTGAAACATTTCGGGTTTCAAATTACCCTGATGAGAATATGACACATCTAGGGGCAACTAACCCCCATCTTTAACATATCATTTCAGACACTAGGCCAACTATAAGGCTTGACCCTTCTTCTACTTCAGGCTCTGCAAAACCTAGGTGGGTGGACCTCAGATTCAATCAATATGGTACCAGTGCAAAACATACTCCTAAATCTATTACATAGATTTAACCCTTATATATCTTAATACTTATGCAATAACACAAATCTACAGTAGCAAATTGTAATTCTATGATATTCACAATCTGAGTGAGGGTTAGATTTTTTAGCTCTTCAACATGAAAGGGAGAAAACATTTGATTAATGATGTTGAGTTCAGTAAGAACCCCAAACATGCAGCAGTAAGAAGTAATGATTCTATAGCTGTTCAGTGTCTTATAAATTGGGCAATTCCATGAATCAATCACATACATATGGATACCTAAGACATATTTGTATCTTCAGATATTTGATCTATCCATTCACCTTGTACATAGACATCTATGTTCAATCTAAATCTCATTCTTACCTAATATCCTCATCAATAAACATGCAACCATGTTGATTTCCCTAAAGAATTTACATGACTCCTTGAATTACAAGCAACAATGAAACAATATACAGCCTTAAGGGACTGCAACTATGACCTAAGCTTTTTGTTCAAAGATCATAAAACATTGAAGATTATTGATAAAGGAGACAAGATTTAAGATGAAACTCAACACCTGATATTTTTTGTATTGATTTCCTTGAAATTATACATTCATAAACTTGAAATTACAACATAGAAATGCCTAAAAGATCTAAACTATGTTCTCTTCATTACTGCTATTCATACAAGAGAAATTGCTAAAAGAATGGTATCTCAGTAGTCAGTCAATTTTCTTCTCAAAACTAGAACCTCTATAATGAGAAAGAAAGAGAATGATATAGAGGAGAGTGAATTCCTAGATCTGTTGTAAAGATGACATGTGTCCACTTAGAATTCCTTCCCAAGAAACTAAAAAATCTCTGTCCACCCTCTCTCTGTAACTTCATATCGAATCCCCATCATTTGGCCTCCCCAAAAGCATGAAATATTTTGGATATTTTGATGGAAATCATAACTGATTGCAAAAGACAAAAATTTTGAGAAGTTCCATTAAAAAGCAAGCAAATTGTGAAATACTTGAATCAAAATTCATCATTATGTGTCAAATTTTGATAAACTAAGCAAACCAAGCTAATCAAATGTACCCCAACTGAATTCTGATGCTCCATGATGAAAATTGTCTATTTTGCTGAGAATGCCCCAGAAATCATAAATCTTCTTATAGCACAAACCAGTGAGTACCTATTCAAAAATTGACTTCATAATCAGATAGCTCATTTCCTCCTAGTTCTGATGGTATATTGGAGTGCCCATTTTGGTGAAAAAATGCCCTTATTATGCGCCTTTAAAAATCTAAGCTCTTGTCTTAGTCTTGCATAACATTTCACAAAAATTTGATCATTTCCAAAGTTTGAATGATATAATAATACAAAATTTCTTTTCAAAAGGAATTGCACATGATTTTGAGGTCAGATTAATAAAATACTAAAATTTATGCTTTTTCAAATTTCCCCACCATTTTCCTTCAGGCCAAACCTATTGACCAACTCTGGTGACGAGTGTCGATCTTCTATTGGGTCTAACCTGCACAATTGGTGCCACATCATTGTGCCACCTCAGCAGTCACTATGTCGCCATGTTAACCAGCATGCAACTTTATCTTGGTGACATGGCAAGAGTTTTTGGATCTACAACGTGTCACCATCATATTCATCATTGTAACGTGATCGCCACAATGCCACTTGTTAGATAGTCTGATGCAAGAGCATCCAGAGGTATAAGGGCAATCCTGTGTCACCCAAAAAATGTACCTAGACATAGTTTCTATTTCATGTGTTTTCATTTTCGAATACCCATTTGGGTCAAATAAAGGTTCCAACTCTCACAATTTCACTATCAATGTTCTGGGTTAGAGTATTTGAGCACCTTGGGATACGTGTAAATGCCAAAAAAAATGGAACTCTATAATTGAGCCATAATTATGGTGAATCAGAAGGTGTAAATTGGAGGGGGGATTAAAATTATAATTTAGAACATTCCAAAAAAAGAATCAGGTCAAAAGGCTGCACAGTTTGAAAGTTATTGCAATTTTTTGGTTTTTGGAGACCTCCTAAGAAATCTTCAAAGTTAGGTTCGAGGCATTAAATGACTTCATACAAGGTTCAAAAATGAGGGATGAGAAAAGCTGGTCCAAGGTTATAGAACACTTCGAGAGCTTTTCAAAAATTTAAACGATTCATCGATCGGAGCCACGGTTCAAAAGTTATGCCTCCTAGAAGTTTAGCTATTGTTTCTAGATTCTTCTAATTTTGTACTGACTTCTAAAGTGACTTCTGAAGCCTTCCATTTTGGCGGTGGATTCCAAATAGCACTTTCTAGAATGTATTCCTGATCCTTAACCCTTTGGGGTCTATTTAAGGATATTTTTGGCATTGTAAAAGGTAGTTTGGAGTGGAGTTTGAGAGAAGGTACTGGGAGAAGAAATTATCTCCAGATTTATGCTATTATAAGCCCATAGGGCATGTTTTTGGAGTTTGTTTCTCTGCACTAAGTGTACTAGCATATTTTCATAGTTAATAAAAATTTTCCTTTCCTATTGTGTCCATTCTATGATTGGGTTATGTCCCCATCAAATGGTATCAGAGCGAGTTTTTCTGAGTGTGTACACAGAGCACCGACTATGAGGTAGTTTGCACCAGGACTGTGTGGTTGTGGGTTTGAGTTAAAAAGATGCCTCCATGAAGAGAGTGTGGTAGAAGGGCTGGAGCTATTAAGCCTAAGGAGGCTAGAGCCCTCCAAAGGTAGGTTCAGGCATTGCAGGAGGAGCTTCGTAGAGGAACAAATGTTGTTGTAGGTGACGAAATTAAGGATGACAATAAAGAAGAAGAAATTGGACCAGAAGGGGAAGTTGAAGGGGAAGTTCTAAATTAGGTAGAGGAGAGGCTTTTTAGGGCCATTACTAAGTTTGGAAAAAGACCTACAATTGATGTGGGTGTATTTTCAGGAAATCTGAAACCAGATGAGTTGATTGATTGGATCAATGAACTAGAAGGGTACTTTGAGTATGAGGATATCAGGGATCCAAATAGGGTTAAGTTTGCAAATTGTAAACTAAAAGGCCATGCCAAAATTTGGTGGAAAGAGGTTCAATTGGAAAGAAATAGAAGAGGAAAGGAGAAGATCACAAGGTGGGATCTCATGGTGGACAAACTAAAGAAGCAGTTCATTCCTATTGACTACGAGCTTGATTTGTTTAAGAAGATGCATGGGTTAAAGCAAGTAGGGAAATTAGTCCAGGAATATAGGGAGGATTTTTACCAACTTCTAATTAGAGTAGGGCATGTAGAAGAAAATAAAGAGAAGGTTTGTTGTTATATCAGTGGGTTACGACCTAGCATCTAGGAGGAATTAAGTCTGGTAAGAATGACTAGCATTGAAGAGGCATACCAATTTTCCCTACGAGTTGAAGAGAAGCTAAATAAAAAGTTTGAAGGGAGATAAAGAGGGCATGTTCAAGGAGGATGGGGTAGTGGTAGATCATCTGGAGGTTGAAATGACACCCAAAAGAAAAATGAAGATGTGGGTACTAGCAGAAACCAGAGGAATGAGGATTTCAACTGCTCCTGTGATCAAAACTTGGGAGATCAAAGAGGAAGAGGTAGAGGACATGGACAAGGCTCGGGAAGAGGAGGTTTTCATGGTACCTATTTCCATTTCAATGAACAAGTCCATCGTGCCTTTGAGTGCCCTCAATGACAAGGAAGGATAGATAGGAGAGCTGAGGGCCAAGCTAGGGTTGCTCATGTGGATGAGGATGCATAGTCATCACATTCAGAGGATGCAGAAAGAGGAGAGACTTTAGTAAATGAAAGGGTCCTACTAAGTGGTGAGATTGAGCCAGGACAAAGGAGGAGTCTATTTCGTACTAGGTGCAAATGTGAGAATAAATGTTGCAATATGATCATTGATGTTGGTAGCACTGACAACTTGGTGTCAGAAGAGATGGCCTCTAAGCTGAAGCTCAAGAGGGAGAAACACCCCCAACCCTATCGGATCACTTGGGTGAAGGATGATCATAAGGTCCTGGTAAGTGAACAATGTTTAGTGAAGTTCAAAATTGGGAGTTACCATGATGAAGTTCTTTGTGATATTATTCCAATGGATGTCTGCTACCTATTATTGGGAAGACCATGGCAGTTTGATAGGCATGCAGTACATGATGGTCATGCAAACACATACTCTCTAACAAAGGATGGAGTTTGCCACAAACTGAAGCCCATGGTAAAGGAAGGTGAAAAGGTATGCAATAGTGCTAGGATCTATCTTATTTATGGAAGAAAATTTTTAGAAGGCATGAAACATCAGTGTATGTGCTATGCTTTGATTCCAAGAAAAGATAAGAAAGGTAATAGTGAAATAACACTTGAAGTTTTAGATTTATTAGGTGAGTTTGTAGATATCATTTTTGATAATGTTTTAGAAGGATTGCCACCAGTAAGGCCAATCAGTCATCAGATAGATTTAATCACTGGAACTAGTTTGCCTAACAAGGCTGCTCATAGGATGACTCCTACTGAAACTGAGGAGCTAAACAGGCAGGTTCAGGAGCTATTGAAGAAGGGTTTGATTCGAGAGAGCCTGAGTCCATGTGCAATACCTGCAGTACTGGCACCAAAGAAGGATGGAGAGTGGAGAATGTGTACAAACTCTCGAGCTATAAATAGGATAACCATCAAGTATCAATTTCCTTTGCCAATAATGGATGATCTTATGGACTACTTGAGTGGAGCTTAGTACTTCACAAAGATAGATCTCAAGAGTGGCTATCACCAGATAAGGATACGAGAAGGAGCTGAGTGGAAAACTACCTTCAAGACCAAGGAGGGTCTTTATGAGTGGCTAGTCATGCCCTTTGGATTGATGAATGCCCCAAGCACCTTCATGCAGCTTATGAATGAGGTACTTAAGAAGTTCTTGGGAAATTTTGTTATTGTCTATTTAGATGATATTTTAATTTTCAGTGAGACTTTGGAAGAACATTTATTGCATATTTGTAGTGTCCTTGAAAGGTTAAGGGAAGAGAAACTATGAATTAATCTGAAGAAGTGTAGCTTTGCTAAAAAAGAGTTAGTCTACCTGGGGTTTGTTGTATCACCTGAAGGTCTCAAAATGGATCCAGAGAAGGTAAAAGCCATCTTGGAATGGCCTACTCCAAGGTCTGCTACTAAGGTGAGATCATTTCATGGTTTGGTTAGTTTCTACAGGAAGTTCATTAAGAATTTCAGTGGCATATGTGCACCCCTAACTGACACAATAAGAGGGGATAGAAAAGAGTTCAAATGGACTACAACAGCTGTGAGAAGTTTTGAATTGCTGAAGAAGAGGGTGATAGAACAACCTATGTTGGCACTTCTTGATTTTAGCAAGGTGTTCCAGGTGGATTGTGATGCTAGTGGCAGTGCTATTGGAGCTATATTAAGCCAAGAAGGTAAGCCTATTGCATATTTTAGTGAAAAATTGAATGATGCGAAAAAGAAGTATTATGTTTATGATCAAGAGTTCTATGCAATAGTTCAGGCCTTAAAGAAATGGAGGCATTATTTATTGCCAAAAGATTTTGTTTTATATACTGATCACCAGGCATTATAGTATCTAAATAGCCAAGGTAAATTGAATCAGAGGCATATGAAGTGGGTAGAGTTCTTGCAGAGTTATACATTTGTGTTGAAGCATAGAAGTGGAAAATCTAATAGGGTTGCAGATGCATTAAGTAGGAGGTAGTTGTTGCTTACAATAATGCAGGTTGAAGTAGTTGGGTTTGATGAACTCAAGAATCTGTACCCTGAGGATCCTGATTTTGCTGAGGCATGGAAAGCTTGTAAAGAACCTGTTGCTGTAGATAGAACTAAGTGGTTAGACTATTTGATTTAGGATGATATGTTGTTCAAGGGGAGTCAATTGTGCATTCCAAGGAGTTCCATGAGGGAAAAATTGATTAAGGAGAACCATAGTGGAGGGATGGTAGGACATTTTTGTCGAGATAAGACCATTGCCATTCTTAGAGAACATTATTTTTGGCCTCAGATTTCATAGCATGTGAAGAAGTTTGTACAAAGTTGCCAAGTTTGTCAAGCAGCCAAGGGATTTAGTCGTAATGCTAGGCTTTATTAGCCATTGTCTGTCCCATCAAAGCCATGGGAGGATATAAGTATGGATTTTGTTCTTGGATTGCCGAGGACACAAAGGTATAATGACTCAGTATTTTTGGTGGTTGATAGGTTCTCCAAAATGGCACTTTTCATTCCATGCCATAAAACTCATGATGATGTCCATATTGCAAACTTGTTTTTCAGAGGGGTGGTTAGACTACATGGCCTCCCAAAGAGTATAGTTTCTGACAGAGACACTAAATTTGTGGGGTATTTCTAGAGAACATTGTGGAAGAAGTTGAGAATGGACTTGAAATTCAGTTCCACACATCATCTGTAGATTGACGGCCAAATAGATGTGGTAAACAGAAGTTTGGGCAATTTGCTGAGATGTTTAGTTGGGGATAAGCCCAAGGGATGGGATTTGATTCTATCACAAGTGGAATTTTCTTACAATAACTCTATAAATAGGAGTACTGGTAAATCACCATTCCAAATTGTATATGGAAGTAGCCCAAGGACTGCACCAAAATTGAAGAAGATGGAGCAAGGGGAGAGGACAAGTGCTGAAGCAGAAGAGTTTGTTAAGCATATCAAGTGCTAGCATGAGGAGGTCCAAGCACACATTATCAAGATGAATCAATAGTTTAAAGCTAGGGCTAATCAAAGGAGAAGACATAAGGAGTTCCATGTAGGGGATCTAGTCATGGTACACTTAAGAAAGGAGAGATTTCCAGTAGGTACTTACAACAAGCTGAAGATGAAGAAATTTGGCCTCTGCAAAATTATGAAGAAACATGACTCAAGAAATGCATGTGAGGTGGAGTTACCAGATGGAATTCACATTTCTCCTATCTTCAACATTGCAGACTTAATAGAGTATCATGATGATGGTGTAGATGAGGAGCTGATGTTAGAGCCATGTCCAATTCTTGCTTCTAAGAAGGAGGAGATAGAAGACATTCTGGATCATCATGTGGGTAGAGTACCAGAAATAGGCAGTTTAAAGAGTATCTGGTTAAGTGGAAAGGTCGACTGATCGAGGACTCAACTTGGATATCAGCAGCTCAGGATTCCCATTTGGGATTTCCTCTACCATAAATAAAGTGACAGGGTCACTTTTCAATCTGCCCTGGGTGTCTAATGTAGGAGCATCTAGAGGTATAAGGGCAATGCTATGTCACCCAAAAAATGTACCTAGAAATAGTTTTTGTTTCATGTGTTTTCATTTTTGGATACCCATTTGGGTCAAATAAAGGTTCCAACTCTCACAGATCCACTATCAGTGTTCTGGGTTAGAGTATTTGAGCACCTTGGGATACGTATAAATGCCAAAAAAATAAGATTCTATAATTGAGCCATAATTATGGTGAATCAAAAGGTGTAAATTGGAGGGAGGATTAAAATTGTAATTCAGAACATTGTAGAAAAAGAATCAGGTTAAAAGGCTCCACTGTTTGAAAGTTATTGCAGTTTTTCAGCTTTTGGAGACCTCCTAAGAATGCTTCAAAGTCAAGTTCAAGGCATTAAATGACCTCGTACAGAGCCAAAAAATGGGGAACAAGCAAAGCTAGTCTAGGGCTATAGATCACTTCAAGAGCTTTTCAAAAATGTAAACAGTTCATCGATCGGAGCTACGATTCATAAGTTATGCCTCTTAGAAGTTCGGCTACCATTTCTGGATTCTTCTAATTTTGTACCAACTTCTAAAGTAACTTTTGGAGCCTTCCATTTTGGCGATGGATGCCAACTAGCACTTTCTAAAATGTATTCCTAATCTGTGTTCGGGTTGTGTCCCCATCATAGTCCTTTCACTACGTCACTGCTGTCGGGTCCCACATTTCTTTCTCACCAGATTTTAGGTTTTTCGGCAGGTTGCTAGCTAGATTTTCTACTTTCTGGCAGGTCATCATGTCGCATGCCAAAAACTCTTGCAGTTTTTTGGTGGCAACATGGTGCCTTCTCAGATTCCTAACTTCTTCGAGGACATTTCAATTTTTCCAGCAATGCACTTTGTCAAAATTTATTGGCTTTCTCCATCTGGCAAGCCAAGTGGGCCCCACCGCAAGATGCTAGTACCTCAAAAAATTGATGTATTTTAGACATTTAGCTATCAAGGGCTCTTGTATTTAAAAATTAAAAGCTGCCCCTATACAGGCAATGTGGGACTAATGTTGTGTTTACTCTACTTCCATGCATGAACTTCCATTTACACTTGTTTCCTTCTACTCAGATTTCTTGTATGAATTAACGTTCTTTTCTTCAATTAATTCATTATGTTGGTTTTCTTTGCCTCTTTTATTTACCTACCGACTATGCAAGACATCGTCCATTTTATTATGTAATCCTCAAAAGTGGCTTCAAATAGAGAATCCTCTACGACAATATCTAGTTTTGCATCAGCTATAGTCTTGGAATCTTTGTTTCTAAAATCGACAATCTCTTTTCTATGGAGCCTTTTGGTAGGTGGAGAATTGAGTGCGCTCCCCTATACTGCATGTCAATTTTCTTCCCTAGAGTTTCCATCACATATGTTGCTTTATTTTTTGGATTACATTGGAGCTGATTGCTCCCCTACTCCTATCGTTGTCTTCCTTTGTTTGCTCCCTAGCGTAGGTTTTGCTTTCTTGCTCGTGTAGTAATAGATGGGATGTGGTGTGTCTTCGTTGGGCAAGTAAAATCTGGTAGGGATTAGGTCCACGAGCCTGTCAAAAAAAATGTTGTTCTCATGAATGATTACTTTCAGTGCTTTATCTAATAAGCATGGAGACACTGTTGGCTCCTTTGAAAATTTTTGCTATTCTTCTTTGTCTGATTTTGCCATTGCTAAGTGATCCATAGTTTTAACTAGCTTTAGGAACTTGCATTCCATTTCCTATCTTTATTTGCGTTGCTCCCTCAAAGTTTGTTCAATGAGGATCTACTTTGTTACTTTCTTACCCTCAATAGTAGGCTTCCTCTATTTTCCAGTGTTTCTTCATATCTCCCTTCATAGACAAGGCACCAAGCAAGCTACCGGTGCACCCAATTTACCTTGAAAGTTCTTGTGTTAGTGGATCTTGCCTTTGGATGTCATATTCCAATGAATATTTGAATTGGAGCTTTCTAATACCAATACTAAATGCTAAAGAAACACGGTGGACATTAGCAAATCGGGCTTGTAGGGTAGCATTATTGACGGCAGTTACATTTGAAGCGTATCTACCCCATATTAACTAGTTTTTTTGCATTTGTTACTAATGCGTTGAGATCGGTGAAGAGCTATGAGAACTTTCCTTTCCTACTACAGCTTCTTAGACATGCAAACATGCCAGCTTAACATTCTACCCTTCATCGTTTCCCTTCAAAGCTCAAATTTGGACAAAGGCGACCTAATACTTGGTGGAAAAAGACAAAACTGTTGTATAAACTCTTCCCCTTTTGATTATTTGACATGCGGGAAACCTCACTCACATGTGGAATTTAGTAAAAGTTTAAGAATAGAAATGGTGCACGCTTTCTGGGAATCAACTCCACAGTTATATCTTACTAGTTGTTGCCTAAAGCCTCAACCACAAAGAGCTCTGCATTGAAACTCATAATCAAAGTGACAACCACCACGGTCCATACCCCCATAATCATGGTCATTTGAAGATTTAGTCAGGTGACTTCCTTAGATGCATTTGTGAAACAAATCACTTGGCACTTGTTCCTTATAGCCATCTATGTTTTGCATATCCCTTGCAACATATGCCTGCTCCTTTTTTCATGTGGCTTCATTGCACTAAAATAGAATTAAGCAAGAAACCTTTTGACTTCATTTAAGTAACAAAAGGATTCAAATGCAATCAACTTTGATAGATATGTTTAAATCCACATCTCACTTGTTCACCATGTCCAAGCATTCACATATCCATCTGACTTCAAATTATTTCATATACATGGTGAAATTATCAAATCAGTATCCATCTTTGAACTTTGTAGCATTCCTTACCTTAACATCCTATTGATTTAATGAAATCAGTTGGGCCCCAAAGTGGGTCTGACTAAAAAAATTTCATTTTCAAATGCTTGATCCTTTGAAATGATCTATTGAATGCCTAATTATAATTGGAATCAATCTTCGTCATTAATTCAACTTTTGAAGATCACTTTACCCCCTTTTTTAACTGTCAATTTCATGCCAAGAGGTCCTTTGACTAGCCTTAAAAATTGATCCAAACATCTATCCAGGCTATGAAAACTGGCACATTGATTCTCTGTTCCACACACTTGCACCCCATCAAATTTTGTCTGATGAAAAATTTAGTATCAAAAGATATTAATTGTTGAGGTTGCCCTCTCAAAACTCTCTGCAAGAAAACATGTTAAAATACAAAATTTGCATTCGGATGTGGCTTTAAAAACTAGGAAAACTAACACTTGGGGAAACAAAAATTGGTGCGTTGATTCTCTATCATGAGGACAATATAAATCTAGGATTTGGGCTCATGAAAAATAATTGGGCATAAATGGTGAGTGGTCAAAGTGGGCTACTCAAATTTACAAACTGGAAACATTGACAGAAAAACGGTTTTGGCAAATGGAATTGACCTGGGAAAGTATGCAAATGGATTTGTCAAGACTTAAAAATTGGCACACTTGAAGTATTTTCATAGGAGAACACAGTGGTACAATTCATTTCATCTCACCTATCATAGATTCAGAGATATGACATCATGAACAAGGGTTCCAGCAAATCTGTACTTCTTGACACCAATGAAAAGTTACAAGTTGCATTTGGAATCACGTTCGAAAACCAATCAAACAAATTTGTCACAGGCTCAAACTTGAAACATAAAAATTATTTGACCTCTTAAATGTAACATAAAAGATATTTTCTCAATTTGGTCAACTAGATCAAAGTTACAACAAGTCAAACGGGGCTTCCCAGAATTCAAAATTAATTGCATCAACATGACAACAATAAATGACCAACTTTGAGAGATTCAAAAACTAGTCAAACAGATTCAAAATGACACAAAATCTAAAACATAGGCTCTTTGATATGCACACTAAACACTCCCAAAGTGGTAAGTCATGCAACATTATAGGTGTGAGATATTCAATTGCAAACATAACCTCCTATCACTGTTTGACGCTTAGGCAAGAATGTAGAATTGTAAATTGCTCAAAACAAGACTTCACAAAATAGCTCGAAATGTCAATTTATCATCATGGAACACATAGAAACACAAAATGAAAGGTTTTAGAAGCATTAAACACCTCTTAAGCTTCAAAATTATAGCCAAGTACATGTACATTTAAAAGCGTTTGTAGGGCTCAATCTTTCAATGGTATTCAAAATTCAGGCTTCAATTTTGAGTCCCAACAGCCTACTCTCCCCATCTCATTTTATATCATTTAGGGAAGGTGAGTAACTTGGAAGAGGTATTATATCCAAGATAGTAGGAATGATAGCTAGTTCCAAACAAGGATCCTCTTGAGAATCACAATGTTTGATACTAGGTGTAAGTGTTAATTGTGAGGAAATCATATTAGGTGAATCAATGTCAATGGCAATAGTTTCATACTCATCATTAACATCATTAGTATCATCAAGAGTATCTTCTTCATCTAAATTAATTAAAATAGGATGTGAGATACAAATGAAATCCTCAAAATCATGCATCTTATCATCATTATTAGTAACAACTTCTTCTAACACATCATGCATAGTTGTATCCAAAGAAGGTAAAGATTTTTGAAGAACAAAATTACGAGCTTTAGCTTGAGTGTAACGCTTCTTATGAAGTTCATTAGTAGATAGATTATGTTGTGTTGTTTGAAATGTGTTGAGAACTAGGAGAAATGATTATTGGATCCTTCACAAGTTATATAGGAGGATTAATAGGATTATCAACAGACAAACAAGAAATAGGAGGATCTTGATTAACAAATGTAGAAGCTATAGATAAAGGAGCTATGAAAGATGTAGGAAAAAGACCACAATTAAGATCGATAGGAGGTAAGCTTAACTCAAGCTGAAAAGATGAACAGGTCAAGAAGGACATGAATTTGGTAATGAAGGCCAAAAGAAGTCAATGATAGCACAATCCTTGGCACTAGAAGTGTGATATAAACTATAATTAATTGTCTTCACTTTGTCATCATGAAAAAACTGAAGACATTTATGGATAGGTGAAGCAACAACATGCATGGCATTTAACCATGGCAAACCAAGCTTAACTTGAAACTGATTAGAAGTAGGAACAACAACAAAGGTAGTGTTCACAATTTTTCCATAAAGCTCAACCGATGAAATAATAGAACCAAATGATGGATATAGAAAACCATTACAAGTTTCAATCCACACATTAGATGTATCATAAAAATCATGTTTCAATCTTTTCATAAAAATATTTTCTTCAGTAATAAAAATGACTAAGGAGGTAGGATCAACAAGACAACCATGAGTAGGTATCTGAGAGATCCTAGTAGCAATTTAAAGGGGACCATCGGGAGCTTTAATAGTCTCAGAATCATTGAAAGTAATCAAAATTTCCTAAGGTCTTTTATTCTTAGGTTTTTGTTGAGGTTTAGGTTGAGGTTTCCATTTAGGCTTAGATTTTAGTTGAGATTGAGATGGAATGTGAGATTGAAGTAGAGGTTGAGGTGGAGATACAAATTGAACAGTATGCTCCACTTGATTAATAACATGATCAAGATCATCCATCTTTGAATTATACACAATATCCATAGAAGATGGTTGAGCAATAGTATGAATATCATGTGTAGGTAAAGGATTCATATAGATTTGAAGATTTTGATTAGGAGGAGAAATAGATTTATTCCCATTACCATCAAAATTATCGATAGATAAAGCATTAGATTTAATTAAATCCTAAACCTTATATTTTAAAGAATAACATTTCTCAATATCATGACCATTCTGGAGATGATATTAACAAAAAGCTTTAGGATCAAAAGATTTAGATGTAATTGTAGCAGGTAAAAGAGGTTGAGTAGGAGGAAAGTACTCATATTAGCAATTAATAACATATTCATAATAGAATGTAAAGATTCAAAAAGAGGAGTAAACATACAATTTAATTGAAAAGTAGTTGATGTAGAAGTGACATTACGAGATGCAACATCAACTTGATCAACAACTACATTTTCTTGTTTGTTTATCTTGACATAGTTGTTGAATTTTTGAACTTTATTTGGATTAGGAATAGCATCACTTTTATAAATAGGAACAGGAGCCATTAGAGTGATGCTCTCAAATTGACTCACTTGTAATTGATAATGATGAAGTGTTGCACAAAGTTTTTGAAAAGAGGTAAATTCAGTAAGCATAAGCATATCTCTAATATCCTTTTGCAAATTTGAAATAAACATACATTGAATATCAATATCAAGAATATGATAGGAAATATGAGCATGTAAATGCTTAAATATACCAATAAATTCAGTCAATTTTTTCGTAAAACTTTGTTTATAATGTATCAAATCAGTCAAAGACACTTCTGGACCAATGTTTTTCTGAAATTTTTGAATAAAAGCAATGGAAAGTTGTGGGAATGAATCAATATAATAAGAAGGAAAGGAACAAAACCATTGTAAGGCCTTGTCATGAAAGTTTCTAGCAAACAACTTGGATAAAATCCCTATGATCATGAGCATAATCACTACAAAGAATTTGAAATGCTTTAACATGATGAACAAGGTCTCCCTTACCATTGTAATTCTCAAGATGAGGCATATCAACTTGCTGAGGAATGGGAGTATGAATGATATCCCAAGACAAAGGACTTCCCATGTCACAAGTAGGAATACTAAACTTATTTTGAGTCAAGGATGCAAGTTGTTGTTGTAAAGATGACACAGTTTGAGCCAAACTAATAAGTGTTGAGTCATTAGAGAAAATAGGAGGAATAGCACATTAGAAACACTGAGTAAAGTGTAGGAAGCTACAGGAACATAAGAGACACTGAAACACTAGGAACTACAATTGGTAGAGGAGTAGAATAAGTAAAAGGAACATTATGATAAGAAGGTTGTGATGTAGGAAGGGACATAGGAAGAAAACTCATAGGAATAGAGGAGGCAACCATTGTAGTCACTGAAGGAGTATAAGTAGGAATACTAGAGAAAGGAATAGAAGAAGGTTCTACACCAGTGATAGGAGGAATCAACCCTAAATCGTGAGCTTCTTGAGCTAAAGGTTTAACATTTGAATGTACAAGGTGAGTAATACCACCCAAAAGGTTAACACCTTGATCACTATCATGAAGAACTTTCTTAAGAGCCTCTATAGCTTGAATGGAATCTTGATTATGGTCTTCTTGAATAAGCCAATTACCCATTGTATCAATTTTAGTTGAAATTTTTTGGACTTGTTTAGGAGGAACTCTTAAAGCATCATCCTCATCATGATATGAGTGAGAAGAGTTTTGCTCCATAATAGGATTAGAATCAGGAATAATCAAATGCTCATCTAGGATCCTAAGGAAAGGAGAAGAAAAGTCAAGATCAAAGGTACCCATAAGTCTACGACTTTGTCTAACTAGAAGATTAGAAGTAGGACTAGAAGTAATAAAGCTCATAAACCAATGCAATGCAAATGAACTAAACTAACAAAACATAAAGCGTAAATATTTTTTATTTTGAAAGAGATTTTGCAAAAAAAAATTTATTTTTGAAATATAAATGCAAGAAATCTAATTAGCATGCAAGATTTAACATAAAAGACAAATCTAACACCAATAAGATAAAGGAAATCTACCACCACAAAACGCAATAGGCCATCTAATTCCACAAAAGAAAAGAGGGTAAGCATGTCAGGTTCACCAAAATGAATAGAGGAAAAAATGAATGAATAGGATGTGAGGGGGGATAATAGGACCTATCCTTAACCCAAATTCCCAAAAGGAAATATCCAAATTGGTCAATCACAAAGAAGTGATCAATACACAAATAAATCAATCAATGGAGAATATGAAGAAAGGAGGAAATCCTATAATCTACTATGGAAGGTATGTGCTTGAGATCTTGAATGAATAGAAGACAAATACTAACCTCATATTAGGGAAAATCTAGAAAATGTTGATTTCTAATGTCTGTGTTTAGTTTTAGGGAATTCTACAACCTATTTTGAACTAGAAATGTCGAGATAGAGAAAACCTAGAACACTTTTTTCCTTTTGAGGGTAGGTTGACCTTGACCCAGATAGTGGGGCACAATCTTGACCTAGGGCATAGTTGTACCCTAAAAAGTTGACCTTGACCTGTACTGAGCTGATGAACTTTTTGTTCATGGATCCCACAAGTTTGGCAAAAAGGCTATCCAAATCTACACTTCAATTTATTGTTTCACAATTGTACCTGCAAGAAAAATGTTTTTGTT
Source organism: Cupressus sempervirens (assembly GCA_028749045.1). Taxonomy (NCBI): domain Eukaryota; kingdom Viridiplantae; phylum Streptophyta; class Pinopsida; order Cupressales; family Cupressaceae; genus Cupressus; species Cupressus sempervirens. The sequence continues at coordinate 278,209,351 of CM053792.1, read as the reverse complement.
GTTTAGATGGAGGGTTTTCCTAGGTCAAACCCTAGTTTGGAATCAACTTTGAAATGCAATTGAAATTGTAATATGTATAAAAAAAGCAAATGGAACTATTCACCTTGCTTATATTGAAATCCTTGTGGAGGATTTGGATCCTTGAATCCACAAGTATGGATACTCCAAATGTATGTAGAAATGTATATAGGATGTCTCAAACAAATGGCATTAGATCTTCAAAACCAATCTTGAATGGATCTTAGCATAGGAAGAGGCTTGGATGAATATGGATGGAGAAATCTTCAATAAGAGGGCTGCATAGAGATTGAATCCTTCAATAGCTAACAATGGATCTCCTTGATGAATTAGACCTTGAATTATTGAATGCTTGATAATGAATCATCTGGGATCTTCTTATGAAAATTAGGTAGTTTCTCCTAGTAAGTTGATCAAAACTTCATGTAGGTATTCGATGTCAAAATGAAGGAAGAAGGCTTCCTTATATAGAGATCTAGAGCACAAACTTCTAGAGAAGGCTGACATGGGAGAAATAAATCCTAATTAACCTTAAACCCTAGAAATGGACCTAGATTAAATTTGATTTAAGATTCTACTATTCTAAAACCTGAAACAACTGACCTGGAAGCAAGAAAATGAAACTTTTCGAAGCTCGATATCCTAAAACTCCTAAAACTTTAAAATTGGACTTGGGGTTAGGGACGAGGTCGACCCTACCCTAGGTAGGGTCGAGGTTGTTCTTGACCTACATCAAGGCCAAGGTGGACGATGACCCTCTAGGTTGTCCTTTACCCAAAAAGTCAAAGTCCTTAGTTTTACAGAGAAAATTGTCAGAAAGAGGCTAGAGAGAGAGAGAGAGAAGCAGAATGGGGGGAAATAGCCAGATCCATGCAAAGATCTAATCAAGGTGCTTGACATGACCCCAAACCACTTACTTAGAGGGCCAAATGCTCTTAACATGGAAGTGCTTCTATTTTAAGATGATGCACTCACATATGAAATAAGTGCAATTTTCTCATCTTCATCAGAATCATTCTTCATTGTAACATAAATAACTTCTTCATCATGACTATTAGAATCACCATCAATTTATTCTTTAGAAATGTAACAATATTTCTTACCTTTACCCTTTTAGTCTTTTTATCCTTTATTTTCTCTTCCATCTCTTCTTCCTTTGAACTTGTTGTATTTCTTTTCCTCCGTGTCATCCATGTTAGGACATCTCATAGCAACATGACCAACTTTATTGCATGGAAAACATATTATAAGAATTTTCCTTTGAATTTTCCTTTGCCTCTTGGTGGTCTCATAGCCATTAATTCTTCAAGATCCTATAGATCATCATTAGAAGATTCAATCTCACTATTATCATACTTTCCATTCTTATTCTTAGACTTATGTAAATCCAATTATGACATGAAAGTGGATTCAATAGTAAAGTTAGTAAAATTATCAAAATTTGACAATTCAAGAATAATGAGTCTACCAACAAGACTATCCAAGGTTAGATCATTACCAAGAGTACATCTCAATTCTTGTATTGTAGAAACTCTAACAACATAAATAGGAAGTAAAGTTCTCAGTACCTTGATAATCAGTGTCTTGTCATTGGTCTTTTCTTTAGCTCCTCTGATAGTATTTGCCATTTCTTTGATTCTTCCAACATTTTGAGAAATGTTCTCACCTTCTACCATCTTCATGTCATCAAAATTTCCTCTCAAGCTTTTTGATTCGGCTCTTAGTACATTCTTGTCTCCATCATGGATCCTTGTTAATTTGTCCCACATTTTCTTTTTATTAGTGCACTCCTTTATATCATCAAATTGTGAATAACTTAGGGCAGGTGCAATTTCCAACATTGCATGATTGTGTTCTTATTTCTCCTTTATTTGATAGGATGGTATAGGTGATGGCACTACTATGTAGTTATGCTCTAGGTAGTTTACTACTGAATCTCCAATTCTAGTAATGTCGAGCTTGATCAAACTTTGCCATGCTAGGAAGTTATCCTTATTCAACTTGGGCACCTCCTTTCTGTAATCTTGATCTTCAGTTTTAATTTTGTTCAAACTTTTCTTACAAGAACCACAAGCTTTGATACCAATTATTAGAATGATTTATAATAATTAAGAGGGGGATTAAATTAGTTATCCTTGGGTCTATATGTACCAATTAAACTTTTAACCACTTTAAACAACTTACATATATTCTTTAGTCTACTCGATCTCTATAATAGCTTATAAATAACACAAAATTATAATTCAATATCCCAATAGCAATCTACTTGTAGAATGTAAAACATTAAATAGTAAAACATTTCAAACATCATTCACACAAGTATGACACTAAGATTTAATGTGGAAGCCCAGTTTGGGAAAAACTACTAGTAACATACTACCAAATTTTCACTCTTCTAAAGTGAGCTTTGTTAGAAGTCAACCCTGTTAAAGGTTACAATACACATTGTTAGGTGTGATCATGTTAAAAGATTTAATCACCTTGTAAGGAGTGGCCTTGTTAGAGGACTTAAGAACATCCCATTAGAATGTCACCTTGATTAATGGATTTACAAATGATTGTTAGGTCAACCTTGATTAAATAATTTTAACTAATACAATGGTTAGAAAGTAACAACAGGTAATCTGATAAATATAGCTCACTTTGCAAATATTTGTTACAATATAGATCATCTATTTATCTATTGATTAGCCTCCATTAATATCTTCATTAGTGATTTTCTTGGAAACCCTTCAAGAAATCACACTCCACCTCTACTCAACTCTTCAAGCCTTCTTCTTAAGTTTGCTAATAAACAAAATCAACAACTGCTCCAACCTCTCTAGGTTATCCTTATGCCTCCTTAAATAGGTAGATTTGATATTTTCCCACTTAGATATCACTATTGAACTTAAGGTTAGGTTAGATTATCAAATCCTTCCATCATTTTATTTCCTTCTTCATCTTTTAGATACTTCTCAAAACTTTAGTTTGAATCCTTGTCTAGGAACACTCAAACATGGTTTATCATGAAGTAAATTCTCTAGCTCATCAATGCTTATCCTTCATGTGCTTTAACCAATCTAAAAGTTCAATTGTGTTTGTTGGGAATCTCAATTCCTTCACAAACTATAAAATGTTGGCACTCAATCAATATTGAGTTCCTTGGCCTTGGTCATCATGAGAAAACCCAATCAATACTAACTAACTTTCTCAGCTTACACTATCTTTTCTCAATCTGACTTTTGTGATAATCAATTTTATTGATACTTGATTGACACTATATTTTCTTGGCTTCTACTAATCACTCGGTCAACACAAGCATAACTTGGCTTCATCTATATGTTCCTTAAGCATCTACTCTATGCTTAGTTTAGCCTATGCATTTGGTCCTCCATTGATTATCTCTATTAGGCTTCAACTCAACTATCTTCTCCAGTTAATGTTATGATTAAGAAAAACATTATCTTGTCAAAGTGCATTTGATAAAACAACCCTTGTAGTTTCACATAACTCAACCTTTCTTCTAGGTCTTCTTGTTAACTCTTCTTTTCAAATCTACTTCATCAATCAAGTGATATGGCACTTTACTTAGGTAGAATTTGTCTCACTAGCAAGGTTTGAAATTAATGAAAACATAACAATTATTCCAATTGTAGCTTCCAACAATCTCTCAACAATTATAGTTTTAATAGAAAGGTCATAAGTTGATATTTGTCTCAATCTTAAGGATGTCATACAAGATCTCATTGAGGAAGAAAATGTTGGTATTGATGGGCTAGTTAAAAACTCTAACCATAATAATTTCAATAAATCCCCCTTAATTATGAACAAGGGGAGAGATCAAATGCAAACAATAAAAACCATGATGCTAAGATCAATTATACCTACAAAAATGTTGACAATGTTATTCACATGCTTGAATTTGTTGATGAAAGAGTCCATGTGATGAGATCCAATTATCATGAGGAGTCCAACTATGACATGAATGAAAAGACCTAAGGTTATCTTGAGAGTCATTGTTTCCACATCTTCTTCTCATGGTGAAATACTAAATATCATTACTAGGAGTCAACCCAAGGTTGTCCTTAAAGTTAAAAATACCTCTAAACAAGCTCATGCTAAACAAGGGGGATCTTCTTCTTCTAGGAAAAAATTTATTAATACTAAGTCCACTTATGACCTTGTGGATCAATTGCAATGTACCCCCATAGAAATTTACATCTTTAAGTTGCTAGAGTTATCCTCTTTGCATAAGGAGATCTTAGAGAAAGTGTTACAAAAAACTAGTGTCCCTACTAAAATTGATGTAGATAAGTTCCAAGATATGGTCAACCACAATTCCACTCCACATTACCTAACATTCATTGAAGAAGGTGATAAAGTTCTTAGCCATCCACATAACTGTGCACTCCATATTGAAGTTCAAATCTATTGTACCCATGTTAGCTATGTGTTAATAAACAATGATGTGGGGCTAAATATTATTTCCTTCAATGTTGTGCAATAGTTGGGTCTATTTGAATTCACTATTGACCCTAGATGAAAGATTACTATTAAGGCTTATGATAAATTTGAGTTCTCTTCTAAAGGTTTAATCATGCTACCCATTCAATTTGGTCCTATTGAGAAAGATGTGGTTTTCCGAGTTCTTGACATCCCACTTGCATATAACATTCTTTTAGGAAGGCCTTGGATACATGACATATAGATTGTACCATTTACTTATCACCAATGTATCAAATTCCCTTTCAATGGTACCAAAGTTTCTATTCCTGGGGATAATGCTATGTCAATTAACATACTTATTATTGTTGAATACTTAGTTCCAAATAATAGAGTTGTTGATGAGGATAGAAACATGCTTTATGATTGTGAGAAGAATTGTAAGATGATGAACATTGGTATGGTGGAATATACTCTTGACTCCATTTTTGTGCTTCTACTTTCTCTTTATTCCTATGGAAAACTATCTGAAAACATGAAACCTTCACCTTTAACTATGACTGTTTATGACACTTTTTTCCAATCCTTAGTTCCCCTAGGAGATGAAAAGGAAGATCAATATATTAGGGATTGGATCTATAGGGAAGAAGATACATCTGATGAATTTATGCTCACAACTCCCATTTCCCCTAAGAGATATGGAAAAATCTATGAGTTCCTTAGAAAGATGGGTTATTCAAGTTGTGGAATATTTTCTAATAGTAAATATGCTCTCACTAAACCCATGATTCACAAAAATGGACATAAAAGCAAGGGCACTACTAGTTTGGGCTTTGTTGTTGATGATAACCCACCTCTTTATGATCAAGAACCTTCCACTGCTAGTGATTCAGAAGGTGAGATTCAACCTATAGCTACCATACTCCTAAATATGAGAATTTTTTTCCTTTTTTCTCCATTATTTGGGAAAAATATGAACTAAACGATGATTATAGTTTTGATGCTCTCACTTCAAGATATCTAGAGTTTGATGAGTAAGATGTCGAGAATTCTAATAGAAATCGAATTAGAAAAAACATTGCTCACCTTATAATATGTGATCAAAGAACTAACTCTAATGAATATGAATGGGATTCTTTTTTAGTTGCATGAGTTGGTGGTATATTTTATACATGCCTATGCTAACCAAACCAACATAGTTGACGAGCCTTTCATAGGGTTTGATGAGTGGGACTCTCAACTTGATTTAGTGAACCACACTAGTTCTTCTAGGGATTACCCTAATTTGGGTACCTTTAAATAATTTATTATATATTCTAACTCTCTTGTTACTAGAGATGATTCATTTCACTGCGATAGCCTAAAATTATCCACCTCTTTATCACTCATTCACCCTAATCTCATTGATCGGTCTATACAAAATCAACAACATGAGTTGTTATCCTTTCAAAATGACTATGAGATTTAGATCTCTTGCTACCTTAATGACATTGACCATGTAGTCTCTTCCACCAATGAATTGGCCATCAACATGACAAAAAACAATATCATGTACATTAGTAAAAAAATAAAAAGCAAAATGAAAATGAGGATCTTTGATGGTGAAAACCACTTTGTGGTAGTATCAAATCCTTAAAATAGTAAAAATAAAGACATATTCAAGGGTGAAAACCTCTTTGAGGCACCTAAGGATTAGGTAATTTTTAATCTATCAAACTACTTTCAAGATATATCATTAGTGTTGATTGAGCCCACAAATTCCTATCAATCTTGGTAAAGAAGAGTTTCCAAAAATCATACACTGAGCTCAATTTTTGCCAGCTGAAGAAAAGGAATAGTTCACTTAGTTCTTCCATGAGAGGAAGATAAAATTTTCTTGGACCTATGCAAACATTCCCAATCTTGAATCTGATCTTATCATGCATCATCTTCCTATAGCACCTACTGTCAAGCATGTTAAGAAAAAAATTAAGAAAATTACAACTACATGTTGCCCTCTATGTAAAAGCTGAATTAGAAAAGATATTGAGTGTCAAATTCATAAAAGTGATAGACTATGCAAAATGGATCTCAAACATTGTATCTATTTCCCATCGTGATAAATTCATTTGGGTGTGCACTAACTTTTGATACCTAAATAAAGCTTTCCTTAAGGATTATTTTCCACTCCCTAATATTGATATGATAGTGGACATGAATACAAACTATGAGATTTACTCCTTAATGGATGGGCTCTTGGGATATAACCAAATAAATATAGATCTTGAAAACCAAGAAAATACTACTTTCACTTGTGCATGGGTTAACTTCTGTTGGAATGCCATGTTGTTTGGGCTTTAAAATGCTAGTACTACATATCAAAGGGATGTGATAAAAAAATTCTATGACATGATGCACAAAATCATGGAGTACTATATGGATGACACATTGGCCAAGTCTAAGAAAATAAGGAGTCACTTGGAGTAACATTTTTTTCTTAGGCTTAACCCTAATAAATGAACTTTTGGTGTCACTTCTGGTAAACTTCTAGGTTACATCATATCTAGTAAGGGAATTGAGGTTGATCCTAAAATAGTACAAGCACTTGTGGAAATGGAAGCTCCTTGCAATATTAATCAATTAAGTAGTCTTCAAGGGCATCTTCAATCTATGGGGAGGTTTATTTCTCAAATGGCTAATAGATGAAAACCCTTTAATAAAAACTTGCCTAAAGGGTATACATGTGTTTGGAATGAAGTGTGACAAGAGCCTTAATCAGATCAAGGAATATTTTTCCAAGCCTCTTATTCTCATGCCTCATATTCTAGGAAACCCTTTAATTTTTACATCTCAATTAGATATACTTACCTAGGTGCATTACTAGCACAACATGATGAAAATTGAAATGAGTGAGCTATTTATTTTATCACCAGAACTCTAGTTTCTCATGAGGTCAATTACAACAATATTGAGAAAGCTTGTCTCATTGTAGTGTTTACATCCCAAAATCGTCAATGCTATGTGTTGGCTCATAGCACACGCTTGGTTTCCAAAATTGATCCTCTTAAGTACCTCCTAAGTAAGGTTGCACTCCCTAGTCAACTTGCTAAATGAATGATTATTCTTTCCAAATTTTACATTCATTACGTTGAACATAAATCCATAAAAGGACAAGCTATTGTAGACCAACTTACTAATTTCCTACTTCAAGATAATTCTCCTACACAAATACATTTTCTAGATTCATCTATCATGTATGTCACTAAAAGGGTGTGGAAGATGTTCTTCAATAGATCCCATACTTAGAAGGATGTTGGTGCTGGCATTTTTTTTATAACACCTCATGACTACACTATTCCTAATTCCTACAAGGTTTTATTCCCTTTCCCAAATAACATAGCATAATCTTAGGCTCTCACAAATGGAATCAAGTTGCCTATTGAATGGAGAATCACTAAGCTATGTATCTTTGGAGACTCCCAACTTCTCATCAATTAAATAAATAATGACTATCAAACCAAGGATGACAAGTTCATTTCCTACAATTAGTTTATTGATGTTTTAAGGGACTATTTCACCTTTGTTACTTTTCAACAAATTCTTGGGCTAAAAATAATGCTATTGATGCTATGGCTACCTTGACATCCATCCTACAGTTGTAAGAACACAAGTCTTGATTTAAATTCCTAGTGAAAGACTATTATACCCCACCTATGATTCCCCTAATAATCAAGTCATTTCTATTGTTGTTGTTCATGACTCCTCTAACTATGCCATTATCTATTCTTACTTACATGATCAAGTCATACTCGACAATATAAACCACAATGAAAATTGCCAACTCATTCACAATGCCTCTTATTAGACCCTTGTCTTTGATGACTTTCATAGGAGGGGTCTAGATGGAACAGTTCTTAGGTGCTTAAATAAGGATGAGTCTAAATGAGCATTAGCTAAAATCCGTGATGACATTTATGGGTCTCAATCTAATAGCCTTGCACTTTATCAAAAGCTACTTAAGGTTGGTTACTATTGGCCTACTATGTAAGTTTATTTTATGCCTTATGTTAATTCCTACAAGAAATTTCAACTCTATGCTAATTTGATTCACTCTTAGACATGAATTAAATCCCTCCATCACACATTGGCCTTTTTGGTAGTGGATCTTTCACTTGGTTGGAAAGATACATCCTAGTTCTTCTAGTGGACACAAGTTTATCATTATAGCTATTGAGTACTTCACTAAATGGGTTGAAGTTTTCTCTCTCTCCATTGCTATAGGGAATCATGTTTCTCTCTTCATCCTAAATTGCATCATTTTTTTCTATGGAATTTCCTCCTCTATAGTCATTGATAATGGGGGACAATTCAAGAATAAGGACCTTATGAAACTTTGTAAGAAATTCAAGATTGAACAACATTGATCCTTTGTTTACCATCCCCAAGGGAATAGTTAACTTGAAGCTTCTAATAATGCATTGCTCAAAATCTTGGATAGAACTATACATAAGTCTAGGAGATATTGGCATATACAGATTAATAATGCACTATGGGATTATAGGATTAGCATATCCATGCCTACTAGGGCTATACCTTTTTCTATAGTTTATGGTTCTAAGGTTGATCTACCATTAGAAGTTGAGACTCCTTCCTTGTGAATCTCCTTGAAAGGGATAATTATGAATTCAAGAGCTTGAACTTCTAGATGAACATCTCAAGGATAATTTTGACTGCATGAGATCATATCAAAAATGGATCTCTACTAGCTACAATAAGGAGGTTCATTGTAGGGAGTTTCAATTTGGTGACCTTGTCCTTAGAGAGAATCCAAAGAATCAACAAAATAGAGAATAAAAGGGAAAATTTGACCCTAATTGGTTGGGTCCTTATATTTTCATTGTTGCATTTGGCTCTGGCTCTTATCATCAATATACACCTAATAGAGAATAGCTCCCCAAGCCCATCAACATAGTACATCTTAAAATGTTATATGCCTAGTACTCTCACTACTTAACACTTGTACATACTATATGATCCTGAAAAAATCCTAAAAGTAAAAAATGTCCTGAAAAAATATCATCTTAGTGAAAACCTAGCAATAGGCAGTTTGATGTATCATGAAACAAATGAAATATCTCAAAAATACAAAAAAATCCATAAAAAGTCCTGAAATTTTTTTGCCAAATGGTGAAAACTTGGAAGTGGGTGATACTTGAGACCTTGGCACATATTTCTACTAATATCTCACTTTGCACTCTAAACCATTCATCTCATTTCACTTTTTCCTTGCCTAGTTTGGAATTTATCCTTGTCTAAGCCTAGGGAAAATAAACTGTATAGCTTACTGGGTCTCTTGGTTGCATTGGTGTTTCTTTGGCATCTTTATCAAAAAGTGTTTTTTAGCACTTTCCCTTGAAATTGAGTGTTTTTTAGCACTTGATACTTTGGCTACAGTCTATGATGTTTCAATATTTCTTACTAATAGACTTGAGTCCTAGGAAGATAGTCAGGTGACTTTCACACATGCACTTAAACTTTAAAATGACAAAGATTTGTTGGCTTATTTTTCTTTATGCGATCTCTATAATGATTTATTTGTTGAGTGTTCCCTTCCTAATAGTCTGACATAGGCAAAGGATGAATAACTAGGGCCAAAGGCTCACCCAGCTATCCAAACCACCCTGCAAGAGTTAACACAACGGAAGCAAACACAAGGGATAACAACCAAAGGAGGTGAAATACTTTTATTGATCCATCAAAACATATTTATACATGCCCAATTATAAGGTCTTCTAGGTTACAGCCAATTACAAATACATTCACATTCGAAGATCCAACTGCAAATTCACACTTTCAGTTCTACTCTCTCATCTGTTGTCCCAAAAACCTCCCTAACTCTAAGCCTAAGCACTCTATATATACTTGCCAAAATGGCTTACAGAAGATTCTACAACAAGTAAAGCCACAAATTGGCCCATAACAGATATCAACTACCTATACCAAAATTAAATACAAGCAAGGTTGGCCCAAACTAGAACTAGACAAAGATAACTCGACAAATGAAGACTTTGCAAAAATTGGCACTTGACATCTACATAAGCTTGGCATCCAAAGCATCACTTGGCACCAATAGGAACTTGGCACCCAAAGGATCACTTAGCACCCAAAGGATTACATGGCACCAATAGGAACTCGGCACCCAAAGAATCACTCGGCACCAACAAGAACTTGGCACTAAAAGGATCACTTGGCACCAATAGGAACTCGGCACCCAAAGGATCACTCATCACCAACAAGAACTCGACACCCAAAGGATCACTCAACACTAATAGGCAAGAAGAACAAAAGTGCAGGATTGCAAGGAAACTCAGGATGCTCCTACATCATAGTCTCTCAAGGATGTCATGAACTAGAAGACTAGGGGCATGAGGCATCTCTTCCTTTGATTTTTTTTTTATGGGTGTACTTTGTTAGATCTTAGGTGTCTTGATCATTTTTATTAACCCACTTGACACTTAGGATCTTTAAAGTTATATCCTTGTTTCTTTTCACAAGTGTGTGCTTATGGTCATCTCGATATTTTGTGTCTCAATGCAAGCATAATCTTACTACACTAATCCTAGGGAATCTAACCACACTGTCATCTTGACCTATATGTCTTTGATGCATAGGTTGGATTCCCACATTCTTATCCAATATAGATCATATTCATATCCTCATATTTTATACTAGTGATGATTATATGATCTTCTGATGTCCCTAATAATATTTGATGATAAAAACTAGGACCTACTAATATAACCCTTGCAATTGCACCTTTCCATACTAGCTTTCATTTTATCATTCCTTCGAGGTTAGTTTGCATTTTAGTGTCAAGACATTCTTCCTTATCTTTTTTTAAAGTTTTGGTCAAAAGCATTCATCCTCTTGATTCTTCTCAATCATTTCTTCATCTTCTTTTGATCTTTCCATCTCATCGTCTTTTCTTTTCCTGTCATCAAAAGGGTTCATCTTATCATCACATCTATCTACTTTTTTGGACCCCTTATATACTCTTTTGACCTAATTTTTGAAGTCTTGGATTTGTGCAAAAATTGTACCCTCACCTAATTTTGACATCCTAGATCTATTTTCAAGATCAAAATTGAAATTTGAGTTCATCTTATGGGTCAAAATCACATTTCTCCTTCTTTGATGTGATTGGCTAGCCTTTTGAGGCTTAATTTTTGAATCCTCCTAAGGCAATCTTCATTTCTTCATCATTTCTACTCTTTTCTACTCTTCTTATTCATTCCATTTTCTTTCATTTCATCTTTCTTCATGTTTGGACCTAATCCTTATGCTTTATCTTTCTTGGTTAAACTTAGACAAACTAGGGCATATCGTCATTGCTCGGTGGTCGTTCTTTGGTCTTAATTTCTTATCTGTCATCATGGACTTTGGCTTATCTTGATTTGATCATATCTATCTTATTTTTGCATCTCCTCTATCTCATTTTGATTTTGATCCTGAGGGGTAGGAATACTCTATCATTGGGTTTTTGACTATATCTATTTCTCAAAAGCATATGCTTGACCTTTCCATTTTCTCTTGATCTATCTATCTCTCTAGGCATATGTTTGACCTTTCCATTTTTTAAAGATCTATCTCTCTTAATGTTTAGTCCTTAGTGCTTATTGATTGTGAATTCAGGATCAACTATCTCTCTATGCTTTGTTCTTCGAAGTTAGATCTCTCTATCTACTATCATCTTAGATTATTCACTCTTTGACTTAAGGTGTTCCTAGGCTGATCACACATTAGTCAAAGAGGGACAAAAGTAATAACCCAAAAATGGTCATATAGATTATGAGCCCTATTTCTAAATTTTGTGCATAATTTATCTATTACTTATCTTTGATCATAAATCGCTTTGTTATCTATTCGATCATAACTTATGGTTTTACTACCTTATCCTAAGTCTTTTATTTAATTGAAAAAAAATTCTCCCTTTTAATTAAATAAAACCCCCAAAATCTCACTTATCCTAAGTGTGCACATGAAAAGTATTATTCCTATTTTAAAAAGAAAATAATAGGCATTTTTTTCTCACATGAGGGGCACACTTTTTTATGCAAGAGGAATCTTTCTTTTCAAAAAAACTTTAATTCTCCTCCAAATATCTTTTTCCTCTTAAAGCTAAAATTTGGTAAAATTCTTGTGCACGTGGATCACTCAAGGCTCATTCAACACTCTCTTAATATATGTCATCCATTTCTCTTTCAAATAAGTCTTTGTCCTCACTCTCTCATCTCTTACACACTTATGCTATTGTTATGCTATATTTTTTCATTGTGATTTTGGAGCACTTGGAAAATTCTTGCATTCTATCTTTGTCTTCATTTCACTTGCATCATTCTCATAATTGCATTAGCTTATATTTCCTTTATGCTCTAGCTTAGATCATATAGCTTAAGTAGATGTTAATGTAAATCTTCATACTTGTTAGCCAAGTCTTGGATCTCATTTTAGTTTACTTGCATTTGTATTGCATTCATCTTGATTATTCGATATTGGCATTCTTGCCTCTACTCTTTGAATCTTTCATTCTATGGTGCACCTTGCAAGGGTTGCTTTAACTAGGTTCCTTAAGAGTCATGATCTCATAGCTCTTTCACATCATAGATAGGAAGCTATAAGCCACTTATTAAGATTCCCTTTTCCCATGGGTTCCCTCAAGTGTAATGGTTTATAGAAGTGTGCTTTATTTTGGTATATAGTATCTAGTATTTTGAGCATGTTACTCCATACCTTAGTATTATAAGTTAAGAAGAGCATGCTACATTTTAGTGTTGGTTTCCTACTAATAGAGAGGAGGTTTTAAAATAAGTACAATTTTTTTGTGTGAGGTTTGTCCCTAATTATCATTTAAACAATAATTTTCCTAAAGAAATTACGAATATATATATTATTGTCTTTGGTGGTCTACTACACTCGATAACTTTAAGATTTGGTGTGAAAAGGTTGAGACTAAGCTCAATGAGCTTCGGAAATCATGTGAAATTTTAAGTGAAAAGGATGATAAGTAGAGGAGAAGAGTGGGTGAGCTCCAGGATGAGTTGTGATCTTACCAAAGGTAAATATAAGACCTAATCAAAATCTTTTGGATTATGAATGATATGATAAATTTAGGAAGGATAATGTTACTAGAATGATTTATGATTCCAAAGATTTGTATAAAAAAACCCTGTTTCTAATTAGATGTAATCATTTGATAAGTTGGTGCAGTGCAACAAATTTTGTGCACATATGGAGGCAATTATTGCAAAATAGCATAATGAGCTTCCATTTTTGACAAAGAGGTACAAAAATATCTTTACAGTTAAAATTATTTTTCTATAAAAATATTCTCTTTGGTTTTTAACCCTTTTTCCATTATAAAAAAGGGGAGAATGTTTTAGTTGAAACAAAAATATGCCATGTATTTACTTGTGGGAGTGTCTACAATTTCTTACTCTTTTTGTTTTTAGAGTTTTGTGATCAATTCAAATAGGAGAGATTGCTAGATTTCACATAATAGTATTGGAATTGATTTTCAATGATGTTAAAACACCCATAGAGGCACTCTAGTAGTATCACTTTTTTGGTGATTGTTTTTTGTGGATTTTTGGAGTATTTTGTAGTTAGTTAGTAATGACAGTCTGACAAAAGTTTTATTGTGAACATGAATGTTCTAGAATATAGATATCTTATACTTCTTGGTATTACTAAGTCTATGTACCTAGTTACACATACCAATAAACTTGGTAATATTTGATTGGTCCTTAGTGATTGCTATGGGTATAAAGTTATCATTTAGATATCTTTGATATCAAGAAACTTGTGCAAATTATCAGTTTTATTTTTGTGTTTTTAGCCACAACTTGTGGTGGCTTCTAGGTTCATCAAGTGTATTGGATATCATTAGATTTCCATCTTTTGGTCTTGGTTGTGACTTCTTGGCACCATCAACAATTATAATAAATATTTTAATATCTTATCTATGACCTTTAGTTCATAATATAATGTGGTGGTTATGTAATTCTAGATTTTGGTATAATACTTGAAATTAAATGTAATACTCTAGCTAGTTCATCAATTTTATCAAATATTATGTGATGAAGCCAAAATATTCATGCTTGGGTACTAATATAAATTAGAAGAACTTATTTTTTTCCATGTGTACAAAAGTAGGATAGTGCAGGTGTAAGTGGAAGTAAAGAGAAACATTGAGTTTATTGGGAGTATGAAAATATATGTGATGTAAGTGAGAAATTAATCAAATGGGTAATTCAAGGAGGTTTTAATAGTAGAAGACTCTAAGTGCAAAGGCTTGACAACTATACTTTGTACCAGTTCTACTTTCATCCTTTTGGTAGTGAGCCTTATTATATTTATAGGGCATATCCACTCTAGTGAGGCCTATTAACAATACCCCTCTTTCTTATTGTAGTGATAATTTCAAATAGTTAGCCTTATTGTACAAATCACCTTAACTAGTGTTACCCTAATAGGTGCTTTTAATTTCATGAAAAATATCTCCTATATCACTTTTCTCATTCTAGGTTTTCCATGTTAATCTTGGTGTTGATTGTGTTGGTGTCACTTGTATACTCAAAAGGTGAACACACTTCTATAGACCATTATTCTCAAGAATACTCATGATGAAGAGCATCTCAAGAGGCAACCTATAGCTTCCTATCTATGATGTGCAAGAGTCTAATGATAGTGTGGTGGATCTCAAATGAACCTAGTTAAGAAACCCTTATAAGGTGCACCATAGAACAAAAGATTTAAAGGAGTAGAGGAGACAAGAGTACCAATATCCAAGAATCAAGTATGCAATGCAAATACAAGTAAGCTAAGTAAGATGCTAGATCCAGGATAACATAGAGTTACAAAAACCCCTAGTTAATCCATGTAATATAAACTAGTGTATAAAGGAAATCTAAGCTAAGAATGCAAGTAAAATAAGTGAGTGCAAATTGCTCAAAAGTGAGTAATAAAAATGACAACATAACAAAAGAGTGCAATCTTGAGTCATGAGATAGCAAAAAGAGAGCCTCTTTTAAAGAGTAGTGGATGAAAGGGAATAAGAGGAAAAATCTATGGTGGAGAATCATCTTCATGTTGGATTTGTGGACAAAAATTTTGAAGAGGCAAAATATAGTAGGGTTTAAGAGACAAAATTTGAGTTGAGGAGAAAAGAGATTCCACCCAACTTGAACAATGTGCCCTCACACATGTAGACACAAATGCCTCTCTTTTATTTTAAAAATAGGAATAATCATTTTCATGTGCACACATAGGAATAAGAGGAACTTTGGGGACTTTATTTAATTAAAAGGGCACATGTTCTTTTAATTAAATAGGAACTTATAATAAGCTGGTCAAATATAAAGTATTTTGAATTAAGTCAAGATGATCAAAGATGATAGATAAAAAATATTTAGTCGAGCATTTAGAAATTTAAAAATGCAGGGAGGGGGCTCATAGTTTACTAGACTATTTTGGGGCAATTATATTTGCCCCTATTTGACTAATGTGTGATCAATATAGGAATACATTAAGTTAAATAATGATGATGTCAAAATAGTAGATAAAGATAGACTAAATCAGAACCCATAATGATAAGATGACCACTAATAAGTCCAAGATAAATAGCCAAGTCAAGATGAATCAAAACCCATAATGATAAGATGAGTACCAACCATCAAAGTAGATAAATCTAGAGCAAGTAGATGGATCAATTCAACAAAAATTAGGACCCATAATGATAAGATGAGAACTAACAAGTCCAAAGTAGATAGATGTAGGGAATAAGATAGCCTCCTTTATAGAGAAATGGAGAGTAGGGAATAAAAGACAAAATCTATGGTGGAGAATCGTCGTCAAGTTGACTTTGTGCACAAGTATCTAAGAGGAAAAATCAACAATAGTATTTAAGAGGAAAAAGACTTGTGGAGGAGAAAAGAATTTCCACCCACCTTGAAAATTGTGCCCTCGCATATATAGACAAAAATGCCTTTCTTTTATTTTTAATATAGGAATAATCCTTTTCATGTGCACACATACGAATAAGAGGGAATTTGAGGACTTTATTTCATTAAAAAGGCACATGTTCCTTTAATTATATAGGAACTTATGATAAGGTAATAAAACATAAAGTATTTCAAATTAAATCAAGATTTGATCAAAGATTATAGATAAAAAATAATATTTCATCTAGCATTTAGGAATTTTAAAATCCAAAAAGAGGCCTCATAGTTTACTAGACCATTTTTGGTGATTAGATTTTCCCCTTTTTGACTAACATGCAATTGATCTAGGAACACATTAATTCAAAGAATGACAATGTCAAGATAGAAGATAAAGATAAGACAAATTAGAACCCATAATTATAAGATGGGCACTAATAAGTTTAAGATAAATAGTTGACTCAAGATGAATCAGAACCCATAACAATAAGATGAGTACCAACCATCAAATCAAGTCAAGAGCAAGTAGGTAGATCAAGAGCAAGTAGATAAATCAAGAGCAAGTAGGTAGATCAAGTCAAGAAAAATCATGACCCATAAAGATAAGATGAGAACTGAGAAGTCTAAAGTAGATAGGTGTAGTCAAAATTAGTCTGCAAAATTATAGATTTAGTATTCTTTCCCCCTCGAGATTAAAATCAAAATGAAGTATACGAGATGTAGAAATGAGATGGATATGATCAAATCAAGATAATATAAGGTTCATGATGATAGATAAAAGATTAAAAATAATAGTTTGACCACTAGGTGTTGATAATAGGATATAGTTTGACTAAGGTTGACTAAAAAGATAAATGATAGAATCAGGTGAAAATGAGAAGAAAGATAAAATGGAATGAAGATAGAAGATAAATGAAGAGAGTAGAAATGATGAATAAATAATGATTGCCTTAGAAAATTTGAAAGATTAGCCCTTAGAAGGGCCAGTCAACTGTGTAGAAGAAGACATAATTTAAACACAATGTTGACTATCAAGATGAACCAAATTTTAATTTCAATCTCGAAAATGGATCCAAAATGTCAATATTAGGTAAGGGTGTAGTTTTTATAGAAATATGAAGTGAAAAAATTAGGTCAAAACAGGTCAAAAATTGTTTATAAGGGGCCCAAGGAGTCATTTTTAAATCATTTGAAGTTTTGAGCCTATAGCATAGCGAGAGAGAGAGAGAGAGAGAGAGAGAGAGAGAGAGAGAGAGAGAGAGAGAGAGAGAGAGAGAGATTTCATTCAAATTTTCCAAGATAGAGTTTTTCACCAGAATAAGGAGAGAACCATCATTGAAAACTATTCTTGTCTGACCACATTTTTATTAGACTTTCATACTGTCTCGATCTTGATTTGGTCTATTACTTAGAGAAATGTGGTGGTGGGAAAGAGAAAAAGATGGTGTATGTGAGCATTTGCCTCACTCTACATACAAAGCATTCATTTTTCTAGGCACTTGTCTTCTCAATGAAAACTTTGGGTAAAGCTTGCTTTAGGGAGGGAGGGAGGGAGAGGGAGAGAGAGAGAGAGAGAGAGAGAGAGAGAGAGAGAGAGAGAGAGAGAGAGAGAGAGAGAGAGAGAGAGAGACAGAGACAGAGACAGAGACAGAGACAGAGACAGAGACAGAGATAGAGACAGAGACAGATAGAGACAGAGACAGAGATACAGAGACAGAGAGACAGAGAGATTTCATTTTAAAAATATCAATTTGAGCTCAATCGGTTGCACAATTGGTCTTGACGGTATCCTACCTTAGTAAGTAACTAACATCCAAGCTTGTTTTTGTTGTTTTTTGATAATTTTGTTTCATTATTTTAGTATTAATAGGAAAAAATTCATATGATACTAATAGATTATCATATCATAGTTGTGTAGTCTATCATACGATACTTATGGTATTAACAAAGTGTTTCTCTATAGGTATGTAGTTTATCATTTTAGGAGTACCCATTAGTCATATGAGAGAGGGTGAAATATCATATCTAAAAGAAGTATCCTACTAGTGTTAAATGAAGCATCAGATGACACTTGTTCATTCAAAAAATGAAGTATTCTTAGGAATTTAGTCACTTGGTGTCATTAGGACACAGTTTCTTCCTTCTACAGTTGATTAATGATATCCTTAGTTTCATTATAATTCTTGTGAATTCAAATTGATACATTTCCCATGTCTTTGATGTAGGTTTCATTTCTAGATTTATCCATCAAAGCACCCAAGCTAGTGGGATTGAGGCTTGTCCCTTAGTTAGATGTTGCGCACAGGGCCACACTAGAAACCATGTGATTTGGAGAGTTACTACAATAGCCCAATATTTAGGCAAATTTTGGTATGTCAAAAACTTTAGCTAAGAGGTGGCACAATGAGCATAATACATTTCATTTATTGACAAGTGAGGTGAAAATCACACTCAAGGACATCTACATGATCCTCCACATCCCATGCAAATGAGAGCCAGTAAGTATTTGTTGATAAGTGCCATTTTTTATTTTACTTATTCCTTGTCATATGAGCTCTAATGTCAAAAATTTATGTTGAATATATACTTTGATGAGTCCCCTAAGGATGGTAGAGCCACACTACAAGTAGTGTTCTTAGATGACATAATTCTAGATAGGTACATCCTATGAGAGTATATGATAGAGCACTATGGGGATCAACATCCAATGACATACATTGAGAGCTCTTTGGTAGGGTAGTTTATAACTAGCGATAAGAGACAGAAGGGGTTTCCATGTGGCCAAGGGAGACTACTTATGGATTTGATAGAAAAACCATGACAGATGGCATAGGGTCCCACCCTCTTGGCAGACATGTATCGTGAGCTCCATGATATAGCCTACATGAAGGAAAATAGTTGGGCATGTAGAGTTATCCTTGCACACATATGGGCATGGGAGAACATTATTGTGGTGCACCCTAGTGTATAGCTAAGATAAAGGGGGACACCCTATATATATGGATACTCATGATTCATGGCACAACCACATATTTTAAGAGATACCCTTCTATCAGTGAGTATTAGATGATTTGGATTCATTTGATTAGAGACCATATGTAGGATGTAATGAGTGGGTTGAATCTAGGGATGAGATAGCCTACATGTTCTACAATAGGCCATTATTGGAGAGGCATCCATAGATAGTAGAGAGATTCTCCATCAACAGGGTATGGTAATAGTTTGGTAGGAGATGGTAGGTCAGTACAAAGATGACCGCATATGTGAGGTACAAGGATGAGGATGGAGAGGGTGGTTGTTGATGTTGAGTTATGTAAAATATCTACAAGAGACTCGACAACTATAGCAGATGACATGGGATCCATTGCTAGGAGTGATAGATGCATGGCTATCTCCTGACTATATGAAGCAAATGAGGGAGCATCCATTTCCTAAATTCACTTCTCTAGATGTACTAGGGGTGTACAAAAATGAGGAGGGAGATGATGGAGATGATGGAAATGACAGAGGGAGGGGAGATAGGAGATGAGGTGGTACTATTAGATCTAAGGGTGATGCCCCTTCTGGTAGTTGACCTACCACACAATCTCCAAGAAGAGCGTTATTAGTGAAAATGAAGGAGGATGAGCCAAAGAAGGAGAAAAAGCTAATTAGAAGACCTTGACTTGATAGGGAGAGTGAGATAGACTGACATTAGCCAAAGTAGAGATAGCTAGAGCACAAGTTATGTGTAGATAAGGGAAGAGTAGCACAACTAGAGAAACAACTATAGGTGACACTACAAAAAAGTTGCAGAAGGCATGTACCACCAACATTGTGCAGGACCAACAACTCATTGGAACGTAGAGAATAGTATAAGCAAGAGAGAGAGAGATACAACATGTTAGGACACAAAGCATTGCCAAACCATCCTACTATTATGTGGCCTATAGAGCTACAATGCATCTAAGACAAGGATTTCCAAACTTCTCTCAGTGCATTGGGGGATCAAAGGGAGTAGTACCACCAAAGGATAGGACCCAACCTCATCCTCCACAACCACATAAGATACAAGAGGGAGGAAGCCAGTCATACTTGTATCTAGGGCTCCATATCATTTTGATTTTTGATGTATCATTGAGACATTAATATCCAAATTTTATACTCATATTGTATTGATACTTGATATTTAACCACATATATGAGATATTGGATTGAAGCTTAGCATTATTGTATACTTGTATCCTTTTATGCTCATGTGATGGATGGATCCTTACTTTCAGTACTTGTGTTTATGTGATGTTGATAGATATGTTCATGCTCTTTGTCTTTTGATGCACATGTTGATATGTTATATGCTCTCATAGATATTGATGTCTCTCATGTATGTTTACCTCTATTGTGTGGTATAGACGCTTGATTTAAAAACTTAGCACTTTAATATATTAGATATGATGACGATATTAACCCCTTGTGATGACAAGAAAAGAAAAGAACGATGAGATGAAAAGATAAAAAGAATATGAAGACATGATCAAGAAGAATCAAGAAGATGAACGCAATTGACTTACACGTCCATGAAAGATGAAGGAGACTCTCTAGACACTCAAATGCAAAACTAAGGGAGAATGAAACCCTAGAATGCAACTAGTATGCAAATTTCAATTGCAAGGGTTAATATAAGTAGGTATTATTTTTTATCATTGTGCCTTATTAGGGAAATTACAAGACCATATAATCATCAATAGTGTTGACTATGAGGATACAAATATGATCTATATTAGATAGCAGTGTGGGAACCCAACCTATACATAAAAGACATAAAGGTCAAGATGACAATTCAATTAGATTTCCAAGTTTTAGTATAGAAATATTATGCTTGCATTGAGACACAAAATGTCAAGATGGCCATAAGTATGATCTTGCAAGAGAAAACATAGTGAACAAGCAAGGATATATCTTTGAAGATCCTAAGTGTCAAGTGGGTCAAAACAAAATGCTCAAGACACCTAAGATCCACAAAGGAAACCCACAGATCAAAATCAAAGGAAAACATGCCCAATGCCCTTAGTCCTCTAGTTTAGTGACATCCTCGAGAGACTAAGGAGGGAACACTCAACAAAGAAATCACCATAGTAAACACACAAAGAAAATAAGTAAAGAAAGTCCTAGTAATTTTAGTTTAACTATTTGTGTGAAAGTCAAGCTAATGTCTTCCTAGGACTCATGATTGCAAGTGATAAATATTGCATCATCCTAGACTATAGACAAAGTGTCAACTCAAGGTAAGGTATCTGATAAGTATTCAGAAACACTTGATGTTAAGGGAAATTGTTGAAAAACACTATTTAGAGAGTTGCAAAAGAAACACCAACACAACAAAGAGACCCAGTAAGCTATACAATTTGAGCCCACTGGACTTAGACAAGGATCAATTCCAAACTAGAGAAAGAAAAAGGTATATGACATGGATTAGCTCAGAGTAAAAACCAATATGTTGATAAACATAAATGCAAGGGTCTCAAGTAATGCCTATTTCCAAGTTTTCACCAATTGGTAGATTATTTTTTCAAGAATTTTTATGGTTTTTTTATTTTTTGAGATATTTTGATTTTTCTTGGTGATGCATCAAAGTGCCTATTGCTAGGTTTTCACTAAGATGGTCACTTTTTAAAGACATTTTATAGTTTTTAGGATTTTTTTCAAGATAAGATGTTAGTTTTTTTTTGTATTTTTCAAGATCATTAAGTATGTACAAATATCTATACAGCAAGAGCATCAGGCATTAAAATTTTTGAGATGCAACATAGTGATAGGCTTAGGAAGATGTTCTCCCTTAAATGTAGAAATTTGATAAGAACTAGATCCAAAAGTAGTATTGATAATGTAAGGACCTAACCAATTAGGTTTATAATTTCCTTTTTGTTCTTTGTCCTATTGATTCTTCATATTCTCTCTAAGGACTAAGTCACCAACTTGGAACTCCCTAGTATAAACATTCTTGTTATAGGCTGTAGACATCTTTTTCTAATATGCTCAGATGAGATAAAAAGTAGCCTTGTGATATTCATCTAGGAGTTCTAGCTCTTGAATTTGCATAGATTTATAGTCTTCATCAATGATAAAACCCTTCAAAGAGACTATAGGGAAGGTATCTCATCCTCAAGTGGTAGAACAAACTTAGATCCATATACTAGTGTAAAAGGTGTAGCCCTAGTAGTCATGTATATTCTAGTCTTATAAAGCCATAATGTAGGATTAATATTAATGTGTCAGTCCCTCCTATTTTATGAAGAGTCCTATGCAAGATCTTGAGAATTGTTCTATTAGAGGCTTCATCCTAACCAT
Source organism: Cupressus sempervirens (assembly GCA_028749045.1). NCBI lineage: Eukaryota > Viridiplantae > Streptophyta > Pinopsida > Cupressales > Cupressaceae > Cupressus > Cupressus sempervirens. The sequence continues at coordinate 278,186,606 of CM053792.1, read as the reverse complement.
TCCCTTAGAGATAGTAGATTGAGGACTAGTGTGTTTGATCTTGAATTTCTTGCATAGTTGCTTAAGGTATTTATTTTTAAAATTTTCTTCATTATTGGTGACTATAGATGAAGCAAAACCATAGTGATGGATTATATGAATCGATATAATGAGGGACGCATGCTTTCCTATAGAAGAAGAAAGTGGGAGGGCTTCAACCTACATAGTAAAGTACTTCATTATTGTGATAATAAACTTGTGACTATTAGAAAATCTAGGATGAAGGTTTCCCACTAAGTCAAAAATCCACTACTAAAAAGGTTAGTGTATAATAGAGGGTATCAACTCATGCCGAGGAGCATGGATCAAGTTACCATTAAGCTAACATTTATTGCAAGACTTAGCATATTACATGACATCATTTTGTATAGTAGGCCAATTGTAACCAGCCCTAAGAAGTTCTTGAGCTAGCGCAAGACCATCAAAGTGAGACCCACATATTCCATCATGGACTTCAGCTAACACTCATTTATATGCATCCCTTTCTAAGCATCTAAGAAGAGTTTTTTTTATGCCCTTCCTAAAGAAATCACCGAAGATGAGGGTATAGTGGGAGACATTGTGAATGATTTATCATTTCTCATTACAAGTCAATTTGTCAGGTATGATTTCGTCATGTAGGAAGGAGTAGATAGTAGCATATTGAGAAGAGTCATGGCCAACAACAACACAAATAAATTACTCATTAGGGGAGTCATAGAAGGGTGGCATAGCTCTTCCACAAGGAATTTGAATCTAGACTCATGTTCCTACAATTATAGAATAGATGCCAAAATATCCATAGCATTAGAAACCTTATTTTCATCTCTAAGAATATGTTAGAATGTGACAAAAGTGAAGTAGTCCCTTAAAGCATCAATCAATTTCTTGTTAGGGGTCAATTTGTCATATTTAGTCTACTAGTAATAATTGATTTGATTGATGACAAGATGAGAGTCTCCAAAGATATGTGGTTAAATAGTTCTCCATTTAATGGTTGGCTTAATCCCATTTGTAAGAGCCTCATATTCAACTATATTTTTGGTACAAGGAAACAACAACTTGTAGGATTTAGGACTAGTGTATCCATGAGGGGTAACAAACAACATGTTGGCATTGACAATGTTCTCAATGAGATCCATCAAATAACATCTTCTAAGTTCTCTCAATTATACACATGATAGATAAATTTAGAAAGTTAATCAACATAGGAGCATTGTATTGAGGTGGAAAATGAACTAGTTGGTCAGCAATAGCTTATCCTTTGATAGTCTCAAGATCAACATACTAAATGTCAAATTTTGAAAGAATCATCATCCATTTAGCTATGCGACCAGTAAGAGAAACCTTACTTCAGAGGTATTTGAGAGGATCAATCTCAAAAACCAAGTGTATAGTATAAGAAATCATGTCGTGTCATAGATTTTGAGATGTGAACACCACAGTGAGACAAACCTTCTAAATATTTTTATAGTTGACCTTATATGCTACTATTCTTTTCTAATGTATTAAATAACTCTTTCTTTTCCATGATAATAATACCTCCAAGGAAATAGTCATAGCTGAGATATACAAGATTAAAGGTTTTCTTGGGATATGAGGCATTAGTATAAGAGGTTTATCCGAGTATTCTTTGATATGGTTGAGGTTCTTTTCACACTCTTCATTCTATATGCATGTGGATACCTTGTGCAAGTTCTTATTGAAAGGTGATTTATCAGTTAACTCAGATATAAACCTCCTAATTGACTAAAGGCATCCTCGAAGGCTCCTTAGTTGACTAATGTTGTGAGGAGGTGGCATTTCCATGATTTCTTGGAGCTTCTCATGGTTGACCTCAATCCCTTTAGCAAATATTATATAGCCCAATATTTTACCCAAGGTGATACCAATGGTGCATTTCTTAAAATTCAGTCTAAGCTGAAATTGTTCCATGCAGTCTAAAATCAAGCTTAAATAATCTAGATGAGTATTTATTTTCTTGGATTTAGCCAGAATGTCGTCTACATAGTCTTCCATATTCATGTGCATTATGTTATGGAAAATAGTGGTCATAGCTCTCTGATATATAGCACCAACATTCTTAAGCCCAAAGGGCATGACATTCCAAAATAAGGTACTCCATGCACATGTGAAATAAGTTTTCTCTTCATCTTCTCAAGCTATCTTAATATGGTTGTGACCCAAGAACCCATCTATCGAAGAGTACATCACATAGTCCACAGTCATATCCACTATCATGTCAGTATTAGGAAGTCGTAAATCATCCTTTGGGAAAGCTTTATTTAGGTTTCAAAATTATGTGCAAACTTGAATGGATTTATCATTCTTGGATATAGGTACAATGTTGGAAATCCACTATACATAGTCTATATCTCTTATGAATTCAAGACTTTTAGTTTTTCTAGTTTAGCTTTCACCAAGAGGGCAACATGCGGGTGTATTTTCATCAACTTTTTGTTTGAGTGGCTTGACACCAGGAGCTATAGAGATGTTAGTGAACAATTTTTCCCATGAATGTTCATATATCAAAATAGAGAAAAGAATGTAAACTAAAAAATGAATTCCTATTCCAAGAACTTAGGGATTCTCTGCTTGAAATTTCTTCAATTGAAACAGGTGCGGCTACCTTTATTGCATTGAAAGTTTTAACCAAATAAACTCAACAAAAAACTTTCCAAGAATGCAATCTGCTGGAGTTGTTGAAACAACTTATTTCATCTCATGAATATGAAACAAACTTTGATGCAAAAGAACCACTCGATTTTAATTATCAAAATGATCCACATAGCTGAATAATTAAATTATCGAGTAGGCAAATTTCATGAACTAATTTCCCACAGAATTTCCAAATTCAGAGTTCACAATTTCAAAATCAATAATAGGTGCAACTAAAAGCTTAAATAGTATCTATAGAAATACCAAAATAAGTAGACAATAGTATCCACTTACAAAGCTTTCAACCCAAAATCAAACTATAAAGTTTCATGTATCTGCTAAAGTTCTGAAATGTTGCTTCTAAACTGGAAATAAAACCATAAACAAAAGTAGTTCTGTCTACCGGTCTACTAGAGAAATTTGAACCCCTTAAACAATACTAATTATTACATTTATAGGCATGGGGCTGGACTTAAGCCAAAATTACCCCGCCAGGAGTTAATTGTCTTTTGGAAATAACTAATAATTAAAATTGCAAGAAAACCAAATGGTAAAGAAACTACAACTAAACGATTTTTGATCAGATTGCACTGTCGCCACCAACCGCTCCTCTTGCCAACTTCCATGTTTCCTAGGCAGCTAAAAAGGCAAAAATAACGGATTGATGTGGCAGACCAATGTAGGCGAGCCATTTCTTCCAAATTTCCTTCATCTTCTTCAGTTCAACAACCTTTTCCTCGTGCATCTCCAAGTGCTTCAGATTGATAATCAACATAGCTTTAGTGTGAGCCACATTGGAGAAATCCTACTTGGCTGGTGTCCTCTTGTCCTGCCATTCTTGAAATTTCTTTTGGACTTCTTTGATTATTTCATCTAATTGCGCAATAGAGTCATCTTCTCTTTCCATGAACTGTTTTACAAACCACTTAAGGTCATTATGAATAATCTGATGTATAACCTTAAGTTCTTATAATGCTTCTTTGATTTCAGACACCCCTTGTGCCAGTGCTTCATTTCGCCATTCAATGCAATCTTTTATGACGTACAGAGTTTTTTCATCAAGACCCGCTATAGGACATTCAGCTTGAAATTTTTGCAACCCAAATTCTTGCACATCTTCTAGCGATATTACCACTTTTGCCCAGTTATTCTTCTCTTTTTCATATCCATCATTACTTACCTCCACCTTTTTAATAATGTTTGATATCTCCTTTGAGGCGTGATCTAAATGTCCAATGTGTTTTATAGTGTTAAGCAGAACATCTTGTACCCATTCACCTGCTACTTTAGCTACTGCTTTGCACTTGTATAGATTCTCCAACGATTGTTGATTGGTTGCAAAGGATATGTCAACAATGGCTGACTTCTCATGGATCGACTTTGCTTTAGGATGCAAGATAGCGTTAATGTACTGCGCCATGTTCTTTATTATCTCCTTCATTTCTTGCTTGTCTTGCCCATCTTTCCACACTCTCTCTGTGATCTTCTTATTGGATACCTCAAAGAATCTCATATCAACTTCACGGTTTCCTTTTCCCAAATCAACCTTTGTTATTTGGAAATCTTGAGGCACTACAAAATCACGAGAACTCCCATCAGGTGGTGTAGCTATCTTTGTTGCCCATTGACCTGAACTTTTGTCAAAATTGATTCTTGCTTTGGTCCTTGCTTTTTTACCTTGGGTGCTTTACCAAGGCATTTGCTGACCAAGTCGTCAATAGGCATAGATATTGGGACCATACTTCTCTTCTTCTCCATTGATTTCTCAAGCCATTTAGGAGTAGTTTGATCCTTTGCAACAGCAGGGGAACATTTAACTAAGGGGAGATTACTTTCCTAATTTCTTGTATCCATTAGGGAATTCTGGGATTCAGGTACATTATCTGCCATAGATAGGTCTTCTACTATCTCCAAGTCCACTGTTATGGTGCTTTTACTTTTGATGGCTAATGCCTTCTTCGTGCTTGAGCGGGTTACTCTCCTTCCTTTTGGAGTTTCTTCTTGAACTTGAAGTTGAAGTGTTTATGGAACGGCTCCAAGTTCAACTTCAAGTGGACCTACAACAGAATCAGGGACACTTCGATTAGTTTTCTTATGAGCAGTCCTTTTACCCTTGCTTCTTGAAGGCTTCTCAGAAAAGCTTGGAGTAGCCACTATTTTTGACTTTACCCATTTGGTAGTTCTTACTATTACATCCTTGGTACAGGCATATACATCATTTTCTTCCCTTTTCTCCCAATCGATTTCAGGGATAGGCATGCATTCAATCTGATCCATGTAAAATTGATCAAGCACACCTTCAGAATCATCATCTTTCAGCCCATAGGTATCTAACTCCACATTGAACATGGCAACTTGTTTAATGGTCAAGCGTGACCATAGCCTCTTCCTTACTTCAAATTCATCATGACAGTTCGCCCAAAAATCCTCTAATTGCAGGGAATGAAAGAGAGAAGCTGCATTTTTGACATTGTTTCTAATAAAGCCGGTGTAGTCAAAATCTAACCGAGAGGTGAAAGGTTTAAGACATCAGTGGGTTAAAGATTTGGCTGACAATATGGCTTCTTTCAAACTGGGGCATCTATAATGTCCAATTTCAATCGGGAAGAATACTGAAGAGGATTTTTTGGAAATTTGAAAGGACTCAACAAGGGAAGCAAACTGCCGACACATTTCTGACAGCACTATAGAATTTGAACAATAGCGTGGTAATTTCAAAGGTTCACTAGGAAAACCACCCACTCTGATATAGGTAAATCTGGGAAATTGGATGAAATAACAACCATAAATTTGCACAACCTGCATGGCCTCCTCTGACATCCTATTGTTTTCTCGACCCTGTAGTTCAAAAACTAGTTTCCCTAGAAAAACATCATTGACTTTCTTAAATTCTTTGCATGATATATCTTCCTAGAGATCTCTGTAATATTGGTAGATAGGCATGTCATCTACCCAAGGTATATGTGGAAGATAATCCCAATCTTTGGATGCGGCTAGGGTATAAATCAAGTAAGAGGACAAGAAAAATGAACTACAATTGGTAACATCTATCAAGCCCTTGTGTAAGTTCTCTGCCATTAGGTCTGACCAATCGATGAATTTGACACCTTCAACTATCTTCTGTATGAAGAAGTACATCCAAGACTCCCAATGAAAAGCATGTTCATTTCCCTTAATTCTATTCAGCAAGAATACAATATCTGCAATCTCCTTGATGAAGTGTTCGATGGTCAATGGTTTAGGCATCCTAGAACCTCCCTTTGTAGGCTTCAAGAGCCAGGACTGAGAAATCTTGGTGTCGTAGCTAGTTTTGTTTGCGGCATACAGGTGTTTAGCTTCTTCGAACGTCCATGGCTCATAGGGTTCTTTATGAGGAATCCTAAGGGTGGAATTGACACTGGTCCTATTAATTTTGACAACCACTTCCCCTAAGGTTTTCTTAATGCATCTTGAAACAGGGTCATAATGGTTTGCACATTCGAGGATAAGCTCTGGGCATGGGATTGCAGTGGGAAAAGTGGCGGCTTCTAATAAACCACTATCAACTAGCCTCTAGTAAATGGGACTTGAAAGAGTAGTTTTGGTTCTTTCAACAACTTCAGATAAATTTCTATTAACCAAAAACGTATCACGGATTTCAGGCAAGGAACTGAGTAATGGAGGCTTCTCTAATTTGGGCATTTTTGGCCGAAAAAGCATCATTATTATTATGAAAACAAATCTACAGGACCAAGTTTTAAAATACTTTCAAAATGAAGCAAAGCACAACCAAAATGCAAAGGGGAATGGAGACACACTTACAGTTTGACAAAGACACAGCTCGAAATTCACCTTTCTTACCCAGAAGCGCTGAGATTTTTCTAGAGAAAATGAGATGAGTGGGAAAGGGTAATTGCATGCATTTAAGAAATGACATGGATAGAGAATCGCGAGACAAATTTAGCGAGTAAAAATCATCATTACTCATTTGTGTGACATTCATTGGAAAAGGCACCGCGGGTGTTCTTGTTTTAAATACCCTGTCAAATCCGCACGTACCTTCCCATAACAAGTAATCATGGAATGAGATTGTTAATACTCCATTAAGTATTGCCCAGCTGAATATATTCTGCCTTAAATTTCTTTGCATATGAATTTAGGTGCTTTGGGAAAATATTATGCTGGGACCCACCTTGGAATGGCTCGGCAATCTTTAATCTGCATACAAAAATTGTTAGCGGACAAAATCAACATTGAAATTGAAGTTGAAGTTTTGAGTGATTGGGCTTCAACATCAACTTGGACTTCAAGTTTACAAAGGTCGACTCGATAAAACTAGTGCGCTTATCACATGGCAGACCAACAAGACTTTGAACCTGAAGTTGAAGTAAATTACTACTTCAAGTTCAACTGCAATGGGAAGACTTGGGACCAAAACCTGTTAGGGTGTGACTAAGATTACAAGCTCTAACAAGAGAGATGGTGCATAATGATTTCAATATCAACAGTCTCCATATCTACATAAGCCCAAGCAAATTTGATCTATTTCTCTTGGCAAACTTGAGTGAAGTGCTCTTTCTCTTCAGCTAACAAGGATTGAGCTAGGTGTATGATTTTAGGAGCTTCCTCTATTTAAAGATTGATAGGTTGTGTTGGCCCAATTAGTAATAATGATCTCTCCTAGAAGTAACTAAAAAGACTACCAAATAACTCATCCTTAGGTGCCTCAAAGAGGTTTTCACCCTTGGATACAACTTTGTTTGTTTACTATTTCTAGATATGACACCATCACAAAGCAGTTTTCACCATCAAAACACCCATTATTTTTTATTTTTCTTTTGATTTTATGACTATGCTACTTGATATCTAGCTCTGTCATGCTAGTAGTTGGTTCACTGGTGGAAGAGACTATGGGTTCAATGGTATTGAGGTAGCAAGTAATCTCATAATCTTTTTGAAAGGATGGTAGTTTGGTCACTAATTATGTAAGGACCAAATAAATAAGATCAGGACACACAACTGGTAGTGAAGTAAATGATTCCAAGTTATTGACACAGAGGGAGTCATCTCTAGTGACAAAAAATTCTAAGTTGATAAGGTAGTCTTCAAAGATACAAGAACCAGACCAATTTCCAGTGAGGTCAATGTGATCCACTAAGTCAACATGTTCATTCAATTGGTCAAGCCCTACAAGTGACTCATCTACTGTGTTAGTTTGGTTAGCATAAGAATGTATAGAATCTAACCCCAATTCATGAGATGCAATTAAGAGAGAATCCTATTCATATTCATCATAATTATTACTATGAATACATTCCATGAGGCAAAAAACTATTAGGGTCTTCTACATCTAATTCATCAAACTATTTAGAAGTACATGCTTTTGTACTATGATCATGTGTTTGTTTAGTTTCTCCTAAATGAATGGAGGTAGACGGTAACAAGTCCTCATCATCTTGTCTAGCAGTATTAACAGGTTGGACTTCCTCTTCCAAGTCACTTGTAGTAGGGGGTTCTTGATCGTAGATAGGTAAGCCATCATCAACAGAAAAACCTATGCTAGTAGTGTCTTTTCTTTTTCATCCATTAGTGCAACTCATGATTTCATCAAGAGCATATTTGTTATCAATCAAAGGATCATGTCTTGGATATCTCATCTTCTTAAGAAACTTGTATCCCTTTCCATAGCATTTAGAAGAAATAGGAGTAGTAAGTGTGACTTCATTAGGAATATCCTCTTCTCAATAGATCTAATCTCTAACAACTTGATTCTCTTTCTTATCTTCTAATGGGACTGTAGACTAGAATAAAGTTCCAAAGACAGTAATAATGGAAGATGAAGGCTTTGTGTTCTTTGAAGATTTCCCATAAGAGCAAGGGGAAACTAGAAGTCAACAATAGAATCAAGTGCGTATTCCCCCATGCCAATGTTCATCATTTTGAGTTTTCTTTCATAGTCAACAAGTGTAGTCTTGGTCTTGGCCTCATTGACAACTCTATTGTTCAATACCAAAGATTCAACAATAGTAAGTGTACTAATAGACATGGAATTATCCCTAGGAATAGATATCTTTATATCATTAAAATGGAATTTAATACACTTCTAGTAGTGGAAGGAACTACTTGCATATCCTAGATCCACGGTCTTCCTAAAAAAATATTGTGTGCAAGAGGTATGCCAAGAACCTGAAAGACCACATCTTTATCAATAGGGCCAACTTAGATAGGTTGCACCACTAAATCCTTTGAAGATGTCTCAATCTCATCATAAGCCTTTATTGTGATCTTTCTCCTAGGGTCAATAGAAAACTTAGATAGACCCAGTTGTTGAATGACATGGAAATAACAAATGTTTAACCCATCACTATTGTCTATCAACACACATTTGACTTGTGTTTGATAGATTTGGACCCCACTATGAAGTGCAATATTATGAAGATGGATAAGTGCTTTGTCATACTCTTTAGAGAATGAGAGGTAATCTAGAGTGGAAATATGGTTAACCATATCATGGAATTTATTAGCATCAATATCAATCAAGATACTAGTTGTGTGAAATGCTTTTTCTAGGATCTCCTTATACAAAGGTGACAATTCTAGTAGCTCAAAGATAGATATATGTACAAAAGTACGTTGAAGTTGATACACAAGGTTAGAGTATGATTGGTAGTAGTAGAGGTTTTTTTCGAAGAGGAGGACCCAACTTTCGTAGGATTAGATTATTTGGAAGGATTTACATCTCTAAGGACAACTTTAGGTTGGCTCCTAGTAACAATATTAATTTTTTTACCATGTGAAGAATAGTTTGCACCTCTAAGCATTACCATGGGTTTGTATTCACTAGCATTTTTTCTTTGTATGGAACCAACACCTCTTAAAATAACCTTGGTTCTTTCATCAACATCAGAGTCATAGTTAGGTTCATCATATTCAGGTAATACTTTCACTTACAAGCTCAAGCATCTAAATGACAATGTTGTTGTTTGTGTAAGTGTAGTTGATATGAGCATATCCATTTTTCTTGTTGTTTTTTGATGTTTCTTATTGTTAATATTTAGGAAGAGCTTCTTTGAAGGCCTTTTCATCAGTATTTTTGACAAGTTTTTCAACACCAGTTGTCTCCTTCTCAATAAGGTCGTGGATATTACATTTTAGCTTGATACAATTGTCAGCATTATGACCTTTGTTTCTATGAAAATTGTAGTAGTGATCATCTCTCCACCATGGAGGTTTGGAGTCAAGTTCATAGGGCCTTGAGTTATCATGTAGTGTGATAGTCTTATTGGCAAGGAACATTTTAAGGATAAGATCATAAGAATCAACCAAGGGAGTGAAATCACGCTTAGGCTTTGATTTCATGTGGATCTAGACTTGTTGGAGTTATTAGTTTTGGTATCATTTTGTTGCTATTTTCTAGAGTAACACTAGCCATGTTGAAGATAGTTTCCTTAGTCTTAGTTACATCAACCACCCCATCATTGAAAATGTTTTTCTTCTTATTCCAAGTTTTGTTTTTGTCTTTTCCATTTCCATTATTAGACTTGTCCTTGTTTAAAGTTATCTCTCCTTTCTTTACTGTAACATCTTCTATGTGGTATGTACTCTCAATCATGTCATTAAATATGAGGAATAGTTGCTTCCTAGGGTCATGGTGTAATTAAGGTATATGTTTATTCATGAAAATTTCAATCTTCTCATTCTCAACAAGTTGTCAAGAATATCTTAAGTATAATTTCCTCCACCTTTGCAAGAAGGTGATAAAAGATTATCCTAATTTTTGTCTAAAGTTGCACAAGTCAAGCATCAAGATAGGATGTTGAATATTTTAGGAATAGTGTTGAATAAGTCTATGAACAAGTTAATCAAAAGAATTAAGTGGGGGCGTGATTTTTGTAAACCATTCCATTGCTTGTTCATTTAAACTCCTTGGGAAAAGTCTTGTGAGATAAGTTGCATCATGCATAAAATCCATACTTAAAGCATAAATTTCATTATATGATCATGTGGATCCCCATTTCCATCATATTTGTCACAATTAGGGATCTTAATGTCTCTAGGGAAAGGCATCATGTAAAGAATTTTATCACAAGGTAATGCACACATAATTTCCATTGCTAAATAGGACTTAGGTTTTTCTTTCTCTTTCCTCATGTTTGAAATCTCAAGTTTCAAGTCTTGTATCTCTTTCAAAGCAATTTTAAAAGGAGTAGGTTTTTTTTCTTTTGGATCAATCTTTGAACATCAAAGTTGAGTGGAAATTTCAATCCCTTAGAAGCCAAGTACATGAAGTATTGATCTCCACTTTGTTCCAAAGTTTTGAGCATAAGTTTTTGAAAAATAGTCATCTTGCTGAAATTTCAAGAGTCCCTCATCAATAACACCATTATTTACTTCACTTCCATGTTGATACCTATGTGAAACATGTCCATGATTGGAAGATCTAGGTGGAGATTAAAAACCATTGAGATGATACCTTGGGTTTCTAGGAGGAGTGTTGTTTCCATTATTTTCATTGTTTATAAAGGGGTTGACATTAGCATTATCCCTAAAGATATTAGCATTGTTCTCCCCAAAAATGTTATCATTGATTCTAGCCACCATAAGACTTGTTTGTTCATCAATGTAGGCCTTTCTATCTCTTTCCATTTGTCATAATCTACCATTGAAGAGATTGTCTAAGCATTTATTTCTTTCCTCCAAGGTATTTTTTAGTGGCTAATATTCACAAATTGGCTAGTTTTAGAATTTTTTGGCTAGTAATTTGGCTAATGCTTTAAGATTTGATACAACTTAAATCGCCATAGTTTTATAAAGTTTAGTTCTAGAATATTAAAAATTGCTCAATAATTTATTTTATTAAAAGATTTAAACTCAAATGTTCACCACAATATTTGTTACATGATTAGATTTGAGTCACCTAAATATAATATATTATTGGAGAAATTAAATTGAACTGACCAATAATTATCATAATTATTAATTACTTTAGGGATATCACCAATATTTAGTTTTCACTATTGATTTAAAGTATATGTAACGATCCTCATAATATTCCATGAGGTAAAAAAATGTTCAATTTTGATTTGTAATATTCCATGGCGATTAATGAACTTCCTATTATTATTGAGATTCATCAATATTTAATACCAAAAAATTATGATTCAAAAATAATCGCCAATATTAACCATATTTAGAATTAAAAAATTGAGAGATTCGCCAATAGAAATAATTTCATTTTTTCAAAATAATGAAAGATTTGCCAATATTTTACATCTTTTTTTGGAGGTGGCTTTCTTAAAGTTTACCCTACTTTCCTCCCTAGACATGGTGAAATAAAAACCATGTTTAGTTCTATGAGTCCCAAGTGGATTGTCCAAAGTACTACCAAAGTGGCTAAATAGGAAAATAGATAAGTTTGTACAATACATTACAATAAAAAAAATGTCAATTTAAGGTAGTACTATAGTCTACAAAAGAGCAGTACGAAAAACAACATATTAGTAGTATGATTGACTTTACGATACTTGATAGACACTAAGATTATCATATGATATTTCTCACTAATGCAGTATGACTATTTTCCAGTAAATGAGAGTTTATGACTTTTTCATGATCAAAAGACAACTTGACTTTTTTTTTAACCAAATATTCTTGAGTGACTATTATGAGAATGTATTTCAGTTTTGATAGTAAAAATAACAAGTATGATAAGCAATAGTGATCCAAACACACATCTTCAAACAATTGAACAAGGGACAAAGAAACCTTTCCAATTCAAGAACTTGTGAGATATTGAAAAGTAAAGCCCTATGAAGCTATTGATTGTGTATGCTAAATAAGATTTCCATAGGTCTCACACATTTGAAAATACATGAAGCAAGATCTGCCTAAGGTCACAACTCAATACTCAATAGCTTGGCACACAACTTGAGGCTCCATTGCCTCATGAAAAGTGGTTTCCTACAATAGATATTGTCTTTGTCATAGATGGGTTAAATACACATAAAGGAACACATATGGTGCGTGTAAATCTTGGGGTGATCTAGGTAGTCCACTAGGAATGATCCTTGCACCAAGATATTGAGTGACAAAGTAGAGTAGCTTCTAACCTATGGTTATTAGTAAGGATTTCATTCATAACACCCATCTTGCACCTAATACAAGACAAAGGCATCACATCCACAAGAGTACTTGAAGCATACCCATCTAATGATTTCCTCATGGTCACAATCCTACAAGTACTCTCACTAAATGAAGTCAAGTGTTATGTCCCCCAAGGCTTTTGCCTTTGTTAAGGGCCTTGTAATTATAGTGGGTTGGAATAGATGAGACTTTCGTGTTCCCACTTGGATCATTCCTATTGATATCTTTCCACCAAATAGCAGGCCATTCAAAGGAGTAAATCTCACTAGGAGATTGAACAAAGTGGATCCACACCATGGAGGTCAATATTTCTAATTTTCCATAAGGGAAAAGAACATACTCTACTACTCCTCAATGCTTCTCCCAAACACACCAAGAAAGTGCATTAAGACTACTAAGGAGTGGAATATATCACTCTCTTTCTTGATCCAATGAAGAGTCAAGATTTCTAATTTACCTCAAGGGAAAAGAGCATACTCTCCTATCAACAAAGTAACCTTGCTTATCAGTTTTATGTGCCTATTAAATGAAATAATAACCAGTATATGCAAGCATGATGAAATGAAATGAAAACACAATGAAAGCTTCTTATTTTTTCTTAGGTAGCCATGCAAATAATTGTTAGTAGCCCCTTTTATGCTATTTCTCCTTTAGCAAAGAAAGCAAGCAAGTAAGCTCCTACAAAATAATAAGGTTAGGGAACAAATAAGCATGAAAACTCAAAGTAATCCCTACAAAACCATTCTGAGAGACTATTATAAAACCAAACATCCAAAAATGAGAACTCCAAAAAGAAAGTTGAAACCCTAGACTAAGATTGTGCAAGAAGATTTGACTAGGCAATACTTCTCTAGTTGATAGAGAGTCATACGATATACCCTACTGAAGTAAAATGGTACTTCATTCCAGTATGACATAGGGCATTAAACCAATATGAAATTTTGTAGAAGAAAATGCAATAGAGTATAGAGAAGTAGTACAATAGACATAATTGGAAGAGTATCATACTATAGTAAAATGGAGTTTTGCACTACAGTATAGAAAGTGTCATAGAATATCTCTAGATGCAAAACAAAAGTCAAAACCCACAAGTAAAAAATATGAGAAAATAAAATAAAATGGAACTAAACTATAAGTTTCAACCCCATGGTGGGCGCCAAAGATCTATGTTCAAAAGCTGAACACACTTCTATAGACCATTATTCTCAAGAATACCTATGATGAAGAGCATATCAAGGGGTGGTCTTAGCTTCTTATCTATGACGTGCAAGAGTGCAATGATTGTGTGGTGGCTCTCAAATGAACCTAGTTAAGTAACCCTTGCAAGGTGTACCATAGAATGAAAGATTCAAAGGATTAGAGGCAAGAGTTCCAATATCCAAGAATCAATTATGAAATGCAGATGCCAGTTAAGATAAGTAAGACACAAGATCTAAAATAACAAGGAGTTATGGAAACCCCTAGATAGACTATATGAGCTAAACTAGTGCATAAAGGAAATATAAGCTAAGAATTCAAGTAAAATAAGTGAGTTAAAAGTGCTCAAGAACGAGTAAGAAAAAATATAGCATCACAATAGAGTGCAAGCATAAGGTATGAGAAAGAAAGGAGAGAGCCTCCTTTTAAAGAGAAATGGACACTAGGGAACAAGAGGCAAAATCTATGGTGGAGAATCATCCTCAAGTTGAATTTGTGCACAAGAATCTCCAAGAGGCAAAACCAACAATTGTGTTTAAGAGGAAAAATATATGTAGAGGAGAAAAGAGATTCCACCCATCTTGAAAAGTGTACCCTCACATGTGTAGAAAAAAATGTCTTTCTTTTATAGGAATAATCCTTTTCATGTGCACACATAGGAACAAGAGAAACCTTGGGGATTTTATATAATTAAAAGGGGACATGTTCTTTTAATTGAATAGAAACTTAGGATAAGGTGGTCAAATATAAAGTATTTCAAAATATATCTACATTTTATCAAAGATGATAGACAAAAAATGATTTAGTCTACCATTTAAGAATTTTAAAAACATAGAAAGGGGCCTCATAGTTTACTAGACCATTTTTGGGTGATTACATTACTATTCTTTCATGTTTATACTTCTTATAGTAAACTGTTGTGCTTTAACCAAAAGATCTTGAGTGGTAGTTGATGATTGTTAAGTGTTGGCAAATAAATCAAAAGTTTGTATAAGTGTGTGGGAATAATTAATTCACCTCCCTCCACCCAATTAGTTATTTGGATTGTTCAAGAAGGGTAATAATGTAGTCATTTTAAAATATCTATGAAGGTTGAAGTTGGAGGAGAGAATAAAATGACGTGACCATCAAACCCTTGTGATCACCAGAACCCTAATACTTTGCAACCACAATCTACGTCTTATGTTGGTGATCAACCCTCAATAATGAGGAAAGAGAAAGGATTGACCCCTGGGCCCAACCTAAATAGGCCCTAGATATAAATTAACCCATGTATTTCTGTATTAAATAAGAAAGACATAGAAAAAGGATCGAAGTTCTCAAAATTGTTTACTAGGAAACAACAACACAACTAAATGAATAATTCTAGAGTCTTTTTCCACCAGGAATGAAAAATCTTAAGACCTTTTATCATTGGCATCCAAGCTAGTAATCCACATAACAAAAAAAAAAAGCATAATGAATGTGATACAGTGAATGGTTTTCCTTCTCAAACTTTTGACTTGTCTAGAGGTAAGATTATCTCTTTTATGCTTCCAGATGATATTGTGGATGTTATCAATGACTTTAAATCCAAATATGTTATACTTTTTTCCTCAAAGGAATACCATCTAAAGAAGACTTCTTTAAATGGACACACACACCAAATGGGAACAAAAGGGATGGTTAATTGAGTAATTTAGAGGCTTAGAAATATGATACACATGTTGTACTTTGGTGGACCCAAACCATGTCAGAGTAGCCCTTTAGTATGGTTCTTGGATCATTTATTAAAAAATATGTTACCTCTATTCTTGAGATATCGAATTCAATCTAGGAGAGATCTCTAAATATAAATACCATATATGGGTGGAATCTCTCATCTTGAACATTCTATTTCTTCCATACCTGTACAACATAGAAACTCAATGTGATGCCTACCCCTAGTTCACTTTTCATGTTATATTACCATATTATTTTAGGCTAGTTTTATAATTATGTTTTATGATTAGAAGTACTTGGTTACTAGATTTGATTAGATGTTATTTCATATTCAATTCATATATTTGATGAGCTACTTGATACTCAATTATTTCATGTGTTCATGGTTATTCTTTTGATGATGATGCATGTATGTTCATATAGTGATTTTAGTTATTTCATGATAGATATATGGATGATTTATATACAGTTTCTATGGATAATTACCCCATAAGTGTATGCGTATGGTGTACATGTATGTTTTACTTTCTGTATGATATTTTTGATGTGGTTGAGGGAGGGAGTCATAGTCACTGGCTAGTTAGGATCTACATGATGCACCACTCCTAGCCATTACTTGTTTAGTTTGCATTATATGCATATGTGCATGCTCATATTTTATTCAAATTGTAGGTACTAGGCATTGACTTCTTGGAATTGCCAGGATGAGTGTGCCTTAACGCAGTATCTCAATGGTAAAAGAGGAAAGATAGTTCTTGAGTCCAAATCCTTACCCTAAGCCAATTCTCCTAGAAAGTAGGACAAGTATCTGAGTTATTTACCCTTCCGAATTTTTCCAGTGATATGAATTTATGATTTTGACCCTTGAATTTGATTTAGCACTCTATCCTTTATAATGGGTTTTTGTATATAGTTTTGTGGGTCTACTGTGATTTTCAGTTATAATAAAATCAAATAAAAAGATCATTAAATGATTTAATTTAACAAAAAATTTATAAAGAAAAAATAATTTTTAATTATATTTAATTAATTGAGAAATTAATTAAATAAAAGAATTAAATTTAAGAGATTTAATTAAAGTTCTAATTTTGGTGTAATTATATTTATCTAATTTAATAATAATTTATTTAGGAGTTTCATTTTTATAATAAACTCTAAATATTATTATTAGTTAAATTAATAAGTATTTTATTAAAGATGTCTTATGATTTAATAAGAGAGAGAAAATAAATTTAATAAAGATTATTTTAATTAAAGTGCAAAAAGTTTGCACATTAAATTAAAATAAAATTATAAAGAAAAAGGTTTCTCGTGATTGAAAAATTGAAGCTCTAAAAGGGAGAGGACTCTTTATTAAGAAATCAAAGCTCATTTCTCCACACAAGGGTTTGGAGGAGCCAATTTTTGAAAAAGAGGGTTTTCGAAAGGACAAGAATTTTCTTGCGAGCTCTGAGCATCCTTAGCATCAGATCAAGGTAGGATCTTGTGAGTTTTGTGTGGTAATTTCCTCTTTGAAATATATTTCTCTTCTCCATGTTTGGATGCATATGTTTTCAGAACTTAATTCGGGTTGAAACCCTTATGATGAAATTTATCGTCCTTTTTTTTTGCGAAAAATTATATTTATATTAATAATAATCATTGATGAAATTTATCATTCTTGAAAATCCCTATGAAAAAATTTAAGATTGGAAACCCTTGTTTGAGAGACCTGGTGATTCATAATTGGATTGTTTTAGAAAATTAAAACCGAGATGAGAGTTTGGAAAAGAATATTAAAAAGTAAATTTATAAATTTGATATTTTGTATTTATTTTCCAATTAGATCTGTATTGAAATTTATTTTTTTTAAAATAAATATTAATACCACAGTAATAATAAATTTTGTGGTAATAATATTTTTAAAGAAAAGTGAATCTGTTTTGGGCGTTTAATAGGTACGAATATGGTTTAATGTTTATTTTTAAAAAAATTAAAAATATATTTTTGGGTGGGTGGGGCCACCACCCCCCACCCACCACATTGCATGTGACTGCGATGGCAACTACAGTTGTTGTACAGTCCTTGACTGCTACGACAACCCAGGCTGCCAAAGCAACCAGGGTGCGTGACAACCACCCCATAATTAGGGGTTTTCTAAAATATATTTAATGTGTGGATTTTTTAAATTATTATGTTTTTATTATTATAAATTTTAATTATTATTTAATAATAATTATTATATTATTAATTTAGTAATTATTGTTATTAAAATAATATTATTTATTGGTAATTTAATAATTATTTTTTATTAATAATTTAATAATCATTGTTAGTTTTTAATAATACATAATTAAAGAGGTTTAGTTATATAGTTTCTTTTTAAAGTAAAAATACATGTATTAAAGTTATAATTGTAATTTCTAATTTATAAGTTTGGAAATTGTAATTCAACTATTTTTGAGAGAATTGCCTAGACCTTTTTTATGATTTGAATTTGGTTATATGGTTTAGTTTATATGAGACAATTTTTATTACTAGAGAAATTTTATTTCTTTTGTAAATTCGAAAACCTTAATAATTATGACACTTTTAAAATGGAAAAACTGGAACCCTGTTTGTAAATCGAACCTTTGTGATTATAAAACCAAATGAACTATGAAAACACTTGATAAATATCTTGATGAGATGTATGTTGTATTTTATGTTGGGGTTCGGGTTTGACTTAGTACATTGATCAGTCAGGATGTTTACTAGAGGCTTGGGGAACTTTGTTCTATGATGATGTTATGTATATTTTGGTCATGATCTTTTATACATGACCATTGTGATGTATTCATATATTTTCTATGATAAGTTTTGATCAATTATTTGTTAGTACTTTCCAGTTGCTTGTTTAGGACTAAGGTGAATGGTGTGATTTTTCTAGTGTAACCTTTGAGTTTTGATCAGTTATCTTTTGATGCTTTCCAATTGCTTGTATAGAAATGAGGTGATTATTGTGATTTTCTTGCTATAACCCTTTAGTCTTCGATTGGTTATCTATAGGTGCTTTACAGTTGCTTGCATAGGACTGAGGTGAATATTGTGATTTATTTTAGGTACTTTCCAGTCGCTCGTATAGGATTGAGGTGAAATTTTTTGATTTTATGAGTTGTACTTTTTATGATCTTAGGGTAGGTTATCTATGTGTATGTTAGGAAGTGGCTTGCAATGGAGGTCAGAGCCCTAAAGAGGCTACCTGGGTAACCCATTGTAAGTTGTTTTAATAAGTGATAACATTTTATTAAATGGGTTTAAAATAAATTAATAAGAGTCAGTGTTTTTCCTTTCCCATGCCTTGAGTGTTAGTACAGGCTAGGATGGGAGTAGAGAGGATGCTTGGTTGCAACCTTGCTTCATTAGAATGCCTTGTCTATATGAAAGGATATTGATGCTGCATAGAGACACTAGAGAGGCTTTCAGGGTAACCTTAGAGTTGGCTCATGCGATGATACTTGCCCATTTTCATAGTAGATTTCCTACGCGTCTTTGTTGCTTTTGGATTTAGATGTCTTTTGTGTCTTGGTACCTTTGACATAGATGGCTATTAGGTTTTTTTTGACCTAGATGTTGGTTTTGACTTTTGGGATTGATATCTGTATGGGACTTGAGATTATCTCCTCAACACAGTGGGAGTGAGCCATTTAGGTTCCATGAGGTCAGGTGGTAGTATTTCTTATACCATTGAGATTTGATAGGTAGATGTCATTACTGGATGTACTTGTGTAGTTGTTCCTTTCTTTTTTATCTTGTATTTCTATTGGATGGTTATATTCTGTTATACTATACTTGATTATCAGAGATCTTATGAGGTGATGTATTTTATTCATGATATATATTATTTGAGCTTTTCATACCCTATGACTTGTACAGTTGACGATTATGCATTCTGGTTATGCCAAGTGGCATCATATGTAATTGTATATTATTTAATTGGATTTGTACTTGTGGTTTATCTACGATGTGGATTGGTTATGTATCATAATTAGTATTAATAAAACTTGTATGTGACTCAACATCATGGAACCCTTAAGAGATGCAATCTATTTTGGATGGTTGTATATATTTGAGTTATTTCTTTCACTATGTCTCTTGTTGTTCTTTTATTCTTTTAAATTTTTTTTGGCAAACTTAGTGAAACTTTAGGTTAATTTCTTTTGGGTTCCCTGGTGGGTCGTTACACTCAACTAGGTAGGGTTATGTGGTGTAAACCCAACATTGATAAATGAGAAAGTCTAAAAGTGTACTCCTTAGTTTGTATTAAAATGGACTCAACTAACCTACTTCCCTATTCTATTAAGCTTGGGCCCTAGGTTTTGATTTACTCAAAGGTTTTTTTTTAATCTTAATGATTGTTTCTATTGTCGAAAGGAAGTGACATCTTATTAGATTTTACCGTTACCACACACCTCATCAAACTCAAGGTCATATTGTTGCTAACAATCCTTTAAATCCCTTTCTATTCAAGCTTCTAAGAGTCCTTCACCTTCCCACCTTGTTCATTAGCCCCCATCTTTTCCTTCTCATCCATGCCTCCACTTTACCCTATTTCTTTCACATTTCCCTCCTTCCCTTCTAGAAGTATTTCCTTCAAATAAGTAATTCAAAATTTAAAAAGAAGAAAAGAAGAAACCTTGTGATCTCATCCACCATATATTCACGCTCCCAATTTACCTCATGTTAACCTTATGTTTTCCCTCCCCTCAAACTCACCTCCCATTAAACTTTTGTCTTTAACTGTAAAGTTTTATTAAGCTGTAAGCTTTATTGGTGTAAATCTCAATTTATTAATCTTGAAAATGAAAGATATTAATGACTAATATAACTTCTTGATTTAGTTGATAATTTTTTACAACAAAATGTGTTCTGATTATATATTATGATCTGCAGATGTGAAAGTATGATTGCCACTGTTATTGATCTACTTCACACTGCAAATCATATATATATATATATATATATATATATATATATATATATATATATATATATATATATATATATATATATATGTGTGCAAGCGAGAGAATGAGAAGACGTGATAACATATCACGTACTAACAACCAAAGGTTATGAGTCGGGTAACAATGTTTGACAATCGATGGCAGTCATTTGTTTAGAGTTACGTTAATCTCCTACTCATGATGGTAAGTGATAACACCACGTAATATTACATGAGTGTAATTATATTCCATTGGCATTTAAAGGTTTACGTAGGTATTTCATCGGTAGAATATAATGACCATGAGCTATCGGTAGTAATAAATAAGTGTGCTATCAGGAACATAATTATGAACTGATTACTTTATATAGACCAATCACAAATATATTTATTTATATATATATAATATATATATATAATATATAATATATATATATAATATATATATAATATATATAATATAAATATATAATATGTAATATATATATATATATATAATTATGTAATCAATTATAGTTTATTATAGAATAATCATAAGAAATTATAAATTAAATTTCACATAGGCTAACATTCTTAATACTCCCTCTTTAGCAAGTGAAATTTAAGTACACAATAACATATAATAGATTTTCATGATGTCCGACTATCGCCCAAAAGACCCATGAAGGTTATCATTGTGTTCGACAGAACCCGACCCAAAGAACAAGGATAACCCAACTTTCATAACAATGGGTTTTCATGGTATTCGGCTATCGCCCAAAAGATCCATGAAGGTTATCAAGGTGTTCGGCAAAACCCGACCCAAGGATAACAACAAATTCAACCATTGTTTGAAAATAGATCAACTAAAATAAAGTCATCACTTTATCATAGGATCAGAACACATGAAAGGTCGTCGCCTTTCTCAAGAAAAGTCATCACTTTTCACAATATGAGCTTGCAAGAAAAAATAAGAGAATACTTTGTATTCATGAATAATAGAATCATTTACAATAATATCATACCAAGTTTTTCTCAAAAGTACACAATTTTCAACTTCGCAAGAGGTTTGGTGAAAATATCAGCATTCTGCTCATTTGTATTGATATAACTCAATTAAATGGTATCTCTGTTGACCATGTTTCTTATGTAGTGATATGGAGTCTCGATATGTTTTGATCGATTGTGGAAAATTGGATTTCCTGATAACTTGATACAACATTGATTATCACAATGTATCATAGTTGGTTTTAGAGGTTTTCCAAATAGCCCAAATAGAAGTTTTCTTAACCAAACTGCTTCATGTGCTCCCATGGAAGCGGCTACATACTCGGCTTCGGTAGAGCTTAAGGCAACAACTGGTTGTTTTCTATTGAACCAAGATATCATAGCTGACCCAAGACTGAAGCAACAACCTGTAGTGCTTTTACAGTTAGAGGAACATCTTGCCCAATCTGAATTAGTATATCCTTCCAAATTTATCTCAACTTTTTCATATTTTAATCCAAAACCAATAGATCCTCGTAAATATCTTAATATATGTTTTGCAGCCATAAGATGGATCTTCTTATGTTTACACATGAAATGACTAAGAACATTTGTAGCATAGCATATGTCAGGTCTGGAATTTACAAGGTACATAAGAGATCCAATTATTTGTCTAAAGAGAGTAGGATCAATGTCCTCAAATTTTGATGCTTCTTCTTTTAGCTTGTGTAAGTTTGTCTCCATCGGAGTAGATAAGGGCTTACTATCCATCATTCCAAATCTGTTTAGAATATCTTGAGTGTACTTTCCTTGATGTAAGAAAATGTAGTCTTCTTTCTGAATAACTTCTAATCCCAAGAATTAGTGTAGTAACCCTAAATATTTCATTTCAAATTCAACTATCAGATCTTGCTTACATTTTTTAATTAATTTATCATCACCTGTTATTAGCAAGTCATCAATATAGAGAACAATTATTACCATTCCATCACTTGAGGTTTTGAAGTATATGTTAGAATAAACTTCATTTTTTGAGTATCTAAGTTTGGAAAGGTAGTTAGCTATCCTTTCATACCAGGCTCGAGGAGCTTGTTTGAGACCATAGAGTGCTTTCTTGAGTTTACATACATATAATTTTTTGTCTTTTATGATGAACCCTTCAGGTTGTTCTATGTAGACTTCTTCATTAATCACCCCATTTAGGAAAGCAGTTTTAACATCCATTTGATGAATCTTCCATCCTTTTGATGCTACAATTGCAATAATTGTTCTTACAGAAGTTTAATGAGCTACAGGTCAAAGATTTCTTCATAGTCAATACCAGCTTTTTGGGAGAATCCTCAAGCAACAAATCTAGCTTTTTGTTTTTCAATACTTCCATCAACAATATATTTGATTTTGTATAACCATTTTGAAGATACAACTGTTTTGTCTTTAGGCCTTGGTACAATATCCCAAACATCATTCTAGATTATGGAATTGTATTCTTCTATCATGGCATCTTTCCACTCTTGTGACGTTAGGGCTTCTTTAGCTGTAGATGGTTCAATTTTGTTTATCTTAGTTAGAAGAGCAGTATAACATGATTGATTTCGAGTTCTCTTGTTTTCTTTTGAGATCTCATCTGGTTCCACATTGTTTTTTTTTCAAGCATCTTCCTTGCCCATAATGGTCTTTTCTTCTCATTTGTTACATCTAGTTCTGTCTCTTCAAGTGTGTGCTCCCTCTGATTTTCAGTTGGTTTAATTTCCTCATCATCTGAGATTTGTTCATCTTCTATGCCGTTTGAAAGTTTTAAGGCAGAATCCTCTTCAAACATTACATCTCTACTTATTTCAACTGATCTTTGTCCAGGAATGTAAATTCTATAACCCTTGGAATTTTCACAATATCCTACAAATATGCCTCTTTTCCTAGAAGGCTCAAGTTTAGTCCTCTTTTCTTTGGGTATGTGAATGTATACTGGACATCCAAATATTCTAAGATGACTTAGGTCTGGTTTGATCCCTGAGAAGACTTCTTCAGGTGTGGTATTCTTTAGAAATGAATGTGGACATCTGTTTTGAATGTATACTGCAGTCTTAGAAGCTTCTGCCCAAAATGATGCATGCATATTCTGATAATGTAACATAGCTTTTGTAGCTTCAATGATGGTTCTATTTTTCCTTTCTGCGACTCCATTTTGTTGAGGATTATAAGGTATTGTATACTCCCTCTTAATCCCAATAGAATTACAAAAACTTTTGAAGATGTCAGATGTATATTCTCCTCCATTGTCTGATCTTAATGTTTTAATCCTTTTACTTGTTTGATTCTCTACTAATGCTCTGAAGGTTTTGAATTTTGATAGAACTTCATTTGATTCTTTAACTTTCAAGAAATAGATCCAAGTCTTCCTAGAAAAGTCATCAATGAAGGATATGTAATAAAGGAAACCTCCTAGGGAAGGCATGGGCATGGGTCCACAAAGGTCCGAATGAACTAGTTCCAAAACTGATTTAGACTTATGTTCACTAGAGGGAAAAGGTTTTTTTATGATTTTCCCTAGAGCACACCCTTTTCAAGTTCCTCTATGAGATGAGTCTAGTTTAGGAGTACCAGAAGTTATCTTTTCTAAATTAGGAAGTGAACTAAACCCAATGTGCCCAAGTCGTCTATGCCATAAATCATTAACATTGGATGTTTCAAGACTAAGAGCTTGAGTTTGGATATTACTTAATCTATATAATGTTCCAAATCTGGATCCTATGATAATAGCATTTTTCATATTTGAGTTATTATGCCAATATAGTACTTTGTCTTTGTTGAAGGTGACATGATATCCATCATCTGGTAACTTTGAGATAGAAATAAGGTTCCTTTTTATGCCTGGTACAAATAAGACATCTTTAAGATTAAGTGTAGTTCCATCCTTTAATTTTATAGAACATGTCCCAATACCTTTTACAGGATAGGTAGAGTTGTCTCCAATAGTAACTCCTTCAGTGATATGAGTTCCAATTGTATCAAACATATCTCTGAATCCAGATATGTGATAGGATGCACCACTGTCTACAATCCAAGCTTCTTTATTTGAATTTACTTCACTTGAAAGTGTGGAATAGTATAGTTGATTTTCATCTTCCTTTGTTTCAGCAAGGGTGACTAGAATTTTCTCTCTTTCTGGACAGTTTTTGAATGTGTGTCCTATTTTCTCACACTTGAAACACTTAACATGTGAGTGATCTTTCTTAAATTTATTTTTATTATTATTAAATTTCCTTTTATATAATTTCCTCTTCCTTTTGTTTGAGATAGTGTGAAGAGCTTGATTTTCTCCCTCTTGATTAGAAGTGATCCCTCTACAGATTAGCCTTGATTCTTCTGCTATGCATTCATTTTTCAATTGATTAAAAGTAGGAATAGCGAGTCTACTTACTACTTGTATGAAAGTATCCCAAGACATTGGAAGCCCTCTTAGAGTTATTAATGATAGTTCTTGATCTTCAATTTTGTTTCCTAGTTGTTTCTTTGTTTCAGAGATTTTCTCAAAGTAAGAGTGAATTGAATCTCCTTTTTCCATTTTTGTATTCAATAATTGGGTTTTTAAGGTGATTATTCTACTTGAGTTATTTATCTCAAATGTATTTTTTATGGCCTTGAATACTTCATATGCACTTTTGATCTTTGATATGGAAGGAAGAATGTGATCTTTAACTGAATCAACAATGATTTTTCTAGCTTTGTTATTTCGTCTTTTCCAGGTGAGTTTTTCAGTTTCATCTTGAGGTATTGGAATATCTTTTTCAATGTATTCTTCAAGTTCCAATTCTTCCAGAATCGTGATGATACGGGTTTTCCAAGAGAATAAATTTGATGCACCTTCAAGTCTGTCTTCTACCCTGACGTTATTTGCCATTATTTCTTCCTTTAAAAATTGAGATTTCTCTACCAAGTTGGCTCTGATACCATGTAAAGTTTTATTAAGCTATAAGCTTTATTGGTGTAAATCTCAATTTATTAATCTTGAAAATGAAAGATGTTAATTATTGATATAACTTCTTGATTTAGTTGATAATTTTTTACAATAAAATATAACCTGATTATATATTATGATCTGCATATGTGAAAGTATGATTGCCACTGTTATTGATCTGCTTCACACTGCAAATCATATGTGTGTGTGTGTGTGTGTGTGTGTGTGTGTGTGTGTGCACAAGCGAGAGAATGAGAAGATGTGATAACAGATCATGTACTAACAACCAAAGGTTATGAGTCGGGTCACAATGTTTGACAACCGATGGCAGTCATTTGTTTAGAGTTATGTTAATCTCCTACTCATGATGGTAAGTGATAACACCACATAATATTATGTGAGTGTAATTATATTCCATTGACATTTAAAGGTTTACGTAGGTATTTTATCGGTAGAATATAATGACCATGAGCCGTCAATAGTAATAAATAAGTGTGCTGTCAGGAACATAATTCTGAACTGATTACTTTATATAGACTAATCACAAATATATATATATATATATATATATATTTATATATATATATTTGTGATTAGTCTATATAAAGTAATCAGTTCAGAATTATGTTCCTGACAGCACACTTATTTATTACTATTGACGGCTCATGGTCATTATATTCTACCGATAAAATACCTACGTAAACCTTTAAATGTCAATGGAATATAATTACACTCACATAATATTATGTGGTGTTATCACTTACCATCATGAGTAGGAGATTAACATAACTCTAAACAAATGACTGCCATCGGTTGTCAAACATTGTGACCCGACTCATAACCTTTGGTTGTTAGTACATGATCTGTTATCACATCTTCTCATTCTCTCGCTTGTGCACACACACACACACACACACACACACACACACACACACACACACACACACACACACACACACATATGATTTGCAATTCACACTGCAAATCATATATGTGTGTGTGTGTGTGTGTGTGTGTGTGTGTGTGTGTGTGTGTGTGTGTGTGTGTGTGTGTGTGTGTGCGTGCGCGCGCACAAGCGAGAGAATGAGAAGATGTGATAACAGATCATGTACTAACAACCAAAGGTTATGAGTCAGGTCACAATGTTTGACAACCGATGGCAGTCATTTGTTTAGAGTTATGTTAATCTCCTACTCATGATGGTAAGTGATAACACCACATAATATTATGTGAGTGTAATTATATTCCATTGACATTTAAAGGTTTACGTAGGTATTTTATCGGTAGAATATAATGACCATGAGCCGTCAATAGTAATAAATAAGTGTGCTGTTAGGAACATAATTCTGACTGATTACTTTATATAGACTAATCACAAATATATATATATATATATATATATATATATATATATATATATATATATATATATATATATATCTGCATATATATATATATATATATATATATATATATATATATATATATCTGCATATATATATATATATATATGTGCATATATATATATATATGCATATGCATATATATATATATATATATACATATATATATATATATACATATATATACATATATATACATATATATATATATATATATACATATATATATATATATACATATATATACATATATATACATATATATATATATGCATATATATATACATATATGCATATATATACATATATGCATATATATACATATATATCTATATATATATATGTATATACATATATATGTATATATGTATATATATGCATATATATGTATATATATGCATATATATGTATATATATGTATATGTATGTATATGCATATATATATATATATACATATATGTATATATATATATATATGTATATATATACATATATGCATATATATATATATATATACATATATGTATATATATATATATATATGCATATACATACATATACATATATATACATATATATGCATATATATACATATATATGCATATATATACATATATACATATATATACATATATACATATATATATATATATATACATATATATATATATGTATATATGTATATATATGTATATATGTATATATATGTATATATATGTATATATGTATATATATGTATATATGTATATATATATATGTATATATGTATATATATATATATGTAATCAGTAATAGTTTATTTTAGAATAATCATAAGAAATTATAAATTAAATTTCACATAGGCTAACATTCTTAACATTAACCACTTACCTTAGCAACCCTTAAAGACCCCCCTCTTCAAGCACTAATAGATTTGGGTGACCATATTATTTTAGAAATAAACCTCTGGGATCAATGACCCTATTGACCCAAAATATTATTGTCATCAAATCAGTTTAACACTCTACCCACATACTAGGAGATTTTTGACTCTCTGTGAATTGTCGTATTTAGTCTTGGACTGTGAGGGGATTAACTATCTCATCTTGTAAATATCATGTGAAATAATCTATCTTAGATAATAAAAAAAATATTCTCATGCTTCAAGAAATCAAATTTAGCCATACTTGGCTTAATGCTTCCCTAGTTGTCATATGGAAATATGTCATTTTTTTATACCAATCATCAAGAGGGAAGTGGTTGGGGAGAGATGATCTGGGTCTAACACTTTGGCTTGAAAATTTTGAGATTATGTGTATTACATACATAGCATAAATTGTTATATTGTATTATTTTATTTTATTATGTAATTTTGTACCTAGGAACACCTAGATGGACATGCAACATGGATAGATTCCCATGGGTTGATATTCTTGATGTGTTGTACTGTAACATTGTGATAATATTTGATGTAATTATTTAATATCGAAGAAAATAATTAAATGTCCAAATTGAATGTGGGTGTGGATTAGTTAGCACATGGTTTATGTAATACCACTTGGTGATTTTGTGGGACTTGCTACTATATAAGTAGCCATGAGGGTAGTTGTAGAGACAATACAAAAGGGAAAAATGTAAAATGGAAAGTCAAGCAAGACAAGGCTTGCCAAGTTAGCCAAGGGATAATTTGTGAAGGTTGGAAGAATGGCATGGGATGTGTGGATTCATGCTTGTTCACATGGATTTCTTGGTTGTGGTTATGTTAAAGGATTCCATGGTTATATTTCAATGGTGTTTTTTCTGAATAATATATAGTGATAGATGCTTGTGGAGATTTGCTTTTTTTCCCTCGATAAGGGTTTCCCAAGGTATATCTTGTGTCACATTTTTGTAGGTATGTTGTCTATTCTTTTGTATGTGGATTTTAATTGCATATTTATTTCAAATCTATTATGGGTTATGTGATAACAGTTATATTTTTTTTATGTAAGTTTCTTTACAAAAAAGTTTGTTGTTTCTTCTAAAATAGATCCTAATAATTGTTATGTGTGGGTTACCACCTTATTTTAATACATTCTTATTGGTTTCTTTGTTATATGCCCTTGATTCTTTACCAAAAAGAGCTACCTTGTGGGAATGCAGGTTACATTTTAATTTGTCAACTACTGGATGGGTTCTTGGGGGTGATTTTGGCATGATGGAACACCTAATTGATCATAGTTGGGAGCACAATTCTCACCTATAAATATAATATGACACTTGGACCTTTGTCAAAACTCCTTGGGATCTTATGATTTTACTATGGGAAAAGTAGACTCCTATAGACCACATTCGCTCACTTGGAGTAATTTTTGTAAAGGATTTTTGCATAATATGTATAGGATGGATAGGTTTTATATCTCTCATAATTTGCCTATTTTTCCTTGCCCATCAGGCCACCTTATTCAACTAGATTTAAGAGCTATAATTTCAAATCATGTTTACCACCATATCTGTTAATAAGGAATCAAATCTTTCTAATGAGCTTCCATACAATATGAATTTTTCCCATCTCCAAAATCAAGATTACATTGATGACCTTTTAGCTTTATGAAATCCTAAATCTAAGCCCCAAAATGATAGATGGATTAGTAGGTGAAAAAAGACTACTTTTTTGGACAAACACTCTTTCTATGTGACTATGGGAGAAAAATTGTATCAAAGCACAGAAGGCTAGAAATATTGCTTAAAGGATAACTAAGCAAGGAGAAATCTAGACAATAATTTGACAAAAAATTCTCTTCAAAAATTAGTTGTTCACACTAAGAATTAGATACATATTAATGGGTTCTTGCAAGGGAAAATAAGCTTATTTAAGGGCCCCCTTGTAGTGGATGAAAGAAAGGGATAATAACACCAAGTTCTTCTTCCACTTTTTACAAGATTAAAAAAAAAAGAAAAAAATTTCAATCATTGAAGTTGTTGATGGATCTCTGCAAACTAGTTGAGACACGATAACTTGAAAGAATTTCTTTGATCATCATAAGAAGATCTTTGTGGATGATTCTACTAAGGATCCCTTTAATTTCTATCATAGAATATTGTCTGGCTAAATATATCCCAAGAAAGATCCAACATGACTACATCACTTTTCTTGATCATGATCTTTCCTTGAATTAAATTGAGGAGGCTATGCACAATTTGGATTTGGAAAAAAGTCTAGGGTTATATGGCCTACCCGTTGACTTCTACTACAAGATCTAGCCACATATGAGAGGTGATTTCTATAATGTTTATCTTGATGACATCGAAACAAGGTCTCTTGGAGCTATTATTAACCAAGGTCTAATTAATCTTATCCTCAAAGGGAAATGTGAAGAAGATGTCACTAAATGGATCTCCATAACTCTTTGAAACATGCCTTACAAGATTATAGCCAAAAGAATCAAAACTAGTCCCCAACATATTGCATAGCCAAAAAAACTAGTTTCCTAGTAGGTAGATTTATTTTGGACAACTTAGAGATAGCATAGAAATCATCCTAGAATGGGGACAACAAACATCAGAAGATGCTTTGATTCTTAAACTTGATTTTGATAAACCTTATGATCATCTAAGATGACAATTTATTCTTAAATTACTTTAATGGATATAATTTGAACCCAATTTTGTGTCCATGTTAGATTGTTGTCCTTGGATATCAACAAAAGATTAACCATTAATGGTTCTCTCTCCTTGCAATTCCCTCCCAAATAGTCCATCTATCAAGACTTTCCTTTAAAAATTATCCTTTATGTTCTCACAAAAAATGCTCTTGGATATCTCTTACACCATGCTCATTCAAACAATATTATCTATGATATTTCTCTACCAAACAATATGGCTACCCTTAATTCCCACTTCCCAAATGAAATCACAATCTTAGTTCAAAAAGCCATTGATGATGTTAACAACCTTTTAGATATTCTTGATTTCTTTTGCATGGTTTCACACCAAATTGAATATTTGATGACAAGTTTTTATTCTCACCTGCCTTAGATCCCAAAAGAGTTGTATGGAATCAAACATGGAATCATAACTAGATACCTTGGGATCCCTTTTGGATTTGGAGTTACATTAAAGGATATGTGTAAGTCCTGAAGAGAAATTAAATTCTAACTTTTATGTTGGAAAATCATTCATGTTTATGGCTGGATAAATATAGGTGGCCAATAAAATAATATTAGCTAGTCTTGTTTATAAATCTTCTTGTTGGCTGCCCTCCAAAATGTGTTATAATAATTTTACACAACCTATTTGAGGTTTTATTTTGTCTAATGGGGAAATTTAAAAAGTTATGTTAACCACTCCATGGTTTCACTATTTTCTCCCAAAGGATAAGGGAGGACTAGGCATCATCGACCCTTACATGAAAGGGGTTTTCCTTTCAACCAAATGGATCAACCCTTACATAACTAATAAGCCTTTGGTTCAATATCACATTCAAAAAACCTCAACTTGTAAGTCTTGACGTTTTGTTCATTGGAGTGATACGATTCTTCTAGCCCCATATTTTGAACTCCATGGATCAACCCCGCTCAATTTCATATGTAAGGCTTAGCAAGCAATTTCTCATAAACTACTATGATGTAATCAATCATTTAGCCATGGTCTCAACTTTGCATCTTCTTCAGTTTGGTGGAATCATCTAATCCAAAGTAAAAAAAACCACTTGCTAAGATTCCAAGATTCAAAGCTAAATTTCTTTCTAAGAAGGGCACTTAGACTTTCGAAGACGTTTGAGACCTTGATCGCTTCTTACACGAATTTTGGCACCAACTACAAAATATGCTTTTACTTACATTATAGACACAAGGCTTTAGTTTTGGAAGCTCATAAGCTTGTGCCTCCTAATATATCTATTATTATTTCTTCTTATTCATACTCTTGCATTTTCAAATATTAGAGGTGGCAAAATGGTTGCAACCTTATCCTTTCCTCTTAGACCTCTTTATAAATAATGTGTGCCTAACATGCCCATTTTTAGTAGACTTTAATCTATTCATAGATACTTGAGTTTAATATTTTCGCTAAACTAGACTCGACGTCCTAATCTAGAAATCCAAAGCTGACTCATAATCCTAACTCACTACTTGGAAACGTTGCATAGAATTCCTTGGTGGGTCTCATCTCAAATTTCTTAGCACACCCTCTCCTTGCCCTCTTTATGGTAAGCTTGAATCCCTCAAGCATTGCTTTTGGTTTTGTCCCTATGTTAAATTGTAATGGAATGAATGGTTTCCTTCTTTACCTACCCTTTTCCACTTTCCATGCTCTTGGAAAACAATTATTCTTGGATCCTCAAGTGATCACAACATGTTATCTAATTCATGTTGTTTAACCATTATTAAAGTAAATTTGGAAATTCATATGCTTGGATGCCCTCTCTCATTCCTTTTCTCCTTTAGAGATTGGAGCCTAAATCGTATGCTTCATCCCCTTAACTTAAACATCTTGGATTTTCAATTCTTTAAAGGGTCAAGACTAGGACAATGAGGTGCAAACAAAATATTTCACTACCCTACTTAAAGACCAACTAGCAACACAATCAAATCTATCTACTTCTTGTTGATATCTTGCAAACTTGGAAAGGAAGGAGCTAACTTTTTTAATCTATTGGTTATGATATTGATTCAAGGAGGGCTTGTTAAAGACAAAGTAGTTACATGATACTCATGTTTGTAATCTATACCAATGTCATTGTGTTTAATGTTATGCCAATTAGAAATTGATTGATTGATTGATTGTTGTTGCAACATCATTGTAACTAGTTTTTGATATTTGTAATTTGATTTGAGTTTTCCAAATAAAAAAAATGTAGTGGAGAGTCATTAAGATAAGACAAAATGAATTACCGCATTATCTCTTGAGTGAGTGACATAAGACAAAGGAAGGAATAATTAAAGCTCATGCACAAAATGTAAATGTGACAAGTCTAGTTAATTGCACAATTGATCTAAATAATAAGCTTGTTTTCTAAAAAGCTAAAAAAACAACTGTTGATTTAATAGATAAATTTTCAATAGACTTTTAGTTAACAAAATAATAAGCTTGCTTTTTAAAACAACTATTGATCTATTAGATAGATAATTTTATAATAGTCTTCTAATTAACAAAATCACATGGAACAAGAGACACCCCTGCCAAAGCATATATTTTAAGAATGCTTTATTTCCTATTTAAAAAAATCTATTTTACTCTCTTCATCTAGAAGCCTTTTGTCATTACGAACTTTTACCTGTTTAGAATTCTGTTGATCACGTGAACCCATGACCATGATTGATTTCTCTTTTTATTTTGTTCCTCAAATCAAATAAATTCAATTGTACTAATCTAGTACCTTTTTGACTCTTGATCTTGTGAACAGTAATAAAATCTTTTTTTATTGATTCATTCATTCCACATATTTACTTGTACCATCATCGTACATTTTACAGCTCTTGATTTCTTTCGTAAACTGCTTTGCTACTCTTGATTCCACACACAGCTTACTGTCACGAACAGTACTCAAATTTGTCTCTGCCATTGTTCAATCACCAGAAGCTAGAAAATAAATTAAAAATCCGAAACCATTTCAATCTCCTATCGATTTCCTGTGTTCGTTCCGGCAAACAAGGTCCACGAATTTCAATAGTTTATCTTTAATGGCAAAAGAATGTCCAAGATAAAGAAAATCTTTACAGCAACAGAATTTGTCCGTTTTGAGCAACATCCTTCCAAATCATGGCCGCTGCCAGAGCAAATCGCATGGAAAGCCTCACAAATTTCATTGGATACCCGTTTTAAACGAACGGATTTGGCCGTCTGTGGTCCGCCTGCTGACTAAAATCTCGCATATATTTCAAATCAACCATGAACACGACATGCCAGCGAAAAAACATACTCCACTGACACTGTAGCGTGGCAGGAAGACGCGGTCGCACTGAAATTTATTCTCTCAGGGTAAATGCAGCTTCACGATCAAAGATACCGTCAACTCTTACATAAAAGGAAAAACAGTGGTGATACTGCAGTCTAAATCAAGAAAAAAAGGATTTTCATTCAGCAACAATGAAGTTTTTAACACGAAAGTTGAGCAGTAAGGGTTTTAGGTATGCCAAAAAGAAATGTACGGGTTATACAAATAGAACAAAAAATTACTGACGAATCTGACAAAAAATGATGGGAAATTTTGTTTTGGAATGCCTCACAGTAATGTAACAGTTATTTGAATAGGAGGAAAAACGGAGAAATGACAAATCTGACAAAAAAAATGATGGGAAATTTTGTTTTGGAATGCCTCACAGTAATGTAACAGTTATCTGAATAGGAGGAAAAACGGAGAAAAAACATTTTGAGTTGTAGACCTGATGAGAAATCAATGGGAAAAAATTAATTTTAGCTGTTGAAAGAAATTCAACGGTTATTTAAGTAGGATAAAAACAATTTTACTGGCAAACCTGATATAAAATGATGGAGGAAAAAATTTCAACCTTAGAAACGCGTGCCATTTATTAGCCGATTAACTCGGCTGTACAGAACATGGACCGCAAAGAATTGCGCGTCAGGAAACCAGTGAAATAATTTGACAGCTCCGTAAAACAGGCGGACTGCATCGATTATGCCCCGGAGGTTTCAAACAAATGAATTTTTTGTGGTAATATTTTACATAAATGGTTACTTACGCGTCAATTTTTTCTGGAATAGCCGTCATTTTCTCGCCACTTTCTTGCCACCTTCAATTTCTGACATTCATTGGCGATTTTCGCCCCATCCAAAAGAATCCAAATATGTTTCAGTCCTAGCTACCTCGAGATTTTAGGCTACACGTTCTGATAATTAATGATAACCAGTTCCTCGAAGAATTGGAAAATGTATTAAAATGTTTGGGAAACGAGAATCGAAACAGAATTAGCCGTCAATTGTTGTGAAAATTTCCATGGATTCTCCCCCGGACACAGCGAGGCGACACTGCGTCGCAATCCACAAAAAATCCCGAAGAATTTCGGCACTGAAGACGAAGAAGAAGGCGCAGGCAAATGGTCTGAAACTCTACGATATTTCCAATACAGACTCCGTGCTGGAATTCTCGGCAGTTAAAGCGTTAATGCTGCTGATAAGCAAATACGCGGCACGACTGCTGACCGACTCGAACCGTAGACGTGCAGTTCGGACGAAATGCAAAACGAGGCTGCGAATTCACAAGCGGGGCGAATTTTTCGAATTTGGTGAGCAGGTGGTTTTGGCTAATTTATATTGGGGAATCCAGAGTTTGGAAAAGGCGATTCATTCGACTAGTGCGGAAGCCAGAAATGCCGGCCTGGAGAATGCAGAGCGGATGCTTCAGGTCCCTGCTTTGGTGGACGAGGACGCCACAACGGCGGGAATGCCGAATTCTTACATAATTTGCTGCGCTTATTTCCATCTCGCTCTTGTGTGGAAGCTCAGGAAAAATGAGTGGCAGATGGCATTGCACTTGCTGCAGGCTTTCGTGGTCTCGCCGCATTATTGCCGCCTGGATTTCGCTCCAGGCCTGTGGAAACAGATTTTTCTACCACATGTGAGCTTCCTCGCGAATGAATTTGTGTGTGCTACAGGAGTGGCTGAAGGAGTAGGAATTGAGCCTGATGAGTTGCACTTGAAGAAAACTCGAAAGCACTTCAGGGATAAAATCAGTAATGTGGAGATTCTGCGCAGTTACTATAATGAGGCCTTGAATAAGGCTACTCGGAAACGTGCAAAATATTACAAGGACTGGCTTACTTATTATACTGTTGTGCATATTGGGAACGACGCAGTGGATAGCCTGTGTGTAGATAAGCAAATATGTGAAGCTAAATTGGTTCATGCAGAGCATACAGATACGCAGAAGAAGACTGGTCGAAACGAAGACGTTAGTCACCTTCGAAAAGACTTGTAAGGCACCTTTTCAAGCTCTCCATTTCTTCGCAGTTTGTCAGTTTAAGAGAAAGCTGGTTTCCTTTCTTTTATTTTTGTCTTCAGGCGATTACATTAGCCAAGCTCCATAGCTTAGGAATGCGAATTTAGGTAACTTTGAACTTGGAAGACATTAATCTGCAAAAATTATTTATCAAATTCTAAGTAATTTTATGAGCCCATAGATCTTACGGTCTCCCGTCCGCATTGAAGAAAGGTGATTTCATTTCAGTTCTTCCTTGGAAAAAGGATTAGCGAATTACAGATGTATTCGTGGGATCGAATTCGCTCTCGTAATATCTCCGCTCCAGTTAGCTGTTCGGAGCTTACCATTTGCAATTACTAGTTGTAACTCCACTCTTTTTTCTTTTTCCAAGTAAAAACTTACACATTGGCCTAGATAATTAGTTGTATCTTGGATCTATTTCTCTTTTAGTTGTAATTAGGTACTACTTTTCGTCTTCCGAAAAGAATTAAGCTGGGTCTTGCACTCTGGTTCAATTTGTGATTTTTATGTTATTTCACCTAAGAATTTTGAGTTCCTGAGAAACATCCAAATATTGCTTCTGTTATTCGACGTTAGCTGGTTTCAGCTCCTTGCGTCATTGTAAGTCAATTGCTAGAGATAGAGCGAATGTGAAATTCTTTCCCATTACGATTCACAGTTTGATCTATAATGGGGCATATTATCTGAAACTAGGACGGAGAGAAACTTGAATTTTTTAGTTTTTCACTATAACGTGGATTCTGAAATTTTCTTTGGAAATCACCACTTGAAACTGAATAATAGGGTTAGAAGATGAGGGAGTCAACAAACTTGGTAAATAAATATATCACTGGTCCTAAAATCGTAAATACACTGTACAAAACGTTCTACTAGTCAGTTGGAAATGGAAATTTGATAGCTCACTTTATCTCATATTGAGAAGAGGATCCTATTATCGTTGAGATCAACGCATGGGTTATATTACTGACCATATTAAAGATAATAATCAGCACATCAGAACATATGTGATTGTGATATTGCTTTCAGGATTTAAATCTGCGTTTCCCTGGAAAAGTGCAAGCCAATCAGAGATGCCGATTAGTAAACATGTTCCTTTTTAAAACAAATACCCGGATGTTTTAGAAAATTCCTCGAATTTGTCAATTGCAATTAATTACAATTTCTACCACTGAGAATTGGTATGCCAAGCATATATCCTCCCCACATCAATGAGGATGCTAAAATGCGTATTTCCATAGCCAGAAGCATTAAGTAGTAAGAAATTCATTAGAGATCTTATTCTATGAAACATATTATTACTGTTAATAGTCTTCTGGAATTAACTGCATGGCTCTAGCAAATTAATATGAGTTAATATCCTTTTCTTGTGCATTTGCTATGAAGTTATCCCTGGAGATGGGTTTCATAGGCAAACCTAACACTTCGGACGATACTCAAGTAAAACAATTGATTCTAAATGAATTATGCAGCGACATGATCTACACGATTACTCAAAAATATACTGCTTTGCTAATGAATTGATGTTTATCCCACTTTTATAAGTGGTATTGACCCTAGAATCTTCTTTTGGGTAACTGCAAAATCTATGCATGTGAATATTTGAAGTTAGTCTTTTTACTGCTAGATAATATATTTTGGGGTTAATTTAGATTATGATGCAGTTCATATGGTTCTTTGATGTTTTCCCTTGAATCTAATTTCGTGCAATTCAAAGAGGATTTCTCCTATTATATTAATTTTAATTTAATCATTATCTAGTTATCCATGGAGCTGGAAACACCAAAAGAGGATATTTAACCGAGGAAAACCCCTATATAACCCCCAACATTTTCTCTATATTTGTGTGCAACTGACAAATAGGCTGTAGAAATAAAGAGTATCATTATAGTGTCTCACTAGAACTTTTATGGACTTTGATCATAAAAACAACATCGCATGTGAATATGTGCTTACAATGCATTAGTTTATGAGACTGAGGCTTTTTCCATCTAGTATTTTGATCTTTGTATTTTATTGTTCAAGTCAGAACATACTGTCTTTCCAATGCTTCACACCATGCTTAGCACTTCAAATAGCTCAAACTAAGCCTAAACTTCTTGATAAGCATATTGGATTGCAATGTTAATAGTAACGGAGCTGAATTGCTTATGCTTGAACCTTCTACAGGTATGAAAAAGAGCCTCTGAAAAAGAAGAGCTTAGAGAGTCTTGTGGATCATGCAAAAGCAAATGATGCCTTTAATCGGGTAATGCTGAAAATTTGTCAATGGAAGAATAGATATTTATTATAACATTTACAGTTTGAGATATGAATTTCAATTGATGCCTTTATTATACTATCTCACGGTAATGGATATTTTGCATCTTCTTTTGAGATAGAAATTTGCACTTAACCAACAACAGCTGCTTAAAAATTCTCACTATAATTTTGTAAGGTTTAATTATTGCGAATGCAGATTCATGTTGGAATGGCTTGTCTCCCAGATCTGTCTGCAGAAGAAAGTCTCATGAATAATGAAGGAAAAGATTGCAGTGGTAAGTTATGCTTCATTTATAATGAGAAAGAAGATGTTGGAACTACCTCCGCACTGCTCCAGATGGAAGATTGCCAGGCCTCTACTGGAAAGCATAGTGGATTCTGTTATTTGATGAGCAAGGAAAATGGAGAAATAAAATGCCTTTCAGAAATTCTAAGAGAACCCCAATCAGATATGTCCATATCTACAGATTCACATAGCAGTTCTGGCGAAGAAGAAACTGATTTAGAGGTGAGACCACTATTAAGTATGAAGAATAAAAAATTTGTTCCTTCTACTTCTTTTCAATGAGCCTTTTGTACCATGGAAGGTTTCAAAGCATCATATTTTCTTGGCTGAAAAGTAATGGTGTAATTTCGGTTCATTCTTCTTTTTTGTCAGGAGAAGACAGAAAATGAGCCAACACTTGAAGCTGCGGCTTGCCCATCAGTTAGGAATGTCCCCAAGACAGAACAGTTTGAAAGGTATGTAAAGCACTTCTTTCTATCCCTTAGTTTCTTTAGCATCACAGATTAGAAGTGATGTGATTCTTATTTTTAGTTAAATTAAATTTGATCTACACTTGACTGATATGTAATACTATATATTTATGCCAAAGTGCTCACGGTAACAAGAAGTTTCTTGGTGACATCTTGTATACAGCACAGAATTAGACATTAATTCTGGAAGACTATCTTATGAGAAAATCAGTGAAGGAGCAAGTTATGGACAGATATGTCCAATTAGATTTTCAAACAATATATGCACTCCTCTACACCAGCAATCCCCTGACCTTGTATACAGCACAGAATTAGACATTAATTCTGGAAGACTATCTTATGAGAAAATCAGTGAAGGAGCAAGTTATGGACAAATATGTCCAATTAGATTTTCAAACAATATATGCACTCCTTTACACCAACAATCCCCTGATCTTGTATACAGCACAGAATTAGGCATTGATTCTGGAAGACAGTCTTATGAGAAAATTAGTGAAGGGGCAAGTTATGGACAAATATGTCCAATTAGATTTTCAAACAATATATCCACTCCTTTACACCAACAATCCCCTGATCTTGTATACAGCACAGAATTAGACATTGATTCTGGAAGACAGTCTTATGAGAAAATTAGTGAAGGGGCAAGTTATGGACAAATATGTCCGATTAGATTTTCAAACAATATATCCACTCCTTTACACCAGCAATCCCCTGATTCTATCATTGAAGCAACCGAGGAATCTTTTTCAAAAACCTCTGGTTTGCCAGATCAGTCCTGTTGTGAAAGAATTAACTCATGTGATTTTTCTCAACCTACAATAAAAAATGTTACCAGACAATGGTTGGATCAGTGTAGATCAGAAACACTTGATTCATTGCAGCAGATCAAATACTCACTGCCTGATTTTGGAGCACAAGTTACCCATGATGATGAAGTACCTATGTTTACCAGTGACAGATGCTTTGATTATCATTTGTCTAAACCTATAAGGCATTCAGATATTATTAAAGTGAAGCAGTTGGGAAACTCTGCAAGAAGAAAATTAGATTTTCCGGATAACATTACAAATAACACTAACTATTGTCAGGCATTGGAAAAAGAGGTTGAATTTGAGCAGGCTATCTGTATCCTATGCACTTCAGATGAGATTAAAAAGTGTGAAAAAGCTGTCTTGACAATCAAATATTTGTGGGCAGATTTAAAAAATAAAACAGAAGCTGAATCTGTGCTCCTGAGAGCAGCCGTTGTAGATCAGCTCACAGAAATTCTTCTGGCATCTAGGGTAGAGGATGTTTTAAGGGCTACTATCTGCCTATTGTCCTTACTGGTAATAAGAGACAAGTTTATTGTGCACAACATTCTGAAAAACGATCCAGAACTCTATTTTGTCTCAGCTATTCTCAAAAGAAGGAAGATATATGAGGCTGCTATTCTTCTCTATCTGCTAGAACCCTCAGCTGTACAGATGAAAACGCTTGACATATTGGCAATTCTTGTAGAAGTAATATATGATGGGAATTACTATGTCAAGGGACCAATTTCTCTTCCATGGACACCAAGTTCTGCAGCAGTAATGATTATTGAAATATTAGTCACTTCGTTTGATTATTTGACAAATGACTCACATCTTCAGGCTATATTATCTCTCAATATCCTTCCAGGCCTTTTGGATATTCTTAAATCTGAGAATATGGAAGTAAGAATTGCAGCAGTTTCTGTTCTCACTCTGTGTATGCGATCAGATGGAACTTGTAGGCATTTTATTTCTCAGAGAACACCGATGGCATCAATAGTCCAACTTTTGCATGCTCCCAATGGAAGTTGTAAATCAGTAGCACTGGAATTCATTTCTGAAGTAATATGCTTGCAGAGGTGAGTCTCGTTGTTATCCTGACAACTCTGGCAGCCGACATGCTATTTTTAACTTCTTAGTTTTTATATATAGACAGCATTAGATCTAGAAAGGGGCTCTGTTCATCTTAAACAATCGCTTTGCATTCTTGGTTCCAGCACTTCTCTGTTTGGCTGTGACAAATGGTTCTTCTGTCCTTATGTATGAAACAGTCAGGATTTAATATTCCAGACAGCTCTTGATGTTGTATTGTTTTCTTCTCCTTACTCAGTTTCTTTGACTTGTTGAAAAGCTCCATGAAACAAAACTGTTGGTGTGTGGAAATAGATGTAGATACGAAAGAAAACTGATGCATTTATCACACTGACTGGTGCCACTGCAGAAATTCTTCTATGGTTGGTATACTGCGGCAAATACAACAGCAGGGTGTCTTCAGCAGTATGCATATTTTGATGGCTTACATTCAACATGTTCCCTTGGAACATCAGCCCCTGCCTGCAGGGCTTATACTGCAACTGGATATGCTGGTATATCTTAAGGAAAAATGAACGTTCTATAGCAACTTAGTTTGGGGCCTCTACCCTTTCTATGATATTTTCCTATTTTCAAAATAATGCTTTCCTTTTTAACAATTTAGAAAGGATCCAATTGGTTTCAAAAAATTGATGAAGTGAACCCCATTCAATTGTGTGAATGATATGTTTGGAAGCAAATTAGCTAAATTCAAATGGTAAATGAAACTTAATGGGAAAACATTTTTGAAAGGAATTGGAAGTGACATATCATCAAGAGTTTCGAACTCCGGTAGGTTTGAGAAATAATTTAGCGTATCATATGATTATGCAAATCAACTGTATGTCAATTAAGAATTGGACAGTTGTAAGAATTCAAACTTGATTCTATTTCAGGTAGAATCACAGGGGCAAAGTATCTTCAGAGATGAAGCAGTTGAGGTGCTTCTGGCAGCAATTTCTTGTGAGGACTCAACAAGCGCACAGACATCATCGTCAAAAGTTCTTGCTGGCCTGGGAGGTCGCTTTTCATACACTGGAGAACCTGCAACAGTGGCTTGGCTGATTAAAAAAGCAGGTTTATCTCCTGCAAATCAGAAGTATATAAATGGGGATTTGTGTTGTCTAGATCATTGCATGCAGGTGACATAGTTATCCTTTGAAAACTTGGAATTACAGGATCCCTCTTTATAAAAAATAATTAAATTATTAAAATGATTAATTAGAAGCTACCCTTGCAGGAAGAAGATCCTGATGCAGTGAATTGGAGTAACAAGATAGCAAAGAAAGTTATGTTGAGTGGAACTCCTGTGTTTGAAGCTTTAAAAAAGGGCCTCAAAAGCAATGTTTCTGAGGTAGCAAGAAACAGTCTTATTACTGTTGCATGGCTAGGTTACGAACTTAGTGCAATGCAGAGAAATCGTTTGCGACCCATTGCTCGTGACATCATATTACCTGAAATAGTAGCTTTTATGCAGCCTGGAATAGAGCTAGAGGAAAGAGTTCTTGCATCTCTGTCAATTTACAATTACACTGCTGGTTCAGGTACATCAGAAGATTGGTGTCAACATGTTTTACAAAATGAATCCTGGGAATACTGTGATCATTTAGAAATGTTGTCTGCTAAACTTAATATCAACAGGAAGGTCTTAAGTGAAAACTATAATACATAGAAGCTAAATACATACATCTTAAAAGTCCTGGCCCCAAAGTGGCAGAAGTTAGAATCGACTTGAAGGGAGATCAATTTAGTAGGAAGTAGATCCACATTGCTTGCATTGTAACTGAAAGCATGTTAACAGATCAGTTGTGCACAGGTAACGATGACATTTCTAAGAACCATTCGGACACTTCTAGTTAAAATGTAACTGACCTGAAAAATACTGGCGATCCATTTAAATCAGAAAAAAAATGCTTTTATCAAATTTTGAAGATCATCAAAAAAGTAACCATCAATTGTGTTTCATAGGAATGTTACTATCA
Source organism: Cupressus sempervirens (assembly GCA_028749045.1). NCBI lineage: Eukaryota > Viridiplantae > Streptophyta > Pinopsida > Cupressales > Cupressaceae > Cupressus > Cupressus sempervirens. The sequence goes on along the minus strand of CM053792.1, from coordinate 278,143,841 downwards.
CTTACTGATGTTGGTTCTGCTGCCTTTGTTTCTTCCAACCTTTTACATATGGAAACAAGTGGGCTTCTTTTGATTTAGATTCTAGAAAGATAATTCAAACAGTATTACTACAACTTACATATTCATTTAATCTTTAAAAATGAAAATGAAATACTGCCATTTTATGTCTAAATCCTAATCTGTGCAGAGAGGAAACCTCTTGCATGGCATGAGAATTATGGCCTTATAAGCATAGAACCACATCATTTTGCAGAGCTATATTAATACTAACTGATTTTGCTGCCTGTAGGTATGCAGCAACTCCTAAAGTTTTCTAGGGAATTGCATGGACCATTGAGACGCCTTGCAGCCTTCACATGGACTGCAGAGGAGCTTTCAAAAGTCATTGCATACTCTTCCCCATCTAGAACTGTAAGTAAAGATTTATGTTGTACAGCTTATATATATTGAGAAGCTACTTTTGCATGTTTAAATTCCATTAGTAAACATTTTAAATTGGAAATTTTTCCATTTACTCTGTTTATTGTCATTCTCAAATTATGCAACCCTTATTTTCACCCTAAGAAACAAATTCACAAATTCCTGTTAATTTCAAATATATGTGTGAGTTTCAGGGATATAATTAACAAAATCCACATATTATAAATGTTTATGGAAATGGAAGTTGAGCATTGGAAGTGTCGGGTATTCATCTATAGGAAACAGGGAATCGACTGGAAACTGCAATTGAACTTGAATGTAAATTTGAAACCTTATTAAGCATTTCACAATTCAATAGTAGACGAGAGAAGTAACATTAAATTAAGAATTTGGAGTTCTTCACTGCAAGACTTCATATATAAAATAATTTTATTTTCAAATTTTATTTAGTCGGTGCAAATGCATACGCATTACATCTGTGCCTATACACACATGGACACACCTCACACATTTACATGCACTTACATTCACACTTAATTGCATGTGTCATGATAATGGCAATTTTGTAGTAGATAAATCAAAGGTAATAGTGATCGTTGAAATATGATCGAAGTCCTGTATTGCTGATGTATGTTGGAGCTCTCAGTTGCTAGCTTCATATGATAGATCTCACAATCATCCCTCAGTGTAATCCCAGGCTTAGCTTCTTGCACTGGTAGTTCAATCAGCCTCAAACAATATAAGACAATCCAAATCTACCAGTGTCATCAACAGTCTATCCCAACCCTTCCAGTTATTTCTCAAAGGACTGCAGGTCCCAATAGTCAAGTATCTTCTTTCTGAAGCAGGAGTAAATCTATATTAGACACAACCAAAATTATTCTCTTTGAATTTAACCTTTTTCTTTTCACGAAGCAATTAAAAGAAAATACACTTTTTACCGTAAGTGCTGGCATATTATAGCACAAAGTGTCTTATTAATAGCAGAGTAATTTAGAAAGAAGAATAAAATTGGCAAAGACATAAACAACAATGTGATTTCATTGATTCCAAAAGAAAGATTTTTTGCATTCTCAGATTTTAGGCTGATATCCTTATGCAACAAGATCTATAAGATAACCTCAAAGGCTATAGAAAATAGGTTGAAAAAGATACTAGAAAAAGTTAATTTTTGAAAATCAAAATCGGTTTACTCTGCGGAGAGATATTGCAAACATCATTTTGGTTAATGGGACTACTCATTTGATAATGGAGTCAAAGAGCAGAAACATGTTGATCAAATTAGATGTAAGCAAGGCATATGATGGACTGAAATGGCATTTTCTCATGAACGTTTTAGAGACATTTGGATTTAGTAAAAGATGGCTGGAAAATATTTACTATTGCATCTCAATGGTGAGACTCTTCGTATTGGTATAAGAAGTCACTCATATTGTCTTCCCAAACTACTGAAGAGATTGATACATATCAAATACAATTATACATAGCGACTATATCATATATCACCAAAGATATGCTACAGAATACATAACAGCAACATCAATACACATTGAAGAATATACACAGCTATCTTTATTATTATCAGATTATCATGGAGGGTATTATAAATAGTGCAGAGAGCATACTGAAGGAGATACAAAGACTTTCAGATCATTGGCTGAGTATGTATATTACATCACCGACATTTAAATCAGAGTATATGTATTACTACAGAGAATAATTAAGATCACAGCTTATATATATCTTATCACAGAGGATAACATATATACAGATTGAGATTTCAGTATCGCAGAGGATAATTGATATATTGGTCTTAACAAATTGTAATTAGACCTTGAACATTTAATTATCAATACTCAGAGATTTTTTGCTGGTTTTTTCACCTTCAAGGTTGAAGGTTTCCCAGGGTACATACTGTGTATTTTTTATGAACTAATTTAAAATCTACATTCCTTTACAATCTGATCATAAAGTCAACATGGTATCAGAGAAGGCTTAAGAAAAGATCAGATCATATTCAAAGTAGCAGGGTTGTCCTCTCAATTGCCTTCAAATCTGATTATATATAACAATGTCGAGATGGTGAATGGACTCAAAGTCGAAGGTAGAGTTGAGGGTGCATCAAAACTCAGAGTCATGCTTTCCTTGGAGAAAAACAAATTAAACGAGTTTGTGGAGAAAGGGGTTCTGAAACCAGATGAAGAAGATAGGAAGCCTCAATGGCAGAGAAATTTCACCAAAGCAAAGAAAATGCTGATTGACTCTGTGAAAGATCACATTGTACCAATCATCTCTAAGATAATATCAGCATACAGCATCTTCAAGACATTAGAGGAGGTGTATGAGATCAATAGCACGAGTCGAGCCCTCACATTGAAATGGGGACTTCACCGCATTAAGATGACAAAGGGAGAATCCGTCATCTTGTATTTCATGAGGATAACTGAATTGAGAAATCAACTCTCCACCATAGGATACACTATAGATAATAAAGAATAATCCATGTTACCATTTTACGGTCTTCCTCTATCATGGGAGTCGTATACAAGGGACATGTGCAAGAACAAAACTCCCTAAGTTTGATCGTTTGAAGACAGATTGTCTTCAAGAAGAATCAAGATTGGTTGCAAGAGGGATAATCAGAAACACGTGAAATGAACACAATCATTCTCTCACAACTCTATCTACTAAGAAGTATGGGAGAAATTGGAAGAAAGGCAACTTAAAAAGGAAAAGAGATCAAAGGTCAGATGCTGCACTTGATTCTAGGAAAAAGAAGAAAAATCTCTCCATTCAGTGTTTCAGGTGTGACAAGTTTGGTCGCTATGCAAAGGATTGTTATTCAAGGCCTAAGCCACAAGTTGTGAATCTTAGTAAAGTTACAACTCAAAAGGTGCAGGAAATAACTCCATTGGATTCTTATTCATATCAGCCTTGTCAAGTAATGCTCCCACAGACAATGAGACTTGGTTAATTGACAGTGGATCTTCTCAACATATCATAGGTTGTCAAGAACAACTTTCAAATTTGGTGAAAAGGGAGTCTGGTCTTTAAGTAATCATTGGAGATCATGCACAATATTCAGTAAAAGGATTTGGTGCTACATCACTCAATCTAGAATTTGGAATTTCTCTTCATCTCAATAATATCTTGTTTGTGCTTGGAATCAAGAGGAACCTTATATTTATTTCAGCTTTGGAAGATGATGGTTATCAAATAGCATTTTCAAAAGGGAAAGTTCTGTGTATGGCCAAAGAAGTCCAACATCAAGACTGTATGTGTGATTGGATATCAACATAAGAGTTTGTACAAACTTTCCATTCAACCTACTCAAGTTCTTCTTCATGACACATCAAACTCCAGTGAACTATGACATGAAAGACTTGGTCACTTACATTAGAATGCTCTTCTATCCTTGGAGAAGATAGTTAGAGGCATACCTAAACTTAGTCATATACATGATGGTACTTGTAAAGGTTGTGCTATTGGTAAATACTAAAAACACTTAAGAGCCCATTTAACAATAGTGAATGTCGGTCTAAAGAAGTATTACAACTTGTACATTCTGATTATGTGGGCCAGTACCAATGACATCCTTAAGCGAGTGTTTTATCATGTAACTTTCATAGATGACTACTCTAGAAAGACTTGGATTTGTTTCTTAAGGTCCAAGGAGTCTGATGAAGTACTAAGTAGACTTAAGGAGTTTAAAGCTCAAGTAGAAAACTTATCTGGAAAGAAAATAAAAACTTTAAGGTCTAATAATGGAGGCGAATACACATTTGGTAGTTTTCGAGATTTTTGTATTGAGGTAGGAATTAAGAGGGAGTTTTGTGTCCCTTACAACCCACAACAAATTGGAGTTGTTGAAAGAAAGAATAGATCCATCATTGACGCTGCTAAAGTCACAATACATGATCATGACCTCTCAGCTTTCTTCTGGGAAGAAGCTTCTAGGACAATTGTATATATTCAAAATAGATGTCCTCATCAGATATTGAAGAATATCACTCCAGAAGAAGCCTTTTCAAGGGTTAAGCTCAATGTAATTCATTTGAGATTCTTTGGTTGTCTAGTATATGTTCATATACCAAAAGATAAAAGAACCAAGTTAGAACCCTTGAGTAGAAGAGGAATATTTGTAGGCTACAGTGAGACCTCAAAAGCCTACAAAATCTACATCCCTGGTCAGAAGCAGATAGAGATAAGCAAAAATATTACATTTGAAGAAAGTTTTGCATTCAAAAAATCTAATGGTTCACATATGGAGATAGATGATGAAGATCTAGAGACTCTGCAAAACATGGACATTGATCACACTCCTGAGATTCAAAGAGAGTCCTTGAAGAGGCCGATGATCCAATTGAGCCTTTGGATCCTATTAATGGGCCTAGAGATATTGTTGTGAAAAAAAAGCGACCTCTTTGGGCAAGAAAAACTATGTAGGAGGCATAACACTTTGTGGCTCCTAAAGGAACATTTAGAGAAAGAAAAAGACCACATAGATTCTCTAGCTATGTTGCATTAAGGTGTAATATCATTGACATTGAAACTTCCAGCGTTGAGGAAGCCTTAAAATAGCAAGTCTGGAAAAATGCTACAGATGAATAATATCAATCCATCATTAAGAATGATGTTTGGGATATTGTACCTAGACTTGAAGGGAAATTGGTTGTTTCTTCCAAATGGCTATTTAAGATTAAGCATGCAATTGATGGAAGCATTGAGAAGTACAAAGCTAGATTTTTTGCATGTGGCTTCTCTCAGAAAGAAGGAATTGGCTATGAAGAAACCTTTGCTCCAATTGCTTGCTATACTTCCATCATTGCCATTGTAGTAGCTTAGGGGATGGAAGCTACATCAAATAGATGTAAAGACAAATTTTCTAAATGGTGTTATTGAAGAATTCTACATTGAGTGACGACCTTATATGTTCTTAAATAGGTTCTTTTGAGCATGCTATGAAAGAATAGACTGATATTTGATGTGTTTGGGATTCAACAAGAATTATGTTGATCCAAACCCTCACTTCAAAGTAGTTAATGGTGAATCCTTGATATTTGCTGTATACATATCATCCTTAGTCAAGTAAAATACACCATTGACATCCTAAAGAGATTTAGAATGTTAGATTGTAAATCTATGTTTACATCGATGCAAACCAAATTGAAGAAGTTAGGTGAGTCAACAGCTAGTTCATACCTTGCAGGTCCTACTCTATATAGATAGTTGATTAGGTCCTTGATGTATCTAGTTAATACTAGACCAAGCATTTTCTATGCATTCAGTGTACTTAGCTAGTTCATGTGTGAACCCAAACAAATATATCTAGTTGCAATCAAGCATATCTTGAGATACTTGTGTGGTCCAGTTGGATATGGCTTGAAGGATTCTTTTAGTTTAGACTTAGACTTATAGGGCTATACAGATTCTAATTGGGCAGGAAGTGATATTGATCGAAAGAGTACCTCCAGTTGTTTTAGTTTGGGATCTGGATGCAACAGGAAACAATCATGTATTGTCCAAAGTACAACATAAGCTAAATATAAATGCTACAGCTAGTGTAACAACACAAGAAGTTTTTTTGGCTTTGGAAGCTTCTAGCAAGATTGTTTCTGCAATCTTTGGATCCTACAATCATTCATTGAGATAACTAGAGTTATGTGAAGCTTTCTGTCTTTCCTATGTCTCATGATACAACAAAGCATATAGAGATCAAATATCACTATATTAGAGATATGGTGCAAATAAATGTTATCCAATTGAAATACATTAGCACTAATGACCAGACGATTGAAATTTTACCAAGCCACTTACCAGAGTGAAGTTTGTGCATTTTCGAGACACGCTTGGGATTGTGGGAATGAAGCCCTGATTGAGAGGGAGTCTTAGCATCAATAATTCCTTACGATGCACTTTAATGAGTTCTTCTTCGAGAGGGAGAAGTTTGAGGTGAAATCCCTTGTTAATGAGTTCTTTTTCAAGAGAGAAGTTCAAGGTGCAACTCCTTATAACATTTCTCTTTGAGACAGAGATAATTGAGGTATCAATCCTCATTGTCCACCCTTTGCAAGTAGGTATGGTGGAACTATTGGCAATGGGGCAGCGTCCCGCGCAAGATTCATGACATGGCTTAACTGCCTTCTATGGTTCTATAAGACTATTGGTTGCTAAGTCACAATGTTCGACGCATATAAAGCATGAGATTTAGATATATTCGAATATTATATTTTTCTAAAATATTCGTTGAAATTCGTAGTTATTCGAACGGAAAAATTTGAGATGTTTATTTTTTCTAAAATATTGGCTGAAATTCACAGTTATTAGAGCACAAAAAATAGGGAATGTTTTTCTACTGCCGTAAACATATATTTAGCATTTAGCATCCATTTTTAGGGTTTTCTAGTTAATTTTTCTCTATATAATAATGAATAGATTAAGTATAGCATTAGATTTCTGCAACCAACACTCCTGCCATTTAATCCATTCCAACTCTGGCCGTGCATTTGATTCCAGCTGTAGCCATGCATTTGCAACCCGCTGTTATGCGTCAATGACCATATGCATTTGTTTTAATTTGTTTAATCCTTTGGAAAACTTTGATAAACAAATGTCATTGATATTATATTAAATTTATTAATTATAAATGAAGATTATATTTTATTATATTTATTTCTTTTGAAAGCTTCAAAGTAATGTCCGTTGTTAGCATATAAATTTGTTAAATTTAAATGAAGATTTCATTTTAAATTTATTAAGTATACTTGAAATGTTTTAAAATGTTGATATATTATTTTTCAAGTAATATGACTCTATCAAATGTTTGTTTCAAATTATAAATGAAACATTTTAAAAATTTGAAATATTGATAAATTATTTATTAACTATATGGTTATTTGCATTTTATAATTTTAGAGTAATAGTTGATTAGATTTTTTTTAAAACTATTGTTTTGAATAGTTTAAAATTGAACTTTATTAAACAAATTTTTAAACAAATATGTTAAACAATATAATTTTAAAAGTACTGGTTTTAAGTTATAATTTTGATTATATTTAATTGTTAATAAATGAAATCTTTATTGTAATTATCTAATGTTATTCTCTTATTTTTATCAATTCTTATTCAATCGTTAATAAATAAAAATAAATTATATTACATTACATTAAAAAGAATTATATTATATTATATTATATTAAATAAATTTAAAAATAAATTATATTAAATTACATATATTTAAAAATAATTAAAATTATATAAGACAAATTTAATTTGAATTTTTTTCTGAATTTTTACTCTACCCAAACTTCATTCGAATTATATAGTTACCGAATTCGAATTCAAACCTCGTGACTTAGATTGGTTGTATCGAACATTAATAGGTCGGTCTTTTGGTACAATGACAACTCTAGCCTTTCTAACAATTGGTATCAGAGCTTGGTCATAGGTTCAAATCTCGCAGGCCACAACGAATGATGTTGGGAGGGAGAGATTGTTGGTAGTGGGCTAGTGTCCCTCGCAAGATTCATGACATGGCTTAACTGCCTCCTGTGGCTCTATAAGACCATTGGTTGTATTGGGCATTAATACGTCAAACTTTTGGTGCAACGACAACTCTGGCCTTTCTAACAGGAACCACTCTTTACAAATAGGCAAGGTGGTAATGCACTCTTCTTTGGAGAAGTTTGAGGTGTAATACCTTTTCCGTCCTCTACGAGTATGCATTGTGAATCCACCCTTTGCGAGTAGGTATGGTGGATGTCATGGAAAAAATTCAATGATTTTGCTTGACCCTTTAGGAGTAGCCATGGTGAATGTCATGACGGCATCGCATTAATCATGATGACATCATGTAAGTGATTCCGTGATGAACACTTGGGTTCATATTCATTTCCATCCTTTGGGAGTAGCCATGATGGACGTACTTGTGCTTTATTCACTCATGGGAGTAGCGATAGTGGATGACATTACGTTGAGTGGTTTCATGATGGGCACTTGTGCACTTGTTCTTCTCATATGTGGGAGTAGCGATGTTATCTTGTTGACTGATTTCATTATGTGCTTTTTTTCACCCATGGGTGTGGACATTGTGACTATCGTGTTGAGAGATTTCACAACATGAGAACTTAAAAAGGTTCCTCCCGAGCTAAGAGGGAGTGTTGATGTTTTATAGCATTGGGTATAATCATTGTTAACTGTATACAACAACAGCTGTGCTAAGGTTGTAGTCATTTTATATTAAAACTATAATTGCTGCAAGTGATTATTTAAGGAATTAGGTTACATAAACATCGACTAACTAAATAGTGATGATTGAAGATGGTGAGGTTGCAGTTAATATTAATAATCAGATTTGTGATTATCAAAGGTGTGTTACTTAGCCTTTAATGGATGTGATCCATTCATGTGACTCTTTGTATTGGTATAAGAAGTCATATTGTCTTCCCAGACTACTGAAGAGATTGATACATATCAAAGACAGATATACACAGCGACCATAACATATAAATCACTGAAGATATACTGCTGAATGCATAACAACGACATTAGTACACATTGAAGAATATACACAGCAATCTTTTTTATTATCAGATTATCATGGAGGGTATTATAAAAACTGCAGAGAGCATACTGAAGGAGATACAAAGACTTTCAGATCAGTGGCTATATATTATATCTCAGACATTGAAGTCACAGTATATATATTACCGCAAAGAATTATATATATCTCACTGAGGATAACATATATACAGATTGAGATTGCAGTATCGCAGAGGATAATTTATATATTGTCTTAACAAATTTTAATTAGACCTTGAACATTTTAATAATAATATCCAGAGATTCTTTAGTGAGTTTTTCCCCTTCCAAGGTTGAAGGTTTCCCAAGGTACATACTGTATATTTTGTGTGAACTAGTTTAAAATCTGCATTCCTTTACAACCTGATCATAAAATCAACACAAACATTATTTAGAAATTTCTTTTGAAACTTGGGGAACTCCTGTAGAACTTTATCATACACCATTGTATAAGTTACGTTTTATTTCCCTCAACCACTATATTTGGTTGACAAAAGCTAAAACAAAAAATATGCACCAGGACTGATACTTTTCTACCTTTCACATAAAAGTGTACAGGTTTTTTGTAGCAGAATTATCTTATCAAAGGCCAACGAGGAACTTAAAAGAAGAGAAACGCTGAAAGGGATTAAGATATCCACATGCACTAACGTTTTATCAATTGATTTAAAACTAGTTACCTTTGAGTTCTCTTGCACTATATTTTTAGCGAACATTTCCATCTTGGTTCTCACTTACCATCTTTAGCTGATTGTGGTTAAAATTAAACTATTGATGTGATGATGATGATTATCAAATATCAATATAATTAATCTTTCCTTTCATTTACATTCGTTTTTGTAATTCAAAATGTTAATTTCATTTTAAGCATTTCAAATTATTAGATGTTGTAAAGTCATTGTGTAGTTGAAGATTTAAATATTTTTTAATATTCATCTCCAAGAATCCATTTGCTTTTTCTTAAAATATGGCATCCTAATACCAATGCTCCTCAAGGAGGCTTTCCTTAATTAAAATGACCTCGTCCCCATAGGAGAAATTTAAGGATCCAAGGATGTGTAGGAAACATCCAAACCCTATCCCCTTTTCTATCAAAATTAGGAAATGTCTTTTAGCACATCAAAATAATTGCAAGGTATGTTTCGGTTTGGGTAGGGGATGTCCAAATGTTCCTCATCCAAGGGACTTATAGACATTCCTCATTCTTGTAGAGACCTTGTCCATCCCCTACCATACCCAAGGATATTTTAGTTACTTTAGAGAAAAGCATACAACCTTTTAATGCTTGATTAGTTCATAACATGTTCATTTAGGATATACCAAAATAATGAATATGGTGTGCACCATGAAGATCTGTGTGGTTTTGAAGGTCTTGATTTCGGCTTAGTGGCAAGTGCTCCACTGGATTGTCTCATGATAGGGACCACGCTAAGGCTAATGCCCTTGGACTTAATGAGGTGTTGGCCCAACTAGGCATGTTGCCTCTTGAACCCATTTGGAGCATTGTTCCCAAACCCCCATCAAACCATAAGTCTAACCAAGTAATAGATCAATGACGGATCATTCAATGTTATCAAGGTATAATTTCTAGGTTGAATGCTTTATCAATATTATCTAATGAATAATTAAGATTTCCTTTTTTAAGCCACCCCCTATTACCCCCTAAGAAATGGCCAAAATGTCCCCGTACCAAAAACATGTCCTTGCGTCCCCTACCATCCCCATCCCCAAAACTTGAGAGAGCAGAGCTTAATACCCATCCTCATCTACCATAAGAATATTAGTTCTTGTCTCCTAGAAATTGTGTTATAAATGTAGGTTCAGGTGTGCATTAATATTAATGTTGACCAAAGTTATACCCCTTATTTGTACAATTTATTATTAACAATTTAGTAGTATAACACAATGCCTCTAAGGCTAGAAGCATACTTCAAGTCCAATTCAAAATTTTAACCACCTTGCTAAATTCCATTTCTATTAGTAAATGGCATGTCATCATAGGACTCATTACCTTCAACTCAAGAGGAAACAACGACACTTGTTAAATGAAACCTATAGCATTCCATCGCGAATCTCAAATGTAAATATCACCCTTGACTATTGCAAAAGGGTGAATGCATGGCTTAATAATGTTCACAAAGCATCTAGAGTTAATGATATTAAGCTAGACCATCCTAAGAGCTAGCAAGGTGCTCCTCTGTAACTTCTAAGGTCAACATCTAGTTGTAGAGAATTATCAGGAAATGTGTGTTTGCCTCACTTCCTGGACCATAGGACAAGGGCTAGAAGTCTCTCTACATTGAATTAGATCAAACTTGTGTGGCCTATAGTTAGCATGACCAAGAGGTGGTCACATAGTTTGGAGAGGTTCGATGATTTCTGTAATCTTAATGATTTTGCATCCACTATATGTGAATAATAGTTTACAAACGATGCTTAGCGGCCTCCGTATCATGAAAAAATGGAAGGAGGCAATCTACACAATGGCTGTGAAGGTCCCCAATATGGATCTATGTCTAAAAGTGATAACCATTTGAAGAGGGTCAGGCACCTCTTATCAAGGTTGCAGAAGTGTCTCAACAAATCTAATTTTATGCATGATACATGAAGATGAAGTGCTCAATTTCCACCTCTTGGAGGGAACAAAGTTGATCTTTCCTCTTCTTACGCAAGATATGGTGATTCTACTCAATTATTAAGTAGTGGGAGCACATTCTCATCTTATCAAGAAAGATCATGAACCCAATGATATTGGAGATAGTCAATTCAAAATCTCAAATGATGGTGCCATCAAAATCCATAAGAAATTATCTACAAAAATTTCTGCTTGTACTTGAGAGGCTGCAGTGAAAAGATCAACAATGTGCGAATGTTCAAACTCCAAACAATATATGTTGTCTCCAAAAGTTCAATCAATCATCTCCTTCAAAGGAAGAATACCTAGAAGAAGGCATCCAAGACATAGAACTCAAGGGAGCCAATCAATAGAGATGCCAATGGATGGAAGAAGCAAAATAGTCTCAATAGTCAACTTGTCAATAAAACAAAGGGAGGCAATTCTCATAGAAGATAGAATGTTAAATATGTTATCTTTCACAGCCTTGTGTTGGATAATACAGGGACTTAAGTCTTTTGAATTTTTAATAACTAAAGTGGTCTTGTAAATAGTCTACAAAGAGAGGAGTTGGGCAGTAAACCCATTTTGAACAATGTGTGACTGAATAATTCATCTACAATAGGACATACACTAAAGCATGATAATTGGAAGCCTCTTAACACAACCTCAATTAATAGATCTGAGATCGGGCCACCAAATATTCAATTTATAAATAATTTTGGATTTAATAATTGCATTGAAGAGGCACACCTTCTAAGGAATGCCTTTGAGATGGATCTTAAAGCATTGATGCTCCAAAATTGAAGGTGGAGCATTCTATTGCGAAGATTGTAATGTCTCCTCAAGCCTAAACAATGGGGGTGACTGTTAGACTATGGCCAACTTCTTGTAGGCTAATTTCCGAATTGGTAAAGGTAAGGGAACTCCACAGATCATGGTTTATGTTGGTTTGGTATTTCTTGGTGGTTGTTGGTGGATTCAAGCCCAGCTGGCATTCTGAATTATAGTTACACTTTCTGTAACATTTCTGGACTTTCTGGGGTGTTCTCCAAACTTCTTGGAGAGAACACCTTTTTTTTGTAAGTCTGAGTTGGTAGCTGTTTGCATCCCATTGCCTTAGTTGCACCCTGACATGCTCTGGTTGAATTTGCTATGCCTCAACAATGCTTTCTCCCAACAGGATGGGAGTGTGTAAAATATACACTAAAGTTCTACTGTTAGTGTTATATTATTTTACTTTAGTTTTTTTTTTTTAATAACATCATGTTGCCTCCCTGAAGTAGACACCTAGGGGAAGGCAACTTACACATGAGACATTTTAATATTTTGAAAAGTGTTTTGGGTGGGAAATGTATTATTATAAATTTCACTTTCAGATTTCTGAGTTGGCATCTTCTGTAGATTGGAGGCTGATTGAGAGGAGCTGAGCATATAATGAAGTGGTTTTAATGTTTGGTGGTAGCAGTTTATGCAGAGATAGTGGAGTCTTGGCAGATATATTTCTGCTTCAACCTGCAATAGCTAGCAGCCATCTTGAAACTCTGAATTTACTGTTATAATAGACCTGCATGATATATATCATGTCCATTTACAAGGTGTTTCTTGTGTGTTTCATGTGATAATCTATTTTATGCAATGAAATGTCAATTTTGAATGTTTATCCTGCAAGAAACTTGTAATAGTAGATATATATGCACATTCAAAACCAATATCAGAACTTTATGACCAAAGTATGACTTTTGGGCAATGTGCATGTTTATATTGTGATTCATTGGGTGAAAAAAAGAAGTAAAATTAGGGGTGATTATTAAAAACACAATTGTAGCATATGCTTCAGAGCAACACACTATCTAGTAACTTGGCATCCATATATATCCAATGAGTTGCAATCTCAATTGCCTTCTCTTTGCAGAGAAATTGAAATCTAGAAAGAGCATCCCTGGAGGTGCTGAAGACCACGGCCTTAGCATTACAATTACTTTGGTTTACTGCAAGCTAAAATCTTAATAAAACAAATCAAAAGCATCAATTTATTTTTTGTAGGCTGTCCATATATGGAGGAGGTGGATCATATCATTAAGGACATTAACAAAACAACATAATGATAACAACTTGATGTATAGTACAGCTATAATTAATTTGTATGCTACCAGAAATACCTTCAATTTCATCTGTGTAGATAAGCATTGGAGATATACCAATTTCACTTTAATGGTTGTCTCAACTAAGTAAGAAAAACATAAAATAGGAATTGCCTAACAAGTAACAACTATCTTGCAGACTAACATTACAATGCTACAGAAGGAATTTAGTACAAGAACTATGTAGTATGGTAAAAAGCTTCAATAAAACGGCTTCTCTCAATTCCCCTCTAACATAAATGATTAATCATTTTTTTCAATTATCATTTATCACTTTGTTATAATTATTAATTTTCCAATACGCTTCTTTGCATGTCTTCTTTGCTAAGGACATACGAAAATGAAGAAGCTAAGAGAGGGTTCCCAAGTGGTGGTAATTTGGCTAGCTATAACTTCTTTTGGGAGATCTTACAATGGGATGGTCCTTATTTTAGGATCCATCCAATCAGATTTAAAATTCATATTATTTTCCTTTATTTTAATAAATTATTTTTTGTTTGAGGTAGAACTTACACTGTAACATCTCTCTTGCATTTGAAGTGCTCCAATAAATGTTATCAAGTTGCAAGTGGCATCTGCCCAGGTCTTATTTTATAATTTTCCAACTTAGTTACCCGTATATTTTATTTGTAATTATGCAATCCAACAGATTTGTCATTTCACTTCTTGGCATCTTGCAAGCCTAACTAAGTAATTAGCATATGTTGGAATGGATTTTATGTGCTAGTAGTTATATCCTATATGATTGCATCACTGATTTATCACATGATAGTGAATGTTTAAAACATAACATGATTTGAACCTAGTACGACTTCATGCAGATAAGGCACTATTAAACTTTACCTTAAACATAATTTATTACCAATATCAAACAGTCCAAGAGTGTAGTGTTAATCTTGGTTTTTTCCTTAAGTTCTCTACATTCTTTTTACCTCCCATAAGACCTTCCTTTATCTTATGGAGCCTTCTTTTAGTCGATAGTCTTTAATGTTTGAATACATGGGAGTTAAAGCAACTCATGTGTGAATCTAAAAGGAATTATACTTGAGCTACACTTCCTGCATTGTATCCTTATGGATTTTTTCAATCCCCCTACGTTTCATTGCAATAGAGGGTATTCCATTTGTAAAGTTTGATTCCATTCCTACAGCCTGAGAAATTTCCTGAGACAGCCTATGGACTCGATATTCTTTCACTCTCAATATCTGTAAGTATATTAAACTGAGGAAATACTTAGTGACCAAATTGTATCTCATTCTTCCTGATAGCTTGATCAAAGGGGAATAAGCATTGTTCATTTTTAGTCAATCAACTCATGACCATTATATTTACTGGTCCTGATTGTAAATAGCTACTCAAACAAATTACAACCCCTTTGACACACTTTCCTATTTACTAGTATAAGGAGTTAATGTCCAATTGGACCTATTAAAAAATTAGGGGTGACTTTCAGAGATCTTGGACACACTAATGGTAGATCAAAACTTATTATTGCAATTGTTAACATGGGGTCTGATATCAAATAATAATTGAAACTGGAGATCTAATCAAATGGATTGTCGTTCACATGGAATCTGGCTGATGCTGAAGTTATACTAGGTATTCTTGTAATGTCCCTAAGGAAATATCCTTGAATTAAAGGACGATTAACTTGAATCTTTATATAAATTACAATCTCAATTATATGGAATGGACAATATAATTCAGTTAATATCAACTTCAATTCTATCTCTAACTTAGTTAATTGGATTCCGTTTTAAGGGAATGGATCTTTAATAAATAAACTTATAGCTGTATCAGATATTGTAGAATAATCAGCAAAAGGACCTTCCTTATACTTGCTTATATCATCTGCCTATGATGGATGCCAATAATCTTCAATGGAGCATTCCTTAGGATAAATGGAATATGTTGAAAATCTGATTTGAATGGAACAAGATATTAATGAGGTGTTTGTTGGCATGGGTAGTGATATGATGTGGGAAGATTTTTAGAACTATATCCACCTCTGAAAATTCTATAGAGTTCTGGTTATGTATTTTGCAATAATAATAGATTGGTCTCTGATGGATGAAGTAAGTCCCTGCAATACCATTAATAAATTAGCCTTTACATAGTTCGGGTGACTCCTCAAATATAGAGAATGTGCAATATCAATTGAGTTGTCCATAAATACTTGATTTAATAGTGATTCTATAAGACTTTCCAGTTGGACCGCTTTCCTTATGTTTTCTTAGTGCTTATGTCCCCCTTGCTTTTCTCCTTAATTTTTCCTTTATATCTCTCGTTATCAAATGGTTGCAAGTTTTTGACATGCCTATTCTTGTCAACCAATTTCTTAACAACGTGACTTCCATTTTTAATTGGTTAATTTTTATCAATTAGACTACGTTCTTCTCTTAATCAATTTCTTAATTAATATCCTCCATGGATTGATATCCATTATGGAGACTGTCAATTCCTTTGTGCTATAACTGATTGGTCTGTTTTTGAGTTTTATATTAAATTGGGGGAATTTTAGCCTTCGTAGGGTATTCACCCGATACCATATATGACAGAGGTGTGAAGATGACCATTTTCTAAGATAGTCAACTGATAGCTAACATCACGTTTCAAAGATTTCCATTGAAGTCAGCAGTTTGGACATTCACCATATTTGGAATCATTTATTTTAATTCATATTGATTGAGTCAGTTTCCAGTCGATAATGATAAAATAAATTCTCCATGCGGCATAAGTACTCTCATCCATGACCAGGTCCTTAAGGTCAACATTAATATTCCAGGTTTATCAATCCTTGTTGAGGTGCTCATGTGGGCTATGCTATGTCTTCTGATTGATTTATTCCGTCCAATGATTTCCTCAGATGTCACTGGGAACCGGTTAAATAAGCCTCTTATTTTATTTGCTCCCGACTAGGTATTTACTATTATAGTTATCTTATTTCTTTATAAAATATCATAGTACTAGAAGAATTCACTATTTATCAATTATCAATATTAATTTTATATGATTCATTACTTATATGTTTTTATTCCCTCTGATTTTTCTTACACCTGTAGTTATAATTTAATATTATTATTTATTAATTTCTCTTTGATAGAGGGGACATTACAGTGCGCCCTTTTGTAAATTGCTTGTCCTTGAGCAATCTGAACTTGGTATCCACTTCAATCTTCAATTTGACAATCTTGAAACAAAAACTTCATTTTGATTATAATAACAATAGTTACCAACAAAATATGAAAATATGCCATCTTGAAATTAGAATATATTTACAATTATAAACATGTTAGATCTACAAATTGGATACTAAATTAGATTACTAGGGACAATACTAAGACACTTATCTTGATGTGTTGCAACACATTTGTACTCCGGTTGTGCACTAACTTGACCCCTGACGAGTCTTGCTAAGTAATCCTTATAAGCTTTGGTAAAGACTTTCTCCCTTCCAAATCTTATAGATACCCTCTCTTTGTATGCCTCTGTAATCCTTAGGAGAGACTTTATCTCGTCCTAAGCCTCTATGGACATCCCTTTAGGAGTATCTATCTCTATTTAATTCTTAGGATGGACTTTATTTCATCGTAGGCCTCTAAATATATAGTCTCTACTTGTAGCGGGGTGCCTTAGCAGTTCTCCCCTAATCATAGTGTGGTAGGGTGCCCTACTAGCGGTTCTCCCTTGACTACTATTGTAACAAGGTGCTCTCAACGGTTCTTCCTCAACTACTTCTGCAATAGGGTGCCCTTTAGTAGTTCTCCCTCACTTATAGTACAGTAGGGTGTCCTTATGGCGGTTCTCCCTTAACTGTAGCTATAATGGGGTGCCCTTCATGATTCTCCCTTTATTGCAGCCTGGGTCTCTTCTGCAATAGGGTGGCCTAGTGGTTCTCCCTTTATCATAGAACAGTAGGGTGACTTTCTTTCAGTTCTTCCTAATAGGCTTCTGCGATAGGGTGCCCTAGTGATTCTCCCTTAATTGCAGTCTTGGGAAGGTGCTAACAATAGGGTGCCCTAGAGGTTCTCCCTTAATTGAAAGTGCAGTAGAATAACCTTATAACGGTTTTTCTTTCTTGCTACTGCAATAGGGTTCCCCTGCCATTCTCCCTTAATTGCCACTCTTTCCATTGATTTAAATTAAATATTAAATTTTTGTTAATAATTATAAAAGAATTTACATATACGTATTGTTTAACATCCACATATCCTGATTAGGGTATGACTAAGGTTGAACTTCCTCAAAGCTCCAATGTTTTCTTATTCCCATGTTTTACTTAGATGTTGTTGAGATTCTCTTGATCACACTTTGCACTCTTGTCTGAAGTTTCTTCCTTGTTTGTTTCAGGTGTCGCTTGTATTTTATGAAGTTGACTCTTCTTCTCACACTTATGTCCAGGTTCCCAAGTTTCTGTGCATTTGAAACATATGCCTTTCTTTAATGTGTCCTCTTTTTGTTTTTGGGCTTCCTTGGTCAGGTATTGGTGTCCTTTGCTTCATTTCCCTTTGTAGAAATAACATTCTTTCTCCCTATGGTCTTTTCTTGAGTCTTATTTCTATAATCTGTTTTTGTTGAAAAATTCTTAGATCTTTCTTTTGAAGGGTTTGATTCTACCATTTTTTCTTTTTTGATGGGCTTCTTCCAAATTTTGAGGTTCATGTGGTTTAACAGAGTGCTTGGTGGAGTCTTTTAATCCTTCTATAAGCATATGAGTTAGTCTCTTTCGGGAAAGGTCTAGGACCATAACTGATAACTCTTGGAATTTGCGAGCATATTCTTCCACTGCTCTAGTTTGTGTGAGTTGAGTTAGTTCTTGGAAATACCATTTGATGTATTTATCATCAAATTTGTTCAGGAGTTTTGGGAGAATTCTTCATAGGATTTTACATCTTTATGTCTCAAAGAGATATGTCCATGGGTCCACCAATCATGTGCGACTCCCTCTAGATAGACTATAGCGAATTGGAGGGCATCTTCTTCCATCATGGGGTTTAGAGTAAAAAATGTGTTTAATTTTTCTAAACATTGGTGCGCTGTATTCTTTTTTGACACATCAAAATTTGGAATTGTTATTTTGTTGATTTTTTGTTTGAGTTCTTTGTTTACAAGCCTTCTGGATGTCTCCTTTCATTTATCTTCACCAAATTCTCTGAACGATACCACTTCTCAAATGTTAGCTTCTAGAGTTGCATATGCCCTTGCAATATTTTCAAACCTAGTCATTGGTTTCTCTATTCCTTCTTCTCTTGGTAGCTTTGCTCCACGTAAGAATGATGGTTGTGGTATTCCAGTTGCAGAAAACACATTATTATTTTCCGAGTGAGTGGAGCTAGTTTCTCTTGCCTGGTTGGGTTGTCTCAAATTGTTGATAGAATTTCCCATATCTTGCAATGCTTGGAGAAGTACTTGATTTGATTTTTCCATTTGATTCAATATAGTTTGGTTATTCTGCTCCATATAGGATCTCACCTCATTTGCTAAGTCGTTCATTGTAGTTTTCTTTGTTCTCTCGTAAGTTTTGTCGTCAGGAAAAAATGTAACGGGATGTACTTGTCGGGGTAACGGGATGTATGCATCAATGTATCGGGATGTTCTCGACGGGGTATCAGAAGGTTCTCGACGGTGTATCAGGAGCTTCCTGACGGGTTATCGGGAGGTTCCCGATGGTGTATCAAGATGTTCTCGACGGTGTATCAGGATGTTCCCGACAGTGTATCAGGAGCTTCCTGACGAGGTATCAGGAGGTTCCCGACGATGTATCAAGATGTTCCCGACGGTGTATTAGGAGCTTCCTGACGAGGTATCGAGAGGTTCTCGACGGTGTATCAGGATGTTCCCGACGGGGTATCGGGAGGTTCCCGACGGTGTATCGGGAGGATTCTGCCAGTGTATCGGGATGTGCGCTGTCAAGCCGACATGTATTGGGATGTATCCAGAAAGTTCTATTATTGTAGTAAACATGTTGTGTGTGGCCGACGGATACCTTCGAGAAGGTTCCTCGAACAATATTTATATCTCCCTTCGGGATCATTGTAATCATCATCATCAGAACCTAATGTAATATCTTGGCATATGCGAATCATAAGAAGTGTTCTGCTATTCAAGTTCGTGTTCATTATCTGTGTGCAATTCTTAATTAACTTATGCGGTAAACATTTGGAGCCGTTCCTCGATGGACCTGGAAAGGCAGGAGAATGAAGAGTAAATCCGAATCAGCTGAACAAGAATAAGAACAAGCTAAAAGACAAGGACGAAATACGCACCGCACATGGAGATTTGATTTTGGCGCAGGAAGTCGAACGCAAAAAGAGGTTCCAGAAGATTGCTGCAGATGGACGCAGAAGCGTGGAAGCATTGTTGGAGGAGACGCGACAGTGGGTGGAATTGGTGGAAGAGGCAAGGGAGGAGTTTTTTGAATTGGTGTTTGCCAAGGGAAGACAGTCCAGACGGAAGAGAATCGACTCGCATAGCTCGGAGTGCCGAAGGAGCAAGAGCATGGAGTGAACTCTTCGTCCAGGATCCACTTTCGGAAGGAATAGATTCACTTAACGGAGACCCTTCTTCACCAAACACAGCTGTCAGGATACCAAGTGTGAGCATCGGAATACCAAGCGTGAGCGTCGGGATGGCGGGACCAAAGGAGAAGTTACCTAAATTTGATGGTGATGGAGCAGCTGATCCCATCCGACATTGTAAAACCTGTGAAACGATTTGGAGAGCTAATGGCATAACGGATACAAATGAATGGATGAGGCAATTTCCAGCAACCCTACGGGGTGTTGCAATTGATTGGTTTACTGATACCGATCCACAAAAGTTAAACAGTTGGGATAACATTAAAAAGGAGTTCATCGCCGAATTTCAACTCCTATGCAATGATAATGAAATTGTAGCGGAAATTTTCAATACTAAGCAGGGGAAGAATGAAACAGTCCGAGCCTTCGCAAGGAAATTGAAGGACTTGATCAATAATATGGAGAATAAGCCAGCTGACGGGTTACAGAAACGATGGTTCATTGAGGGCCTTCACCCAAAGTTGCGGAAGAAGATGAAGATCGTGCCACCATCGACATACATTGAAGCATATAACCGGGCAATGAACTTGGAAAGTGAGCAGAAGACCAAGAAGAAGAAGAAGAATAGTTCATCTGATTCAGATGACGACGCCTCTTCAGGAGAAGATAGCAGTGATGATGAGGGTAGCAGCAAGAAGGTTCGTGCTCTTCAGAAAGACATGATTCAGATGATGAAGGAATTCAAGAACATGAACAAAGAAACTAAAGGCAATGAACTATGGTGCACGGAGTGCAAGAAGGAAGGCCATACAGAGGGATCCTGCCTGAAAGAGCAATTTTGCGAGATCCGCCAGATTATGGGACACTCGATAAAAGAATGTCCTTTCAATCTGAAAACAAGAACACTGCAGCAAGTGTTCTTGACACAGGAAGCGTTTGCAGGAAGTGGGAACAACAGTACAGAGGGTGCCACATTGGGCAGATATAGAAACAACCGGCACGGTCAAAACAACAATAGCAGCAACAACAATAATGGCAGGAGTCGAATTCAGTATGATGCGAATGGTCGGCCGATAGTTCAATGCCGCGCATGCAATCTGTGGGGTCACTTCGCTCGAGAGTGTACAATGGCGAACACACCGAAGTTGTTATGTAGATGGTGTGGACCTGGTGATCATGAAGATGCTAGGTGTCTGAAGTCGGGAGTAAACTTGATCACCATCGAGACGAATGAAGAAGAGGTTCTGACCATCACGCGGCAGCAAGCGAAAGTATACCCCAACTCGACGGAAGAAAAGAAGAGACTGGAGGAAGCACGGGTAGAGATCCAGAGAGCAACGTAGGTAGGAACGACACACCTGAAGGACACACCGAGTACCTTTGTATGGAACTGCGCAGAACAGAACATTGTACTGCAAATATTGCAAGCCGAGATACCCATTAGGATAAATGATCTGTTGCTCACTATGCCTCAGCTCCGATCGGCACTCGCAAACATCGTTTCCGCTACTAAACTCCCAGGAGAACATGGAAGGGAGCAGAAAAGTGGAGCAAGTATAGCAGACAAAAAGGAGAAGGAAAGTGGCACAAGTGCAGAAGATCCGATGCTGTTAGCCCTCTCATCCGAACGCCATCCGACAGTCGTCGAAATGGGAATTCTCGGGACTGTATTTACAGAAATGATTGTGGATTGAGAGTTTGGTGTTAATGTGTTGCCTGAAGACACCTGGAAAAGATTGGGACAACCGACATTATGGCCGCCTACATTCCAACTGTTAACAGCCGATCAACATGGAATCAAGCCATTGGGAGTCCTGACAGCACAACCAGTGACGATTGGAACACAACCATTCTTGTTGGATTTTGTCGTGATCCCACTGAAGCGGAGAGGATATGATGCCATTCTGGGCCGGGGGTGGCTGATACAAGCCAAGGCAAAACACATTGGAAGAAAAATAATTTATCACTTGAAAGCAAAGGTCGGAAGTATGTCATCGATCTACACATTCAAATGGTTGGAGAAGAAGCTCTATCGTCGGATTTCGAAGGAGAAGAGGATGAGAGGAGCCAGAGTATGGAACCCGATCAGGAGGGAGTCCTATGATTGGAAGGAGATGACAATTTGGATTCAGTAAATGGTCTTTACCACTGGCAGATAGAGGATTACGAGCTCTTTCGAAGTTTTAATATGCTAAGGATCGACGAAGGTAAGAAAGAAGAAGGAAATGAATGTCCGAAGGAACACAGAGAAGCCAAAGGAGGAAATGAAAGACCGAAGGAACACAGAGGAGCCGATGGAGGAAATGAATGTTCGAAACAACACAGAGAAGCCGAAGAAGGAAATGCGGGTATGACTGAAGCTGAAGGAAAGAACATACAGTACGAACCCGAAAGGAGGAAAGATTCCACTGTACGACCGCGCAGGAAGAAAGTATTATGTTGAACCACAGATATAGTAGAAAGGTGCCAGCAGCAAGGAAGACACATCATACGGTCCGCACAGGAAACAAAGCGGAAGGGTTTAATAAAAGTTGCAGCAGTACGGAGTGGACGTGTTATTGATGGATAGAAGGGGCAGCTGACGGAGTCCATGGTAGCGAGCTTCGGGAACGAATTGGGCGATATGGAGATGACGTAGAACAGGTGTAGCAGGTTTCAAATCGGACAGTGGGTGTTGAAGTACGACGATCGGAATGAGATCAAACCAGGCAAGTTCAAACTTAAATGGGTCGAGCCGTATCAAATTCAGGAAGTGGATGGTAACGGAGTAGTAAAACAATGGATGCTAGACGAAAAGGGAGTCGCCGACGCAGTGAATAGGTCGAAGTTGACTATCTACCATGATAATGCACCTCCGTGGATGAACAACTGAAAAAATGACTATAAGTACTGTATATATGTAAATATTGTACATATGTCAGACAAGGAGCAGTAGAAAAAAAGGGGGGGGGGGGAAGAAAGAACGAAAAAAGAAAAGAAAAAAAAAGACATTGTACGGTCAAGTGACCATACGGCCTTAGGAGCAGGCGATACACACTGTACGGTATTCTCAAGTTCATCACCGTACGACATTAGAGGTTGTGTTACCATACGACGCCCCTAGTCCTATCACCGTACGAAATTCCTTGCCATTTTGAAATATGTTTGTGCAATGAGCTGTACGCCTTCCTTACTCATGGCAGTATTCAAATTAAACACCGTACGACATTACATTCATTGTACGACATCCTAGATGAAGCACCGTACGTCATTTTGGCCTGAGTACTTTCACCACCGTACGGTGTAGAATTTGTATTTGAGATCGTATGACGTTAGGGTATACCATCGTACGGCTTGTTGAAGGTGACACCGTACTGCTTGCAGCAAGGACACCGTACGGCATGAACACGTCCTCTAGAAGCCATGTCCTAGTACGACGTAAGGTATTGGAAGGACTTGCATACGGTGGTTAGTGAGGAAGTGAATCACAACATTACAAAGTCCTCCAGGAAGGCGGTATGCAGGCCAAAAGTAGGGTAAGAGGAGGTTTTCCTTAAAAAAAAAAAAAAAAAGTCGACAAATCAAGAATGCTCAGAGTGAGTAACAGATGATGTTAAAGGGAAGGGGAAGTATTAGCGATTGCCAGAAAGAGTGTGGAATCAAAAGAAATTGCAGAAATAGTGTGTTCCATGCAGTTTTGTGTGGGTTTCAGAGTGCTAATTTGGTCTGGGGAGTTGCTTCAGAACCCCGCGGGGGCGCTGCCCCTCGAACTCGCTGAGGGCGTTGCCCCTTGGACCCCCAGTCGTTGCGGATATCAGTCGTGAAGTGTGACCAGTTGAGAAGACTTGAAGCTGCTACAAGCATGGATTGTCTGTGTACCAGAGGCACTAGGAGTAGGTGTTGGCCGAGAGGTTGTCTTGGCGGATGCGTAGAGAGCTCGGGAGGAGTCAATCATCCAGTTGAAGGCACTTCAGTGACACTTGGCTCAGTGGACCCAGAGTTGGAAGCAGACTAAGCAGCATGGGTGGCTATCAAGGTCAGCTAAGGAGACAGTTTTTGTTGTCTAGTCGTCGGGAGACGACTTTTCTTTTTGGGGGGGATGATGTCGTCAGGAAATAATGTAACGGGATGTACCTGTTGGGGTAACGGGATGTATGCGTCAGTGTATCGGGATGTTCCTGACGGGGTATCGGGAGGTTCTCAACGGTGTATCAAGAGCTTCCTGATGGGGTATCGAGAGGTTCCCGACGGTGTATCAGGAGGTTCCCGACAGGGTATCGGGAGGTTCTTGACGGTGTATCAGGATGTTCCCGACGGTGTATCAGGATGTTCCCGACGGTGTATCAGGAGCTTCCTGACGAGGTATCAGGAGGTTCCCGACGGTGTATCAGGATGTTCCCGACGGTGTATCAGGAGCTTCCTGACAAGGTATCGGGAGGTTCTTGACGGTGTATTAGGATGTTCCCGACGGGGTATCGGGAGGTTCCTGACGGTGTATTGGGAGGATCCTGCCAGTGTATCAGAATGTGTGCCGTCAGGCCGACATGTATCGGGATGTATCCAGAAGGTTCTATTATTGTAGTAAACATGTTGTGTGTGGCCGACAGATACCTTCGAGAAGGTTCCTCGAACAATATTTATATCTCCCTTCGGGATCATTGTAATCATCATCATCAGAACCCAATGTAATATCTTGGCATATGCGAATAATAAGAAGAGTTCTGCTATTCGAGTTCGTGTTCATTATCTGTGTGCAATTCTTAATTAACTTATGCGGTAAACAAGTTTGCACAAGCCTTAACTCACAGGACGACAAGATTATGCTCTGATATCACTATAATGTCCCTAAGGAAATATCCTTGAATTAAAAAGGACAATTAACTTGAATCTTTATAAATTACAACCTCAATTATATGGAATGGACAATATAATTCAGTTAATATCAACGTCAATTCTATCTATAACTTAGTTAATTGGATTCAATTGGATTCCCTTATAAGGGAATGGATTTTTAATAAATAAACTTATGGCTGTTGTACCAAACGAATTTTCTATATAGAAAAGAAAAGAAATAAAATATGTTTTTAAGTAGAAATGAAAATAATACATAACATAGAGAGATTAACATAACATCTTATAATCCATTTCATGAAATATCAACTAAATAATGATTAACTGAAGTAACGATTCACTGAAATAACCATTTCCTAATCATTCTTTATATACAAGTAAAGTAGATTACTGCCATTTTACTATAATGTAAGAGGAAAAAAATGCATAGCAGGGATATAGAAAAAAATACCAAAAGTAATTGGTGAGTCTATAACTAGTTGTGCAAGCCTTGGCTTTTGGGTAAGAGGAGAAGCATTCACTTATGCTTAACCTCCCAATTGCGGACCATATCCATCCCCACACAATCTTTTGAAAAGAAAGGCCCTCCCTACCTTGGGACTAGGTTTGGGGTACTACTAGTCTAGCCATCCGAGCAATACCGATGTTTAGAATGTCTGCACAGTTATGGACGGACATGTTTGAATAACTAGCACTACCGACATCATGTGATCTTAAGAAGGCAAGCATGCCTTTAATGACCTTGGACAAGGTTTTTGGATGGGTTTCTGTTACTCGATCACCACCGCTCGACTTGACAATAGGAAAACAAGAAATATGGACATGCATGAGCTATTAATGATTCATTTTAAAAATAATATATAATTGTTATGTCACATCTGATTCTGTTTCATGTTATTGCAAATTTCTCTCTCTCACCTCTTCACCCTCTTCCTTAGCCATACAGCCGGGTGAGTCCCAGGTGTTTAAATCTTAGAGTAATCCAACTGTTTCCGCTGAACCCTAGCTGGTGTCAGAATATTACATATTTCAGTATGTCATATCATAGTCTCTATGACTTAAAAAATGATCTTAATGGGCTTGCAAGGAAATATAATTTGATTCTGATATACTTAGGTAAAACAAAGATGTATGAACATGTCATGTACATTTGGTCTTGACTCAACATAGAGAGATTAGACTCATCGAATATCCATTCGATTTTGCAATTCAAAAGTAATGTACTGAATTTCATGGACACATTCCTTTCTGCTGTAAATTCAAAAACAGTTTAAAAACATATAGCAATCTGAAAATGGAAGGCTGACCACATAACCTAGTCTGAAAATAGAAGACATGAGCCTTGGCTTGATTCTAAGCAGCCAGTTCCGTAGACATGAGCAATTCGAATGCAAAACTTAGAGTAGATATGAATCATGACTGGTCTGAATCACTTGCAACAAAAGGGTAAAATAAGGAAATAATGTAGGAGAGCAGAGGTAAAATCGTGGGAAAAGAATGTCTTTGGCCTCTTCCGACTTCCATAAATAAGGAGGCATTCAAAAATATCAAAGGCTTCCAAGAAGCCGTAACTCTTGAGCAGTTTTAAAAAAAGAGAAGAATTGTCTTCTTGCACCATCGATAACATATGCCAAGTGTATATTTCCGCCTCTTATAAGGAAAATAAATAAATATGGAAGAGAACTCGAAGGTTACTGAAAAGGATAATTTATAAACACATATATTTACTTGCACTTATATATTTTATTAAGATGGCATCATATTTAATGTTTATTCATGGTTGTGCCTATTAAGTATGTATATCTAAATACATGTTTCACATGAAAGATTATTTTATC
Source organism: Cupressus sempervirens (assembly GCA_028749045.1). Classification (NCBI taxonomy): domain Eukaryota; kingdom Viridiplantae; phylum Streptophyta; class Pinopsida; order Cupressales; family Cupressaceae; genus Cupressus; species Cupressus sempervirens. The sequence continues at coordinate 278,116,897 of CM053792.1, read as the reverse complement.
TTCTTATCCACTCATCGTGTTCACGCATTTAAATGTACGTATTTTAATAGATATAATCTTATATAAATAATACTATAGTGTCACCTTATTTTTATATCTATGTGCACGTACATAAATATGTATTATATTGAAGGGATGGAATGTCAACCAAAAGCTATTAGAGGTATGTATTTAATTAAGTTAAAATTATTAATGTTTTTAATGTTTATCTAATAGCTCGTGCATGTCCAATGATTGTATCCTGTTATTCAAGTCGTTAGGTCCTTACCAAGATAGTTAGAGGTCATACTTGTCGACCAGATAAATGGACAAAGGTAGTACCCCATTCTGTAGATCCCGTTAAGCAATGCTTCTCCCTTTTGTCTACCCCTACAATCACCCATGCAACAATTCTCCACAATATTACCAAATTCCATGATAAATCCATAATAACATTTAACATTGATATTAACAAGGCATTTAGTTAATAACCATAATTCTAAAACCAAGCAACTGCTAACTACTATCATCATCATATGACAAATAATGGATAACGACCATCATCATTAAAAGTTAGACAAAATAATTGAAGACAAACAATTTCATAGGATACAACGGTTATATTTAACTACCCTTTTCACATGAATAGGAAAGAAAAACCCATTCAACTCAACAGCTATAATTATTAAAAATTAGGTCAAAATTTGGGATGTAATAGTTGTATCAGTTATTGTAGAATAATCAGCAAAAGGCCTTCCTTTACTTGCTTATAATCATGTGCCTACGATGGATGCCAATAATCTTCAATGGAGCATTTCTTAGGACAAATGGAATCAGTTGAAAATCTGATTTGAATGGAACAAGATATTAATGATGTGTTTGTTGGTATGGGTTGTGATATGATGTGGGAAGATTTTCAGAATTATATCCGCCGCTGAAAATTCTATAGAGATCTGGTTATGTATTTTGCAATAATAATAGAATTGTCTTTGATGAATGAAGCAAGTCCCTACAACATCTTCAATAAATTTGCATTTACATAGTCCGGGTGACTCGTCAACTATAGAGGATATGCAATATCAATTGAGTTGTTTGTTAGTACTTGATTTAATAGTGATTTTATAAGGCTTTCCAGTTGTTCTACTTTCCATATGTTTTCTTAGTGCTCACGTCTCCCTTGCTTTTCTCCTTGATTTTTCCTTTATATCTCTCCTTATCAAATGGTTGCAACTTTTCAACATGCCTATTCTTGTCAACCAATTTCTTAACAACGTGACTCTTCCATTGTTAATTGGTTCATTATTATCAATTAGACTATGTTCTTCTCTTAATCAATTTCTTAATTGATGTCCTCCATGGATTGATATCCATTATGGAGATTGTTGATTCCATTGTTCTATAAGTGTTTGGCATGTTATCATCCCCATTCATCTGTTTTTGAGTTTTGTATTGATATATCCCCATTTTAAGATAGAATTTTAATAATTAATAGATAATACAATGTTATTAAATAAATAATAAAGTTATATTAAAACTAATACCAAAATATATAAAAATGAAAATAATATTTATTTAATCTATATTATTAATAAAATAATATTTAGTATGATATTTTAAATGATTAAAAAATAATTAAATTTCAATGAGTAAAGAAATAAATAAAATTAAATACAAGAGACAATATTGTAGAAAATATGTTAACTTTCTAAATAGAATTTAATAATAAATAAAATAAACACAAATAAGTAAGTAAATAAATAATATAACATAGAATAATATAAATTAACTAAATCTAATAAAAAAAGTCAAGAGATGTTTAACAAATAGACATGACTCCTTAAAATTAAGATATAAAAGGGAGGAGAGTTTATTTTAGAGAGGAGAAAAAAAGGAAGAGAAAAAGAGAGGAGTTTAAAGAGGAAAAATGGAAGAGGAAAGTAATATGAAGAAAATAAGGAAGTGACTTTCTAAAGAGGTATCAATGGTATTGAAAGGATGCGAATCTTTGAAAGGGTCATAATTATGAATAGTTGTGACTCTTCAAAAATATTTTGATTATAAAGTATTTGGACTTTTCCAAAGGATTTTAGTTATGAAGTGTCGTGACTTTTTGAAAGGATTATAATGATGACGTATTGTGACTTTTCAAAGGATTTGTATTATGAAAGGTTGTAACTCTTTGAAAAAGAGAAACAAAATAGTATATTTTGTCCTTTCCTCATAATTAGAAAATGAAGAATTTTGGAAAGTAAATATAGAGTTCAGATAATCTAGAAGGAATAATGCATTGAAGGACCAACTAAGGATAGAGCCACATGGACCAAAGAAAGAAGAAGGTAAGAAAGGTATGTTTATGGATTATATTTGTTTAATTATATTTATGAATTTATTTATATTAATGAATCATACTTGTGGATAATATTGTGTTAACCTATGAGGTTAATACCAAGGTTACCAATGTTACTTGTGGTATGGAGAGATATTTAAGATCTCCATTGTCTGCCATGGTCGAGTGTTGATATCGTAGCATGGAGCATGTGAGATATTTAAGATCTCCATTGTCTACCATGGCCGAGTGTCAATATCATAGCATGGAGCATGTGAGATATTTAAGATCTCCATAGTCCACCATGGCCGATAATCGACCTACCAAAATATTTTGAAGTTGTCAACATATGCATATGTGAGTAGCCTTGGATAGAGGATGCCCGTCTAAGAAGAATCTTAAGGGGTGTGCTCTCGAGAAGACGACAAGGTAGCTATGAGCTAGGAAGCCCGACTTGGAGACGTCCTTAAGATAGTGGTCAAATTAGAGGGTAGAGTAAAATAGTTAGTTTTGTTATTGTTGTAATTCTAACCATTATTTTGCAGGAATTAGTTGTCTCAAATTAACCCTAATAGTGGGGACATTACATATATTAAGTTGGGGGAATTTTAGCATAGTAACGAGAATCACGGCGATTCACGCGATTTGGCGATTTGATTCAAGCCAACCGATTTTTTGTGAATTGGTGTATCGAATCAATGATAAAGGGTTTATGAAATAAGTTACTAAATATCAAGGATTCTTAAAATTTGCCGATTCGTGGATGATTCGATTTCGATTCATGGCCGATTCATGATTTGATTCAGCCTTGCTGATTTTGATCCAATTCCAATTCTCATTACTTTGAATTTTAGCCTTCGTAGGTATTCACCCAATACCATATATGATAGAGGTGTGGAGACAACCATTTTCTAAGATAGTCAACTGATAGCTTATGTCATGTTTCAAAGATTTCCATCGACGTTGGCAGTTTGGACATTCACCATAGTTGGAATTATTTATTTTAATTCATATTGATTGAGTCACTATCTCCAGTCGATATTGATAAAAGAAATTCTCCACACGGCATAAGCACTCTCATCCATGACTAGGTCCCTAAGGTCAACGTTAATATTGCATGTCTATTGATCCTTGTTGAGGTGCTCATGTGGGCTATGTTATGTCTTTTGATTGACTCATTCTGTTTAGTAATTTCCTTAGATGTCATTGGGAACCGGTTAAATGGGCCTCTTATTTTATTTGCTCCCGACTAGGTATTTACTGTTATAGTTATCTTATTTATTTATAAAATATCATAGTGACTAGAAGAATTCACTATTTATCAATTATCAATATTAATTTTATATGATTCATTACTTATATGTTTTTATTCCCTCTGATTTTTCTTACACCTGTATTTATAATTTAATATTATTATTTATTAAATTCTCTTTGACGGGATATTACAATTCTTCCAGAATCCAAACTACATCGTTTTACAGTATCAGACCTGACAACTCACAATATGCTAAAGAATTCCAAAAGGGTCTTTAAAGCGTAATTCATTAAGCCACCAACACAATAGGGGGTGATGGAAGTTGTGTCACCAATCATAAGATCAAATTTATAAATTTGCTATTCTTTGTAAATGTCCTTGTGGCATTTTCTGTAAGACAAAAGTGTGCACTTTATTAACTGTAGATGCCAACAAAGTGAAGGAGGAAGCAAGGCTGTACATTAGTTCCGCATCACCCCACCAAAAGTACACACATTTCATTTCAATATCAGTTCTCCTTTCTAGGTTAAATATGTTGCTTTTTGGTGTCATGCATTTTTCATGCTTGATCTTTTATTAAATTTTTAACACAATCTTATGTTGCCAATATCATCCAAACTTACGGGTAGAAAAACTACCTAACATAGTGGATCAAGAAAGGCGATAAATCTTACACTTCATATCCACACAGAAATATGTCAGGCCATAGGGAATCTTGACTATGAGCTTCTATTGATCATCCATTTCTCCAAGAAAAGAACCGCTAGAAGAGACCAATGTTTTGGAGATAATTCAAAGGATTCTTAAGGTTATATTACTAGCAGGATATCAAAATGTGATTTGTCAGCTCATGCTCTTCTAAGCAGTGCAGAAAGGCAGGAATGGCATAAGTGCAAATGCCTATTTCAGCTTCCACTTTCAAAAACTCAATGTCCCAAAAAGAGATCACAACCCTGTATTACTGATAACATATATTTTTTCATGCTTTACATTAATATCTGTTTTGGTCAATCAAAAATCACACCTTTCCTTTGATTGTTTAACATTCATACTGCCTTCAACTAATCAAAGACCAACTTCAATTTCCTCTGAATAATATTCCTTCACAAACTATCATACAGTTATTTACACTCCCTGATATGTTTTCCTAATGTCAGCTTAGGGGGATGGTTTTTCTTTTCTATATAAACATTTTTCTGTAAGTATGTTAAGGTATCCAGATACGTAGCAAGTGATTTTCTGTGGTACTAATATCTTTGTCCATTGAGATATATTAATTCTTTCAAAGAAAGCTTCACACCTTCTCAAGATTAACCATTGGAAGTAAAGCACAAAATTTCAATATCCTCCTACTGCTTGTTCCGTCTCTTGCAACCTATTTGAACTAGAAATTATTGTCTAATGATATAATAAGGCAGAAAAGTACTTTGTTTTATGTTTTTAATAACCTCATTCATCTTTTGTAAAATCATGGAGGACTATGTATATCTCGTACTTATTGGTAACTGTTGTTTTTATACATGTGATTATAGCAGAACACTACCTGTGGTCATAAACAAGTCATTGAAATTGGGGACAATGTAAATGGGGCAGCCCTTGCTCTCATTCGGTACAAAGGAAAGCTATACAGTGGCCATTCGGATGGTTCTATTAAGGTGGAAAATATCATTATTTCTCCCTATATTTAAGTTTTAGTAGGGACATTAAAGCATATGTTGATAAATGTGATATTAGTTTAGTAGTTTTTGCAAACATTCAGGCTGAAATCTTTCGTTTTTAATTGTAAAAAGACAACATGTTCAATGCATATGGAAATTTGTTTTCATTTTTTACCCTTGGCACAAAACTGGTACTCATACTTGAAATCTAACATTCAATGCCTCTTTGAAAAGGTATGGGAGGTCAACTGTAAACCTTTCCAGCTTGTGCAGCAGGTTAGGGAGCATAAAAAATCAGTGACATGTTTTTCATTGCTCGAGCCTAGCAAGTGTCTTATTAGTGGATCTGCAGATAAAACTGTGAGGGTAATTATCTTCCTTAATAGTTCTTGATTCCTTAACATGAATATAATCAATGAGCATTAGTTTGTCAGCATAAATTGCTGTTGTCATCCTGTTGAATACAAGTTGTGCTCTTAGAAATTTTGATGTATGAGTCACTGCCTTGTTTAACATGATTGTGTCATTGTGTCAAACAGATTTGGAATGGTCTACAGGGGAAATTGGAGTGTATAATAGTCATGGACATAATGGATTCAATTCATGAGGTGGATTCCCATGGCGAGATGCTTTTTCTAGTCACCAAGAGTTGTGGAGTTAAGGTCTGTACTTTCTCAAATTTACAGGCAAATGCTTTGCTTGAAACAATGATAGGAATCCCAGATTTATGTTGAGAAGTAGTAACCATCATTACCATGAAGTAGTATACAATATTGGTGCAATCTGTTGCTTACATTTACCTGGATTTAAGTCTTAGTTTACCAAGTTCAAAAGATGTCATGAGACGAAAGTTATGTAGGTATAACAAAATATATTTCTCAATGCAAACATAATAACATTGCTTATAAATATATAATAAATATAACATTAATGTATGTAATCTAATAATAATCCTTATTATTAAAATAACAATGTTAACTATAATTTATAATCTTAATCAGTAATACAATAGCTAAGCATTAATCAAACTAATAAGATTAATTGAGGCGCTTAATCAACTGCCAACAACAATGCAAATTATTATACAAAAATCACCGTTGTCAGAAATAACAACAATAAATTGATTTATAATATTTCAACCCCTTACTCTTATTAATTAATGTTTCAAATAATATTAATAACATTATTCAAATAGTAATATATATATCTTATAGTCAATAAATCTAAATTATAATAAACATATCATGACAAGACTGATCGGGGGCCCCAACGAATGGATGTCATCTTTAATGTTGTCCCATCCCCCATTATACATTTAAAGACATCGAAAGAGGGGGAAAGACTGTTGGCAGAATACTAGAAGGCAAGTCAAAGTGCCCTTCAATGAGGAAAAACTAAGTAAGAAAAATCAGAGTTTAAACATTAATATGCATACCCAAATTTATTGGCATCAAAAGTAATGTTTTGAAAAGCCATTTGAATATGCAGGACAATAAGGGGATGAATTGAGTTCAAAACTGCATATTATGATATTGTATAAAGGTGCAAGATAAAGGGAACGTGAATATTAAATAGAGTTGTGGCCACTAGCCACATTATATATATTATTATAAGCATCAAATAAAAGGAAGTTGATAAGCGAAGGTAGTAACAAATAATTGGTAAGAAGGAAGTTGATAAGCAAAGGCGGTAACAAATAAATGGTAAGAACCTTAGCAGCCGATGGGAAGAAAATTCCAAATTTAAGGTAATGTAATTGTATTATGTGTTAAACCGTAAGGTGGAGCAATAAATTAAGGATAAGGAACGGGGGTGTAGAACATACAAGGCAACAACAAAGATACAAATGGATAGAGGATAAAAGGAAGCAAGTAAATGTGTAAGGAGAATTGATTGGAACTGTCTCTTATTAGTTATTATGAAATATATTATACAAATAATAATTAAAATATAGTGATTAATGTCGAACATAAATTCATAGAGGATCACTTAGTTAAGGAAGTAAAGCAATGATTTGAAGGTGGAATAAACACATAAATCACAAAGGGGGAATATACCTATCATTATTAGTGTAAAGAATAAATCAAAGATAAGTATATGGAGTAAAAGAAATCAATCAATGATTAAAGCTTATAGAGGATAAGAATTTCTATCGAGCAATTGAAGTTAAATCTATTGTTGGTAACCCTTTCCTCCAAGTCTGGCTTTGCGATTGCATTATACGAATACTAAGTCTTGAAAGGGTCATTACAAAAGAAAAGGAGGATGTAGACAAAATAACACCAGGATTTATCATTGTTCTAGGCTCTAGCATCTTCACAACGCCAAATGAAAGATTTTATTGTGCGAATAAAAGCTCTGCCTTCACAATTGGGAACATTAACCCATTTCAAACATAGTACTGTGGATGTTATTATAAAATGATCTAATATATTGTCACTAAGAGTGCACAGATATGCTTGAAGCATTGGAAGGATAAGAAATTTCTCAATACTGCAAACACACCACTCTAGCTGCAAGTCTTTTCCCTAAAAATGATAAATTTGATTTTTTTGCTGGGACATATAGCTTGGCATGCCTCATCTTAGGAAATTATCATGTCAATTAAACCATTTCCTACACAACCCCACAAGAGAAAAGCATGCATACAATCTTAGAGAACGACCATAATGCAAAGGTCATAGATATACCACTAGATTATGAAAGATACACCCTAGAAAAAGCCTCAAGTAATATAAAATTAGCTCCAAAAGTATCCACACTCGATGTGTTATTCAGTGATGAAATATTGCAATAAACATACATTGTCTTCATGAATCCTTCTAAAACATAAGATCTTCCATATGTGCAAATATTTATCTGCACATCCCATACCATCCTTTACATTTGTGCACTCAACAAGAGAGCTCATTACAAATGGCTCAACCCACCAGCTCCAACTAAAAAAATGCGCTTGCTTTTATAGATTCAAGCTCACACAAAATACCAAGTGGTAAGTAAAGATAAAACCATGTTCCTCAAAACGAGTACATAAAATCATTTAGACCCAACATTTACTTTTTGGAACTAAACATTTCCAATCTTAAATATTTTTTCCATGTACAGCCCACTTATAATATAACCAGCTGATGTTACGTATAACTTTACAAGTGGGTACAAATAAATATTGAATGTGACTAAACACATCTCAATAGATGCACAGCAAATACATACTTAGTTTACACTTAAAATAATTCTTTCTCGTGCAAGGTGTACAGAGTTTCCCTAATACCTAAGATATATCCCTAAGTAACCTAACACTCTTCCACCCTAAAGCCAATCCATGATGAACATTCACGGTTCAAAAAAGATGCTAAGTGTCATATGCATATGCAAGTTACTGTTTAGCATATGAAATGCAAATGAATCACTCAGGCAACTCAAAGGCCAGATGGATTAAATTTATAACAATATTCATACTGTTACTAAGTCTCATCTTCGAAGGAAATAAGCTTGAGAGAACACATATTTGAATTGCTTCATCTTTTTCTGGGCTTTTTTATTTTGAGCTTCCATAAACGAACTTCTGATATTTTCTTGTAATACTATCACTTCTCCCACAAGACACAAACCATCTTTAATTTCCTTTAAGCTTTAACTGATATTTACAGATTCATAATCCAATATTGCATGAAGTGAAACTTTTGGGTTTTGAATTCATTACTTCACATGCTTTAGACTCCTACTAACATCTGTAATTACACCATTTAGAATAATAAATAACTTCACAAGCTTTAGACTCCTATTTGCACCTCCACAAAATATCGTTTTATAACTGCAAACTCACATGGCAAAAATTATTTCTTTCCTAAAATTTTAGGAGGCGTATGTAACTTTGAATAGTAGACCTTGACAAAAGATATTTGTACAATGCAAGTCTATTAAATGTTTATAACTCCATGCCAAATAGTTAAAAAATGGATACTTTGTTAGATAGGGATTCAATAACCATACAAATACACTAAATTCTTAACTTTAAAAATGTTAGTTATATAGATTCTTTGGTTTTTATAGTTTGGTTTATAATATTCATTTTGTTGTTTTATTTTTTTTGTTTGTGCAATTTTCAAATGTTCTACATTATAATTTTTTTTGCAAATTTTGAATGCTTCTCCATGAATTGTAATCTGGAGATGGCACCGGGAAAGTGGTGCCATATTTATACATATCATATATGGCCCAAATATAAGCTTTGTATAAGGCTTCTTCTAGATACGATATCAATTTCACATCTTGCAGTATCATATCTGCATCTGGTATCCGACATGAGGATGCATGTATCCATACAGAGGATGGAAGTGTTGGAGCATCAAGTCCACTCTAGGACCTACAACCTATTGTAAACCTTCACAAAGAGAAGACAAATATTTCACCAAGAATGGATCAACTGTATTGTGATGACTATCCTTACCTAACACCTAGAAGGAATATATGATGCCTAAGTTAAGCATGTGAGTAAGGGGGTTGGATTTGGTTTCATACTAGATGACATTGAGGAGGATGAGTTAGATGAGGAGTCATTGCCAGTGCTAGGAGGATGAGTCACACACTAAGTCAAACATTTTGAGTGAAGAAGCACAATCACACCCAATGTAGACTTCTAGGACTAGACCTTCTAGTTCTACTTCTCGCTTAATTTTTACTAGAGTTGGGAAGAGGAAGATGTAATTGTAATGATGTATTTGTTGTTATGTGGAGCCTAATCAGACTTAGAGGTTAATTTTTTATCACTTCCTTCAATGTGGTTTCCTCTCATATTTTTCTATAAGGGCCAACGGGCAGCGCCCCTTGTGGGGTCTTAGGGTGGAGCCCCAGACGTGCTCCCTAAAATGGCTTTATTATTATAAAAGGCATCAAGAGTTATTTTTCTATTGGACGACATATTCTAGCCCTAATTTTGTAACCCACATAAGTCTTGTATAAAATGTCTTAGGGTTAGGGGTTTTATGATGTTTGATGATTTTAGTAGCTTCTTGTAGCGGTATTGAGTTGCAAGGGATTGCAGATTGTAATCAGGATGAATCATTGTATAATAATATTGGACTAGCTATTTGATGGACGTGGCCCAAGGATTGGGTGAACCACGTTAAATTTGTGCCTTCTGTTTGTTTATGTGTGCTTTATTCCTTGTGATATTGGTTATATTTGCATGTAACTGTTATATTTCTATTTATCTAATTCTAACAGTGTTTACTTTTAGTTGTACAAAAACTATTTACTATTTTGCTATTAGCCATTAACACTCCTCATGAGAATGCAATATTGTACCCACTTTGCATTTAAATATATCTAGATTCAGCTTGTTTCTTTTGTGCTCTCATTAATTGACTCATTGGATGCATCTTCTCATTGAATTTTACAATAAAAATAAATGCATTTTTAATTAAATTTAAGCAATTTTTTAAGTTTCCCCGTTTTTTGCCGAAAAGTAGTTGAGCTTTTCACAAATTCTTCTAAGGCCTTGGCTATATTTGGTGAGTTTGCCAACTATGTATATAATCAAATATAGGAAGGAAGAAAGGAGATAACATAGCCCTCCATAATGAATAAGCTGCAATGTTGTTGAAGGATGCTTAGGAGAAAAAAAAGATGACCTAGTGCTTATAAGTAACACATCTTCCCTTAGGAAGAAACAAGTCCACCAAATGATTAAGAAGCCACTCCAAATAGGAATACTTAAAAATTCAGTATGAGTCTCCAAGCTCAAGTAAGCCTGCACATACTCATGATCAAAATTAACCAAGGAATGTGGCAAAGAAGGAGAATGACAAAACTCATCAATATCGATATCCAGAGATGAATCAATAATAGTGGTCAAACTATCATCAAAGAGGAGAGATCCCCTCAAATGCCTCCCAAATCTACAAGATGAGACTCCACAAACAAGTTTAACATATTTTGCAAATACTCATCCCACATAGCAACATTTGGAACACTAAGATCAACCTTCTGAATAAATGCAATCTCCAAATTTGAAGATGTGGGACATGGTGGAGGAGGAAGCTCAATGCTAGTCTCAAGAATGCCAAGGTTGAAATGACCAAACTTCTCTTTACTAAACATGATTCACGATTGGTAGAAGGGTATTAACATCATCTAGAGGAACATCATCATCAGGAACAAAATGAGTACAATCGAGATGCATGATTAACCACACTTGTAGCAATGATCTTTCTAATCTTTACATCTCTAATGTATACATGATTAGGAGGATACTCCACTATATTTTTTTGTGCACCATGAGTAATTTGATAAATAGAAAGGAGATTAGTGGTCAACAAGGGTACATAAAAAAATCAGTAGATAATCATTTGCCAATAGCAATAGAACCTTTCTTATAGACCTTCATGTATGAATTATTACCCATCAAAATGTCAGGTGAACTACATGGCTCAAAAGAAGAAAACATGTCTGTAGAATACACCATATGATGTGCTGCACCGAAATCAAGAAGCCATCTACCATTCCTAGGAACATTAGATACCAAGAGGGCATTAACTTTACCAAAATTTGAAGTTCTTGACTTTGTGGATGAAGATAGAGAAGCTACCAATTGTGTAGCTAACGAAGATGGAGACATTAATGAGGGTAAATGGATATCGTGCTCTTGAAGAAGGTGAGTAAGACCATCAATCTTCTTAAATCAACACTCATGCTTGTCTTCTCCTTGGTTTTTGCAATAAGAACATTTGATCTTTTCAAATGATTCCTCTTGGGAAGAGGTCTTGGACTCAAGATTAGGTAGTAAAGGAGGGCCTTTATTTCTTTCATTAGACTTAGAACCCTTATGTTATTTCTTGTCCTTGCCACTTGAAGTCTTTGGACTGGGGTCCTCTACAAGAAATGTTTGGGACCTTGGTGGCATCAATGTGCCCATCTATGCCAACTTTGCTTGTTCTCTTGTGAGCTATGATGGAAAACCATCAAGAGAAGGAATTTTGTGTGCACTACCTAGAGCATCTATAGTAGCATAAAACGTAAAAACAAAGATTGAATAATCAGGACCAAGCTTAGAAAGAATAGATAGTATCAAGTGCTCATTGGCTTTTGTAACCTCATATTCAGACAACTACTTTCTAAGAGAATTGAACTTGGTGAAGAAGTCCTGGATGTGATCAAAGTGTCTAGGATCAAGGGTCATTTGTTCATCCTCCAAATGAAGTTTTCTCATCTCATCTGGCTTACCAAAGAGATTTTCCAAGGTAGTCCAAATATCATTAGGAGTCCTGCAAGATGGAACGCGACATTGATGATCGAGAGAAATAGACAACTGAAGAGTACTAAGAGCTTCATCTCATCTATCAAGTTATGATCTCTTTTCTACAACACCTAGTGTGGGTTTGGGTTTAAGATCTTCACTATATGTGGTTTTGTGTGACTTCAATGTTAGCAACAATAACTCCATTTGTGATTTCTACTGTAACAAATGGATTTTCATAACAAAATAAAGAAGAACTAATATTTGGTTTCACATAGAAAAGAAAGAGTTTTCATCAACCAATTTTCAAAATAAAACATCTTAAATCATTTTCATGAGACATGAACTGATTTAACAACTCATCTATCAAGTTATGATCTCTTTTCTACAACACCTAGTGTGGGTTTGGGTTTAAGATCTTCACTATATGTGGTTTTGTGGGACTTCAATGTTAGCAACAATAACTCCATTTGTGATTTCTACTGTAACAAACGGATTTTCATAACAAAATAGAGAAGAACTAATATTTGGTTTTGCATAGAAAAGAAAGAGTTTTCATCAACTAATTTTCGAAATAAAACATCTTAAATCCTTTTCATGACACATGAACTGATTTAACTACTAACGATTAATTTAGATAGCCATTCAACTGAAGTAACTGAAATAACAATTAATTGAAGTAACTAAAATAATGATTAACTGAAGGAACTGAAATAATGATTTCCTATCTTCCCTAGCATACATAATTAGTTACAAGAGGGAAATAATTTCATATCAGGAATGGAAAGAGAAACATACAAGAAGTAATTGGCGAGTCTTTAACTAGTTGTGCAAGCCTCGGTTTTTGGTAAGAGGACAAACATTGACTTAGGCTTAACCTCCCAACCTCGAACCATATCCATCCCCACACAATCTTTTGAAAAGAAAGGCCCTCCCTACCCCGGGATTGGGCTTGGGGTACTACTAGTCCAGCCACTTGAGCATTTCCGGTGTTTAGAATGTCCGCACAGTTATTTGGACGGACATGTCTGAATAACTGGCACTACTGACATCAAGTGATCTTATGAAGGCAAACATGCCCTTTAATGACCTTGGCTAAGGTTTTTGGATAAGTTCTATTACCCGATCACCACCACTCGACTAAACAACAAGAGAACAATAAATATGAACATGCATGAGCTATTGAACGATTTTCCTTTATAAAATAATATATAATTGTTATATCATTTCTGACTTTGTTTCCATGTTATTGTAGATTTCTTTATCACCTCTTCACCTCTTCCTTGGTCATACAACTGGGTGAGTCCCAAGTGTTTAAATCTCAGAGTAAACCAACTCCTTCTGCTGATCCTCAACTATTGTATGAATAATTACATATTTCAGTATATCACAACTTTTATGGCTTGAGAAAATATTCTTAAGATTTGCAAAAGTACAATTCGATTTTGACTTACAGTGGTAAAAGAAAGCTGTTTGGACTTGACAATTTGTTTTTATTCAATATGGAAAGATTAGTCTCTTTGATAATACAGTGCAAATTTCTCATGGGTGTACTTCTTTCTGCTATAATTTCTAAGGCAGAAATAAAAGAATGAATATGTATGACTCCAAAAGGGAAATGACCACCTAACTTGGTTTGACTTAATGGAAACGTGAGACCTGGCTTGATGTTTAACAACCAGCTTCTTCACAGAAGCAATCCGTATGCAATATCAGAATATATCTAATTCCCGACCATCAACAAGGGGGTAGGATAAGGAATAAAACTGTAAAAAGATACGCAGAGGTAAAATCATGTGGAGGCACTATACATCTTTGCCTTCTCTCGGCTCCAAATATATGCAGAGGCATTCGATTTCTTAAAGGCTTCCAAGAAGCCGTAACTCTTAAAGAAATGTTTTGACTTCTTGGACGCCGATATCAAATGCCAAGTGTGCATTTCAGTTTCTAGTAAGAATTGAATAAATAAGGAAAAGAATTTGAAGGTTATAAGTTGAGGATAATTTATTATATATTTATCTACTTGCACGTAGATGTATTTATAAGACGACATCATATTATATGTTTTATCCAAGGTCGTATCTTTTTATTATGTATATCTAAGTACATGCTTTATTTGGAAGATTATTTTATCTTCTTGTACATGTATTTAAATGTACGTATTAGATAGAATCTTGTATAAAAATAATTTTATGGTGTCACCTTTATTTCTAAATCTATGTGCACATACATAAATGTGTTACAAAGAAATGATGGAAAAGTCAACCATAAGCCGTTAAAGGTATGTACTTTAATTAAGTTAAAATCATTAATGTTTTTAATATTTATCTAATAACTCATGCGTGTCCAAATGATTGTACCCTGCTATACAAGTTGCTAGCTCCTTACCAAGATAGTTAGAGGTCATACCTGTCGACCAGATAAATGGACTAAGATAGTACCCCATTCTGTTGATCCCATTTAGCAATGCTTCTCCCCTTTTTCTTATCCTGCAATCACCCGTACAACATTTTCTACAATAATAACAAGTTCCATGATAAATCCATAATAACATTTAACGTAGATATTAGTAAGGAATTTAACCATAATTCCGAAACCAAACAACTGTTAACTACTATCATTATCGTATGATAAAAATGGATAACGACCATCATCATTAAACAGTTAGACAATATAATTGACAACAAACATTTTCATAGAATACAATGGTTATATTTAACTACCCTTTTCACATGATTATGAAAGAAAATCCATTCGATTCAACGACTATAATAAATTTAAATTAGGTCAAAAAATTGGGATGTAACATCTACTCATGATAATTATATGGAGTTAGAAGTAAAACTTTGGGCCAATCCGTACTCAAACAAGAGAATGCAACAAATATATTTCACAATACCAACGAGTTATTCCTTTGTTTATGGTAAATAATGTTAAACCAGCATTCAACTCTGCTGGATTAAATGAGTTCATAGCCTTTCATTCTCCGAAGGCTAAGTGGAGAAATAAGGAGAAATAAATTAAATATAAAGTCAATAAATAAATAAATCTAAAGGTGACTTTATATTTAATTAATTTAATTGGAAAGTGAAGTTTCTAGAGAGTGCAATTAAATAATATTTTATTTCCTTCTAGAAGGGTGAAGGAAAAGAATAAATAGAGGCAAGAGCTTCATTGTTAGGCATCTGATTATTGTCAATTGTATTTGATATAAACTTGGAAGAAGAAACTAAGGGTTTTTGATTTCAGTTAGCCATTGTAGAGCGTCAATTCTTCAGTGTTGCAACCATTTGAGGTGGTGAAATATCCACTGAATTTGGCATTTAGGAGAGCTTCATTATGGAGTTCTATTTGTGCTTAAATTGGAGGAATACATTTAAGTCTGGCTGCTACAGTGTCGTGAATAGTACCTGCACTATAGTACTTGGCTTGATTATGATTGCAATTTCATCTCCTTCATTAGGTGATTTGTATATCAGGTTCTACTATCAATTTGCATCATTTGGCATTGTAAAGGTGGCTATCATAAGTAGTTGTAGATGCACATTTTATATCAGATTTATAATGTCATTTTTACTCTTTTTTTTTTGGGTTTGCAAAGCCAAGAGCCTTGGAATATTATGTTAAGCATTGAATTAGAAAATATCTCACTAAAGGAGTGATAAGTTGTAGGTCTATATATTTGATGTAATGTGCATATTTATATCTTCCATGATTGACATAATAGTATGCATGCCAGGTGTTTGACAAAATACCAATTGGCTGTAAGTGCACATTTTTCATTTAGAATTCATCTATATGCATTTGAAAAGCCAAAAGAGAATTGCATATGCATTTAGTTCTTTTCTTAGATATAGTAGTAATCAATTACAAACTTTAAGATTCCTTTTGATATCATTTCAAGCAAGCATAATCAGTCTGAAACTCAGAAACAACAAGCATAGAGATCGTAGTGGAAGCGTTTGACAATATTCCTTGACCTACAAATCAACAAGTTGAGGTTCGAATTGACAAAGGATATTACAGTGGTATCAGAGCTAAATCCTGCCATCCTGAGTGTTTAGTAATCGCATGCAACCACCTGGGGTTGGCTCTCACAGATTTTACACTCGTAGGCAAGCTTTGTTTGACAGGGAACAAGAATTTGATAGGTAGCTAGACACCATAGGTGATAGGAAAGAGGGTAGCCCACCAAGAGACAATAGGAATGAGGATTAGGAATCATGGGAATGTTTTAGAGCAATGGTTATAGGACAAGAGCCAATGGCTCAGTCTTTGCAGGCACTCACCACCATGGTTCAGCGCATGAACCCATAGGACAGACGAAATTAGGAACAAGGGGATAACAGGAGTGCAGGGGGATCACCTAGAGCTCATAGAACTCTTTCCAGAACAACAGATAGGCCCACATGTCCTACCTTTGTTAGAGAGGAACTAGTACAAGAGCCAACAGAGGAAGCTGAGGATGGGACATTTGCAAATATCCTTATCGTTGCTAATGATGAATGGGAGTTATTGGCACTGTAGGTGCAGGAGATAATGACTTTTGAGAGGTTTGTGAATCAAAGAAGAGAACACTACCGTGCAATCTGACAGAATAGAAGACCTCGTGGTGAGGATAATGAATTAAAGCGTGCTACAGGGAAGCTTTCCTTCACTACATTTGATGAGAGTAGTAGAATGAGAGCGCGAGCTTGGATTCACAAGCTTGATACCTTCTTAGCATTGAGACCTATGACAGAAGTGGAGGCAATACAATATGCCACACTACATTTAGAGGGAGCTGCACATGATTGGTGGTACCATGGAATGGTTACCCTTCAACATAACCAAGTGACTTCATAGCGGGAATTTGTGGACAGGTTGGTAGAGAGGTTTGATAAGAAGGATCCAGAAGTCTACTTCAGGGAGCTGGTCCAGTTGAAACAGACATGCGGATTGGAGTATTCCATTAGTGACTTTCAGAGGCTATCCGTTATGGTGCCAAATATATTAGATAGGAGATTGGTTGTTTTGTTCACTGAGGGATTATCTTAACCATTGAAGGGTTGAGTAAAAGCCTTTGATCCATTCAATTTGCAAGAAGCAATTAAGAAGGCTAAAGTATGGAACAAGCAGCCCCAGTAAATAAATTTCAGTCAAAGGGTGCATCATCTAGCAAAGACAAACCATTCTTCAAGAAACCTGAGAGAAATGAAACAAAGGCTAAAAATAAAGATAAATCATTTGCTCCTTTGGATAGAGAGACATTGAATGATTTAAGGAAGAAAAAACTCTTTTTATTGCAAAGGACCCTATGACATGAACCACTATTGTCCTCTGAGGCCAAAGGGGAAAGCAAACAGGGTTGTGTGGGCTTATTATGAGGATTCTGATTCTGAAAATTTAGACCAGCAATCCAAAAATGAGGAATCAATTGAAGAAAAGGAAGACACAAATGATATAGGTGATGAGAAAACTGAGGGTAGACTTAAGGAAGCCCGTCTCACTAGTGTACACCAAGAGGGATCGTTCAAGATGAGAGGGGTATTGGCTGGTCAACGAGTTATTACTTTGCTTGATACAGGTGCTACTCACAATTTTATTGATTCCAGATTAATTGAGAGGCATGGGATATAGACATAGCAATTTGAGGGTCTGAGAATGAAGGTAGCTGATGGCTACATCCTCAAATGTGACAGGAAGATTACAAGTTTGCACCTAAAGATTAACAATTTTAATTTCAAAGCATATTTTTATGTTGTTGACATGGGTGATACAGATTTGGTCTTGGGTATGACTTGGTTACATGATATAAGGGACTTCACTCTCAATTTGAGAGATATGAAGATGAAGTTTCAGTCAGAAGGGAAGGGCCATATACTTAAGCCATTCATGACATTGGGTTTAAGATGATGTCTTGTAGATGCATGGAGAGCTTGTTGAGACATGACTAGGTTGAGTGTGCAGCCCGTTGCATTTTAATGCCATCATAGGGGCAGCAAAAATTAGAATATCACCCAGACATATAGGAACTGAGAATCAAGCACTACAAGGGTTTTAGTGAAATACCACCAGGTAGACCTCCAGATAGAGGTATTGAGCATATTATTGAGTTAGAGGAGGGTGCTAAACCCATCATGATCACACACTACAGGCATCCAAAGAGATTGAAGGATGAGATCGAGAAAACTATCAAGGAACTACTTGCTATGGGGCACATTAGATCAAGTAAGTTGCCTTTCGCTTCTTCTGTGGTTCTGGTGACGAAGAAGGATGAAACTCTTAGGATGTGCATAGATTACAGGGTCCTGAACAAGAAGACTATCAAAAATAGGTACCCCATCCCACGGATTGATGAGTTATTAGATGAGCTACATGGAGCATGTTTCTTCTCCAAAATTGATTTGAGATCAGGCTATCATCAGATCCGAGTCAAAGAGAAGGATATAGAGAAGATGACATTCAGTTGTCATTGTGGCCATTTTGAGTTTTGAGTTATGCCATTTGGGCTAACTAATGCTCCAACTACTTTTCAGTTCACAATGAACAGGGTCTTTCAGCATCAGTTGAGGAAATTTGTGTTAGTCTTCTTTGATGACATCCTGGTGTATAGTACGACATAGGATGAGCATGTGCGACATTTAGACACTGTGTTGAGCATTCTAAGCAGGGAGTCCTTGTATGCAAAGGAGTCCAAATGTGATTTGGGATTATCGGAGTTATTATATCTGGGTCACATTATCACTGTTTAGGGAGTACGCATGGATCCTAAGAAGATTCATGCTATTATTGATTGACCTACTCTAGTGAACCGGACACAGTTGCGAGGATTTTTGGGGTTGTGTGGATTCTACAGGAGGTTTGCTAGTGGATATTCTAGGCATGCAACACCCTTGATAGACTTGATGAGAAAGGGGGCTTTCTTATGGACTCTTGAGGCACAAGAGTGTTTTGATGAATTAAAGGAGTTGATGTTTTCTTGTCCAGTGCTAGCATTACTAGATTTTAGCTAACCTTTTGAGCTGCACTATGATGCATCTGGTGAAGGTGTTGGAGTGTTGCTTATGTAGGATAAACACCTGATTGCTAATGAGAGCAGGAAGCTCAGGGGCCTGAGAGGAGCTTCCTTATTTATGATAAGGAAATGTTGGCCATAATGCATGCTTTAGCCAAATTCGGGCAGTATTTAGTGGGTAGCAAATTCAGCATAAAAATCGACCACAATAGCCTGAAACATTTCTTGGGGCAGCGAGATCTTAATGACATGCAAAAATGGGTGAGTAAATTATAGGCATATGACTTTGATATTACCTATTCCAAGGGGAGACAAAATGTAGTAGCAGATGCCTTGTCACAAAGACCCCATTTGAGCTTGATGATAGAAATATTAGATTGGAGACATTTGATCCTTGCAGAGTATGCAAAGGATACATGGGCTTTGGGATTCATAGATGAATCGATCCAACATAGTGATTTCACCCTTGTGAATGAGCTCATCATTTACAAAGGACGCATTTATTTGGTGTCAGGGTCAGAAGTGAGGAGGATGGCGTTGAGAGTTTATCATGACTCACCTATGGCGGGACATCTAAGTTTTTACAAAACCTATCGGCAGATTTGTGAGCATTTTTCTTGGAAAGGGCTCAAAGTCGAGGTGTTGCAATATGCTAGAGAGTGTCCTACTTGCCAGTAGAATAAACATGAGCACTCCTACCCAACTAGCTTACTTCAGCCACTTCCAATTCTTGACAGGAAGTGGGAGTGTTTATCCATGGACTTCATCACAGGACTGTCGAGAGCCGAGGGTAGAGATTGTATATATGTTGTTGTTGATCGTCTTACAAAGTTTGCCCACTTCTTCCCTATCAACATTACATACACTGCTACACAGGTGACAAATCTATTCTTTAGAGAGGTATTCAGGTTGCATGGTTTACCTCAGAGCATTGTTAGCGACAGGGATAATAGGTTAATGAGTCACTTTTAGCAGGAGTTGTTCAGATTGTGCAGGACAGAGCTCACCCCGAGTACTAGCTACTACTCCTAGACAGATGGTCAAACAGAGATAGTAAACAAATGGGTGAAGGGATACCGCAAGAATTACATAGCAGGGTAGCAAAAGGCTTGGGTTAAGTGGATATATCTAGTGAGTATTGTTACAATTCCGCTTATCACATGTCTATCCAGATGTCACCATTCATGGCATTATATAGATATGAGGCACCCAATTTCATGGATTTGTTGCTATCAAATAGTAGAGTGCCTAGTGCTGGAGACTTATTACAGGACAATTTAAAGGCTCTAAAGGATAGTATCACTAAGGCACAAAATCAACAGAAGCAGTATGTTGATTAGAAGAGGACTGAGTAGAATTTTGAGGTAGGTGATAGGGTATATTTGATACTGCAGCCTTACCGCCCGTCCACTCTCAAGAAGAGTGGTGCCGAAAAACTTAAGCCACGTTATTATGGACCTTTTAGGGTGATCAGGGGAGTTGGAGAGGTGGCTTACAAATTGGATTTGCCAACAGAGAGCAAACTCCATAATGTCTTTCATGTGTCACATCTCAAAAAGGCGTTAGGACACCATATTGTTCCTTCTACAGTGCTTCCACCCTTAGATGATGAGGGAAAATTGGTATTGGTGCCAGAGGCTATCATTGATTTCAGGGAAAGGAACTTGAGGCGGTGTACTATAAGGGAGTATCTAGTGAAATGGAAGGACTTGCTGGTAGAGGATGCAACATGGGAGAATGAGGAGATTTTGCAGTACTCGGAGTTGAATTTGCTTGAGTACAAGCAATTTCAAGGAGGGGAAACTGTAATGTCCCTGATCTTTTAGGCCCTCAATAGAGTTCTTAGCCTTTCATTCTCCGAAGGCTAAGTGGAGAAATAAGGAGAAATAAATTAAATATAAAGTCAATAAATAAATAAATCTAACAGTGACTTTATATTTAATTAATTTAATTGGAAAGTGGGAAGTTTCTAGAAAGTGCAATTAAATAATATTTTATTTCCTTCTAGAAGGGTGAAGGAAAAGAATAAATAGAGGCAAGAGCTCCATTGTTAGGCATCTGGTTTTGATATAAACTTGGGATAAGAAATTAAGGGTTTCTGATTTCAGTTAGCCATTGGAGAGCGTCAATTCTTCAATGTTGCAACCATTTGAGGTGGTGAAATATCCATTGAATTTGGCATTTAGAAGAGCTTCATTCTAGAGTTCTCTTTGTGCTTAAATTGGAGAATACATTTATTGCTGGCTGCTATAGTGCCGTGAACAATACTTGGCTTGATTATGACTGCAATTTCATCTCCTTCATTGGACGATTTGTATATCAGGTTCTACAATCAATTTGCATCATTTAAATTAGTCATTTGTCATTGTATAGGTGGCTGTCATAAGTAGCTGTAGATGCACATTTTATGTCAGATTTATAATGTCATTTCTACTCAGTTTTTTTTTGGGGTTGCAAAGCCAAGAGCCTTGGAATATTATGTTAAGCATTGAATTAGAAAATATCTCACTAAAGGAGTGATAAGCTGCAGGTCTATATATTTAATGTAATGTGCATATTTATATCTTCCATGATTGACATAATAGTATACATGCCAACTGGTTGACAAAATACCAATTGGCTGTAAGTGCACATTTTTCATTTAGAATTCATCTATATGCATTTGAAAAACCAAAAGAGAATTGCATATGCATTTAGTTCTTTTCTTAGATATAGTAGTAATCAATTATAGACTTTTAGATTCCCTTTGATATCATTTCAAGCAAGCATAATCAGTCTGAAACTCAAAAACAGCAAGCATAGAGATCGTATTGGAAGTGTTTTACAATATTCCTTGACCTACAAATCAACAAGTTGAGGTTTTGAATTGACAAGGGATATTACAAGTTTTGCCAATTTGAATTGACTAGAATACAAGCTTCTGGTTTCACCATACGATCACCAAGGTAGCAAGGGCGAGAAAAAATGGGCATCCAAGCAGAGAATATATTATTAGCAGTAGTGTGACAAGTGACCCTTGCCACACAAAATCTCCTTTTATCTTTCCTCAAATAACCATGATCACAACTTCACAACATATTAGTCACATACAGTCCTCCATAAACCACTCTACAATGAATCTTCATAATGCAATATATAAAGAACAAGAAAGTATAACTTGCAAGCTAATCCCAAGCAGCTCAAGGCTGCAAATTGAGGGTCCATAGAGAACTATCCTTCACAACAATAGAAATCCTAATGCTTCAAATATTTCTCTAAGACTATATAAGATTATAAAGTCATCTTCAAATCACAAAATAAATCTACGAATAAAATTCACAAATTAGAAAATTACACAAATCGTACCGAGGCAAAGGAAATTTGAACGGTTGAGAATTATGATGGGGTTGTCAGCTAGGCAAAGAGAAAGGCTAACGTAAACGTTGATGCAGGAGGATCTTGGGTGTAAGGGCAATCTTGCATCACCTGAAAATATTTTTGTTTTGTCTCTTTTCAATAAGAGCTATTTCAGTGCAAAGTTACTATTTTTGGAAGCTTGCTATTTTTAGTAAGTTGGTTGTTTTGGTTCAGAATGTTTTGATTTCATCCTTGGAGGTTCATTTTAGATATATTAGCCTATGTAATGTCCCCGCTACGATTGTTAGCGAATACCTGCAAAATAATTGTTAGAATCATAATAATAACAAATCTAACTATACTATTCTACCCTTTTTCTTACCCCAAACCTTAAAGACGTCTCTAGATTGGGTTTCCTAACCCTTAGTTATTCGACTGTCTTCTCTAGAGTGTACCCCTTAAGGTTCACATATGCATATTTTGACATCATTAGAATATTCTGGATAACAAATCTAACTATATTATTCTACCCTTTTTCTTACCCCAAACCTTAAAGACGTCTCTAGACCAGGTTTGCTAACCCTTTAGTTATTTGACCATCTTCTCTAGAGTGCACCCCTTAAGGTTTACATATGCGTATGTTGACATCATTAGAATATTTTGGCCATTATCCATTTCTCATCTAGCCATTCATACAGGGCTACTTATCTCTCACACTGGTATGATAGCCATTCATACAAGGATCTCACTCCCTACATCGGTACTATGAGGTTCCATTCATTACTCATCTAGCCATTCTTATAGGGCTACTCATCTCTTGCACTGGTACGATAACCATGCATACAAGGATCTCACTCTCTGCGCTGGCACTATGAGATTCCCTCTACCTATTTTTATAGAAAAGATCTCCAACTCTATATTTGTATGTAGTCATTCATACATAGATGTGTGTAGTTCTTATACTAGCACTAAGGAATTTGGTTAATTAGCTCTATTAGAAATTACATTACAATATTACAATACTAACCATCCTTAACACTAATAAGATCGTCTTATTAAATCTTTCTATTGAATTAAGTGCCATCTTAAATATATCCCTAACATTATCCACCTAACATATAAATGTTTCCATACTATAATATATGTATTAACCTACTAATAATGTAAGAAGTATTTAAACTTAAATTATACATTATAACTATTCTTACAAATAAGGGCATCGGTACCCTAAGGGCATCAATACCCGATGCCTCTATTGAATTAAGTGCCATCTTAAATATATCCCTAACATTATCCACCTAACATATAATTGTTTCCATACTATAATATATCTATTAACCTGCTAATAATGTAAGAAGTATTTAAACTTAAATTATAAATTATACCTGCTCTTACAAATAAGGGCATCGATACCCGATGCCCATCCCGGCTGCTCGATATGCACAATTACTTTGTCATCCACCTATCAGCGGCATATGATCAGCCAAGGTTCACATACATCAACTCTCCTAGTCTTTCCGTTTAGTTCGATCTCCCTCAAGTCCACTTTTCTAGTGCAATCTCCAACTTTGATCCACGAGGGGTTTCACCAATATCAACATAGGGTATACGTCAACAAGGAATGAATAATAAGCCTGCTTTGTACAATTTAGTTTATGTGATTTCAACCAATGATAGGGAGGAAGAGTCCTAAAAATCTTCCCCCTTTCCCTACGTTGTGTCCACTCATTTATATGAGTGGGTCCCAAATGACACGTCCCTTCATGGGACTTTTCAATGTGAGAAGCCCGTCTATTTGGTAATTTAATTAATCATTTCATTATTTCAAGTGCCTTATAGAGTATGTATCATACTTGGATCGTTGTTATTAGAACTCATCATTTTTTTAATTTAATTGTTTTGTTCAATATTTATTTATTTAATAAAGAATTTTTTTAATAGTTTATTCCATAAGTTAATTCATTACGATATATTTACATTATTGATTTATTAATTTTATATATTATATCACAGACTAAAGTTATGGGAATAATATATACATGTATATTTGAGATATATATTATATTTATTTAGATGTTAACTTGGGCTCATGACAGCCTACCAGTAAAATTTCATTGCAATATCAAGTCTATTTGTGAAGTTAGTGAAGTTTTTCAATATTGGCAGTAGGGTATAAAAGCTTTGAACTCAATTCTGAATAATTTAGAGGCTTTCAAAAGGGGTCAAACCTTGACTGATTAGAGTTTGCACAAAAAAGCACTGTAGAGTGCTTCGTGGCATTTGCGGATTGGGGTTGTAAGAGTTAATCGGAGCAATTGGTGATGAGTTGTGTTCTTCAGAAGTTGCAACACCTAAAATGGGCGAAAATGAAATTCTTTAAAAAAAAAATTGAGTGTCAAAAGTTCTTGGGGCCTACTCTAATATAATAAAATATATAGTAATTGAGGGTCAGTTGGCCTTAGGGTCTAGAATTAAATTTCTAGAACCTTCTTGGGCGATGAGCAATTGCATATGTAAAGGTCTATAGGGTTGTCTAGGACAGTTCTGAGATGTTAGTGGTGGCTCTGGCTTACAAAATATTCTATGAAAAATGCCCATGTGGCTTTGCATGTTTTATTTCTAAAATTTGTAATTCCATACTTTTGGAGATAATAAGAAGCCTATTTTTTGTTCTTGCAACTTGTTTTTTCTGTATTTCTGTTATTTGTTTGTCTTATTAAGGGGAGTATCTTTCATCAAGTGGTATAAGAGAAGGAGTTCCTGGGTGTGTAGACAGATTGACGACTGTGAGACAATTTGCACTAGGACTGTGGTTATGGGTTTGAGTGAGAAGCACAAAAATGCCTCCACAAATGAGCCGTGGTTGAAGAGTCGAAGGTGTGATGAAGAGGGTTTTAGAGCCCTCTAGAGACAAGTGCAAGCATTGCAAGAAGATATCCGTAGAGGAATGAATATTGCAACAAGAGATGACAGCAAGGATGAATTCAAAGAAGAGGGGCAGGTTGAGTAGGAAGGAGTAGAAGCGGCTAGGAATCCTTAGGAGTATATGTTTTCAGAGTCATTTCTAGGATTGGAAAAAGACCCAAGATTGAAGTCCCCACCTTTTTGGGAAATATTAACCCAGAGGAGCTCATCGACTAGATCAATGATCTAGAAAAATATTTTGAGTACGAAGAAATCAAAGATTCTGAGAGGATCAAATTTGTGAAGGCCAAACTTAAAGGGCATGCAAAAATTTGGCGGCAGGAGATTCAGTTGGAGCAAAATAGAAGAAGAAAAGAGAAAATCACAAGATGGGATCAAAGGGTGGGGAAATTGAAGAGAATTCATTCCTATCGATTATGAGCTTGATTTGCTAAAGAAAATACAAGGGTTGAAGCAACTAGGAAGATCTGTTCAGGAGTGTACAAAAGAGTTTTATGGAGTCCTCATCAGAATAGGCCATGCAAAGGGTGACAAGGAGAAAGTCGCTTGTTGCCTTAATGGTTTGAGGCCAAGTTTTTAGGACGAGCTGAGTATTATTAGATGACTAGTTTTGAAGAGGCATACCACTCTGTCTTAAGGGTGGATGAAACAATGAATAAGAAGTTTGAAAGCAAGCAAGGTGGAAGAGGTTGGGGTGGAAGATCCAGTGGACGGTCTTATGGAGGTGGAATTGAAGATCAGAAAAAAGAGGGTTGAGGCTAGTGGCTATCAAAATCAGAGGGGCATAATTTCAACCATTTCTACGATCAAAATAATAGGTATCAAAGAGGAAGAGGAATAAGTCAAGGGCTAGGAAGAGAATGTTTTCATGGTACATGTTTCTATGGCGGAGGACATAGAGATTATGGGTATCTTGAACATCAAGGGAGAACCAACAAAAGACCTAAAGGCAATGCACGAGTTGTAGATATAGACGAAGATGCCAAATCATTGCATTATGAAGATGTTGAAAGAGAAGTCCTGGTTGTCCGAAGAGCCTTGTTGAGTAATGAGAATGAGTCTGCACAAAGAAAGAATTTGTTTCGCACCAGGTGTAGATGTAATGGTAAGGTATTCAATATCACTATTGATGGTGGTAGGTCAGATAATCTTGTTTATGAGGAAATGGCTAATAATTTGAAGTTGGAAAGAAAGAAGCAACCAAATCCCTACCAGATTGCTTGTTTATAGAAGGATCATAAGGCTTTGGTCAGTGAACAATGTTTGGCAAAGTTCAAGATTGGGAAGTACCGTGATGAGGTGTTGTGTCATATTATGCCTATGGATGTTTGTCATTTGTTTTTAGGGAGATCCTTCAAGTATGATCATCGTGCAATACATGATGGGTTTCCAAATACCTATTCTTTGACAAAGGATGGAGTTCAACACAAGCTGAAGTCATTGAAGGAAACTGAGGAGAACGTAGTAGCAATGCCAGAATATGTTTAGTTGATGGAAGAAAGTTTCTAGTAGGTATGAGGTATGAGCACATGTGGTCTTCTTTAATTCCAAAAGATGGTAAATAGGAAGTAGAAGATGTACTTATAGAAGTTGTAGATATCTTGGATGAGTATATTGTACCTGATAAGGTACCTAATGGATTGACACCATTGAGAATGATCAGTTGTCAGATGGATTTGGCTCTAGAAGCTAGTTTACCAAATAAGGCAACTCACAGAATGACTCTAGTAGAAAGTGAAGAATTGAATAGACAAGTAAAAGAGTTATTGCAGAAGGGGTTGATTCCCAAGCGTTTGAGTCCATATGTTGTACCAACAATATTATCACCAAATAAAAATGGAGAATGGAGGATGTGTGTAGATTCTCCAGTCATTGACAAGATCACTATCAAGTACAAACTTTCCTTGCCATGGATGGATGATATTATGGACTATTTAATTGGAGTTGTGTATTTCACAAAGATAGATTTGAAGAGTGGATCTCACCAGATTCAGATCAGAGGAGGTGAATGGAAGACTTCCTTCAAGAAAAAGGAAAGGTTGTATGAGTGGTTAGTCATGCATTTTGGGCTAACCAATGCATCGAGCACATTCATGCTTCTCATGAACGAGATATTCAAAGATTTTTTGGGTAAGTTTGTCATTGTTTACCTAAATGATATTTTGATCTTTAGTAAGACATTTGAGGAGTATATAATGCATATTCATAGGGTCTTTTAGAGGCTAAGGGAAGAGAAATTGTTGATTAATCTGAAGAACTGGAGTTTTGTGAAGGAGTTAGTGTATCTAAGATTTGTGCTCTTAACAAAAGGTCTAAAAAATGGATCCAAAGAAGGTGAAGGCTACCCGTGAATAGCCTACTCCAAGGAGTGCTAGCAAGGTAAGATCTTTCCATGGTTTGGCTAGCTTTATTAGAAAGTTTATTAGGAATTTTTAACAATGATTGTGGACTCTTGACTGAAACAATGAGGGAAGATAGGAAAGAGTTTAAGTGGACAACAAGAGCAGACAAAAATTCTAAATTGTTGAAATAGAAAGTTATAGAACAATTTGTTTTAGCACGTCCAGATCTTATTAAGGTGTTTCAAGTAGACTAGGATGTCAGTGGTAATGCCATTGGAGATGTTTTGAGCCAAGAAGGTAGACTTGTTTCTTATTTTAGTGAGAAAAATGATGCAAAAATAAACTATTTTGTTAATGATCAAGTTTTATGCTATAGTTCAGGCATTGAAGAAGTGGAGACATTATCTTTTGCCTAAGGAGTTTGTTTTATATACTGATCATCAAGCTTTACAATATTTTAATAGTCAAGAAAAGTTGAATTAGAGGCATTTGGAATGGCTTGATTTTTTGCAAAGTTACACAGTTGTTTTGAAACATGGGAGCGGGAAGTCTAATAGGGTTGTGGATGCTCTTAGCCAGAGATAGATTTTGATGACAAGGATACAAATTGAGGTTGTTGGGCTCAAGGAACTCAAGACTTTGTATCTAGAGGATCTTGATTTCGCTGAAGCTTGTACATAACCTGTTATTCTAGACAGAACCAAGTGGTTGGATTTTTATCATTTAGGATGATATGCTATTCAAAGGAAGTCAATTGTGCATTCTGAGGAGTTTTATCAAGGAGAATCTTACCAAGAAACATGGTGGAGGATGGGGTGGACACTTTGGTCGAGATAAAACCATTGCTCTAGTTAGTGATAATTATTACTAGCCACAGTTGCAACAAGATGTCAAGAAATTTGTATAGAGTTGTAGAGTATGTGTAATGTCCCCTTTCTAGCATTCATATGTGTAAATGTCCCCTTTATACCATTCATATGTGTAAAGTCCCCTTTCTAGCATTCATAGCATGATGTGTTGTTAGCCTATTTCCCCATGGTCCCATAGGCTAACCAGGACATCAAAGGGACTTAGAGGCCATTTGACCTAGACAGTTTCAGTTGCAGGTGTCTTTGTGGGGTTTTGAGGTAGTTTTGGGCATACTTACAATTTATAGTAAGTCATTTTGGATATGATTGGACATCCTATGGCAGCAACATATCAATGGTAAATGTTTAAAATCGACAAAAAGATTCATTTATTATTGATATGATTTGTTTTGCATTAATAAAGTGATTTTACAAAGTTAAATTCAAATATTTAACTTTGTTAATGCTTAGACTATAGTTGGTGGGAAATATTTAAATAAAAGAGTCCCCTTTATTTTATAATACATTGGAGACATAAGTTACATAAGGGAGATATGTTTTATCCCACATTGACAAGACGAAGGCATGGGTTTTGTGAGAACAAAATAAAAGAGGTGGAAGAGCTTCCATTGAGGCATGCTTGGGTTGATTGAAGAAATCACTTGTTTAGTTTGGAGATAATCTTCTTGGGGCTTTGAGGACGAAATCCCTCTTAGCTATCAATCTCCATGCTGTTGCAATATACAGTCTGGGGATTTATTTGGTGCCTACAAATCAGAAACTAATATGCAAAATGAATGGTGAACAGCGACAGCGCTACACTACTCGCGTGAACAGTACCCGCGGGAATAGTGCCGCTCTACAGTAACTCGTGAACGGTAAAATCGCTACAGTAAGATGCTTGAGTTTCACTCTTTTTTCTGACCTGCATTGGAGTTTTGGGTGTTATTCTCCAGTCCTAGCGGATTAAATCAGAATCACAGTTGGAGATGAGAAGATGGACTTGTTCTTGGTGGCTGCCAACAATATAACAGGTTTCTTGTTAATTCTGGGTTTGCATTGCTGGTTGTTACACACAGCAAGTTTGTTATAATCATTGTAGTTGCATTTGAGGCATTCGTAGGCATGTAAGTTTAGTCTTCTAAGCATTGAAAAATCAGTTATTCATTGTTGCATAAGGTTGCATTAAGTTGCTGCTGTAGGTACATGTTGTATCAGCATTTGTTATGAGGGTTTGAAATAATCAGTCACAGCTGTACATGTTATTGGCATTAAGATTTCATGTGCTTCCATATATCATGAAGATTTCTAGATTAAGTTGTTGAAATTGTACCCAGCTGTGTAAGTGATTGGTAAAGTAGAATTTGTGTGCCAAATTGTTTGGTCTAGAAGTTGCAAACCGATTGTAAAAGAACCTATATCTTTGTTGAGTGAATATATCGGTACTAATTTGCATTAGTAAGTTGAGTGGATTTGTTGCTCAACACTTTGTCCGTATTCAGTCCTTACTTTCCAGCAGTATAGTTGTTTGTTTGCCAACTGTTTGACAAAATTTCATAGTACATATTCTCCCGCAGCACAGTTCAGATTGAATGCCAACTGTTTGACAAAATCCCATACTTCAGCATTGGTGAGTTTTAGAGGTTTTTTTTGGCAAGGGTCATTACAGTGGTATCATAGCTTGTTTATCCTGCCATCCTAGTGGGTACAAACACAATGAACAGGTGGTGATATGACAGATTGGAGTGTTCAACCTTTAACTCATCACTATAATTTAAGAAGAACTAGGGCTCGTCTAAACACAAGACAAGAGGAACAGGGAAATCTAGAGGATCATATTTATACAGGTGAACAGGTTATTGGCAATATGGGAGACAGGAATGCTAGGGATCATGGAGAGGAAAGATTCTTATAGTTATTAGAGACCTTGGCACGAGGACAACAATTAGCGGAACAGAGGGCACAGGAACAAAATCAGAGATTGGAGCTTATGATGCAGATGATGGCTCGTCAAATGGGGTTGAACGCTAACATGGGTGGAGGAAATAATCAGAATGGTAACAATCAGAATGGGACACATAATGGAGGTGAACAAGTTGGAAACAATTTCGGTCATGCACCCCAGCAAGCTAGGACAGTGAGTTCGAGGCCCATGATTCCCACATTTCCTCCTAGAGCTCTAGAGCAGCCTGTACCAGAGCCCTAGATCACTGATATACAAGACCAGTTGAGGAGAGATTGGGAAGCCAGAGGTCCAGAATTTACTGCTGCAATTACCTTTAGGGAGTATATGGATGTGCGGATGAAACATATGCCACGCGGACATGACAGGAACCAGAGCTATGAGCTACGGAAGAAAGTAGGGAAACTTCAGTTACCATATTATGATGGCTCGGGGAAGTCCACAACAAGAGCTTGGGTTCAAAAGCTTGACAAATATTTTCAATTGAACCCTATGCCTGAGGAAGAAGCTATTAAGTATGCAGCAATTCATCTAGATGGGTTAGCACACGAGTGGTGGCATCATGGTATGGTCACTATGGGTCATGCACACATTACCTCATATGTGGAGTTTACGGAGAGACTGATTGAACATTTTGATAGGAAGGATCCAGAACTCCATTTCAAGGAGTTAGCTTAGCTTAAATAGTGGGGATCATTGGAAACATACATTTTAGAGTTTCAGAAACTTGCAGTGTTAGTAACAGATGTATCTGAACGGAGCATATTGGTTCTATTTATGGATGGGTTAGCTGATTTATTGAGAGGGTGGATTAAAGCTCTCAACCCTCCCACTTTGCAGGAAGCCATTAAGAAAGCTCGTGACATGGATTCCTCTTCAGCTCCTAAAAATAAATTCCAGGCAAAGAGTTTTCCTTCGAGGAAAGATAAGGACGGGAAACTTTTTCATAGAGAGGCTCAACCACCTAAGGAGGAAAGTAAGAGGTTGGACAATGAGACACTTAATGATCTCAGGAAGAAGAAACTTTGTTTTCATTGCAGGGAGCCTTGGGATTTGTCACGTAAGGGTCCATTGAAAGCAAAAGCTAAGCAGATGGAGTATTTTTCAGCCGAAGAGTCAGTGGATGGAGATTCAGAGCAGTCATCAGAATCAGATGGAGATGATAATTCTTCACATGAGGAAGCACACACTGATAGTACGATAGCTCAGTTGTCCAGTATACAAGAGGCTGTCACTTTCAGATTTAGGGGAACTTTGGATGGACAAAGATTTGTGGCACTCATTGATACAGGGGCAACACATAACTTCATTGATGAGAAGTTTGTGTCACGTAGAGGGCTACATACAGAAGAGCATAGGGGATTTAAGGTGATGGTTGCCGATGGCTTCAAAATCGATTGTACCAAGAAAATCTCCAACTTGCAGCTTCGTTTGGGAGATTATGACATGGTGGGAGATTTCTTTGTGGTCAACACTGGTGATCAGGATATGGTGCTTGGGATGAATTGGATGAAGTCTCTGGAAGAGTTTACATTTAACTTCCAGAAAATGGAAATGAGGTTTTAGGCAAATGGTAACAAGATAGTGCTCAGAGGTTTGTCAGATGGGAGACTTCGAGTGGTGTCACTCAAGTGGATGCAGAGTTTCTTTAGACACGATTAGGTGCAGTGGACAACAGAGTTCAGAGTAATGCCTGAGGTGATGGAGCAGCATAAACAGGAGTATCCACCTGATGTACAAAAAATAATAACCAAACATACTAAGGTGTTTGGTGAGATACCTCCAGGGAGACCCCCAGATAGGGGAATCGAGCATGTTATTGAGTTAGAGGAAGGGGCTAAGCCAGTCATCATCACACCCTGCCGCCATCCAAAAAGATATAAGGATGAAATAGAAAAGGCAATCAAGGAGATTGACATGGGGCACATACGGTCAAGCAAGAGTCCTTTCGCTTCTTCAGTAGTATTGGTGAAGAAGAAGGATGGTACAATGAGGATGTGCATTGATTATAGGGAGCTAAACAAGAAGACAATCAAAAACCGATACCTTATCCTGCACATTGATGAGCTTATTCATGAATTGCACAGTGCATGCTACTTCTCTAAGATTGATTTGAGATTCGGCTACCACCAAATACGGGTTAGAGAGGTGGATGTGGAGAAGACAACTTTTAGATGCCACTGCGGACATTTTGAGTTCTTAGTCATGCCCTTTGCGTTGACTAATGCCCCCGCCACTTTCCAATCTTGTATGAATAGAGTGTTCAGAGATCAGTTGAGAAAGTTTGTGTTGATATTTTTTGATGATATACTGATATACAACCATACTTGGGAGGAACATTTGAAGCATATTGATACGGTGCTCAGTATTTTGGAAAGGGAGTCATTATATGCCAAGATGAGTAAATGTGAGTTCAGGATGACAGAGTTGCTCTATCTAGGGCATATTATTAGTGCAGGAAGTGTTCGGGTTGACCCAGACAAGATCAGGGCTATTCTGGATTGGCCACCGCCAAGGAACACTTCACAACTCAAGGGATTTCTCAGGCTTTGTGGGTTCTACCGCAGATTTGTGAAGGGATTTTCACAGATAGCAGCACCACTTACAGACTTGACACGGAAAGACAGTTTCAAGTGGTCAAAGAGGGCTCAAGATTGTTTTGACAAGTTCAAGGAGCTGATGAGTACATGTCTTGTTTTAGCCATTCTAGATTTCACCAGGCCTTTTGAGCTACAGTGTGATGCCTCGGGAGAGGGCATAGGAGCTGTTCTCATGCAGGACAAACATCCCATCGCATATGAGAGCAAAAAATTACGAGGTGTTGAGAGAACCTACAACATCTATGACAAAGAAATGCTAGCAATCATGCACATGCTAGCTAAGTTCAGGCAGTACTTAGTAGGAAGCCGATTCACAGTAAAAACAGACCATAATAGCTTGAAACATTTCTTTGGACAGAAGGACCTTAATGATAGGCAACATAAATGGGTGAGTAAATTACAGGCCTATGATTTCGACATAGTCTATGTCAAAGGGAAGAAAAATATTGTCGCAGATGCTTTATCCAGGAGGCCTCATTTGCTTGTTGTTGGGATAGTCATGGATGATTGGAGAGAGATGATCTTGGCAGAATATGTTAAGGATAGTTGGGCATCTGGCATTATTGAGGGGGCTATTCAGGATAGCCAATACACCGTTGTAAATGATCTGATTATCTACAAGGAAAGGATATACCCGAGTCTACTATGAAGCAGAAGATTTTGAGGGCATTACATGATTCACCAATGGCAGGACATCCCCCATTCTTTAAGACATATCGGCAAGTGAGAGAGCACTTCACTTGGAAAGGACTTAAATTAGAGGTGCTTCAGTTTGTTAGGGAGTGCCTAGTGTGTCAGTAGAACAAACAGGAACATTCCTTTCCAGGTGGTTTACTACAGCCCCTACCCATACCAGAGAAGAAGTGGGATAGCATTTTCATGGATTTTATCACAGACCTCCCCAAGGCACAGGGTCGGGATTGTATTTTTGTTGTGGTAGATAGATTGACAAAATTTGCACATTTCTTTGCAATTTCGACTACGTATTCAACAACATAAGCAGTAGAACTATTTTTTCGAGAGGTATTCAGACTACATGGGATACCACAGAGCATAGTTAGTGACAGAGACAACAGATTTATGAGCCACTTTTGGCAAGAGTTGTTCAGGTTATGTGGAACAGAGCTCACTCCGAGTACCAGTTACCACCCCCAAACCGATGGGCAGACAGAGATAGTGAAGGAGAATCCATTTGAATTGAATTATTATAAAAGCAAGCTCTTGGAGAGGGGTATTCATTCTAGAGCATTTTATTATTTTGTGTTGAGTAGTTTCAAGGGTTTGAGATTGCTGGGAGAAAGGTTTTCTCTTGGTCAAATGACACTTTGAATTAGTCTCTATGCCAATGAATTCTGCAAAGTCTGATAATTTTACTGCTGAATCGATTTGAGGTTTGTAATTGGCAATTTGAGCAAGAAATTATTTCCAATTTTCTTATACGTTTGTGCATGCTGAAGATTATTTAATTACTAAGAATTGGGATGACTAGCCATTCTGAGTGTTCTGAGGCAGGTTGGCATCCTGTTGGGAACTCATATTGTCTAACGCCAAGCATTAAAAAGGCTTCAATTCCCTACAGAGAAGCAACATTCTGGTTCCAAGGCTGCGTTCAGATTCATAGAGGCATCGTGAGTGTGTGAAGGATCTGCATTCACAACTTGACACCTGCATTTCTTTTGCTAGAAGGTCCTTATCATTGCTGGGCAGACTTATGATTATTCTTCATTATTGGAACCCAACATTGCATGACAGCCTTACTAGGTTCTTGCAATTTGAATTCTCAGTTTGTGCATTGTATTTAGTTGTCATCATTGTCTTAAATTGCATAATAAAATATAGAAGGAAGAATTTACACTTTCAATTTACATGCATTGTTATATATTTCATTTTTTGAAAAAAGAAAAAAATAACATACATTTGAAAAACACAAAAACTCATAAAACTTTCAAAACACAAGAATTTCTTTCTTTACCATAGTTGAGTGTGAGCCAGCAGGGCTCATTATATGAAAACATAAGTCTCTAGTATTTTTCAATGGACTCAAAGCTAGAATTTGACCAAAGATTGGGCATGCCACCACATAATAAAAGAGTCTTCTATCACATACAAATTTGAATGGAGAGCGTTGGACACTGGAACATTGTGGCACCTAGAATAAATTGCATAACTCACATCTGAACAACCACAACAAACATGGTGAAAATCCAATAAGGACTTAATGTTGATTGGTGAGGAGTTATGGGCTTGCCAAAGAACAAATTCACAGGGTAGCCAATAAACAAAACCAGCCAGATCTGCCTATCCAATGTGCAAGTCACAAAAAATCGGCTAGGTGCCTCAAAAACAAATCAAAGATGCCTTGAAAGATGCCACCAAAACTAGAAAACTGAGCAATTAAAATGTTGATCTATTGGTGCAATTATCTAGGCCTCAATACAATCCAACAAGCCACGAATCAATTACGAAATTGAGCCAAGCAAAGAAATCATATCTATGAAAGAACAAACTCCGTATTCATCCCTCCCTTCACGCAAACTGAAAACCGCTTCAATCTGCCCATTATATGATGTGCAGATTGCACAAGCAAATATACAGACGAACAAGGAATTGCTTCCGAAGAAATTGCAGACCACAGATTAGAATGCAGCCAAATGATAAGGCAAAATGGAAAGTTTTATTAAACAAGATTCAAATGTCGGTAATCAAAAAACCACAGGAAGAAAGTATTAGGTATGCAATTGATTTGGGGCATCATATGCCTCAATTGCAGATTGACTTTCCTAAGATCTGACCTCAAAACCTCCAAATGAAAGTTCTTAAGAATAAAAAGAGATACCAAAGCTT
Organism: Cupressus sempervirens; assembly: GCA_028749045.1. Classification (NCBI taxonomy): domain Eukaryota; kingdom Viridiplantae; phylum Streptophyta; class Pinopsida; order Cupressales; family Cupressaceae; genus Cupressus; species Cupressus sempervirens. The sequence goes on along the minus strand of CM053792.1, from coordinate 278,080,587 downwards.
GCTCTAATACCATGTCAGAGTATCAATTCCACCCCAAGATCCATAATCTGCTATAAATCTTTACAAAGAGAAAACAAATATTTCACCAAGAATGGATGAATTGTAGTGAGATAATTATCAATCTACAATGGCTCTTCTTATATAGGCAAGAGCGATAGAGGGAACACCATTGAGGTGTGAGGGCAAGTTCGTAGACTCGGACTTGACTCTGACTTGGCAAGGGTGACTCGACTCAAGAACCGGCTCAGACTTAGTTGTGACTCAATTAAGTGACATAACCCTTGAAATTTAGAGATTTTTTAGGATTTAAAGAACATTCCATGCACTCATTATTGAATATAGCTTAAAGACACAATTGCATCATGAAATAGAAGGTAATTTGATCACATACATAAACATACATCGTTTACATAAGTACAAAGGTAAATTATAGCTGAAGGAAATAGCAAACATAGATATATAAAATTCAAAATTCTACATATTGTCAAATCAAAATGTATATCAAATCCATGAAATCCATCACATCAATAGTCATCATCAAATTTTCCAAACATATGTAAACAAAAACAAGTCTAAAGCTATGGCTCCTCATCCTCATCCTCGGCCTCAACCTCAGAGTAATCTATATTATGCTTCCTAGTAAGGCGTCAAAGGTAGGTCATATATGACTGATTAACCATAATCTCTTCTTGTGCGGTGCCAGTAGGATCAATTGTAGCTCTTTGCTCCTTTGTTGCCATAGCCACAACCTTGGCCTCTTTGTCTACCTGGTCATTCCACTCTAGGTCCGTATCATCGAAGACAAGATCAGTAGCCTTAGTAACCCATTTAGACTCTAGATTAACCTCCTCTAGAGTAATTGGAGAGTTGTCACTATACAAAGTCTCTCTAATCCTAAGGCGCAAGTTGTAATGCACAAAGACTAGATTATTCCTCCTCTCCATAGACAACTTGTTACACCTTTTCAAGTGGATGTGCTCGAACATGCTCCAATTATGCTCACATCCAAATGTGCTACATGGCTGGCTCAATATGCGGATGGCAATTTTTTGAAAGTTTTTGGCTGAAGGCCAAAACATTTGCTGCAATCTATCTGAAAAAAGAAAAAGAAAAAAAGATTAGTCTCATTTCCACCTTTAAAGCTAGAACCTAAATAAAATTAAAATGCATAAGCTGCAATTTTGTACGACATTTGCATATTTGGCTTCCAGAAATGGGCCCTAATGAATTATTGTAGGCATCCATCTCAAGCAATGTATATGTGGCATTAGTGGCCACCATCTTCCCTATCACACTATAGGCCACTAAGAACCTTGTCATCCGCCTTGAAATCATCATGGAAACGGTATGCTGGATTGAGGTGATAGGTTGCTGCATGAATAGGTTTGTGAAGTTGATTTTGCCATCTCCTATCAATTATGCCCCAAATGGGGCCATACTTGTCCTCAACTCTTGCATACTTGGCTCTAATGGCCTCCTTGGCCTTATCCATGCTGTCATATACATAACCCATAGCAGGCTTCTCCCCGTCAACAACTCGTAGGAGGACTATGAGGGGCTCAATGACCTACAAAAAAATTTAACAAAAAACAATTGAGTGGAAGATCATTAAAATATGAAACTTTGCAAAGTTGCACAATGAAAATAAAACAAAAGATGCATATAATTTATAATTTAAATTTTTTTTAATTACCTCCACAATCTCTTGAAAAGAGGTCCAAAAACCTTCTCCATCAAAAATGCATTTTTCCACATCTATCCCTGTAGGGGTGGTAGTACAGGAGGAGGTCCACTTTGGACCAACAAACATGCACCTTAAATATAACTTTAAACTCAGCAATGATTTTAGTGTGATAAAGTTTGAAGCAAATTTTGTGATAACGAGTTGATCCAACTCCTTTTGCTCTGTGTTATCCCTCATAATGTTAAGGACCAATGATTGGTTATAGATGAACTTGCAAATATCTTTGGCCTTATCAACACATTATTTGACCCATTCAAGCTTGCTGATATCCTCTTACATGAGGTCAAGGCAATGGGCCATACATGGAGTCCAAAAGATTTTTGGGTGCCTCTGCATCAAAAGTTTTCCTACAATTTTTTAAAATTAATTAGTAAAAATTTAGATGTATTAAGAAAATTTTAAAAACGACAATAAAAAATTTAGAAACATAAAATCTTACCTACAACAACATAATTAGCTGCGTTGTCAGCAATCACCTGCACAACATTCTCTGTCCCCGCATCATTTATGACGACCTTAATAGCCTCACATAAGTATCTCACATTTTTGACATGTAAGGAAGCATCTACAAACTTCAAAAACATGGTAGATCCCGAAAGTGAAAACAAAACAAAATAATTATCATTGATCAATCAATAAACCAAAATTTTGATTATTCGATTAATACATTTAATTTTAGACTTTGAGAAGTAGAGAATGGGGATGATCAATCATTGCCGCAAGAAAATTTAGGAGAGTCCTATTCCTCCTATCTATTCATTTGTCATAATGGGGCAACCCTTTTGGCTCCAAGCCTTTCTATGGTCCTCCAACTTACATGCCATTTCCTCAACCATTTCTAGTAAGAGGGGTCCACTCAACTCAGTTTTAGTGGGGGCTTTAAACCCTGCACCACAGATGGCAACCGCATCGATCATGCCTTGTCAATAAGGATTCCTATCACATATATAGAAATATTTAAATTAGCGAATTTTAACATCAAGTTATAATTATAAAATTTTATTTTCAAAGTTTAATTTAAAAGTAAAACAATCAAATATAAATGAACTAACTGGCTGCAATAAATGGAATGTTGTAGAAATACCAAAACTTGCAAATTGATCTTCTTCCAACAGCACGAATCTCCTTGTTCCAACCCATGTTCTTAAGTGAGGGTTGTGCATCAGGAGTTGTATGTGATACAAAAAAATTGTCCAACCTAGAAGTAGATTTTCTGAGTCTAGAACAAAAGGCAATGTCAATACTACTATCAAGGGCAAAGTCACTAGTAGGAACAAATGTAGAAGCACTAGCACTAGCAAAAGCACTAGGATGAAAGGGAGTAAGGGAACAACCATCTCCATCACAACCTAGGGGTGTAAAACTAGATGCAGATACAAATGAGGGTGGACGAGAACCAATCTGAGCTAGCTCTTCAAATTGTTTGTCTTAATTCCTCTAAGGCAACATAACAAAAATGTTAGCCTCAACGGTTGCCTCTTTACAAGACTCGGTATCATGGCCATGTATGTCAACAATATGGTATTTCAATCTATTTATCCCCCCACTATTAATGATCTTACAAAATTAACATTTTGTTTGATTTGTACCTCTACTCAGGAAGTCTATCGTGTACTTCCAGCTATCATCTTTTTTATTGCCTCTGGGCTTTTTAGGAGGAGCAGCCATTATGATTAGGGAAAAAATGTTTTCAAAATGTCAAGGTTGCTGTAATAAGACAATTGTAGCAAAAAATTACTATTTAAGCATTGTATTTTATGAAGAAAAAAAAGAAATCAGCAAGCCCTATATTTTTCTATAAAAAAACTTACAAATACTTGAGATTAAAAACACAATGTAGATTTTAAGGTCAAGCATAAAAAAATTGACAATAAAGTTATAAACAAAAGATCCCATAAACATAGAGAAAAAGTTCATCTAAATCCAAAAATATTAACTCTTACCTTGTTCAAATGAGTTGAAAAGTGTTGATAAGATCTCCTATAAACTCCTTGATGATCTTAATGGAAGTATAGAGCTGCTCCAATTAGCTCTGTGCAAGCTTTTCTCCTCGTCCTTTCAGCTGGTTGCAGAACAATGGCTCCATATTTCTCTTTCTCTCTCTCTCTTTTGTTCTAATTCTCACATAAAAATGTTATGGAAGCCCTTTTTGGGCTATAACAAAAAGAAAAAAAAAGAAATTAAAAAAAATAACATTTTTTTATTTTTGTGGGTGGTTGCATTTTCCCCAGCCACAGTCGGGTCACGACTCGCTGTGTCACATGGCAACTTGCAAGTCAAATGAGTCAGGTGAGTTGATCACCTTCACTCGGTGGGTTAGGGTCACGGGTTGTTTTGACCCAACAGGGGTGACAACCTGCTAACTTGAGTGACTCGCGGCGAGTCTTGATTCATTGGTACAACTACATGCCAACTAACGACACAAAATACTAAATTGAGATAAATATAACAATATTGAACATTACCTAGCACCTAGAAGGATGATGTGATGCCCAAGTCAAATGTAAGCATGTTAGTAAATTAAATGTAGTTAAGAGGCAAAGGGGGGCCCCTACCCCCCCCCGATATTTGAAAGGGTGGCAAAGGGGAAGGGCTTGCCTAGAATAATTTGTATGGGGAGCATGCACTGATGCAAAGAAAACCGTAATGGCAAGCCCCGACCCCTATCTCTATATCGGTAGGTTCTTTGCATGGACCGGGGGGTATGGAGAATGAGTCTTTATTCTTTCGATTCATCAGTTGGGCCCTACTCTTCTATAGGCGGGATGGGTGGGGGGTATAGTTGGGCAAGGAAGATCAAGAAAGCTAGTGAGATTTGTGCCTTAGAATCATAGTTAGAACACGAAGTATCCAACATATCTACTAAGAAGCTATTGCAACACAAAGTCTTTTTACCAATACTATTGCTATTTTTTCTTGGTAATGTATGTTGTCCTCAATTTTGACATAACAAAATTGTGGCAACCCTATGCAATTTGCTCATGGATTCATAACTGCATCCTCTATGTTTCAACACATTGAGAAGGTGTGATGAAGGCAGTTCATCATCCTTGAATTGTACTTTATGTGGCGTTATTTATATGTTCTTTTTGAAGGTTTTCGTCAAGTTAAACCCCCTTAATATTTAAAAGAACGAGTTTTTCTTCTCTCTTTCTTCTGCTTTGTTTTTCCTTCGGCTCACGGGTTCCGGCTTTTCCCGTGCTTTGATATTTTCATTTCGGGAGCTTGATTTTGTTTTTCCATGCAGTCCTTTGCATTCGTATCTTCTTCCTGTTTGAACTTGGGTTATGGTCTTTAGCTTCCTTCCTGCGATTTTACTGTGACCTGTTTATTGTTACATCTCCTTTTATTGGTAGCACGGGTTGGTGTTTGGATCACGACTTGTTGTTGGTTGATCACGGGCCTCCTTCATCTCCTTCATTGCTGTTAGTTGATTACTGTGACTTTACTGTTGCATTTCCTTCATTATATCGGACACGGAATGGTGGTTTGCTCACGGATCTGATTGCTCAGGGGTTGGTTGGAGTAAATTCTGTTACTATTTCAGGGTTCTGAAATGTCTCATATTGGGGATTCAGGTTCTGGACAACAAACTTTAACCTACCAAAGGCTTTGTGATAGGATTACTAAGCTGGAGGTTTATAACCTGTATCTCTAAGAGCAAATTATCTCTTTGAATGGCACTATATCAGTACTCAAAACAACCACAACCTCAAATTCATCTCTGATCCAACGATTTTTTGATACTTTTACCTCAGAGATTGCAAGTTTACAAGCCAATATCCAATCCATCATTGAGCAACTTGAGGGAATAGACACCATCAAAGAGCTACAATCTGTTATAGTAGCTAAGCATTCTTCTCTTATCTTGGAAATCGAACAGAAAGTTAAATCGTGGGCTTCCCTCTACAATAACACAGCTACTACGCCTCTAGCTAGTAGTGATAAGATGGTTCAAGGAAAAATTGAGGATTAGAGGGTGAGGCGGGTTCATGAACTCAATTTACGGATTCGTGGACTCCCTTTTGTATCTGATCCTCTTTCAGCTAGACGTTCTTTTCTTTGTGATCAGCTTGTTATTTCTGATATTACTTTGGACAGATGTTGGGTTGGCCATGGAGACATTCTGTTTATCCGATTTCTCACACTCGCAGATAGGCTCCATGCTTGCAGAGCTAAGAGTAAGTTGTTCTCTCCCTTCTAAGATTTTCCTTGATGAAGATCTCACGAAGGCTCAGGTTGCAAAACTGAAACATGCTCATAGTATTGTGGCAAAGGCTAGAAATGCGGGTAAATGGGCTATTATTAGAAATCTCAAAGCTGTTATTCGAGATTCCCCCCTAGTGGATAGGACGCTAGACTGAGCCCCAAGACCAAATGATGGTCTCACCAGCAGTTAGACAAGAGGGAGACTCCCACTTGCTCCCTTCTTGTTAACTGTTGGAATGGTAATGGCTCTTTATGGTCATTACCCAGTCTCTTACATGATGGTGTGGGGTTCGTCGATATTCTTGTCATTATCGAGACTCAGGAGAGTCTTGTCAGGCCTCTTCCAGGATTCCTAGGTTATCAGTGGTTATTTGTTTGTAGAGAGGAGGTTCGTGCTTTCGGTGGGGTCTGTGGTTCTAGGGGTGTGGCCTCCTTGATTACAGATGTTATATTCAGCCGTACTTCTATTGTTCATTCCGATTCGTTTGCCAGATTTTTATGGGTCCACATTGATCATAAGAGTCACCATTAGAGAGATTTCTATATTGCTATTTGCTATTTTCCACCAGCTTCCTCCCATTATGCTATCCATGGTTCCAAGGACGGAAACCCTTTTGTTGATCTTAGCAAGAGTATTTCTCAATTTGTTGCTTTGGGAGACATTATGCTTCTTGGTGATTTCAATGTGAGGACCAGAGAACTCCAGACTTTGCTTTTTGATTGTAGCTCTGATTCCATGTGCTCCACTGAGGTTGATCGGGCTACTCTAGGGCTTCAATGTTCTTTTGAAGATGTTCTTGGTTGGATTTCTGGTTATGGTTGCCATCTTTTGCAACTTTGTGAGTCTTCTGGGCTTTTGATCTTGATTGGTCTTCCCTGTTTCCTTGGATCTGAGCTCTTCACTTGCTAGCCTCATTGCTGTGGTGCTAGCATTGTTGATTATGCCCTCACCTCTTCCTCCATCCCCTTCATCCACAGCTTCACCATCTTACGCCTCCCTCTTGCGGATCATGCTCTCCTTAATATTTGTACTTGCATTTCTCCTCTCCTTTTGCCTTTGTCTCCTCGTCTTTCTCTTACTACTACTCGTTCCCCCATCTACTTCCGCTTCGTCGATGGTGACAATGATCTCTTTTCCTTCCATCTTTTCAGGCTCGTCAGTTTGGAGTGTTTTGCAGATTCCTGTGATACCTCTTCCATGTTTGACTTACTTGCGATAACATTCGGAAATCCACCATTCTTTCCATTCCCCACCGCCCTTCCCTTCCTATTGGTAAAAAATGCCATAATACTTGTCCTATGAACCAATGGTTTGATGTTGACTGCAAAACTTTTTATCGCTTAGTTCGTTATGCTTTTGAGTTCCACTCCCCCGACTTTGCTCGCCTTTGTGTGTCTTATCTTCATTTTCTTCGTTGTAAGAAACAATCCTTTACCGCTTCCCAGTGCAAATCCCTTTGCTCCACATTGATCTGCAACCCCCAACTTTTTTGGCGCACCCTTTTTTCTCGTTGTTCCCCTTCGTCCACCATCTTTGATTTTCGCTCCCTTACCGCTCATACTATGGCTCTCTATGACATTCCTGGACAGCCTCCTATTCTCCCTACCCCGCCTTCTTTCTGCCACTTGTTCACCTCCTCTTTCATCTATGAGGCCGTCAGATCGATGAGATGCAGCAGAGTAGTGGATGAAGAGGGATTCCAGGCTGAACTCTTTAAGTTTGGTGCCTTGGTTTTGGGACCCTATATTTCTACTCTTTTCAATAGAGTAGTTTGCACTGGTTTCCTGACTTCTTGGTCCAGGCATCTAATTTACCCTATTCACAAATCCAGCCCTATCTCGGATCCTGGGAATTACAGAATCATTATGATTGGACACACGTTTGCCAAACTTTATGCCACAATTCTCAATGCTATGTTACTTAGTGAGCTTGACTGGAAAGGTTGTAGAGCTAGAGGTCAGCCTGGTTTCCGAGCAGATTACCAGACCATGGATCACATTTTTACTCTTCGGGCTATTATTGAGGAGGCTAGACATAGATCGGCGATTACTGCTTTGTTGACTTTCGCAAGGCTTTTGATTTTGTTCCTCAAGTGGCTCTTTTCGAGAGACTTCGGGTGATTGGGATTTCTAAGCTGTTACTTACTGCTATTATGAGATTATATGAGACTGTTGTGGGCCGATTCAGGACCCTGGAGGGATTCTCCGTTCCGATCCATAGCACCATTGGGGTCAAATAGGGTTGTCCTCTCTCCCTTACTTTGTTTGGCTTGTATATTGATGAGCTTGAGGACTTCCTTTTGAAGTCATCGCTCCCAGGTGATGGTTGTTATCTCCATCGGGTTTTGATCTCCATTCTTCTTTTTGCTGATGATGTGATTCTTCTTGCCTCTTCTCGAGAGAGTTTACAGAGGCTTCTTGATGGTTTGGCTTCTTTTTGTGATCAGTAACAACTTGTGGTTAACCTGGGTAAGACTCGGATTATGATCTTTAATTGCCTGAAGACTTCTCACCTACACTTCTTTTTTTAGTGTCAGGAGATTGAGATCACTTCTTCATATATGTATCTGGGGGTGAAGTGTTTTGGTCCTCACTTCAGTTTGAGACCGGCAATTCAGTTGAGAGTCAGCAGGGGTATGGGTTCTCTTGCTATGCTCGAGAAACAATGTTTCAGACACCACTTTTAGGATACCTTGTCCAAGTTATCCCTTTTGGACTCTCTTGTTCGGCTGACGGTTTTTTATGGCTCTGTGGTTTGGGGTTCATCTCTTCTTAGCTCAGACTGGGTTTCGATTGAGCGGGTTCAAACTCTTCTTTTGTGGCGTATCATTAGATGCCATAGATTCACTCCTCATAGTATCATTCTTGCTGAGTTCAGCGCTCATCCTTTTAGTCTGGCTGCCATATTTGATTTGATTTGGTTCCTTCATCGTTTGCGTTGTTTTGCAGATTCAGCTACTGATCGCGATAGAGACTCCTACTTGGCTTATTGCTCTTTTGTCACTATTGCGAGTTCTGATACATGTTCTCGTGCTCGTTGCTGGTATGCACAGGCATCCTCCCTGTTGAGTTCGATTGGGATAGACATTGATTGTCTCCCTCCCTATCAGTTTTCTCTGAATGCCCCTGCTCATCTTCTCCCCTCCCGACAGGAGTTAAATGAGCATTTCAGACTTGATATTTACAGGTAGTACATTATCACTACCTGGACTAATCCGTCGGGTGGGCTGCGACCAAGGATGTCCTATGCGGAGCACTTTTTGGAGATCAGTGATGGGATTATTGTTCGTCCTAGTTACCTATCTCGACGGTGGTCTCATGCTCTGCATTTTTCCCTGGGGTCCTTTAGAGTTGGTTCTCACCGTCATCGTGCTCAGACAGACCATCATATTGATAGTGGTGAGCGGATTTGTAAGCTTTGTACTTTAGCTGATATTGAGACAGAAACTCACTTTTTATTCTATTGCCCTATCTACTACGAGATCAGAGGGAGATTTCACTACCTGTTTCGAGATTGCTTTTCTCTTTCTGACTTCTTTAGTTACTGTGACTAGTGATGTCTAGCTCTCTATCTTTAGGAGGCCACTTTGCTCCGTGATAGCACTCGCTAGGCACTTCTTCCTCATCGGCATACTTTGACTCAGCTCATTACTGTTTTTTTCACACTCTTATCTCCTTTGCATGGTGTGAAAAGACAGTCTAGTTCTTCTAGTCCTTTTGATCATTCCAGGTCTGTTAGACCCCGTACTAGTTTCTTACATCAGCGACACTCCTCTACGAGCTCACACAGACATACCAGAGCTTCTTTGTACCCACGGTCATATCCTTCTGTGACTGATTTCTTCTCGCCAAGAAAGGACTCCTAGTCTTTGTCTTTGTCTTGGCATCTCTCTCTACATCTTGTTCTATCTCTCTTCTTCTTATTCTGCTTTTTAGTTGTTTGCTTTTTATGGACATTGTGAGGTGCTCCTGTTGTTTTCAGCTTCCTAGTTGTAACCTTCCAGTCCCATAGACCTTTGATGGTCTTTTGTTGGACATTAAAACTATTATCTTATCTCTAATTGCAAGCACTTGATTTTCGCTAGTCTTCAAGTTTATTTTTTGTTTTTCCCTCTCTTGTAAGTAATTTTTTAGCCTATTTTTCCCTTAAATTGAATTACGCTTGTTTCGAGCTATCTTAGGCCTCAAATAGAGTTGAATGAATGAATAAAGGTATTTTAATAGCATCCATGAGGCTGACCAGCCTATAGGACCACTTTCATGTTCTTTTCTATGTCAGCTTGCTTGTTATGAATCTGCTTTGTGTAATTTTGTTTCCCCAAAAATATGATGCAAGTAGCCCTCGACATACACTTTACTATAGTAGATGCACTTTCTTTCTTCCCAATCATCCTTGGGTACCGTCCATCTACCTATCTCACACTGCAGATGATGGGATCTTATTCTTAACTATGCTAGTAGCAGACTATTTTTACCTTTCAAGTCCACTGGTAGGTAGTCTTTAACCTCATGACACCATGTAGGGTTGAACTCTTAAACATTGTGGGTCTTTTTCTTCTCCATTTGTTTTGTCCACAAAACAGCCTTAAATTTTTCCAGCACGAGCCTTTTTATCTCTTCATTTGTGTTGGGGTGTTCTAGTATGTCAATGTCCCACTTAATTAGCCATTTTTCATTCTGCTTCATCCACATTTTCTTTCTTCAATCTGATCCCTCTTCAACCACAAACTTGGGCCAGCGTTGTGGGTCCATATTTTCAACTTTGTTTAAATAGCTTAACAGACAAATAACTACTAAAGCTACCATCGGGAATGTGCCTGTTTCAGCTAAGAGGATCTCGTATGGTATTGTTGATTTGACTTTAAGGTTAGTAGTGATAAGGTTCTTTTGCATTCTTTCTATTTGCTTCCATTTGTGACTAGATAGGCTGCTCTCCCAAACCTCACACCCATATAGCACGACTGGAGTGACCAGCAGCCCAAAAAGGATCTTTTTGGTTTTCCAATCCCAATGCTCTGTTTGTCTAAACTTGTTTTGCAGCAAGAAGGAAGCCCTCCAACCCCCTTGTATGCTCTTTAGCTTTACAAGTTTCCTAGTTGAGTTTGTTGTTAAAGTCTATTCCCAAGCATTTATATTCTTCCACAATCTCAAGAATATTTCTTTCAAAGTGGAAGTCAACAGGTGTTGTTTCTTTTTTAGAGAGAAGATCATAAGTTTAGTCTTGCTAGTGTTCACTTGCATCCCAACTTCCTGACAAAAACTTTCTATAGTTCTCAAGTGTTCTCTTAGGGCCTTGGTTGTTCAAGCTATTAGAATCAGTTCATCTGCATATAGAAGCACGTACATAGCAAGTTGGACTTGCCCCCCCCCCCGCCGCCCCCCCCGCCCAACATTTTGTTTAACCATTCTTCCAACTTATCAATATATAAGCCAAATAGAGTGGGTGAGAGAGGGTAGCCCTGCTAAACCCCGATATCACTGCCAAAACATTCTGACTTGCTATCTTTTGTTCTGATTATAACTCTAACCTGCTCATAGAGCCTATGAACAGCCGCTCTAAACTCATTTGGAACTTTAAGTTCCTCCATTCATTTCCAAAGTTTGTGTCTAGGGACCTTTTCAAAAAAATTTTAGCTATCTAGCTCAGCTCAAGTCATAAAGGTTAAGGTGGGGTTTTGCAAAGTGACAACACATCTTGTTAAAAAATCCATTAAAAGTGGGGATTTTATTCGTAATTGCATAAAATAAAATTATTATTGATTAGTAAAGTGGATTTTGACTCTTATTTTCAAATTTTAGCTCATTCTGAATTCATTTGACCATAGTTTTTAATGTTTTAGTGAAAATAACTTTTTCTAGTTACTTTATCAAAAACTATAGTTACATATTAAAAGTAATTACTTGGGACACTTTAAATGCATAAAGGTGGGGTTTTTATTACATATTGCATATCATCCACATGCAAATCACTTTCTAAAACCCAATACCAATTAAATTCTAAGTCTCAAATTGAGATGCATTAAGGTGGACTTTTGAAATACAACTACACATTTTTAACTAAAATTATGTCACTTAAACATGTGTGAGTGGGGTTTTTTAAATGCATTTTCATATTGAAATCCTATTATTTGAACCCAATAAGATAGTTATTGCATTTTAAAAATCTATTATTATGTATTCTAACTTGAGTAATGACTTAGAAGCATAAAGGTGGGGATTTTAAACCCAATAACATATGTTTTATGTGCATTTGAGTTTTAAAAGGTAAAAACATATGTTATTGCCCTCCAAAACCCTATTATGACTTCTCCAATAGAGGCATTTTGATTGAAAAAGAACAAGCATGTGTTATGAGGCCAAAAAAGATCATTATAACCTCTCCAAGGTAGCGTTTGGCATGAAAAGCATATAGGGCAGCAATTTAGAACTCAATAACACATGTTATTGATGTCAAAAACTTGTTTTGCCAAATTTTGATAGATGATTGGCATTATAACTCTAGGGACGAGAATTTTGGGAGTGAAAGCATTTGTTTTTCTTCCTCAAAAACACATTATTCTTACTTCCTCTCATGCATTCAAAGTCAGACATCATTTTGGAAGGCAAATGCATATGCTTTGATATTTAAAAAAAAAAAAAAAACACGTTTTTAGTCTTGGACTCGGGCGTTTTGGCTGCAAACACATAGGCAGCAATTTTAATAGAAAAAATGCATCTTTTTGAATGTTTTTTTCTTCTCAATTAGCCAGCCTAGGGAACGTTTTTGCTAAAAAATGCCTCACATTTGGCCATTTTTCTTCTTCAAATCTCAATGTTTTGGTTCCAAGGTGAGTTCTTGGGCATTAGATTTTATTTCCAGCTCGTTTATCATTTTTCCAAGTTGCAGTTGATGCCTTACATGCTATTTTTGGTTGCCCTTACATGTTGCATTTGATTTGGTCAATATGGTTGCTATTCTTGTGTATTTTAATTGTCTAACTTCCCACAATTGGCAAGCAACGAATCTTGACTCTAAAATGCATTCCTTTTCTAAGGATTGAATCAAGATTCGAAATCTATTTGTCCCTTTGCTGCTATCTTTTCTAAATCCAGAAGTCTTCTTGGATTTGCTTCAGATTTTGTGTAGAGATTTGAAGAGACTTCTTCCTTTGCTTTTTGTGGAAAAGAGGTAAGAGTTGTGATTTTCACATGGCTAAGATGTATATATTGTTGATGTTTGATAGCTTTTGTCAGATAAACATATATGTAATTATATGAAATGTAATTGAGATATAAATATATGAGAGAAATATATATATATATATATATGATTTATTATATTAATTATCTGATTAACAAATAGACATGTCCCATGAAGAGACATGTCTACTGATGGCTTATACTCAATAGAAATGTAAGTGTTTGTTGCATTTGGAAAACAAATACCTAATAAGGCAGTGCTTAATACATTTGCAGTAGATCCATGAAATTCAACATGGTATCAGAGCCTAACTGCAGATGTAAATCGAATGAAGAGTATAAGAAAGAGATTGTGAAGCATGCGGGTGTGTGAGTTCTGCATTTTACAATCATGAATAAACTATAACACCAGATATAATAAAAGTCCTGAGTATTGAAATTATCTCCAATATATGTGGTGTTGTAAATCTTGAGGTGATGTTGAAGGAGCATTAACTTCCAATCTGATGTTTCAACCTGTCTTGGAAACGATACGTAAATGAGTGTGACTGCAAATTTTTCAGAGAAAGGCGAGGATCCTCTTTGCCTACATAGGGAGTCGGATTTGGCATGTATCGTATTAGAACATACTCAAACTTGGCCTTCGTCATTGCAAAGTGTGCCAAAGGAGTAAAATTATAGTGACAATGAGAACTCTGAAAAGCATCCAGAATGTCTCAATCCTACGTTCAAGTATTGTGTAGATTACGTCCATAAAACTAAAGGCCAAGACAATTGATAGTTTGAAAACTAGTTTCCATGTTCATGCCAACTTCTCTTCACTCATGCATCTTGCAGATTCATGGTCAAACTTGCATGGTAAATATTGAGCAACATGATTTATGTTTGTGCTAATAAAAGAACATAACAGTGTGGGATAATCTGATCCGTTTTGGTTTGGATTCAAGTAGTCTCAGTTTGTGATAATCCGATCAGTCTCAGTTTGGATTTGCTCAAGCCCTTTGTTTTGTTTCTTTATCTACTTTTGATTCATTCATGCAAACAACTTCCAAGGCACCAAATCACGTGAAGACATCATCATTAGATGCATAGAGTCAATAATAAGGGTTGAAACTACATGGTGGCACTCGAGAAGTAGTTGGCACATTTAGTTGTCTTTGAAGTCGCAAAAACAAACGTAGATACAATCAAGTAGTGTCCCGATAAGAAGAGTTGAGAGAAGCCAAGAATCGCATTTGTGAAGACGTCAATCATGGACCCAATAAAATATAAGTATATTATTACCTTTACTAAATATTAGGATATTAGTGCCTTTTCATATTGAAAGCACCTTTTATCTTCATTGAGAAAGGAAGTGGTTGAGGAGAGCCGCCCAAATTGAAAGAAATATATTACATTGAGAAAACCTAACCTTTTGGTAGAATGAAAGGTGAAATTAATTTAAGAGGGGAAATCTCAAAGTCCAATCTGAACTGCATTCACCACCTAAGTCAAAGAGCCATTATGAAAGAAGATGTAAGGGAAACTTCGAACATCGCATGCTCATGGAGTAAATATCAGCACACAAAGTAAATAGTCATATGATCCTCCTAAGTTATAATGACTCATTTCTGTTGGCTGAGGATTTTAATGCCCACATGTGAGTCGAATTGGACTACAACGGTAGTGCAATTGCATTAAGTTATTGGCTCATCGACGGCTATAAAGTTACTACGGGCCCCACATTGTGAATCGATGGGATTTTTTCAATCATCTCTATGAACCACAATCCAAATTGATATATACTTTTCAACGAGTAGCCGACAATGTCATTAGAACCATGTCACCATTGAGGCAAGTATGTGTGAATATATTATAATAATGTTTATTTCCTTATGAATATATATTATAATGTTTTGATTAAGAACATTAATAATTAATGAGATTATAATGGGGATTTCCGATTTATAATTACAAATTTTTTTCTTTTTAAAAATGATAAATTATATTGTAATAATGAAGAACACTTTCAAAGTATGAAGTTTTATAATTATCTATATCCTATTGGAAAATATCTTATATTGATTTAGTACGTACTATAAGAGTTATTTTCTTTGATCTTTTCCAAGAATGTTCTTGCAGGAAAAAGAGGGAGATTGAGATTTAGAGGGAGACTAACATTTCATTAGAGGCAACCTTGAAAGAGAGGGGAAGCAGATAGAGGATATGATTTAGTCAACCTTCGGTGATCTCAATCATATTGATTCAGAGGGAGTAAACCATGTTGAGATGGATTCTTCGGTGATCAATAAAATGTAGCAGTCAAGAGGACTATGATTCACAAATATACCTCGTGACTATGTGAGTCTAATGGGCCCACCCCCTGTGTACATCACGAGGAAGTGACAACTTCCAAATGATGTCACTTGTATTTGTAGAAGTTATTGTAAGGTGACGATATTACAATAACTTGTATTTTGAGATCAAACAAATTGAGTATGTGGTGAATGTTTTGCATCTCAACATTCTGGAAGGCCATTACTCAAATAGTATTTGGTGAATATCATTGATATTTTGGGAGGCCAATACTCTTACTATCAGTTGTGATATCAAACCTTATTTTGATTATTTGGTGAATATCATTGATATTCTGGGAGGCCAATACTCTTGATATCAGATGTGATATCAACCTTATTTTAAGTACTTGGCGAATATCATTGATATTCTGGGAAACCAATACTTTTGATATCAGATGTGATATCAAAACTTTTTTGAATATTTGGTGAATATCGTATGTTGACATTCTGGGAGACCAATACTCTTGATATCAAATGTGATATCAAAATGATGGACATCTTTTGATCAAAGATATCCTTAATCTTGCTAACTTGATATTAGTTCGAGGTAATACGTGTGTTAACTTTATCCTCCCTAGCTAAGAGGGAGTGTTGATGTTTGATAGCTTCTGTCAGATAAACATATATATAATTATATGAGATATAAATATATGAGACAAATATATATATATATATATATATATATATATATATATATATATAATCTGATTAACAAATAGACATGCCCCATGAAGGGACATGTCTATTCATGGGACATGTCTATTGATGGCTTATACTCAATATAAATGTATGTGTTTGTTGCATTTGGAAAACACATACCTAATAATGCAGTGCTTAATACATTTGCAACCATGGTTACCAGGAGACCCGTCTCCCCCCTAAAAGTGGCGTCTCGGAGACCGAGACGCGTCTCGGAGACTTTTCACGTCTCCAGAGACCTCAAAAAAGGTTGGAGACTTCATGACGAAGTCTCCTGAAGTCTCCCCGTCTCCTAATCCAAAAAGTGAAGTCTCCCCGAAGTCTCCTGATAAAATATAAATGTAAAATATAATATTTAATAATTTTATATATTTTAGCCCTCATTTAAATGTTTTTAATGCAAAAATCTAAGGTACTATATGAATTCCGTAACAACTGCTTGGTGATGTACGTCACCTACAGGAACACGATACAAGTCTAAGACAACATATTGGAAGCTGTACAGGATTGCAGTAAAGATCCCAAATCACATAAGTTTATGCGGCTGAGGAATTAGGGTGCAAAAACTGTTGTTAGTGCATTAGAAGATAGTATTACGTATGTTACAGAAATCTGATATGCAAATGCTTGATAATAGTATTATTCCTCATGAAAACCAAGCATCTATTTGCTGATAAAGACTCAGCGATAACAGTGATAGACTAGAGGTTTTATGTATGTTAACATGAATGTATTTGGTCCCATGTTTCTGTTTTTTCAAGAGGATATCATGTTTCAGTTTGATGTATAAGTCGTATTTGTTATTCGTACCTGTTTATCTGCTGTTGGCAATATCCTAGTACCAATATAGGAATCTTTGTTAGTTGAATCTGTGTAACTGGAAAAAAAACACTATTACAAAATGATTTACTCCCTTTTAAACTAAGCAATCCTAACTCTTAGTTAGAAAATAGAAATCCTAAGTGTGTCTCTATGCATGCATCAATGTTGAATAATTCAATAATTTTCACAAATTTTTTGTAGCAATGCCAATTTGTCAAGTTTTAAAATCTATTTCAGTAATATACTTTTGTATCTGACCGCTTATTATTATTATAATCTTTGACAGTTTGACTCCATGAATCTATTTTAATTTTTAATGTGACAACACTAGTATTATTAATTTATTATTTACTTTAGTCTTTTAGTCTTACGGTATTACTATTTTGAAATTTTGAAATTTTGTATTTACTTTTAGTATTAGACTCTTTAAGTTTAAACTATTAAAATTTAAAAAAAAAAAAAAAAAAAAATTGCCGTCTCCAAGTACCCCCGTCTCCTATTTGAAAAATTGCCGTACCAGTACCAGTACCAGTATCGGAGACCTCAAAGTCTCCCCGTCTCCCGGTGACCTTGTTTGCAACAGATCCATGAAAATTCAACATATATGTTTGTCCTTTTAGTTTTTGCAAATCTTTTTATTTCATTTTCAGATTTGCATTTGTTTTGATGTATAATATGTGCTCCTATCTTCCATGTCATTTCTCCAAGTTGCATATGCAAGTGCTTTGTCTTGCTTGCATATATAGTCGGGATTAAAAACACTATTCTTGAATGAAATTACCAAAGAAAGCAAGCTCACTGTGCAACATGCTTTTGCATCCAAAAAACCCACTTTCATGCTTACACGCACTCCTTTTGTGCTTGTTATATTGTTGCCACATGACTTGAAATTCATGATGGTGGTTGCTTGCACACTTACTTATAATGAAAACATAACAATTCATTACAAGTAAACATTATGCCAAGCTTGTTGCCTGCATATCCAATCATCTTCCAAAAACCTGTTTTTGGGTTTTCCCTTCATATAAGCACATATTTTGAGCTCAAACACATGTATTCAAATTTCATTTGCCGTCCTAAAAGTTTCTATCCATTCTTCACATGCGAAAATCTCGACACTCACTTGTGCGTCCAAAATCAAGCAATGGATCCATCTCTCGAAGATGTTCTCATGTTTTAGAAGTTTTTATGTTTTTTTTTTGTGCACACAACCTTGCGATGTAAGATGAAATCGTACCGGTAAAGGTAAAGAGAAGAAAAAGATGAAGTACCAATATGACTAGTACCATAACTCTATACCAGCTATGAGCTCAAACACATGTATTCTTTCTATCTTAAAAGTTCTACCCATACTCCATATGCAAAAAGCTAAAACTCACACTTGTGTGTCCAAAAACGTGCAATTGATCCATCCCTTGAAGATGTTCTCATATTTTAGAATTTTCATGTCACAGTTGCTTGCACACACAACCTTGCTATTGGATCCATCCTTTAAAGATGTTCTCATGTTTTAGAATTTTCATGTCACAGTTGCTTGCGCACACAACTTTGCTATGTCAAATGAGATCGTAGTAGTAAAGGTTGAGAGAGAAAAAAACCGAAGTATTAATATGACCAATACCATAACTCTATACCACCTTCACAGGTTAGCTCATATTGTGAAGACATGAAAGAGACCAATGTCTCACACATGGATATCGAATACTTCTTGAGAAGAGTGGACATTGCTGCCACCAATGACATGTTCTACATCAAACGAAGCATTATTCATCTTGTCTCCACTTTCCCATTGGCTTCCCACAAACCAGAGTTTATGCATGCATGTGCAATGAATTTCAATCTGCTATCAAGGACCACTAGAGACCAAGATGGGAACACCATCACCAGTCTAGACCCAAAGACTCTTGATAGGATCTTCTAGGTTTCCCCTACTCTATTGGTTACCTACATTTCAATACAGATGATCTTGGATAAGACAGAATGATGACACCACATATTGCATCAAGTATGTGAATGACAACTGGTTAATCAACAAGAGGTCCAATCTTGTCAGATAGCCAAAGAGAGTGCAACACATCGATTTTAAGGAGGAGATCATCTCATTACATTATTGAGTTGCATTGGTCGACTCAAAGGATCCAACACCTTTGAGCCATTGATGTACCAATACATTTCTTTCATCATCTGATCCAAACAAAAGATCTTTTGGAGGGAAACGATCAATGATGTGTTGTTTGAGTAGTTGGTCCAAGGTTAGTACTATTGAGACTTCCTACATGAATTCTATCCAGTATACATTGTTTCTGATTTGGACTCATTCTCAGGCTTATCTACAAAAGGAGATTGGATATTAGTGTTGGTTTGGGAGTACTATGACCAGCTACCCTGAAGGCCCAGTTGGATGCACTATAGGAGGGTGCAAGATGCGTTCTACGGGTATTACATGTGCCTATTTGACAAAGAACTCCCAAAGGAACATTTGTCGGATGAGACATGGACCAAGGTAAATGAGTATGGCTACTTATTTGTTCAATTTCCTAACTTTACATACATGTGAATTGGATACTTCAGAGGTAAGCTATATACACATTAAGCCCCTAATCAAGATTAAAATGAACACTGAATAACATTGAATCAATATACTTACAACGAGCCAACAATTATAAATGGCATGGCAATGGTGAACAAACACTCAAAATCACAAAACCATAAGATAATCACAATAATATTATCGATAAATATATGAATATAATCCATTTAATATATTAATAGAATTTAATATTTCATCATCCAACATAACTATTAATTATGTATATTAAATTCAAGATATTATCAGTATGAATGTTGATGTTATTCCTATGGGAGAGTATATTAGCATTGTTGGAGACATGATTTAGAGCTTGTGTGTTGCATTCATGATAGAGTTTGCCATTGATGTCAACATAGTGGTTATTTTGTGAAAACTTGCAGAGTTATAGAGGTAGAAGTGTTTGGTGTGGTTCAAGGATTGAAGATAAGCCTATGTGTAGTTGAGGTTATGTTCTATAGTATGTCTAGATGCTATAGTTATAGCGTGTACGAAAATATGAAGACTGGATAGAGTTATGTAGATTTTAGTGAAGGCATCTTTCAAACAACTTTTTTGGAAGGCAGGTACTATTTGGATTTTATCTCCTAACAGAGATAAAATTTGGTTGAGCGACCTGAGACAAAGGTTGAAGTCATGTTGGAGATACCTTGGTTAAGATATCATAATCAGATGTTCGTTGCATGAAAAGTTATGATGACTGTGAGCCGACAGTTTGTTTGTAATCTTTGTTAAAGTGTAAAATTGTAATGTAACGTGTATTGTAATATCTTGAGATGGTCCTATATTATTATTGTAAATTGGCAAAGCCTCAAGGCCAACTCAATAACTTGTTTTAGGACTTGGTATAAAGGAAAGATGTTTTCCTTGGTTGTAATCATTAGTGAGATCATTTGTATACTATGCGGTCATATCTTTGTAATATCTATTGTGAGAACCTGGTATGCGAAGTTGTGAAGATTAGAGCATAGTTTGGTGCAGTTGAGGCATGGTGAGCTTAAAAGGAACTGTATTTGGCAAGACAAGTAGTTGGTTGGACAATTGTTGTTTCACATTGTATTATTTGGAAGGAATAGTACAAAGGCTATTTGGACAATGGGTTCAACAGTTTTCTTTTCAACTCCTAATAGGGTTGGAATCTCCTAACAAGGACTCAAAGTCTCCTAACAGGGACTCATATGTACTGATTGTTTTTCATTGACTCCTAATAGTGTCTATCCTCTAACAAGGAACCTTTATACTAGTACATCATTTTGTGGGTACCATCCCTACTAGGATTTTCCCTTTGATCAAGGGTTTCCCTAGTTAACATATTTGGTGTTATTTTGCATGGTTATCTTTTATTTTTCATGGTTATCTTTCTATGTTTGTTACATCTACTGTTTACATGTTTCAAAATTAATAAAGATATTGAGAGTTGTTTTGATTGGATAACTGATTCATGTGCCCCACACCCCCCCGCCTTCTCTATTATCATGGTGGACTTTACTTTCTAACAATGATAATACTATATTATCCATTTATATTCGTTATTCCACAATAATAATATTTAAATATCCAAATATAGAAATTTATGTCTTATGTTTAAAATTGATTACATTATCAAATAATAATAATAAAATGGACAAAGCATCAATTAAACTCCGACGGATCTGATGCCACCCCTTTTGGGTTAGGGGGCCTACTTCGAAGGGAAGGACACCCGCCCTTTGAGTGGGTATAAATGAAACATTTAGGAGGGGTGGTGAAAAAAGGAGAATAATAAGAGCCAAGGAGAGATAATGGGTGGAATAAAAAGTATGAACAAGAGAAAGTGAGCAGCTATAAACAAATAAAAAAGAAACCCATGGTAAGTAAAAGGCACGTAAATAACAAGGGTCAAATCCACATAAGAGGAGTAATAAATTGTGTGATATGTTAAATAGTGGAGTAAAGGGGGGTAAATAAGGGGTGAAAGTAAGAATATTTATTTAAGTTGGTCACATTAATAAGAGTGATCTATAGCACTAAATAAACTTTATTTTATATATGAAATAATTATTGTGGGCATATATATATTATTCTAGAACATACATATCTTTTAGTGTATATATTGAATCAAAATAAATTCCATATATTTCTAAGTGAAAAAATTAATAGAAGTATTTGCGAGTTATTCATATTATATATATATATATATCTCAAACCTCAACTTGGGAATTAAAGGAATATCAAAGAGTAAATCCAGAAAGGGGACATTACAAGTGGTATCAGAGCATGATCCTGCTAGCTTGTAGGGTAAAAATAGAACACAAATCTGCATACGAAAGTAAAGTAAAAACAAAAGAAACAAATCAGACACAAATAAAAGAAAATAAGATTATGATTGGTTTGTTATGAATACACATCCTCACAACACAATTGAGAAGGGGAGCATTACAAATTCATATGGCAATCATATGCAAAGAGTCATCGGAGATTTAGCTAAGAATTACTGAAGATTATTAGCAGACATTGCAAGAATTGTAGACTCGAAAGATAAATAAGAAGAAACAATTATATATTCATCGAACATTGTGGACTTCAGTCAAGATAAGTTTATCTTCTGATTTATTATTAGAATTTTAAGATAAATTTTATGAAATTTCTTTATTTTTATTAAAATTGTTTTGTTTAAATTAATTGAGATTCTCATCTTAAGATCGAATAATTGTTTTTCATGACCAAACTAAAGGAGGGCCTTAAGTGGATCAAATACAAAGATGTGTGGACAAAATGATTTCTTCTCAAGATAGTAATGGCTTGTGGTGGAATGGACGGTGTTACATAATACAAAAGCACCTTGCAGTGGAATGGGCATAGGCTACATCATACAAAGGCACTAGGAATGGCCTACGGTGGAATGGGCATAGGTTACATCATACAAAGGCACTATCTCTAGATAAATGATGAAATCAAGGAACAAAATTACCATCTAGGTAGACCACCTTGATGGATGCCAAAGTGTCACCATCAAGGCCAAGAGGGCCAAAGTTTCACTCTTGGGCTTAGGTTGGACAACTAAAAGAGTAAGATTACCATCTAAGTAGACCACCGTTGCTGTCAAGGCCAAGAGGGCCAACGTTTCTCTCTTGGGCTTAGGTTGGACAATTAAGAAGAGTAATATTACCATCTAGTAGACCACCTTGATGGATGCCAAACTGTTGCCATCAAGGCCAATAGGGTCAAAGTTTCACTCTTGGGATTAGGTTGGGAAATTAAGATTGATAAAGATTATTATCTAAGTAGACCACCTTGATGGATGCCAAAGTGCTTCCATCAAGGCCAAGAGGGCTAGAGTTTTGCTCTTGGGCTTAGATGGGTCAAGTTGAGGACCCTGTACATCATGTCAAAAATAATTCACCATAAGATAACCAAGAATCCTGCTAAGTAGACCACCTCATGTGGATGGTTGATGCTTACAACCGAGGCCAAGGGAGTCAAAGTTTCACTCATGGGCTTAGTATGGGATTGGCTTTGACTAATTTACCAGGACACCCTTTTTTTTGAAATTTATGTATATACATGTATTTATCAATGATTTCCTTGTGGTTGTAGGGTTCATAACCAGAAAATGCAATAATTAAAAATTGCACGGGTGGATTATGTGTTTGCATCATGTCTTCATGCATTCATGTGTCTACTCTGTGTCTACTTCGTGTCCTCATGTATGTTTTATGTTTTATTGCACCACTGTATATATTAACTCTACATGGTAAGATTTTTATGAGTTGACATTGCTTGAGGACAAGTAATTTCGGGAAGGGCAGACTATCATGTCCCCTTTTGGAATGAAATCCAACTATTATAAATGATTAAAGTATTAAATATTAAGTAAATATATAACAATAATAAGACACGAATGTTAATATGATAAAGACATAATTAAATAATAATATATAATAAAATATTACTTCTAACCTATTTATCTCATATACATATATGATAATTATTAATACCAATGTGGTATATCATGGTAAACATTAAGCCCCTAATCAAGATTAAAATGAACGCCGAATAACATTGAATCAATATACTTACAACGAGTCAACAATTATAAATGGCATGGCAATGGTGAACAAACCATCGTAATTGCAATACCTAATTTCAATGATAGTAAGAGAAGAGAATTGACCATATGATAATCACAGTTGTATCATCGATAAATATATGAATATACTCATAATCCATTTAATATATTAACAGAGTTTAATATTTCATATTGAATATTTAGTTCATATTCACAGTAATACTATATTTTGTGTTGATTATAAGTAAGCTAAACTAATTTCCACATTCATTCTTAATGTCAATTTGTTAGAAACAAATAAAAACTCAAGTTATTCATAAGAAGAAAAAAATTGTAATTGTGTTTGTGAAGATATTAAACTATGGAAGTGAAGATATATACACAAACTAAGAATTTTAGTGAAGATAATAAGAGCCAAGGAGAGATAATGGGTGGAATAAAAAATATGAAAAAGAGAAAGTGAGCGGCTATAAACAAATAAAAAAGAAACTAGTGGTAAGTAAAAGACACATGAATAATAAGGGCCAAATCCACATAAGAGGAGTAATGAAGGGTGTGAGATATTAAATAGTGAAGTAAGTGGGGGGAGTAAATAAAGGGTAAAAGTAAGAATATCTATTTAAGTTGGTCTTATTATTAAGGGTGATCTATAGCATTAAATATACTTTATTTTATATATGAAATAATTATTGTGGGTATATATATTATTCAAGAACATACATACTTTTAGTGTATATATTGAATCAAAATAAATTCCATATATTTCTAAGTGAAAAATTAATGAAAGTTTGTGCAAGTTATTCGTAGTATATATATAAATCTATTGCAAACCTTAAATTGGGAATTAGAGGCACATCAAAGAGTAAATCCAGAAAGGGGACATTACAAAGAGCGCATGATTAGCAAATGTTTCCAACAACTGACATGCAAAATCAGTGCTGAGAATGGAAAAATTGCTAAGGAGGGAGGATTTTTATCAGAGTTGCATAAAAGTTATATGTCTACTGGTTGGGGTGGAAAACATTGATTTTAGCATGATTTATATTCTCGCAAGCTACAAGACTTAATAGCATAGTAACACAAGGACACGTCCCACCCTTTTTGCCCCATGTCCCGGAGACTTCAACGCACCGGGGACTTGGGGACTCCGTCCCCCTGCCCCTAGTGGCTCAACCATATTCCGCCACCTCCACCAAGGATGGGGGACATCCCAATGTTGACTATTTATGTATAATGTTCGATGTTCCAATTCAATGCAATGTTCAAGTATTTACTCTTTTACATCTTTATATCTTATATTGCAATACATATTTTCAGAACTAGCATTTTAAGTACCATATGCATATATATATACCCCAACTCCCCCGTTCCCAAATTGAGGCCCCCCTGTCACCCCATACCAGAAACTTGTCCCCCCATTCTGCTGTTTCCTCGTCCCCCAGTGCGGTGTAACTATGCTTAATAGGGTAGTCTATAAAACAAGATGGCAGAGTGTAGCAGCATTGCTTCTGGAAATGCAGGTGTAAAACATAAGTTAACAGTTGTTGCACAGCACACAAGATAACCAAAAGCAACAGCTCTAGGGGAATTGTTGCAAAAGTTCGAAGAATTTGTCAACACTGTGAAGAGTCCTTCTAAGTGTCTTGGGCATTTATTTTCCCGTGCTTTTAGGAATAGATATAGTTTATGGAAGATTGCATGTAGAAGCCGAACACTTGTAAATACAGGAAAACATGTCCCTAAATGCACACTTCATTCAATTAAGTTGCAAGTGCATTAGGCACACACCTTTGAATTAGCCATAGGTAATTATAGAATAAGTCAAGATAGTTGAGGGTTTCCCCTTTTCTCTCTCTTCTTTTCCTATATAAATGAGAGAGTTCATTGTAAATATAAATTTTTTGTTTGTGTAAGGTGACTATGCTGAAATTTTATGTGACTTTAAAACTTCGTGTTTCTTGATTCAAAATTTCTGACTTGAATGAAAAAAGCAGATGTTCCCAAACTTTGTGTTGTGAAGATTGAGATTGATTGGTGTATTCTTATGTTGCATTGATTGATCTATCTTTGATTAAATTTATAGTTTGTTTGAGTAAATCATTTGAGCACTCAACTTGGTTTCTTGAAGATTTTGTGCTTCAAGAAAAGGGATTGTTATAGATAGATAGTGGCTGCAAACACTCAGAGTTAAAGACTTTGACCTTTATTTTAAGTATCTTATTTCAGTTTAGGATAGTTAACAAGAGATGTTTTTCTTTGCTACTTATTCTGATTTTTCATCAAAACAAAGTAATCGTGAGAAACTTTGGGCCCTTATTATTAATCTACAAAAATATAATCATAACTGGTCTCAGGAGTTGTTCTTAAGTCAACCACCAAGCCACTAGTATTACCATAGCAGTAGATTTTTTTTTTAAAAAAGTTTCAGTAGCTGTTTTTCCATATGTCATTCCTGTAAAAAGAGGAGTTTATTTAGAGAATTATTTATTTTGTCAAAATCAGTTAAGTCTCTATTGAAGCCACCTGTGGTAAGAAAGGAGCTTCCCCTATTGTTGAGAGGAGAGATTTATCTCACTGTACCATTGCCTAAAGTCACAATTTTGTAAGTTGTAGTCTTCAATGACTTACAAAAAATTTAGCCAACAATGTAGTAATTGAAAATATCACTATAATTAATATATTGCCATCATTCTCAACTGTCTCTTGAATTCTGTTTTCTAATTACTTCTTTGATTTTTCATTGTTTTGTTCTAATTTCTAGTCGCCATGTATCCTAGACATATGATGTACACCAATTATTCTTTGTTTCAACAATTTTTACTCCATTATAATTTGAAATTTTATCTTTGATGATTCATCCATAATCTTGTATTTTGTATTTTGCACAGTTCACATATTTTCGTTTCGTATGTCCACTCTCTAAACATATTCTATGTAGAAGCACTCCCTAGTTTGTACACATGTAATTTGAATCCTTCGTTAGTTTAAATCTAGCTATCCAAGCCTTATTTTTCAGATGCTGAACTAATTCTGCTTGTTTAGGTGTAGATTTCTGCATTTTATTTTAATTTGAGCAAAATGTTATCGTGCTCTTTTGCTCAAAATCCTTGGGAAAGATCATTACCTGTTTACTGGAGCTCTAGAAGCTTTAAAACTAACACCTTATTTTATTTTACAAATTACTGCAGTTCTCCTAACCACTTAACAACCTATTAACTTAGTTAAACTATGAGGATTTATTTAAAAAAGATGGATATATGTCCCTGAAATATCCCAAATGGATATTTGCTCTGCTGCTGCTATAATATTTAATTATATAAATTATATTTTCCTGTAGATTTTTCTTTGATTTTATAGAGCTAGATAGAAGTTGCAGAAGAACGTTGTTTCTTTTTGTATTTTTCAGAATATAGGTATTACAATGAATAAATAACAACTAATAAATAGAAGTGATAGAAATAATATGCAGCAATACATACTAATCCGGAAATGATTCTAAAATCATACCAGTAGAGTTTGATTTATTTCAGAATAGTACCAATACAGATGTGCTTCAAACATGATGGATGCCAGCTGAAAATGGGATCCAGGTGAGCTGTTGTAATAAACACCAGGCTGAACCAAAGTGGCCGCTTTCCCTAAAAATCCACTGCTTGCAAAGTGTAACTCCAATACTAGAAACCGATCCATTGCTTTGATCAAACTGTATGCAAATCTAATCTTGTTGAGGGCTATGTCCCAACAAATCTGCTCTCAGCACTAGGGTTTGCGTCCTAGGTGAGGAATGCTCTTCCAGAGCAATGGCATCCAAAATAGGATGATAAAATAATAAAAGATACTCATCTTTAGGTTGCCTTCTCCTTATATCCCCTCTCGAAGGCAATTTGAACCTTAAAAGAACCCTGAAGTGGATTTCATTTGAACTTTATAATATAACATTATTTCCCTAATAAAGGCATCCAAATAGAAGGAAATCATTACTTTATTAATGAAAAATAGCTCCAAGCATCAAATAAGTCAAGGCAAGTGATAATCAAATACTAGAGACTGAGCTCTTTCCAATGAGCTATCACACATAGGCAAATCGATCCAAATGGAGCCAAAAAACTCCTTATTACTCCAAAATGGCTAAACACTCAGCCTTATATAAATTATTAAAATGCTAACTTAGTAGAATATGTAAATATATTTAAATATTTTCCATGTAGCCAAAGAACAACCCAAATATCTCTAAAACATGGAACTGAGTTTGTCACCTGCCTGTGACTGATGCCAGACAACTTGGGCCAACTGGCAGTCACACCCTCAAATCTAGGGATACTCATAAAATATAGGGAACACACCCAAATCTCCTGAAATTGAGACCAGGGGGTGATCTCTTAGAACCTCAACTCTGGAAACATCACCAGCTCCTAAAAGGTAGGAATCTCCTCTTACAATCAAGGAATTGCCTCCTAAAATCAAGGAACTGCTCTCAACTGATCTACTACTGCCTGTAATACCAAATCTGCACGTTGAAAACCCTGACTGAGTCCTTGATCACCAGTGCCAGCCTATGAGACTCCATAATAGGCTAACACTCATGTCGCTGCTTATCAGAGCTAAAAAGGGGACATGACAAATCCTCCCCTCTCGGAGATGCTTGCCCACAAGCAACTGCAAAGCTGGATGCTATAAAATAGTCTCACCCTCCCAAGTGGCATCCTGTATAGGGAGACCTCTCTAGTGAATCAGATTCTCTCAAATCACCCTGCTTCTCAGCTGGCGTTCCCTCTCTTCCAAGATCTAGAGATGGTATAATATGTTGTCCCAGTGTCTTTTTTAGACACGACATGTGGAACACATTATGAATCCTACTACCAAATGGTAACTCAATCTCATATGCAACCTCTCCAACATGCCTGATAATCTTGTATGGTCCATAAAAACAAGGTTTGAGCTTTTCAGCTCCACCCCTTTTAAGGGTGCTCTGTCGATAGGGCTGCAGTCGTAGGTACACCATATCTCCCACCTCAAATATCCTTTCAATCTTGTGTCGATCAGCGTAGACCTTTTGCTGATTCTGTGCCTGCTAAAGATTCTCTTTAAGAAATCTCATGATGTCCTGGTTCTCTTGTACCCAATCCTGTGCCAAAGGAACCCTGTTGTCACTAATCACCAGATCAACAAAAGATAGAGCATCATAATTGTAGAGGGCTCTAAATGGACTCATAGAAATCGACATATGATATGTAGTATTATAACAATACTCATCCAAGTGCAACCAATGCACCCATGTCCTCTGTTGCGCTACTCTGATATCAACATCATGATCTTGAAAGTGTAGAATCTCATTATGAATCCACTTGAGGAATGTATTATACATGTCCATTCCTAGATTCCAAACCAATTTAAAAAAAAAATGCAACATATTCATATTGCACCTGTCTGAATAGATGTGCAAACCCATATTGCCAATGCCTCTCTGTGAGGTCCCTACTAACAATCCTTGAACCTGATGCAATCCGGGGAAATTGACAAACTAACATGCTCAACCACAGCA
The DNA here is from genome assembly GCA_028749045.1 of Cupressus sempervirens. Lineage (NCBI taxonomy): Eukaryota > Viridiplantae > Streptophyta > Pinopsida > Cupressales > Cupressaceae > Cupressus > Cupressus sempervirens. The sequence goes on along the minus strand of CM053792.1, from coordinate 278,051,421 downwards.
TGCGACCCTCCATATCTCTCAAACATACAACCAACTGTTCCATTCTGACAAAAATGCCCAAACACTCCAAACCATGAAGCAATATATGGAAGTCTGTGTAAAGTGATGTATCTCGCAAATCAATACTTGGGTCCCATAACAAAACACATGTCATATTGTGTGTGATGTAGAAGAACTTCATATTAAAACCATCGCTATCAAGTAACCCTCTGTGTATACAGGACACCATAACTATGGGTGAGTAATTTCTTGCATGGTCAAAAACTATCAACAATGGCCACCATATCTCACTGTCATAACTCTGACCAGCAACACAAGTGATATCAAACATACTATCGAACCAATTCCAATTAACAACAAACACTCCCCACTCTGTCACTAACTTATAGGGGCACCTCCCAACACTCCCATACTGTTGAAAACCTAATGTAGACAGTGAAAAACTCGGAGGAGTCATAAGAGCCCCACTAGGATAGTCACTAATCCTCAATGGATTGAAGAGTACAAAGTCACCAATCAGCAAGGTTATTTCTGCCCCGTCAAGGAAACCATGAGGCTACCTCTTAACAAAAGTATATGTGTCATCCATGCCCATAAGGGACAACTCTTGAGTGGCCAGGCCAACAAGTGTATGCTCAACTTCACAATCATACTCCAAGATTGAGCTCCTCATATCATTTGTGCCATCAAGATCAAGAGCCTCCTCATCATCCAATTCAAAGAGTGGGTTATCTAAAATCAAATCAGCACTCATCTTGGAAAAGAGGTTATCAGCAATGACTGAATGTATGTCATCAACTTCTTCAATATTGTAGGCAACAAACTCATGAGAATGGGAAATTAAATTGCTGCTATCCAAACTCAGAATTTTGGAATCCTCCTCTATACCTTCTTTGGAATCATCTTGTATATCCTCAGTATTAATGGAACTACTGGTGTCACTGGATAATGTATCATCGAGTGGTTCCTCTTCTTCATTCACCTCATGAATATGTTGTCTATCTGAATGGGCTGTTGCAAGAGGTAGGTTTTTTGATTGAGCTGAAGTAGAATGTAGTAGACTCAGCTCCACACAATGTTCCTCCCACTAATTTTATGATTTTGTAGGTAAAGCATGGATTAAACTCAACTCCCTACTCAGTTCTTCAATCTGATTTTCTGCCATGAGGAGAGCAACTTTAGAATTTCTAAAAGTTTCTCTAACCTTTAAAAGTTCTGAAATAAGCTGATCAATCTCTTCTTTTCCCCTCAAAGCAATAGAGTAAATAACACCAAAGTCAAAAAGATGATCTCTATCTAAAAGGAGGTTTAAGTAATTATTCTCCATTGCCTCCATGATTGTCTTAAGAACATGCAAATCAGAGATTGATGAAGGCTCTTCTTTACATTTATTTCTTTCCTCAAGTTGGACCTTCCAAATGTAGCTCTCTACTAACTTGTGGGAACTGTCAAAATGTGAAAAGGCTACAATGACCTTTTCTTCACCAACCTTCAGTTGGCTCTCCAAAATAAGCTTATGGACATGTGTAAATCCATAAGCAAAGGATGTGGATTGCCATTGAAGAGCAGGGCTCTCTTCAATATCCTCTTTTGATACCCCCTCAAGATCTTCATGTGGTAATTCCTCTTGCTGTTTATTGTTGGTCTGTGTTTCCTTTGTTAACTTATCTTCTCTTCCAATACTTTCTTTTCTATCCTTTGATTCTTCTTTCCTTCCTTGTTGCTAATATGAACATTTGCATACCAAATCATCCTCAACATCTGGTATACCCATAAATTGTGTCAATGCAAGCATGTCTTGTATCTCCTTAGGAAGAGAACGATACTGATGGTAGTTGCTTATTATTGCACCATTGAAAGCCTTAGCAGGAGGCCTCTTACTTGTACTTGTTGACGGAGATGAAACCTTAGAGCACCCATTTCTCATTCTAGCCATGGTATTGACCTGCAACTAATCCAACAGGCTGGCAGGAACTATGCTCTGATACCACTGAAATATCCCAAATGGATATTTGCTCTGCTGCTGCTATAATATTTAATTATATAAATTATATTTTCCTATAGATCTTTCTTTGATCTTATAGAGCTAGATAGAAGTTGCAGAAGAATGTTGTTTCTTTATCTATTTTTCAGAATATAGGTATTACAATGAATAAATAACAACAACTGATAAATAGAAGTGATAGAAATAATATGCATCAATACATACTAATCCGGAAATGATTCTAAAACCATACCAGCAGAGTCTGATTTATTCCAGAATAGTACCAAGATAGATGTGCTTCAAACAAGATGGATGCTCGCTGAAAATGAGATCCAGGGGCGCTGTTGTAATAAATGCCAGGCTGAACCAAAGTGGCCGCCTTCCCTAAAAATTCACTACATGCAAAGTGTAACAGCAATACTAGAAACCGATTCACTGCCTTGATCAAACTGTATGCATAGGAATCTTCAAATCTAATCTTATTGAGGGCTACATCCCAACAAATCTGCTCTCAGCACTAGGGTTTGCTTCCCAGGTGAGGAATGCTCTTCTAGAGCAATGGTGTCCAAAATAGGATGATAAAATGACAAAAGATACTCATCTTTAGGTTGCCTTCTCCTTATATCCCCTCTCCAAAGCAATTCAAACCCTAAAAGAACCCTAAAGTGGATTTCATTTGAACTTTATAATATAACATTATTTTCTCAATAAAGGTGTCCAAATAGAAGGAAATCATTACTTTATTAATGACAAATAGCTCCAAGCATCAAATAAGTCCCGACAAGTGATAATCAAATACTAAAGACTGAGCTCTTTCCAACGAGCTATCACACAGGCAAATCGATCCAAATGGAGCCAGAAAACTCCTTATTACTCCAAAATGGCTAAACATAGCCTTATTTAAATTATTAAAATGCTAACTTAGTAGAATATTTAAATATATTAAAATATTTCCCAAGTAGCCAAGGAACAACCCAAACACCTCTAAAATATGAAACTGAGTTTGTCACCTGCCTGTGACTAATGCTGGACAACCTGGGCCAACTGGCAGTCACACCCTCAAATCTAGGGATACTCATAAAATATAGGGAACACACCCAAATCTCCTGAAATTGAGACCAGGGGGTGATCTCATAGAACATCAACTCTGGAAACATCACCACCTCCTAAAAGGTAGGAATCTCCTATAATCAAGGAATTGCCTCCTAAAATCAAGGAACTGCTCTCAACTGATCTACTACTGCCTGTAATACCAAATTCGCACATTGAAAACCCTGAATGAGTCCTTGATCACCACTGCCAGCCTACGAGACTCCATAATAGGCTAACTCTCATGTCACTGCTAGACAGAGCTAAAAAGGGGACATGAGACAGTCCCTTTCTTAAGAGTCATTTGCATCTGCAATAGAATGTGATTTATATAGTTTTGCCTCCAGATTTGGGAAGGATGTTCTCTCCTCACCTCATCAATTTGATGATCTTCTGTCCTACTTTCTCATTCATTTGCATCAATTTCTTATTCTCCGTTTAGTCTTTAAGTCCAGAGATTGGGCTACGCTATGGACATTTTGATACCCTAGCATAGTTCTTGCAGTCAAATATAGATGGAGGTAGTCTGCATTTATTTTTCTTTTTCCCACAGATAATCCCATTATTGCTGGGCAGTGCCTTACACGCAAAGTGCAAACCTTGAAGAAATAAAATAAAAGCATCTCCTTTAATCCAAGTGAAGTAATGTTCATGAAAGGATCCTTGTTGAAATTTGATAGTTTGCATTGTTGTGGCCAATGCTTTGTCACAAATATAGAAGCAAAACTCGACATAACTTTAGCAAGTATATTGCACCTTTCTTATATTTCAGCCAAAACGATGTGCATGATCATTTTGGATCATGTATTTTGTTTTAGAACAGGATTTGAAAAATTGTCTTGGAAGTAAAATACCTACAAATCTATAGCCAAGGTTACTCTTAAAAAACCATATATCCATTTAATTGTGAGATGAAATTGAACAGCTAGTATTTTCTTGAGGTAAGCCCAAAGGTATCATGCATTTGTCAATGAATTTACATAACCATTTTTAAATTTCTGTATGCAGGGACTGATATATATTTTTTTGCTATCATTTTTTCAGAAGCAAGTACAGATGAAAGATGATTTTCTGGAAACTTAAACTATTTGATTCAGACAAGGAATCATTTTTGCAGGTACAACATGGACAGAGGGTAATAAAAGTTCTTAATGAAAATAAGCAAGTTCAAAGCCTTGTCGTGTCCGAGGACAAAATCTTCTGTGGATGCAAAGATTCAAGCATACAGGTCTCTCTTTCCTCTTCACCTCTCTCTTTCTCTGCAATATGAAGACTAGGAAACTTTATGTTTTTGGGTCTGTAGGTCACAATATCACCTTTGGACTTAAGTATTCCATCTGTATCCTCTTCTCTCATAGCTTAAACCTTAACCTCATAACATCGGGTTTGCAGGAGATAGATGTGGCAGGCAGCCAGACGAAACAAATCCAAGGATGTGCAAGAACCTGGATGGGAAAGAAACCGGTGTATGCAATAGTCCCTTTTAGAGATTGGATTTATACTGCAGGTGCCCTAGTGGATGGTTTCAACCTCAAAGTAAGAATAACTGTTTTGAGTACTTTCTTCAAGTCTTTTTATCATAGCACTCTTCGATACAAAAATTTCCTAAAGACACATTATGCAAATATTTGAAGAGATTAATTGTATAATTTGTATCCTAAAGGTATGGAGGAGACAGGATGGAGCACTCCTTTCAATGGCATCAACAGGATCTGATGTTCGAGCAATGGCTGTAACTGAAGATTTCGTTTACTTGAACTGCAGTTCATCTCCAGCTAAAATTCAGGTTAGTGTTTACAAATTAACATTATCAGATTTCCACAATCCATTTGACATGTGTAAATTTTATTTCTGAATTCGATTGTGTAAGTTTTTTTAGCATCAATGTTTCGGATCACACTCTATGATCCATCATTGGGATGAGAGAATGCAAGAATAAAAATCATGATATACGGTGTTTACAAAGCATAGGGAGGCAATATACAGTTATACCACTGAGATTTTTCTAAGGTTTCAACCTGGTGCATCAGATATGGCTACGAGAAAAACTACAGAAAGTCACTAGCTGGTCGGTGGGCAGCAAAATCACAAGTCTCCTTGCATTCAATGACGTCATTTTTTGTGGTACAGACAACGGCATGATCAAGGTAAGTATAAAGTTTATTCTGAAAATCTTCTTCGCCGTTAGTCTACAATAAGATGCATATTTCCACCAAGCATTATGTACATTTATTTCTTTTTATAGAGAGCCTTATTTTGGATCTGTATTGCAGGCATGGGTTCCAATCTAAACAGCCAAACTATCCAAAAGCGTTTGAGATCATTTTTGCTGATCCCCATTGAATCAGAAAAATGGGGTGACAGGTCCCCACTTTCATTTTTCCCTCGTATTCCTAAGCAGTTTGATTGCAGTGGCAGAAAGGTCACTTCACACCAAACGAGGAAATGTATCATATGTAGAGTTCATAATATATCACACTTTTAATGTAAATGTATTTATTTTGTTTGTAAAATTGTTTTGAGATAATTTATTAGCCGATATGTTTCATACTGAAAAGCATTTCTGGTAATTTTCTGATGATTTTTCCAGAAAACATTTTATAGACAGAATTGTAGGGATTTTAAACATCCCATTCGAATGAGACATCCAGGGACTGCTTTTAGAATTTGAACCTTGGATTGTTTCAAGTTTGTAAAGAGTAATAAATATTAGTATACTTTCTATATCTTTTTTTCAATGTATCATTATTAAAAAAAAAAAATTCTATATCTTTTTCTAATGTATCATTATTCAAAAAAAAAAAATTCTATATCTTTTTTTAATATATCATTATTCAAAAAAAATATTTTATTCTAGTATAACACAATTATAGTCTTATACATTTAGTTTTTATCTACTCTTTTAGGTATACTTTATCCTCACATTTGTGACATCCATCTTTTATTTTATTTTTATGGTACATTTATATATTCCAGCTCATGATATCACCCATATATTTATACTTCCTATACATTACCCTTATTCACATCTCAACAAGAGTTAACAACTTACACCTATTACCATTAAGTGAAAAAAAAAATTTCAACTGAAGATTTTTCTTAATTATAATTTTGTTGACTTTTTATTTGTTCTCATGTTTAAAGGCTTCAATACATTCATTTTAGGATTGGAGGTCTATAATTTGAAAGTATTATTTTATTATTATTTTCTTTACACACATTTCAAGTGGCATACCAAAGAAATGAATTGTGTACAAGAAAATATGCATGATTGGTAATTGTATTTTATATTAAAAAAAATAAAAAATAGAGTGTTCTCCCTATAAACAATCATCTAGAGGTCGTAGATTTAGTAGCATTGATATTAACATATTAACAACACGTTAACAACCAAATCCAACCCTTGTATAAAAAATAGTAAAAACTAACTATCAATAACATCATCAGAAAGAAGTTATTTCTTTTTAACTAAATCAAGCCATCTAAACTAAATCAAGTCTTATCATAAGGTCACCAATGGCCATAAACAACATTAACTACATCTAAATTGTTAAAGTATCTTGACCATAAACCAAAACTATACTAAAAAAAGTCTTAACATAAGGTCATCAATGGCCATAACCATGATAGGTAGAACAAATTAAAAGAAATATATCCCAAAGTGCATTCTTGGATATGTAGCCATCTAAATTGAAAACATCGGGGACCAGCCTTTTAATGAGGAACTTGAGCAATTCCTTGTACTTTCATTTATCACTCTCATCAACACTCAGGATCTTTTTTTTGTAGGAGGCACAAAGTCAGAGTTGAACTGTGCACTGTTGACATTAAGCTAAATTTGGAAATACTCCCAAGTTTTTCTTCAAGTTTAGTGACTTTGGCTTTGAGTTTTTCTAACTCGCTATCAAAACAAGTCCCTTCTTGCTAGGTTTTACAAGTTCCTTATGCACTTAGCTTGTTTGTTTCCTCTTCTTCTAGCATTATGTCATTAGTGAGTTCAATAAGCCCAGTTTTAATACAATTTGAAATATGGGTTGAGTTGTGAATAGTCTTAGATCATCTCCTTTAGGTTCTTTCTCCCCCTCTTTTTCTTCTTCCTCACTTTTTCTTTTGTCATTTTCCTCACTCCCTTTCTCCTCTTAGTGTCTTAGTCCACCAAGTTCTTCATATTTCCTTCAACCTCATTGGGGCGCTTTCACTTTTATTGTTGTCCCTCAAATCATCCTTCTTGTTAACAATCTCTTGAATATTATTTTTTTTCTTTTTGTGTTTGGAAGCAGTTTTTCCCTTATTTTTTTCTTGTTGGGAAGTGATGTTTTTGTTTGAGGTCTCCATGGTCATTCTCATTAAACAAGGGTGTGAGGGTTTGAGGAGTCCCAAGTTGGGAGGCAATTTTGATAGCACTATGATATCTAATACACATTTTGTTTGCTAGGGCCAAGAGTATCAATTTGGCTAGTAGTGGTAACACATTTTGGGATTTCATGTACAATGATATGCTTGGGTGAGTACAAAGAAAGATGGAAATTGTAGAGACCATAGATTAGACCAATGAAGAGAGATGGGTTTTTTTTCCCTTAACCCTTATAATTCTTAACCACTTCTTTCAAAGAGACTTTCATGGAATTGAGGAGGAAAAGAGGAAATGAAACAAGGACGTGGTTCCTAAAATGGTTAAGAAGGGGCATATGGTCAAAATAGTGAACTTTCATCTCACCCTCTAGAGTGAAGTATTTCATGATCACGAGGCATACTTTATTTCATTGAGCTAGTAGTTGTTCTCTTTTGTAACCCTTGTGTAGCTTGGCGGAGCTTCCATTTTCCTTAAAGAACTCATTAAGGTTGTTATTAGAGACACAACTAGTCTTCTATAATCTTCTTCTCACAACAAGGAGCATTTTTGCCTTTCATAACCACCTCTTCATTCACCTTGAAGGAAATCCCACCCACAATATCCACCCATGAAGTACCAAACTCTATAGAAAGACCTTTGTCATGACCATCAATACTTGAATAAAATTGGACACTCCATAGCAAATATGTCAAATTGTGGTGTCATTTTTTAAATCCTCATACTTGCTAGGCTCAATTTGAATTCTTCATTCTTTAGGCAATAATTTTGCCTCTTTCAATTAGTATATGAGAAGCATGCAAAATTATTGTAGAGGTTGTATCCACAACATATTTTGACCTCATATGAATTGAGATATTCATGATATCCTAACTCTTCTTGGAAAATTCATTATCAGTGTGTGACTATTTATGTGGATTTCATTTTATGAATGAATTAAATTCAATTTTGTGAAGTTACTATGAGGTTCAAATGTGTTATAGATGTGTAAGAAGAAACTCTATGGTAACAAGTAATCTAAAGTGTCATGCAAATGTCAGACATTCATGCCCAAAGGCTCACTACTTTGAACTTATGTGCTTCTAGATATATGTTCATCATCCACAATTTGATGCTATGTATACAGAATGGACACTGGCCCATATTGTCTAAAATGTGTTTTAGAATCATCCAATTACTAATTAAAGTCTTCTATTTTATTGTTTGGGTATGTGTTTAAGGGTTTGCTCTTGGTTTTGCATGAATGGAATCCAAATTAGAACTAAGCCAATTGTGAAGTAAGTCATTAACATTCTAAGTGATTATTTTGAGAGATATCTTTTGTTTGCAGCACAAGTCATTTATTGTTGTGAGATTTATGGATGTTGCAAGAGGTCTATCTGTTTAGGTTTTGTAAGCCCAAAGTATAGGAATTGTTCCTTGTAGGATTTAGTCTTTGTTAATTGGTCAAGTCCATTGTTAGAGTTGAGCATAAAGTTTGGCTATCTTTTAGGTCCTAGCATTTTATTGATTTTAGGATCCAAGAAAATGGTGACTCTAACAGGGATATAGATGAAAAATACCTTGTTAAATTTGTCCTAAAGTTTGGTGAAGGAGCATCTTCGGTTCTTGGAAATCTTGCATTAACCAAAAATAATTTTTTTCATTTTGTTCCTATTTTTTTTAGTTTGAGATATTGTTGCAGTGGTTATGCATCATTGAGAGACTTGAGTTTCTATCTTGAAATCTAGCTAACGAATCTTTGTAGTTCGTGAAGGTTTTGATCAATATGCAATTAAAATCCACAAAGCCCTTGAATACCTGCATGTAAAAACTTGTCACAAAGAAGAAAAAGACAAGAAGAGGCAAGGGTTTGCTTTGAAAATATGTAAATAATATTCTTAGAAATGAAAAAGATGGAAGATAATTACAAAAGATCAATCCTGATAGAAGGAGATCAAAACTCGAAAAGGGTAACCTAAAAGGTAAAAACTATTTAATAATTACTAATTAATTATTAAATATGAATGCAAAAGGTGCATAAAGTGAAATCTTAAGATGAGAGAAAAGGTAATTTAATTAATGAAACTAAATTAAACTTTTTCTCTAACACCCCCCCTTAAGATGAGCAACAATGCAACTGCAAACAATGCAGAAAGAGCAAGCAAACTTGGGTCCCGACAACAAGGCCTAATGAGGTATCCAATCACAATCAATTTTTTATGAAATAAAGAAATAGAGAAAATCAAGTGGGAAAAACTCTACTCCAAAAAGAGATGGAAAAAGAATGCACAAATGAAACATCTTAAGAGAATCTCTCAAGACCATAAGCACAATGAAAGTCTCCATGATAGAAGCTTGAGACTCCATAGCCACCCAAAATGGAAGAACTCCTATATCAATGAACATACCAATGTGGCTCCAATCTAAAGGAAGCAAAGGCAGTGGACAAAGATGATAAAACCCATGTTTGTAAGGTGTAGCTAGAAGTCCTAGCTAATGCTCAAAGGAGAAAGCATGAGAATCCTGAAATAGAATCACCAATGGAGGTGGAATAACATGTGTACTGAATCTGTCATCTGAGAGGAGATGTGTGTCCTCCGATATATCCTCAACAACTGTAGTATGTGGCTCGACGACTGGAGTTGCAATAGTAGGCAATACTAAAGAGTAATCATGTGCAAGAGATGGAATTTGTACAGGAGGTGGAGGTGTATAAATCACAACACTAGTCTTAGGAACAACACATAAGTTCAAGTGACTTGACTTCACCTCAATCGACTCTCGTAAAAAAAGAGAGTGAGTCTTCGGTAGTGGAGATGGTGGACCAAAATGTGAGAAGAAATATAGGCGGGAAGCATGATCAACAGTCCCTGTAACAATAATATTGCCTATCTCACTATCTCTAATGTGCACAGAATCTTGTGCAAACTCAATAGTCTTCCCTGTCCCACTGTGTGTAATTTGACAAATAGAGAGAAGGTTAGAGGACGAGGATGGAACACAAAGTACATCATGAAATATGCCATCATCAATGTCAATAGAACCTTTCCCTCATAAAATCATAACAATGTTATTCCCCATCAAAATGTGTCGAGTAGGAGAAGCCTCAAAAGAAGAGAACAAATTATGAGAAGATACCATATGGTGTGAAGCACCTGAATCCAATAATGAACCAGAAGAATGAGGGATAATAGTTGCACATAGTGCATGACCCTTTCCTACATCTTTACCATCAGACTAAGATGATGATGATGATGATAAAGCTTTTTGAAAAGAAGAAGGAATATCACTATAGCTCTTTTGAAGGAGGGCTATCAAATCTGAAACCTGTTTGGCATAGCCATCTAAATTCTTCTCATAACAATGTGCTTCATCATGATTAGGCTTATTACAATAAACACAAGTCAGTCTTTCTAGCTTTGATTTACCCCCTTTAGGAGGAGGTGGCCCTGATGAATTGTGAGTGCTAGAATCAATGTGAGACTCTATAGAATGAGATTTCTAAGTCTTCTCCTTTGTCTTTGAAGATGGTCGAGCTACCAATGCATGACTCTGTGAGTCTGTGAGAGAATCCAACTAAGAGAGCTTAGCTTGCTCTCAAGTCAACCAATCACTAAAAGCCTCAAAGGATGGCATGGTGAATCTATTACCTAAAGCATCTTTGGTGGAATAGAAGGTAGAAGAAAAAATATGAAAGTTTCCATGAAGCTTTGAAAGAATAAGGTAGATACACTCAATGAGTCTTCTTTTTCCCAGAACCCTACAATAAAGATCTCAATTGCTTGAATTTCATCACGAAGTCCTCAATGGAGGCAAAATAATTTTGTATAAGTGAGGTAAGCTCTACCATAATCTAAAGTGCCCTAAACTCATTCATTGTACCAAACAAGCCTTCAAGCTTGGTCCACATAGCTAGAGGAGTATTGCACCCATTTAGATGAACTATAGACTATCTGAGACCTGTAAAGCAATCAATCCTATTACCTCATCCATCTTGTTCCTATGCTGCATGACCTCAAAAGGCCTCTATAAAACTAGTTGCACTACATCTAAACAAGGCCACAACCCTTTTGACTAGAGAAGCCATGCCATCAAGGTCTTCCATGTGTGATAATTATGAGGGGCAAGAAGTTCTAGACAAGAAGAGGTCTTGGCCATTTTTTTAGAAGGTGTCGAATTATTTTTTAATGTAGTTCTGGTTTACATAACTAAATAACAGAAACAATATGACAAAATACCCCCCACAATGCAAAAATTGAACCCCAGTTGCTAAAAAGATTGCGTAAATGAGAGAAGAGAAAAAAGCTTCAAAAATTATTCACAAATACCTAGTACCAAATACTGGTGAAATGAAAAAGAATTTGGAAAGTGCTCAAGAAGAGGTTTTTGACGCTTTTTTCAGAACAGAAAACAAAGCTATTACAAAGAAGTTATGCCCCCCAGAAGATAGAAGTCATCAATAGAAATCAAGTGCCAAAATAGGTACCAAACTAGAAATAAATCCTAAAAATACCTAATCCACTATCTTCGTCTTGGAACCAACTTTTTGGCGCTTCTTTTGGATTGAAAAAAGCCCCCCGTTTGCTTGAGATATTGCAAAAAAAGGGCAGGCACCTCTAAATGCTAACAAAATAATTTATTTATTTTTAAAAAAATAAAAAAATAAAAAAAATCTCCACTGAAGCGGAGTAGAGGTAGGTGTTGGCTGGCTGAGTGGAGTGGAGGCGGTGGCCAGTGGTTGCTCTGTTCTTGGAGGTGGCAGGCGGTCAGCTGGCGGTTGCTAGAGCTGCAACAGTTTGCGGGACCGCTGGCGGTTACTGCAACTACTAGCAGTTTTGGTGACTACTGGCAGTTTTTTTAAATCGTGGCAAGAAAAAAATGTCATTTTTTGCAATTTCTATATTTTTTTCTTCTCGAATTGTGTGTAGAGGTTGTACAACCCTGTTGTGCAATCTTTTTTGCCTCCTGGATCAACGTTGTCCAAAATCAACAAACTTTATATGAAAATAGGGGTTTTGACACCTTTTGAATCCATCCATGAGGTATGTTTGGCCTCAAAGTTCTCTAAAAATCATAGACCCCCTTGTTTTAACAAGAAATACCCAAAAAAACACCATATCTATTTTGTCAAACCCTCGTTCTCCTTTTTCTCCAAATATTGAACAAGCTATAATTGATCTGGCTCTGATACATGCAGGATTTGATCAATATGCAATACAAATCCACAAAGCCCTCAAATACATGCATGTAAAAACTTGTCACAGAGAAGAAAAAGACAAGAAGAGGTAAGGGTTTTCTCTGAAAATATGCAAATTTTATTCTCAGAAATGAAAAAGATGTAAGATAATTACAAAAGATCAATCCTTATAGGAGGAGATCGAAACTCAAAAAGGGTAATCTAAAAGGTAAAAGCTATTTAATAATTACTAATTAATTATTAAATATGAATGCAAAAGGTGCATAAAGTGAAATCTTAAGAAGGAAGAAAAGGTAATTTAATTAATGAAATTAAATTAACCTTTTCTCTAACAGTTCGTATCTTCCTGGTCGCAACTTATTTTGATTCAGTTTTGGTGACCAGTTGGATTGGTTATGATCTCATCGATTTGGTTGTTCAGTATGTTCACTAATCTCTTGGTCATGTGTTCATCAGTCATTCTTCTTTCACCGGTTCAATTTATCCAATGGTTTGCTTGTTGCATTCACCGATTTGTTGATTGTAGATTGTGTTGAAGCTCTTCAATTGATGAAGCTGTTCAGTGTGGATCTCGAGGTGGATTCATGTGTGGCCAACATTTCAAGTGGATTTTTTCTAGAAGTTTCTTTAATCAATAAAATTATTTGTCATTCAAGTTCAACTAGTCTAATAGGTTTATCTAGGGATATGTAACATTTTGAATGCCAACCTATGGGGGCATTGTGTTTAAATCTAGGTTTTGTGCTCATTACTAAGCAACAAGGAGATAGAGATCAAGCTAGGGGCATATCGTGGGGTGAAAGCTTGTAGTAGAAGGATCAAATTGAATCTAAGTTTATTCTATTTGCATTGACCATAACTGGGAAGGCCTTATAGTCTGACATATTTGATGCACCTATTGGAATAATCAATAGATCTTGCATTGTTTCTCTCTCAAATCAATGTTATTGTTTCCGTGGTAGTTTAGCTACAAGGTTGGACATCTCATTTTGAGATTTCTTCTCCTTGGTACTGCACCATATGGTATTAGAGCCTGGATTTATTTACAAACTCTAGTTGATTTGGTTGTAGGGTGGCATGATGATATCTTACCTACAAGTGCAGAGGGTTGCAAAGATGGTTCATGGTAGGAGAGATGCAAATCATGCAAAGATGCAAATGCTAAGGAAAATCTCTACAAGTTTTGAAGTTTTTGAGATAACCCAAAGAAGAGGAAAATTATTGAGGATGATAGTCAAAATGAGGCCAAATAAGTGCAAGGAGCAGCACTAACACCTATTCTAGAATAAGAGGAAGAATGTTTCCTGAGAACTTTAAAAATCATTAATTCCAAACCTCACTTCAATCCTCTTAAGTATAGTGGAAAGTTGGATTCAAATGAGTTGATCAACTGGATCTCTGAGAGAGAGAGAGAAATACTTTTATTATGAGAACCTACCAACAAATAAGAAGGTGAAAATTGTGAGTGACAAATTGAAGGGGAGAGTATCCTTGTGGTAGGAACACTCGCAAATTGATCAACAACTGAGGGATAAAGAGAAGATCAAGGTATGGAAAAAGATGATTGACAAGTTGAAAGGTAAATTTCCATCTGGTGATTATCAAGTTACTTATTAAGGAGAATGCAAGATTTGAAACAAAAGTATGGTTCTGTGAAGGAATATACTAAGGGATTTTATAGGTAAGATATTAGCTCTAGAGATGTTGATGGTGAAATTGAAATAGTTACTTGGTATTTGGATGGTTTGAGTACTTCTATGAAAGATGAAATTGTCAAGATGGAAACCATTCAGGATGCCTATCAATCTACATTAAAGGTAGAGGACAAGTTGAACAAAATACATGAGAAAAGACAGAGAGGTAGAGGTAGAAGATTTTAGAGAGGTAGAGGTAGATCCTATGGTGAAGGTGGAAAACATAAACATGGAAAGGCAAGTTTGGATAAAGGAAAATCATAATGGAGAGGAGAAAATACATACAAAGGTAGAGGAGGTTATCAAAGGGGAAATTACTCCCAAGATAATGGTCAGAAGAGAGATGTAAGGAAAAAATTTCAAATGTGATGATGAGGGACATAAGTGATTTCAATGTCCCAATGGAGATAAGAAGATTGGTAGTAGTAGTAGGAATGCACTTGTTAAGGAAGAGTCATTTAATTCAAAGAGCACACCATAGGATTGAATAAATTTTGATGGTTAGAAGAGCACTATAGAATGAAGATAATAATGGTCAATCTGTGAGGAAAATATTGCTTGAGATGATATGTAAGGTTGTAGGAAATGTTCCAAGGGGATAATTGAGAGTCAAAATTCATAGAATTTGACATCAGATGATATAGTTACAAAGTTGTTATTATAGAGGCTGAAGTGTCCTAAACCTTGTGAGATCTCATGGAACAAAGATGAGTGCAAACTTTTTGTAAGTGAACAATGTCTTGTGATCATAAAAAATCAGGAATTACCATGATGAAGTTCTTTGGCTCAAAAAATGGACACACAATCAAAATCCAGATGTATCAAGAATACTATTATGGATTGTGGAAACTTCTAGCTATGATATTATGCCTATGTTTTGTTGTCATATCTTGTTGGGTAGACCATGGAAATATGATAGAAAAGCTATACATGATGGAAGGTTGAATCAATAAATTATTGTAGCTAATGGGATGAAGCAAGTTTTGTTGTTGTTGATTGAAGCATCTAATGGTGATAATTTTATTGCTATTAGAGTTTGTTTGAATGAAGGTAGACAATTCATAAGATATTTGAAGAAGGATTTTTGCTATGTTTTAGTTTCTAATTAACAACTTCATAACTCAAAAGGAGAAACATCTATAGATGTGAAGGAGTTGTTGACAAAGTGTCAAGAGATTAATTATAATAATGTACCCAATGGTTTACCACCAATTAGAAGTATTAGTTAGTGTATGGATCTTATTCTAGAGGCTAGTTTTCCCAACAAATAACCTCATTGATAAACACCTCTAAAGAACGAGAAATTGAATATACAATTTCAAGACTTGTTACAAAAAGGTATAATCAAATAAATTTTGAGTCCACTTGTAGTTCTAGTTGTGTAAGCAACTAAGAAATATTGAGAATGGAGAATGTGCACCAATTCTAGAGCTATAAATAAGATCACAGTGAAGTATCAAGTTTTAATTGCCTAGAATGGATGACATTATGGATTGTTTAAGTAATAGAGCTAAATAATTTACCAATATTGATTTGAAGAGTGGTTATTATCAGATCAAAAACAAGGAGATGAATGGAAGACCACTTTCAAGATGAAAAAGGTCTACATGAATCATTGGTCATACTTTTTATATTGATTAATGCACCTAGTACTTTTATGAGGCTGATGAATGAAGTTTTGAAGAAATTCTTATGGAAATTTTGGATTGTGTATTGGGATGACATTTTGATATTTAGTAAGAATAGGGAAGATCATTTGTTAGACATGAGACAAGTATCACAGAGGTTTAAAGAGAAGTTGTTGAGAAACTTGAAGAAGTGTTATTTCATGAAAGAGAAAATAGTATATTTGGGATTTGTAATCTTAATTGATGGTTTGAAGATGGATCCTAAAAAGGTTAAAGAAATATTGGAGTGGCCTACACCTGAGAGTGTTGAAGAGGTAAGATGTTTTCATGGTTTAGTTAGTTTATATAGGAGGTTCATCAAGATGTTATTTCTATTTTGATGCTATTACAATGAGAGAAGATAGAAATGATTTAAAATGGACACATGGAGTTGATAAGAGTCTTGAGGCCTTGAAGAAAAAGGTCGCAAAGTTAGTTGTTTTAGCTTTTCCTAATTTCTTTAAGGTATTCTATGTTGATTATGATGCGAGTGGTACTACAATAGGAATTTTATTGAGTCAACAGGGTAGACCAGTTGCTTTCTTTAGTGATTTTTTTAAGGAGGAAATATCATGTTTATGATCAAGAGTTCTATGCTATTGTTCAAGATTTGAGGAAATGGAGACATTATTTTATTCCTAAGGAATTTGTTTAGTATATCGATCTTAAAGTATTGCACTATTTGGTAAGTCAAACTAAAATCAACCAAAGACATATGAAGTGGGTTGAGTACCTGCAAAATTTTATATTTGTGCTAAAACATAGAAGTAGATTGTCAGATAGAGTTGCAGATGCAATTAGAAGAATAAGATCTTCGTTGATTGAGATGAGAGGTGATGTTCTTGGTCTTGATAAATTGAAGGATTTGTATGAAATTGACCTTAGTTTTGTAGAAGCGTGGAAAGAATGTAAGAAACCTATCAATAATCAATATGAAAAGTGAGATGATTACTTCAGTTAGGAAGACCGCATGTTTTAAAAAGGAATTTAGTTGTGTATATCTAGAGGTTCAATGAGGGATAATCTAATGAAGGAGAAACATAGTGGTGGATTAGATGGACATTTTGGCATTGACAAGACACTAAGTTTTCTTAAGGAGAAGTACTTTTTCTCACATTTATATAAGGATGTTTAGAAATTTGTAAGAAGTTGCGGAGTTTGTCAAGTTACAAATGGATTAAGTCAGAATAGTATATTGTATACACCATTAACTATTCCTAATAAACCTAGGGAATTCATCAACATGGTTTTTTTTTTTTGGCTTACCTAAGACACAGAGGTAATGATTCAATATTTGTAGTGGTAGATAGATTTTCAAAGATGTCAAATTTTATTTCCTGTAAGAATACATTAGATGAAATTCATGTAGCGACTCTTTTCTTTAAGGGAATTGTGAGATTGCATGGGTTATCTTAGAGTATAATTTTAGATTGAGATAGCAAGTTTATTGGATACTTTTGGAGAACACTTTGGAAGAAGTTGGGTACATATTTGTGTTAGAGTTAATGTTCCAATGGTAGTCAATAATAATTTTTTCACATGTGGCAAACCTTGTTGAGTTGCTAGCAACACAAGTTTAGTTTAGGATTGAGTCAAAGAGTTTTAGTTTGAATCAAGTTCTTATTGTAGATGTGTTTGAGTTAGGTGTTCATAAGTTTCAGTTAGCTGTCAAGTTTGTGTGTGTTGTCAATCATGAAGTAGTTTGTTGTCAATCTAATTAGTAGTCATTTAGGAATGTTGTTGGGTCAACTATTGTATAAATTTGCATCTATTACTCAATAGAATAACAAGCTAAAATTTCTTTCTCTTTGTTTTGCTTCTACTATTCTATTTTTCCAATATGGTATCAGAGCTATCTTCCTATTAAGTTTTGTCTATTAGAGAAGACGTTGTTAAGAAGATGAGGCCAGGAGAAGAACCACTGGATGATTATGATTTCATTGAAGAATTTGTTTGATTTTGAAGAGATTAATTCTTTTTAAAATAGGAAAAGATGTGGTAGAGTCTAGATGGAAGCTTGCATAGTTTGAGGTGCTATACAATTGAAGAAGCTATACCTTTACGAGGGTTATGAGTTATTCCATGTGGAGATGGTGTGTCTAATAGTTTGAGGAGATCTGAAAGTCTAGAAGCTTGGCATCATTTATGAGATATTTCATGTGGATATGGTGTGTCCAATGATGTTTCAAAGTTGGATGATAGCTGCATAACTATGAGAAAGTCTTACTCCTCTATGACATATTTTCAAAGTATAATTTCTAGATAATGTTTCCTTTTGTTGTCACATTAAGTGGGGGTGTTAGAGCTAATGTTCCAATGGTAGTCAATAATAATTTTTGCACATGTGGCAAACCTTTTTGAGTTGCTAGCAACACAATTTTAGTTTAGGATTAAGTCAAAGAGTTTTAGTTTGAATCAAGTTCTTATTGTACTTGTGTTTGAGTTAGGTGTCCATAAGTTTCAATTAGCTATCAAGTTTGTGCATATTGTCAATCATGAAGTAGTTTGTTATCAATCTAATTAGCAGTCATCTAGGAATGTTTTTGGGTCAACTATTGTATAAATTTACATCTATTATTCAATAGAATAACAAGTTGAAAGTTCTTTCTCTTTGTTTTGCTTCTGCTATTATATTTTTCCAATAATTTGAATTTAAGTTCTACCTTTCATCCACACACAAATGGATAAATAGAGGTTATGAATAGAATCTTATGTAATTTGTCAACATGTTTAGTTGGAGATAAACCTAGTAATTGGTATTGGTATTGGCACAAGAAGAGTTTGCATACAATATTTTAGTGAATAGGCAAAACACCATTTCAAATTTTTGTTGGGATGCATCCTAAGGCATATCAGATTTAGGATACTTTGTTCAGAAGAGAAAAGAAGTGTCGAAGGAGATGACTATGAAAATTTCATGAATACTTTGCATGATGAAGTGAAACTTAGTTTGGAGAAGAGTAATTAGGAATATAAGGATACAATAGACAAGTCTAGAAGACACAAATTATTTGAAGTTGGTGATGAAGTAATGGTTCACTTGAAGAAATAAAGGTTTCATTTTGGAACATACAACAAATTGAGCATGAAGAAGTTTGGAACTTGCAAGATATTGAAGAGGTTTGACAGTAGTAATGCATACCAAGTTGAGTTACCTATTGATTCAGAAGAGTGAGAATTAGCAACATGTTACTGGTGGTTTTTCCCAAATTGAATTTCCACGTAAAATCCTTGTGTGAAATGTGTTATTGAATTTGTTATATTACATCAAATAATTTAATAATCTCTGATTTGTATTATGACTTATCAATTACTATTTAATATTTTAGTTTATTATTTTTTGACCTTATCAGATTAATTATTATTTATTATCTAGTAATATATTCGTATTTTATTCTTTAATGATTATTATATCATTAAATATATTAACAAAATTATATGAACTTATTAATTATTTACTCCAATAATTAAGTATGTAATAATAATAATAATCATATATAATCTTTTTATAGTTTCATTAAAATAATTGCTAAAATAATTTCATTTCGTTCATCTATTTATCTATATTAGGGGAAATGACAATCCACCCTTCCTCAAATTGCTTGTCCTCAAGCAATGACCAGTTACACCAAAGCCTTCTTATAAAGTCAACATAGAAGGTATAGATTAGGATGCAATAATCCATACAACATGCATGGAGTGTATATCTTAATGTATGAAAATATGAAATGTGCACATCAATTATCATAGATACAAAGAATACATGAAGAAGACACATAAATGCATGAAAACACAATACAGGCACACATATGCATGAAGACATAGAGAATACACGAAGAAAACACATCAATGCATGAAGACACATTGGATACATGTTGAAACTTTATTAGATTCCTTTTTACAAGAAGAAAGGGTTAAGAAAGGTTGGATAGACTGATTAAGTCTAGAAGAACATGTAAGAAGAATTGTGTCTTCCAAGCTTGACCAAGTGCATGGTAGGTGTCGAGAAAAGTTAGTGCAAGCCGAGTAGAAAATTAGTTGGAGCCAAGAAAAGTGAAGATTTAGTGTATGCCGAGTGAACTTAGTGTAAGCCAATTAAAGTTTAGTTTGTTTCAAGCATCAGTAAACTTTAGTGCATGTCGAGTGAATTGTTAGTGGATGTCAGGCAACATAGTGTGTGTCGAGCATTAGAGGTTAGTTGATGTTGAGTACAAATAGTCATGTTAAATCGAAGATTTGATGAATCTAATCTGACTATTTTTTTTTCTTGAATTGTGAAGCGTGTGGAAGATAACTATGATAAACTGGTGGCATATAATTCAAGATAAACCATTTTGAGGAGAATTCAAGGAAGATTGAGGGAGAAGTTTCTAGAGGAACAAAATGGAAAAGTGGGTAGATTCATTGTATCCTACCCAATCCTACCTACCCCTAAAATGGACGATTATGGTTAAGCGAAAAAAGATCTTAAATCTCTATTTATAGAGAGAGCTAGTCAGAAGCAAAGGTTGTCATGTGTGAGAACCTAAGGAAGACAAGGAGTCTAGGATATTGCTTCATTCAGTGGCTGAACATAAGAGACTGCTATTGGAAAGAAAAGAAAGAAGGCTTAAGAGTATGAATGCTTGAATGGTGAACAAGTTATTAGAGCTAAAGTGTGTGAAAGCCAAGAAGAATGGAGGATTGAAAGAAAGATCTGTAATCTGTAAGTGACTTGTAATTTGTTATCAGATCAAGCCTTACTATTACTTTCTAATCATTGTATCAATCTAGGGTAAATCCTTTGGATTAAGGTTGACCTAACAGGCATTTATAGATCCTTGAACCTGGTGACATTCCAAGTGAATGGTCTAAAATCCTCTAACAAGGCTCACTCCTAATAGGGTGATTGAAATCCTCCAATCAACTCACATTTAACTGTGTGTATTGTAACCTTTAACAGGTTTGGCCTTTCATAGGGCATCACTTCAAAAGAGTGAGAATTAGCAACATGTTACTGATGGTTTTTTCCAAATTAGATTTCCACGTAAAATCCTTGTGTCAAATGTGTTATTGAATTTGTTATGTTTCATGTTTACATTTCTACAAAGTTGTTTTGACCTAGGACAGTAACCTACAAAGTTTATGTATTGTATGATCTAATGGATGCATGCATGACAAGGTTTTATGGATATGGGTCTACTAAGAATTGAAAAGTTTTATTTGTACATCTGGACCTTGGATAACTAATTTACCCTACCTCTTAGTTATTCTAAAGAATTCAAACAATTGGTAGTAGAGCGCCATAGTGCTTAAGAGGACTAGTTTGAAGGTACGAGAAGAAAAAGATCAAGATGTCAAAAAGAGAGGTACCTAAGATTAACAAGGAGAACTTCCTTGCATGGAAAAGTTTGATGAAGATACACCTAGGAGGTCTTAGAGACCATGCACAATCTACCATCTCCACTGAGCATGTTAATCCTGCTGGAGCCCTAACTATTGATGATCTCAAAAAGAAGAAAGAACACAATCAGCCAATATTGGAGATTGCCTCTACCCTAAGCTATATTGAGTTTGATGACATCAAGGGTTGTGATAGTGCAAAGAAGATGTGAGATTCTCTTCACACCATTTATGGAGGTGATGCAAATATTTTGAGAGCCAAATCTAAAAGTCTGAGAGGTAAGTTTGATGATATGAGAATGAAAGAAGGTGAGAATGTTGCTCAATATTGGTCTAGAATAAAAGATGTTAATGATATAAGAGGAGCTACTGGTAAGATAGATGATGAAATTGTATTAAGAAAATTATTGAGAACACTGTTGTCCATCTATGCTATTAGAGTTTCTGCCATACAAGAACTGAGATGTATACCAAGTTCTAATCTAATGCTTAAAGGTTTGGTAGGTAGGCTTACTACCTTTGAGCTCTCTAATTTTGATAACTTCAAATCTGACAATGTTGAATATGATTTCAAAGCTAAGCTATCATTAAAGAACCCAAAAGAGAAGAAGAAAAATGTCAAATATGTTTCTAGTGACAATGACACAGATGAGGAAGATGTAAAACAACTTGAAGCACTGTTAGTAAGGAGATTTCATAGAGGCAAAGGAAAATCCAAAGGAAGTTTACCTATCATGCATTCTAATTACAATAAGGTTGGTCATATTACTATTAGATGTCTAGAGAAGAAAAACTATAGAAGTGGAGACAAATACAGAAGTAAAAGAGATGAGGACAAAAAAGATTACAAGGACAAAGGAAAGAATTTCTGCTACATTGCAGAAGAGGAAACCAAAGATGGATCTAATGACCATGATGATGAAGTGGTGTATGTTGTAATGAAGGATGAATCTGATGAGGATGAGGAAACTACACTAGTGTCTTGTGTGAACAAGAATGACAGATGGATCATTGATAGTGGGTGTTCACATCACATGACTAGAGATAAAGGTAAGTTCATTACCTTGAATTATTATGATGGAAATAGTGTAAGGTTTGGTAATGATGCACCCTATCTGATAAAAGGAAAAGGATCTATCAAACTCACATAAAAGATTTTGTGTGACAATGCTTATTATGTTGAAGGACTTAACTATAATTTGTTGAGTGTGTTACAACTAAATAGTTTAGGCTGCAAGGTTGAGTTTTAGAACAAGATCGCTAAGATCTATGATATTGATGAAGGGCCACACCACCGTTACCAACTCACAACCAAAATCACAACAATATGGAGACAAAGAGATGATAAAATGCTTCACAAAGCATTCTTTTATTATACTTGAAAATCCTTACAACATCAACAAGATGATATCATAGATATGCATTCTTCCAAAAGAAGTTTACAAATGCTTCAACATAAGAGAACTCTCAACTAAGAGCTTTCACAAGAAGAGTCTTCACAACAAGAGCTTCACCAAGAGCTTCCACAAAGAAGAGCTTCACTAAGAAGAACTTCCCAACTAATATCTTATACACTAAGATCCTTCACCTCCAAAGCTTCTATACAAGAAGAGATCAGACCTTGAGAGCTTGATTACAAATGCTAATAAGCCTTGCTTATATAGGCACTTACCACCCAAGATATTATAGACACAACCAATGTGGGATAAAAGATAACTAAAACTACCTTAAAACTAATATTAAATTCTCACCCAAATACAACTAAGCACCACCATGTGACCCAATTAGAAAATTACATTTCCTTTGTGGATCACAACAAATATTAAATGCATGACTTAAGGAACTTTCCACAAACTTCTAAAATGCCACCTACACACCTCGATAAATGGAATGACAACTATTTTCTTGTTTTTCTATTTACACCACCTACGCACCTTGAAAATAGAAATTCCTCTTTTCTCCTTTTTTCTATTTAAAAAAAAAAAATCTCTAATTTTTGTCACTTTCTTTCTCCTCTAGGATTTTTTTTTAATAATAATTTTGATCACACCCCCTTTTTTTGCGATGCAAGATGTTCTTGCATCATATATTGATGAGAAACTAATTGGGAACGGTGATCAAACTAGAGGTAATCTATTTTATCTTGATATGAATGATGCTACTTGTCTTGTTATAGAATTTGATGATGTGTGGTTATATCACAAGAGGTTATGTCATGTTAACTTTGATAACTTGGTTAGTATCAGTAACATGAAAAGAGTGAGAGGTTTGCGTAAATTGAAGAAAACTAATAATATAATTTTCAAACAATGTTAGTTAGGCAAGATGACAAAGTCTAGTTTTAAGAGTAAGGCTCACACTTCTATAGAAATTCTGAAGATTGTTCATACTAACTTGTGTGGAACAATTAATATGCAAAGCTAAAAGAGTGACAAGTACATTATCCTATTTATTGATGATTATTTTAGGATGATGATAGTTATATTTCTGAAACATAAACTTGATGCTTTTCAAATATTTAAGTGGTACTTAGTAAGAGTTGAGAAGGAGATAGACAAAAGCCTAAAATGTATGAGATCTGACAGAGGTGGAAAATTTACATCAAATGAGTTTGAGATGTTCTGTAATGACAAAGGAATCAAAAGATAGGCATACCTGGGACCCCTCCACAAAATGGAATTTCTAAAAGGAGAAACAAATCTATAATGGACTATTTTGGACACTCATGATGGAGAACAATGTTGCTTTGAAATACTAGAGAGAGGTTGTAAGTACATCTATCTATACCTTGAACTATGTGCAAGTCAAGAAAGGTACTCATTCAAGACCTTTTGAATTATAGTATGGATACTCACCCAATGTAAAATATTTTAATGTATTTGGAAGTGAATGCTATATTCTTAAAGATTTCAAGAATGGTAAATTAGATGCTAAAAGTGAAGAAGGTATATTCTTTGGCTATTCCACAAGAACTAAAGCTTATAAGTGTTTAAATACTAACACTAAAAAAGTTGTGGAAAGTGCAAAATGTGAAATTTGATGAGTATATAGAGTTACATGAGGCTGAACCTATGAAGGAACCAGAGGAATACAAATATTTTGTATAATTTTATGAAGGTATGCCCACTAGTTTTTGATGCTGTAAAATAAGTTTCAAATCAACAACAAGTTTCAGTGACTGTCGAGTCACATACAATGAATGTCAAGTTGCATTCAGGAACCAAGCTACATTCGAGTGTCGAGTTGTAGACTAGAGCTATAGAACATTCTAATTCTAAGATTAGTGTACATGAGAGAGATGTTGAATTACCTGATAGAGAAGTACATAGTGATTTAGAAGTTGACAGACCAAATGAGAAAAATAGAGCAAAATGAAGATTGTCAAAGTATGTCAAGTGACATCACCTTGCTGAACAAATTATTGGAGATAAAGATGCTAGACCAATGATAAGGAACAAGCAGAAAGGTGATCGATGTTTTCTAAGCATGCATGAACCTAAAACATTGAAAGATGCCTTATAAAATGAGGACTAGAGTAATGCCATGCAAGAAGAGATTGAGAAGAATAAGACATGGACTCTAGTTCTTAGACCAGAGGACAAAAATATGATAGGAACCAAGTGGGTGTATAGAAATAAGTTAGATGAAAATGGTGAGTCACAAGGAATAAGACAAAAATAGTTTGCAAGGGGTATGCACAAGAAGGGATAAAATATGGAGAAACATTTGCCCCTATTGTAAGATTGGAAGGAGTAAGAACTCTACTTGCTTACTTTGTATACAAAGGTTTCAAAGTTTATCAAATGGATATGAAGTCAACATTTCTGAACGGTATATTAGAAAAAGAGGTTTACATAAAACATACAGAAGGATTTGTTGATGCTAACAACAAGAACATGGTATATAGAAAACACAAAGCTTTATATGGTTTAAAGTAAGCCCCAAGAGCATGGTATGAAAAGCTTCATAACTATCTTGTGAATATTGGATTTGAAAGGACTGATGATAACAAAAATTTGTACTTAAAGATGGAAGAAGGTAAAGGTATTTTACAAGCTGAAATTTTTGTTGATTTGCTAATCAAATAAAGCAAGAATTTGAGATGTCTATGTTTGGAGAGATCAAGTTCTTTGTTGGTTTGCAAGTGTATCAAATGCAATATGGTATTTACATCACTTAGTCTAAGTGTGTGAAGGAAGTATTGAATTTTTTTGGATTGGAAGATCCAAAACCAATTAGCACACCTATGGTGACAAGACAAAAGTTGTCAAAGAATGATGATTCAGCTGATGTGAATCAAACATTGTATAGGTTTATGATTGGAAAATTGCAATATGTAGTACATAGAAGACCTGACATTGCATTATCTATTGCGATAGTTGCAAGATTCTCTGCTAATCCTAAGGAGAATCATTTGATGGTTGTTAAGAGAATAATGAGATATCTAAAAGGAACAAAAGACTATAGTCTATACTACAAGAAAAATGAGAAATTTGAGTTGAGAGCCTACACTAATGTTGATTATACTAGAAAAATTTATGATAGAAAGAACATTAGTGGAGGAGAATTTTTCTTAGGAAAGAGGCTGGTCACTTGGAACAATAAGAAACCAAATTGCATTTCTTAATCTATTGCTAAAGATGAATATGTGGGTGCTCTAGTAAATTGTACAAACATTGTATGGATCAAACAACTACTCAAAGGTATGAAGGAGGACATCATTGAACCTGTAGTACTTTATTGTGATAATAAAAGTTCTATAAATATATCAATGAACCCTATGATGCACACAAAGACTAAGAACATTACAATCAAGTATCATTACTTGAGAGAGTTAGTTCAAGACAAAGAAGTGAGGATGGAATATGTGAATACAAAAGAGTAGATAGTTGATATCTTCACAAAAGCTTTACCTAAGGATGTTCATGAGTATCTAAGAGGTAAAATAGGGGTGATACCTCTATCCAAAGCTACTTAAAAAGCATGAGCCGTGCTTTAACTAGAACTGAATGATGTATCTTATAACTTGATGCAGTGGATCTTACTTTAGGAGTTGCCCAAAGTAATCAAGGAATTGAATTAGAATATTTATTGTCACATGCAAGGTGAAAAAGGGAGACACCAAAATTATTAACATCTACATGTTGAGATGATAAGTCTTTGGCATTTTTGTCAAAGAGGGAGGAAAAAAGAATACCAAATAAAGTGAGAAAGAGGGAGAAATACTTTAGAAGGAGAAAAAAATATGAAATATCTACTTACAGGGAGACAAAATATCTGATGTTTACTGAAGAAAGATAGTGTACCTAAAAATCTACCTGGTAAAAGGGAGACAATACTTAGGGAGATATAAGTCAAAAGGAGAAGCCCTACAAGATGAAAGATGAAGGGAGTCATAAGGAAGAGTTGATTATTTGTTGACTAGAATAGAATTTTGTAGCCTACACAATAGATGAAAGATGCTAATAGAGGGAGAGATTTCAATACAAGGAATTGTTTTCTTTTTGGTATTGTTGTTGGTATTGGTTTGCCATCAATGCCAAAGAGGGAGATTATTGAGAAAAGATTGATACAAGTATGAGAATACATGTTTCAAACATTATTTTTTCACTAATGTCAAACCTGCTACTTATTGGTAAGGCAACTACTTAGTTTATTTGAGTACTATCATTTGTTTGATTACTAAAGAGGACTTGATCAAATGAGATAACAAGAGAACCTAGAGGAAAGGTTGAGTTATGGTATGAAAGAAGTACAAAGATTAGTTAAGACAGTGATGATATAGTGTATTGTTTATCTACCTAAGATTGCAAAGGTTGGATACATTGATTAAGTCTAGAAGAATAAGTACAAAGAATTGTGTCTGCCAAGCTTGACCGAGTGCACAACAGGTGCCAAACAAAATTAGTGCAAGTTGAGCAAAAAATTAGTTGGAGTCGAGAAAAGTGAAGATTCAGTGCATGTAGAGTGAACTTAGTGTAAACTAAGTAAAGTTTAGTTGGTGTCGAGCATCAATAAACTTTAGTGTGTGCTAAGTGAATTGCTAGTGGATGTTCGGCAACACAATGTGTGCCAAGCATCAAAGGTTAGTTGATGTCGAGTGCCATTATTCATGCTAAATCAAAGACTTGAAAAATCTGAGTTGACTATTTTGTTTTCTTGAAATGTGTGAAGTGTGTGGAAGATAACTATGATGAACAGGTGGCACAAAATTTAAGGTAAACTATTTTGAGGAAAATTTAAGGAAGACTAGGGGAGAAACTTCTAGAGGAACAAAATGAAAAAGTGGGTAGATTCATTGTATCCTACCCAATCCTACCTAACCCTAAAATAGATGATTGTGGTTAAGTGATTAAAGATCTTAAATACCTATTTATAGAGAGAGATGGTCAGAAGTGATGATTTCCGTGTGCAAGAACCTAAGGAAGACAAGGAGTCTAGATATTGCTTCATTTAGTGGCCAAATAGAAGAGACTGCTATTGGAAAGAAATGAAAGAAGGCTTAAGAGTATGAATTCTTGAAGGGTGAACAAGCTATCAAAGCTGAAATATGTGAAAGCCAAGCACAATGGAGGACTAAAGCAAAAATCTATAATCTGCAAGTGAGCTATAATTTGTTATTAGATCAAGCCTTACTATTACTTTCTAATCATTGTATCAGTCTATGGTAACTCCTTTGGATTATGGTTGACCTAACAATCATTTTTAAATCCTTTAACCGAGTGAAATTCCAAGTGAATGGTCTAAAGTCATCTAACAAGGCTCAGTCCTAATAGGGTGATTGAAATCCTCTAACTGGGTCACATTTAACAATGTGCATTGTAACCTTTAACACGGTTGGCCTTTCACAGGACATCACTTTAGAAGAGTGATAATTACTAGCATGTTACTGGTGGGTTTTCCCAAATTGGGTTTCCATGTAAAATCCTTGTGTCAAATGTGTTATTAAATTTGTTATGTTTCATATTTACATTTGTGCAAAGTTATTTTGACTTAGGATAGTAACCTACAAAGTTTATGTATTGTATGATCTAATGGATGCATGTATGACAAGGTTTTATGGATATGGGTTTACTAAGCATTGAAAATTTTTATTTGTACATCTGGACCTTGGATAACTGATTCACTCCCTCCCTCTTAGTTATTCTATAGAAGTCCAACACTTTACATACAATAATAACATTATTAGTTGGGACTAACAATCTCCCTCGTTGGCATTGATGGAAACACATTAGCATAAGATTTTACATTACATAACATTTCATATATGATAATAAAATATATGCATTAACAACAATACAATTTTTTCAGTTCTCTGACTTTATTCAAGTTCTTAGCAATAGATTTCAACATGAAGTTCACCCGGTCTGTATCTCCAGCACGTTCATCTTCATAAATTCTTCCCCTTTTGGTATACTTCTCCATATCAAATTCTCTTCCCCTAAGTATCTCATTACATCTTCACGGATTCTCTCCTTATAACTTCTCATCTTCAACTCTTCTCCTTTTCAACTCTTCTCCCTATAATGACCCTTGTCATTCTCCATTTGATTTTTCATTTTAATCTGTATTTTTCATGATCTTGAGATATGTTTTATTTTTCTTTAATGTAATTTCTGATATGTTTTTCTTTCCACTTCTTCGAAATATTTCACTCATCCATCATGATCATTCATGATTTAATAAATATCTTTGATATTAATGATTAATAGCTTCTATATATTGTATTTTAAGTATTATTAGATTGTTCCTTTATTAAGATTTGATATTATATCACATCAAATAATAATAATCTTTGATTTTAATTATAACTTATGTATTATTATTTAATATTTAGTTTATTATTTTTTGACCTTATTAGATTAGTTATTATTTATTATCTTAGTAATATATTAGTATTTTATTCTTTAATGACTATTATATCATTAAATATATTAACATAATTATATGAACTTATATACAAAATTTACTCCAATAATTTAGTATGTAATAATAGTTATTATATATAATTTTTTTTAATATTCACTAAAATAATTACTATAATTATTTCATTTCATTCATTTATTTATCTATATTATCATAATTAGGAGACATGATGATCCACCCTTCCTCAAATTACTCATCCTCAAGCAATGATCAATCACACCAAAGCTTTCTTATAAAGTCAACATACAACGTATAGATTAAGATGCAATAATCTATAAGGCATGCATTGAATGTATATCTTAATGTATGTAAAATGAAATGTGCACATCAGTTATTATAAGTACAAAGAATACATGAATAAGACACATAAACACATTAAAATATGATGCACATACAATGTAGACACACAAATTCATGAAGACACAAAGAATACACAAAGTGAACACATTAATGCATGAAGACACATAGGATACATGTTAAAAATTTATTAGATTCCTTTTTACAATAAGAAAGGGTTAAGAAAATGTTTCACCAACTTTGACCGTGAATTTGGTGCTACTTTCCTTTGTCTAAACATCAAATGTTCTTAGAGATGTGTACTTTAACAACTTTCCTTTAGCTAATACTTCAATAGGGAAAATTCCATAGTGGATGGTATTTTAATGCTACTTGAGTTTGGACTCACTCAGCTTGGGGAGTGAGAGACCATGAATTTTCTAAGTAAACTAATAATTTTCATAAACTATCCCTATAATATATAAAATATTGTTGATTGATGAATCTTTCTTGGTCTTCCCACAAATGGTAAAATTAATGTTTTTAGGTAGAAATAGGCTTGAAGAGGTTTCCTCACGACAATGCCCGTTTTGTGAATCATTTATATCTAGTTATCCTACAAGCCTTTAATAATTTAGTACCAATTCAGACTTCATAAACATTCATATCAATAACTTAGTAACCACATTCAAATTCTTAAATCAACTTATAAAAAATAAAATTCAAACTATTATCTCCTTATTCCTTACTTATACCGAGTATCGCAATAATCACTTATCTTTTACCGAGCTGCAACATTAAGAAGAAAACATGAAAATAAACTTACAACACATAAGAATTCACACATTTGACACATACATTTAACTTGGAAACCCTGTATAGGGAAAAAAACACCTAGGAATCGACAACCCAAATATTTCAATCTTCTGAAGTGAGCTTTGTTGTGAGACAACCATGTTAAAGGTTACATGCACATTTTTAATATGACTTGGTTAGAGGATTTTAACTAGAGATCATCTTGACCTTATTTCTCCTTAACATTTCTAAAACATCACTAATTGATGCTACCGTATAGGCTTTCAAAAACTTGTTAGGCTACTCAATTAAGAGATCTTTTCTACTACAATGGTAAGAAATTAACAATCAAGTGATCTGTTAGGTTTAGTACCACCTTTCTTGTTCGGATCTATGTTTTTCTCAATTTCTTCCTTTAGATCTCTTACTAACTAATTCACATACTCACACTATCACTTAGCACTTCCTCATCCTTGATCTTTTAACTTTTGTTCTACTCGGTTCACCTTCTATCTTCTTGTTCCTTCTTTACTTTGTAACATCAACAAATAATCAACAAGCAATCAACAACTAAAAATAGTCTCGTTCATCTCCTTAAATAGTCAACTTTGCCATTCTAAATTCTTCTAGATTTCGTCGCTTAATTAGAATCATAGATCTCAGATTCAATGTACTTAGTCACTTAGAGAATAGTTACACCTTGAACTTTGTGCTCATCTTCATTTTATTAAATCTCCTTCATCATATCTTCATTACATTTTTCTAGCCGTAGATCTCATAGCTAACTTTGACTTTATCCTTTGATCTTCTCAAACATTCTTAATTTCCATCAACAGTTAGCCTCAGATTAATCTTTTCTGTTGTTCTTCACTTGGTGAACATTACAACTTAACTTGGGAAATACATCACTTGGTTAACACTAAAATTACTCAGTTAACACTAAAATTTAACTCATCTTTGTCAGGTTCTCGGTGAAAACTATAGTAACTAGGTTAATATTGTATCCCTTCTTTCACCTTGTAAACTATCTTTCATATACATGGTCTTCACCACTTAATCCAACATTATACTCTTGTAGTCCAACTCATTCAAGTACCCATTGAATACCAACACTTATCAACTCTTTCTTCATCATACTTTCTTCAAATGCTCTTCATCAATCAAATGATTTGGTATTCTACTAAATTAACATTTTGTCTAACCAACTGAGGCTTCACATCAATGTCATCATAAAAACTGATACAACTCTTTACATACAATAAAAATATTATCAGTTGGGACTAACAATCTCCCCCTTTGGCATTGATGGCAATAAATAAGCATATGATTTTACATTACAAAACATTTCAAATAAGATAATCAAATATATGCATTGACAACAATACAAATTTTCAGCTCTCTACAAATTTTTTTTAGAATTAGGTTCGATCGGTCTATATCTTAAGCACCTTCATCTTAACAAAAATGTGCCTCTTTTGGTATACTTAACCATATCAAATTATCTCCCCCTAAGTAGCTCATTACATCTTCATTGATTCTCTCCTTATTACTTCTCATCTTTAGCTTTTCTCCTTGTAATGATCCTTGTCATTCTCTATTTGATTTTTTATTTTGATCTATATTTTGTCATTTCTCCTCAACATTAGTAAATGTTCAAGGATCCTTTGTTTTCACTCATTCATCATGACTCTTCATGATTTAATAAATTTCTTTGATATTAATGATTAATTGTTTCTATGTACTATATTTACTTATTAATAGATTCTTTCTTTAAATTAATATTTGATATTGTATCACATCAAATATTAATAATATTTGATTTGTATTATAACCTATGTATTTTTTTTCATATTTTGGATTGGTAAGAGGTCGAAGCCAAGGTAAATTATTATTATTTTTTGTAATTAATTATTTCAATTATTGGTTAATCTTGATTATATAAGATTCAAACTCAAGACCTACCAATTAAGAGGCTCACAATTTACCATTGTGTTGTAGGCTCTTGACTTATTATAACTCATGTATTAGTATTTAATATTTTAGTTTATTATCTTTTGACTTTATTAGATTAATTATTATTTATTATCTTAGCTATATATTAGTAATTTTATTCTTTAATGATTATTATATCATTAAATATATTAGTGTAATTGTATGAACTTGTAAAATATTTACTCTAATAATTTGGTATGTAACCATTCTTATTTTATATAATCTTTTTATATATTCATTAAAATAATTAAAATAATTATTTTATTTCATTAATCAATTTATCTATATTATCATAATGAGAGGACATGACAATCCACCCTTCCTCAAATTACTTGTCCTCAAGCAATGACTGTTTACACCAAAGCTTTCTTATAATGTCAAGATACAACATATAGATTAGGATGAAACAATCCATAAGGCATGCATGGAGTGTATATCTTAATGTATGAAAATATGAAATATGCACATCAGTTATTTTAAGATACAAAGCATACACAAAGACAACACATAAAATCATGAAAATGCAAGTAGACACACAAATGCATGAAGACACAGAGAATACACAAAGAAAACACATTAATGCATGAAGACACAATGTAGACACATAGGATACATGTGAAAATTTATTAGATTCTTTTTTGCAATAAGAAAGGGTTAAGAAAATGTTTTACCAACTTTGGCTATGAATTTGTTGCTCCTTTCCCTTGCCTAAAAATTAAATGTTCTTAGATATGTGTATTTTAACAACTTTCCTTTAGCCAATACTTCAATAGGGTGCCTAATTCCATACTGGATGGTAGATTTACTTCTACTCCATTTTGGACATGCTCAACTTGGGGAGTGGGAGACCATGAATTTGTTAAGTAAATTGATAATTTTCATAAACTATCCCTATAATAAATGGAATAATGTTTATATAT
This sequence comes from Cupressus sempervirens, assembly GCA_028749045.1. NCBI lineage: Eukaryota > Viridiplantae > Streptophyta > Pinopsida > Cupressales > Cupressaceae > Cupressus > Cupressus sempervirens. Next base: position 278,018,166 of record CM053792.1, on the reverse strand, counting down.
GAGTCTTTCTTGGTCTTCCCACATTTCATAATGAATGATTGAACTACTTTTCTCAGGTAGAAATGGGTTCCAAGAGGCTCCCTCATGAATAATGTCCATTTTGGGAATCTTCTCTTTATTGTGTCCGAATTACTCTACCTTTCACAAACTCTCTTTTCATTAAAAATATGGAAAAGCCTAGGTTGAGTCTCAAACAATTTATGGTACTTCGATACATGATGACCCATGCACATAATAATATCCATATTTGACATTTAGTCATAATGCTTGCGTAAACTAATATTAGAACTTTCACGATCTTATCATAATTACTAATATTATTAAATTCATGATTGTATTAAACTAATATTATTCTAAAATTTATAAATTAAACTTATATTTGATATATAATATTAGTAATATTACTAGAAAATTACAATCTATATTTATTAAAGAACATAATATGTGTGTCTATGTGTGTGTGTGTGTTTGTGCGTGCACGCATGTGCGTGTGCGTGTGCGTGTGTGCGTGCGTGGGTGCATGTGTGTGTGCATGTGTGTGTGCGTGTGTGTATGTGCATGTGCGTGCATGCATGTGTGTGCACGTGGGTATGTGTGTGTGTGTGCATGGGTGCGTATGCGTGCGTGTGCGTGTTGTATATTGTTATTATTATTATCACATTTATCATTTCCATGATATATCAAATTCTTTACTTGGTTCCCTTTATGTGTTTGGATATTTATTATATCATTTAACATATCTAATTATTAAATAACCATAACATGTTATTATTTTACAAATAATATTAATAGAGAAAAGATATTGTACCTACTATGGTAGTTGTCATGTACAACTCATCATCCATAGTTTCCCTTCTTATATTCAATTTTTTCCTCCTTTTCGTATGGATTTTTTTTTCTTACATTACATTTCTAAGAAATCATCCTTTCTCCATGTATATCACACAATTCATTTACCATTCATTGCCACTTAGGTCTTTGGCATTGGAGCCTATACCTGCCAATAAGTTCATCCTTAAATAAACCCTTCAAATCATCATCATTAATCTCATGATCAATTTTTTTAGTGAATTCATCAAAAAATAAGTTTAATGCCAAGCTGGTCCATCGAACTCTATTGTGTGATCATCTATTTTGGATTTTTTATTTTTTTTTTATTTTTTCTGTTGCAACTTTTCATGGACTTAGGTTCTTCTATTTTGTTTTTTGGCGGTCTCTCTTATTTTATGATTGGGAATATCAAGCTTGTATGAGTATACAACTCTTGGAATAATTTTTTTAAAAAATCAAACAAATTCTGTAGTTTCATGCCTACAAATGTACTATTTGTAATTTCATAATCATTGAATGTGCATGATTTCACTTTCATGGTCTTCATTCTTTCCATATTCATGTAAGGGGATCTTGTCGCTAATATGTAATGAGAAGTAGTAGATATACTAAAACTTGTATCCATGAGAAGCTGTAGATGCAATTTATACTCCATTTGTTCTTATAGAAATAGTTATACATGGGGCTCTGTATATAAATACTCATCTCATGTTTAGATCAACTTTAGCACTTCATTTGAGCTCATCATTGAAATTGCCTCTCTCAATTTCATTTTCTAAAACAAAATAGTATTTTAAAAGTGATCATGGTTTCTGATCAGGTTTTTTTTGTTGGTAAACAATTTCATGATCATGGTTTTTGATCAAGTTTTTTTTGTTGGGTATGTGAAGCCCAATGGTCACTACCATTCACCTTCTCCATTCTCTTACTTGGTGATTGTATGTGGCTCTATAAATGGATGTGTATATTCCATGAATTGTATTGTATTGGTTAAACAATAAGAAAATATTAGAGCTCGAGTAAACTTACAATTGTTATTAGAGCTTGGTTGAAAACAAGGAGAAAATATGGAGTATGACAAGGTTCTTAGTTTGACTTCAAAAAAAGTTGCAGCAAATGATTGGATGCTCGACACAAGAGCATCATTCCATACTACCCCACATAAGGAGTTTTTTGAAACCTTTCAAAGCGAGAATTTCGGTAAAGTATTTCTTGCTGATGATAAATTTTTGAATATCATTGGTAAAGGAGATGTTAAAACTAGCCAATGGAAATAGTTGGCTACTACAAGATGTCAAGTATGTTCCTCAAGTCAAAAATAGTTCAATTTCAGTTGGGCAATTGTTCTCTCAAGGATTTTATGTTAGGTTGGAATTTAGTGAATGGAAAGTGACAAAAGGGTCCTTATTAATTGCAAAAGGAAGTAAAATAGAAACTTTATATCTGGTAGAGACTCTTAATGAAGTGGGACCTATTCACAATAGCAATGAAAAGCGATTGCACAAATTTCTCAAGCATCCACATCAACACGATGTTGAGAAAGAGAAGCTAAAGTGTAAGGTAAGAAATTGGGACATAGATATCAAAAACTATGATTTTAAGAAATTGAAAGTAATGTCTGTTAATGAATCTATTACTACTAAATATGTAACCACGCCCATAGAAATAAACAAGGTTCTTGACAAAAATTTCATCACTGAAATAGATGATATAGATGGTCTAGATCAAAGAGAGAACCGTTTGGATCAGAGAGAGAACAAAGCAATTTCTGCCCAAGAGTCTATAGAATGGGAAGAGTCAAACCTCACTAAAAATGAGCACTATGGTGGAAAATGTCTGTTAAGGAATCTATTGCTACTAAATATGTAACCACACCCATAGAAATAAACAAGGTTCTTGACAAAAAATTCATCATTGAAATAGATGATATAGATGGTCTAGATCAAAGAGAGAACCGTTTGGATCAGAGAGAGAACAAAGCAATTTCTGCCGAAGAGTCTATAGAATGGTAAGAGTCAAACCTCACTAAAAATGAGCACTATGGTGGAAAAACCAATAGAAACATAATTTTGAGTTGGAGGACAGATAGAGATACTTTTGCTCTTTCTTTCCTAGAGAGAGCATTAGCAAGGAAGTTACCATGAACGACAACCTGGGTAAGTACATAGGTCCAAAGATCAACTTTGGGGAAGAGTTCGACGGAGAAAACGATTAGCAAGTGCATAAGCACGAGGATGAGGAAGAGGGTGGCCATTAGGGCGATGTAAAAGAGGCTCGGTTCAGTGGTGTTATCTCTTCTCAGCATGTGAATGGGGATGACATTAAGAGGGATTTGAAGACAGGCATGGAAAGGTCAATCACTTTTTCAGAAGAGAAGAAACTTAAACCTTCTGTAGAAGAAGTATTTGGCCATGGCATGAAAATATTGTTGATGGAAGAGTATGCTCAAGTGTTGGAGCAACACAACATCAAGTCCATCAAAAATGTGTTCAAGAGGTCAAGGGTGTAGAGTTATGGCACCACTGTCGTAAATGACAGACCATCATTCACTGTTATGCTGAATTGTGTGAACAGCTGGAAGTCCACAGAGGAAATGTATGCTAAAGACCAGCATATTGTGCCAAAGCAAGCCGTAGGTCTAGATTGCACAAACAAAATCTCATCTCACAAGTCTCACGTTGATGTGGACTACTACCCTAGCATTTGTTTTGGAAAGGAATAAGTCAAGTTGAGAGAACTGATGTCTACAAAATGTCTCATTCTAGCAGGTAGTGGATAGAATTTTTTTTGCAAAAATAAGAGCCAATAGAAAACTTGGTAGGGTGATCTATAAAAGGAAAAATGCTTTGATCTTTGTCATGGCCGAAGGTCTTAATGATCTATACAGTCAATGGTCTCCACAAATAGGTTATGGTGTTATTTTATCTTCTGGTGGAGATAATAATTCTGAAAATGGGCCTATTGGAATATCTTCTTGGGATGCAGGGTATACCAAGAGTAGAAACACTCAGGTTGCTGGTGGGTTAGTAGGTGTCTATGCTTCTGCAGTTCATGAATTTGATTCTTCAAAGTATATATCTAGTGGCATTGTTGGTATTCCAAAATATAGATTTATGTGTGACTTTGTAAAAGTCATAAGGGAAGATATTCTATTATTAGATTGTATTCAATCTAATAAAATTTGGAGAAGGTTAATCCGCAGTGTTCAGGAACAATGTTTGGTGAAACTAAAATATTCTTAGGGGCTGGTTATAATTAACATGTGAAGAAAAAAGAAGGGATCATGGTTGTACCAGTTGGATTTCAAGTGGGAGATTGTTGGGTATGTGAAGCCCAACGGTCATGACCATTCACCTTCTCCATTCTCTTACTTGCTGATTGTATGTGGCTCTATAAAAGGCTGTGTATATGCCATGAATTTTATTGTATTGATTAAACAATAATAAGAGATTTCCCTGCTTAAGAGTGGACGTAGGAAAGTTTTTCGAACCACTATAATTTGTTGTGTAATATGTTTGTTCTATTTTTGTTATCACTATCTTAATATGATTGTTAAGTTTATCTGCTCGAGTAAACTTACATTTTTGTGTGGCTCAAGTGGCTTTCACTACTGATAAATGTTATTGCATTCCATTATATCAACATTAATTTTATCACATTGGGTCTGTTGGATGAATGATTTGAAAAAGATCTCATTTTACCTCAATCTATCATCATTAATGTTAAAACTTGAATTTGGATCTCCTCTGAGATTTCACTTTAATAGGCTTCTGGTCTAGAGTTAACTCCAGCAAGAAGTTGTCTTATGCCAGTAAAACTTTTCCTAAATTCTATTTTTAGTCATCGATAACCAATTTCAGTCAATTGAGTGCTGGCTGAGTGGGTGAATGCAGGCTGAGTGGGTGAGTGGAGAAAGTGTGTTCTCCACTCACGAGCATTTATTTACATATATTCATTTTTTTGCTGAGTTGTGAATTTGTAGCATTGCGAGCTGCATTCCCCTGCATTGAGTTAATAAAGTCTCTTGCCCTCAGCAAGGTCCCAAAGCATAGTAACCCCATCCTTCCTGCTACTAGCGTAGAGTGACCCATCAGGCGAAACAACAACAATGTTGACATATCCACCATGGCCTATAAGCATGTTCTTGAGCTTGCAGTTGGTGAGATTCTAGACCTTAATGTGCGGTCCCAAGATCTAGAAACAATGGTGGGATTAGTCGTAGAGGGTCTGAAATGAACACTGTTGATCCTATTAGAATGTCCATCAGCATCGGCCTGAACAGTGTACTTGCACTCGTCGAGAGTGTTCCAGAGCTTGATTGTTTTGTCCTGCAAGGCAAACATAATATGGTGATTATCAATGGAGAAGGCCACACTGAGAACATCCTTGGAGTGCCCCATTAAATGTCGTGTAGTGAGGCCCGTGTTGTCTTAGAGCCTTAGCTTACCATCCCAGGAGCCCAAAAGGGAAAACTATCCATCAGATGTTATCACCACGTCTTGCACGAAGTGAGAGTGGCCTAGGAACTCCATAGGTCGTGTCTTTGGTAAGCTACCACAGTAGGATGGATTTGTCTCGCGAGGCAGATACAATCATGTTCAAATTGTCAATGGGTGTTGTGATGGCCATGACATGGTCTGAATGCCCCTTCATTGTGTCGTGTAGTACCAGTGCTTCCGCCATGATTTCTCCCTTGACCGAAAATTCTCTCTTTTTGTTGAAACTTTAAAATGTAAAATTTTTGATAGTTTTTCTGATGCAGAGCCTCACTTTGGAAAACTCAGGAGGAAAATAGTCACTCAATTAAGTTGCTTCAAGGGGCACATACACCTCCAGGATCAAACTAAAACCAAACTTGATTGTTAACAAACTCATTTTTCAATACCCAGTGAAAATTGACATGCGACATGAACTTTCCTAACCTCCTGTCGCAACATTTTTCTGCACCAAACTTAATGAAATCTGACTTGAATCTTTTGCAATGTATTTGTAATACATATTTGGGAAAATAAAACCTAAAATCAACCCGACCACAGACTAACCAGCAAATAACATTTACTAATCTTTAAACCTACACCATCTTTTCATGTGTGGATTTTTAAAAAAAAACTTGAGCACAAACCCGACCACCAATTCTGAGATGTTCAAGACACTCACAACTTTTGCATATTCCAAACATAAAAACAACTTTTCCCTTTATCACATAACAACTATGTGATTTCAACAATTCAGTGAATACATGAATATATTCACCATGAATGTGAAATTCCTTTCCATGTGGACATGGGCTGAATTGACCAAAAAAATAAAACAAATGAAAAATAAAAATGTATAATACATGGCTCTGTTGTGATCCCAGGAAATAGATCGCAGAGAGTCTAATAGACTACCATCCACTGATGTGACTCTCAAAACATCAAATATTTACGTTCAAATATTTTGAAAAAAATGTGTTTCCTATAACAATTTCAAAACAGCAAATTAAAATCTGATCCCAAAACTTAATCGATACGTTGTTGTTCTAAAACACAAGCATCACTAAAATCTTGTAACTTCTGAATATTGTTTTAACCAAGGAAACAAAGAGAACCACACATCCAAACTGCAAAACTCAAAAAAATCAGAAAAACTAAAAAAAATTCTATTCCATTCTTCTCAATTTGATCTCTCTTTCTTTACATTCAAAAATCTGTCTTTTAAAACACTTTCCCATCTCTTCTATTGGGAATCTGAAACGTCCATAATAAAAACAAAAAAATTGAAACCCATTTTTGGAATCGATTAGATATCATGATCTACTGCTATCTTTTTCCAGCTATTTTAAGTTTCCTGTAGCTGTCGATTTTTAGTTGTCTTAATTATTAAACACTCTTTAAAGAAAACTGACTTAAACTGAAATGAAAACTCACTTTGTCCTAAGTGGCTATAATTAGAGAGTTTATATGAATGCTATTCTATTTATGCCACCACATCATAGGACTTTATTACAAACATTAAAACTGAAAACATTTAAAACATAAAATTAAATTTCTGCATAACTTCTTGTAGCTGAAACTGTTTGGTCTGCATTAACTTTCTGTCGCATTTTCCACCATGTTACTTCCTGTAGCATTTTTCTGATCTGCCACTGCAGCATTTTCCTAAATAGAAACCTAGACATTATTCTATGAATCTAGGCTTCTTTGTGTGCTTAATTTTGAGCAAAAAATAAAAAAAGAAGATGAAGTCTGAACGGTCTGGGTTTGACGAACAACTATATATTTAACCTGTTCAGGTCACAATTTCTAATGGATTTCAAATGCCCAACAAAGTATCTTGGAGACCACAGCTCATCAAAAGAATAGTGGACGAATCAATGTATTACAAACCCAACTTCCCCAAATCTGCATTGAGCATAGATAAAAAAACGAAATTTTCATATACGGAGAATCTCCACCAAAATGATGATTGAGATTTAAAATATATAAATCTCCAACCTATTTAAATAAAGGTAAGAAAAAAATAAAACCCAAATACCAACCTGCATTTTCCATGATTTGTGTATTGTTGGACCGAGGTTTGAATTTCTTGATGGGTGAAAAGGGTAGTGAATCATTGACACGACTGCCTTCATTCTCATCTCCTCCTGTCTTCTCCATATTGGATTTTAGATCTCCTCCTTTCTTCTCCATATTAGATTTTAGATATGGAATTTTGAGGGAAGAACTTTTTTCTTCAATTAGACAAGTCTGTCATTCAGCACCCCTCTAGAACAGTTCAAAGCAAACATCAAAGTTACACCAATATATAAAAGGAAAAGGATTATTACTAATAAAAAATAAGAAGATGACATTCATCCCCACTCAACCACGGGTAATCTGAAGATATAAAGCTAAGCACCAAATAGGATGAGCTATCAAAGATGTCGAGTCCATCTCCCTTTGGAAAAGGCAGATATGTCGGAAGATTAAGGTAGGCGCCATGCAGTTTCAAAGATACAAATTTTATGTAGTCAATGCTCTTGGGAGAAGGCACTTAATTAGTTTAGCTTTATCGGATATGTATGAAGTTAAATCCATTGCTAATCTATTGTAAGATTGCTGCAACTTTTAAAATCCCTGAAATGAAATGAAATAATTTTCACTGTAACAGATGCAATAGCATAACAACCACATTTAAAGAGGAGTTGGCAGGGTCATGAAGCTTCATTTTGGGGCATACCATAAATCATTTAATTTTAATTCAACAATGAAAGTAAGTAAGATTTGAAATATAAATAGAGATTCAGTTAGAGTAGAACAATGGTGGGGAGAATTGATAGATTCTTGAAGTTTCTTTCTACACCTTGCATCAAGTTTCTTTACTTTGCAAGAATGCCATGAATGCCAGATGTGGCTGTGTAGTTTGTAAGTCTGGTCTGAACACTATGCTCTGTTTCTTTTTCTCTGACAGAAGTAAGCAACTTAAACAATTTTCTTCAGCCCAAGCTTAGAAGAGCCGCATGTAGTATTTTTTGAAATTTTTCAAACATGTGTCGTCGTATGAAGTGTCCTAACTATAGGAGATGACAGATCGTAAAGCACAGACAAGGCACATACACATATTAGCAATAGAAATTTTTGATACAAGCAGAATAGGCATATGTAAATTCTTTGTTTGGATGTATCAAATTGGAATTGGAATACGAAGTAAAATAAGAATACATATTTCAATTTTGGCTCAAAAATGAGGTTTTGCAATTCTACCCAAATAGGTGGAATTGGAATACGTATTCCTATTCCAGTTTTTTTTGTTTTATAAAACATAAATTTTTAGGTCTGCGAGTTCTCCATTAAATTCTGGCTGAACCAAACAAAGAATAGGAATACGTACTCCCATTTTATATTCCATAATAAGTATTCTAGAATAGTTATTCCTATTCCCTTGTTCCTATTCCCGCAACCAAACGGGCCCTTACTTCTTATTTGTATTCCAATTTATTCATGGGATCTAAGTAGGCTTAATATAGAGTTACTTTTTTTTTTTTGGTCGGTGTAGATGTTTTCAGCATGTATTTTATCTTTTGGTCCTTTATTTATTTATCATTATGTTTTTGAATTCTCCATGTAGATTTGACTTAAGTTAATGATCCACAAACAATCTAACTTTATTGTGCTTCCACATAATCTCTAACTTCTCATTCTAGTGCTGGAACATAATGAGTAGGATGAGATAAATTTTGTAATATATAATAATTCTTTTTATTATTACAATTTATAATATTTACAATGTTTAACAATCAAAATATTTATATTCTTATATTTAAATATTTTAAATAATATTTTATATTTAGAGAAAAAATATTTTAATGTACATCTTATTTCAGAATTTGGTTATACATCACAACTATAAAATATTAAACTAATATTGACAAAGAAATTTCCACTTTAGAATCTCATTAGCACTTTATAGCTTGCAAAACATAGATTTAACAACTTTTAAGTCTCCAACTACAATGTTTTACTACCATTTAACTTTCATTATATGTTTTCTTTCTATTTGACAATTTTATAACACTCCCATTTCATGAATAATTAGGAAATAATGTAAACTAGGATTCTCAACTTGTTAACAAAATTGTTTTCTCTGAACAAATTATCTTAGTTCTAAGTAAAACTTTGATCAAATCTATTTAAAATTTATGAACTATTGATCTACTTAGCTATCATATCCAAAAATGCATGTTTCATTGATTTTTTAAATACCCATGAACATAATTGTTATCCTATCGATTGAACATTCTACCTAACTTATGGAATCTATTCTACCTATCTTATGGAATCTATCTATTTTTTCCCGTCTTCTCACCCTATATATTCATTTCTTCCTCTCACATATTTATTCTTCCATCTCCTCCTAGATCTCTATCCTAAAGTATTTATTTCCTCTGCCTCTACCTATTTATCTTCACCTCCCTCTTTACATCTTTATCTATTTCCCTCCTCCACCCCTCCATTACCATTTTTTGTACTTCTATCTATCTTCAATTGACGCTTCTTAAAGTTGTACAAAGTCTCAACTTTTGAATAGTTTAGTCATGTGTATATGTCTCTATTGTATATAAAAAATAATTCTATCATAATTTGAAATCTTTCCTTTAATTTTACATCTTTTCATTTTTTCTTTTCTAATAAAACCTATCGGCATACCCCTTGCACCTCTTTCTGGTGCAAGTGCTAGTATATGTTCAATATACTCTCATTGCCAATAAGTATTCTTCTGATGACAACTGTGTTACGTACCCCATTACATATGTTAGCAATCTCTATTGTGTTTTTCTTTTCTTTTCTTTTTGTCATGTTTTCCTTAGTACAAGCCCATTGAAACTCTCATCCGATCATTATATTATGTGGGAATAAAAAACCATCATTTCATGTTGCAGAGTTCTAAGGATTGTTCGTGCTTCATCCTTCAATCATAACTTTTTCTTTGTATGAATCTGTGAGTTGTTTCTTTAATCCCATTATTATTGTGAGAGATAGATATTGCGAACTAGTTTAATGTTTATGTGATAAACTCATTTTTTTGGTTTGTGATCAATGTTTATATTGGTGGTTGATGTTGATTTTCCATTTTCTTCTTCAGGGTTGCATGAACATGCTCTGATACCATTGTAATGACCCTTTCCATTCTCCATTTGATTTTTCATTTGATCTATATTTTGTCACATCTCCTCAACATTAATAAATGTACGAGGATCCTCACATATCCTTTTCTTTTCTTTAATGTAATTTTTGATATGTTTTTCTTTCCACTTCTTCCAAATACTTATATGTTTCCACTCATCTGTCATGAATCTTCATGATTTAATAAATAACTTTGAGATTAATGATTAATTATTTCTATGTATTGTATTTACTTATTAATATATTGTTCCTTTATTAAGATTTAAAATTTATTTTATTATTTTATAACCTTATTAGATTAATTATTATTTATTATCTTTGTAATATATTAATATTTTATTATTTACTAATTATTATATCATTAAATATATTAGCATGTAATTATATGAAATTATAAACTATTTACTCCAATAATTTAGTAACTAATAATTATTATTTTATATACTCATTAAAATAATTACTATAATTATGTTATTTCATTTTTATTTATCTATATCATCATAATTAGAGGTCGTGACACTCCTCTTTGACAACAATACCAAAGATAAACATAAGTTCAAATGTAAAAATTATAAAACCTTGTAACTTAATATATTACCTTGTATAAACTGTTTACCTCAATTTTATTATAATCACTTTCACATCTTCAAGAAACATCCCTAAAGAGTGAACTCTTGCATCAACTCCACAAAGATATATTTGATCATCCATGAATTGATACAACATGCATCTTTTCTTTGTTAATCTTGGATAGGGGAAGGACCCCTAACTTACGTCTTAGATACTCAAAATCATCCTTAGGCAATGACTTAGTAAATATGTCTGCAATTTGTTCTTTAGATTTCACATATTCAAGCCTCATTTACTTCTCTTGTACATGTTCCCTCAAGTAGTGATACTTGATAACTATGTGCTTGGTTTTTGCATGCATCACTAGTTTCTTGGATGTGTTTATTATACTAGTGTTATCACAATAAATAGTGACAGGCTCGATAACTTCATCTTGCATTCCTTCCAACATTTTCATAATCCAAAACATATTTGAAAAATTAATTGCAACAACAACATACTCAACTTTAGTAGTAGATTGTGATATGCAACTTTGTTTCTTTCTTAACCATGTAATCAGTCTTTTTGCTAAGAAGAAATCTCCACCACTTGTATTTTTTTCGTCATCAACATACTCATCCCAATCAATGTTAGTGTAGACTTTGAGTTCAAATTCACATTCTTGCTTGTACCATTATCCAAATTATTTAGTTTCTTTCAGATATCTGGATATCCTTTTAACAAAAATCATGTGTTTCCTTAAGATTAGAGGAAAACCTTGTAACAATTCCAACTACATGTGCAATATGAGGTCTACTATACATAACATATTGTAACTTACCAACCATTTACCTATATTGCGTCTCATTCACCTTAATAGTAGTATCCTCCTTATATAATTTGCATCTAGTAACCATAGGTGTACCGACTTACCTTGACTCTTCCATCCCTAATATTTTCAAAATAACCTTAACATACTTAGATTGAGTCATATATATACCATTTTTTTTTTTATGAACCTGTAATCCTATGAAAAATTTGATCTTGCCAAACATACACATTTCAAATTCTTTTCTCTTTTGATCACAAAATTATTTGTGTACCAAATCATTACCACCAAATATGATATCATCCACAAATATTTCAGCAATCAATACCATGTTTTCAACTTCACTCTTCAAATACAGATTACTATTTTAACTCATTCTCACAAATCCAATCTAAATCAAGTATGAACGTAACCTTTCGAACCATGCTCTCATTCTTTGTTTTAGCCTATAAAGATATTTTTCAATTCACAAACCAGGTGCCTCTTATCTAGTTCAAAAAATTCTTAAGGTTGTTTTATGTAGACTTCCTCTTCAAGTATTCTATTCAGAAATGTTGTCTTAACATCTATTTGATATACCTTGAATTTATTGTAAGTAGCATATGACAACAAATTTTTGACTCCTTCCAATATAGAAATAGGGGCAAAAGTCTCACCATAGTCAATTCCTTCTTCTTGGGCATAACCTTTGCAAACTCATTTAGTTTTGTTCCTCACAACTTAACCATTCTCATTTAGTTTGTTTCTAAAAATCCACTTTGTTCCAATCATATTTTTGTCAGTTGGTCTCAATACTAGTGTCCATGTGTTATTTTCTTAATCTGATCAATCCTTAATTCATAGCATTAATCTAGTCTTCATCGTCAAGTGCAAATTTCATAGTTCTTGGTTTAAAATCAACAATCAAACACGTATTGATCTTCAACTTACTTCTTGTCATGACTCCAAGACTTTTATCTCTAGTGATTTTTTTAGGTGAATGGTTCCTTCTCACATACTTTTCTAGTATAGGTTCAATTCTTTGATTTCCAACATTATCTTTACTTGGTTGGGACTTATCATCTTTCTTAGCTTGTTATGTCTATGACTCGAGTACTATAGGATGATTTTTGGTGTCACTCTATTATTTTTTGGGCATTACACCAGAAACATCTTTATATACATAGAAAATTTTGATGTGATCACCAAGTTCCTTTTTTTCCTCATCTTTATTGTATGTAAACCCATTAATTCTTACATTTTCACTTTCAATTATTGTGTTAGTAGCCTTGTTCAAAAATTTATAGGCCTTATTCTTAGAAGCATAACCAAGGAAAATACCTTCTTCACCTTTAGAATTCCAGGGGCTCATTGACAATAGTTGTAACTTAGTTAATATTGTATCTCTTCTTTAACCTTGTAAACTCTCTTGCATATACATAATCATATCATTACATGATTGTTAAAAAATCAAACCAATATTATACTATCATAGTCCAACTGTTTCAAGTACCCATTGATTACCAACACTTATCAACTCTTTCTTCAACATACTTTATTCAAATCCTCTTCATCAATCAAATGATTTGGTATTCTACTGAACTAACCAACTAAGGATGGACATCATTGATAACATAAAGATTGATATGACTCTTTTACATACAATAACAACATTATCAGTTGGGGCTAACAAAGTGCTTTACCAAGAATGGTTATAATTAGGTTGTATGTTGATACATGCTCAAGTCTCTCTTGTATTTATCCAAGTGTAATCATCCCAAGTGAGCAGTCTCCAAGGTATAATAGAAAAATTTATATTTTTGATAGGCATAAGGCTCTATGTATAGGGGCACCCATGCTTACTGAAATCCTATTTTAGTCAAGGTTAGAGAAAGAGTGCCCAAATTAAGTGGTTGAAAAGGTGAGTTAGTCAAAAGACACTTGAAATGATTCGGTGAGTTGATCGAGAGCCATGAGGTTGATCACGAGGACATCATTATGATAATGCTTGTTCAATCCTCTATGGTTAATGCTAGAGAATGATTCTCAAGTTTATTTCCTCAATCATTCAACTCTTGAGACAAGCTTAAATGAACATTTAGTTAGTATTTCAGTGAGTGGGTTAGAAGACCTTCCTTCCTCATGGATTAATTTGAAATTCACATTGATAAATATGAGTTAGTATCAAATTTCAATCTTATATTTATGAAGGCATTGAATAAAATTCCTATCAAATGTAGATCTAATTATTCTCAAGCTCTTTTCATTTACTTGGGGGCATTTGATCCTATGATGAGCTACACATTGATAAATGAAGAGCTAGAAAGTATGCACAAGGCTGATGAAATTTCTATGAATATTAAAAATGTTAACAACTATGGAATGATTAGAAAACTCTATCCCTAAAAGGAAACCATAAATGAAAGTGAATAATGCATCTCATAGTTTGCAAATAATTTTCAAAATTCTCATCATCTTGGTGGCCCGTGCTTAAATTTATTCAATAATTTTATTTTTAAATAGATAAATAGCCTAAGCCTTGATACATCATCAAGTACATAGATACATCCAAATAATCATATTTTAGTACCAAGTTACATTTTGTTTCTTTCCTTCTAGGTTGTTCCTCATCCTTCGTTCCTTTTTTCCTCCAATTAGGATGTGTAAAACTTTATTCAATAATGTTGGTAATGTGTTTTATAATGTATTGATTGAAACATCAAGTAGAGGAGTGTCTATGGACACAATATAAATTTTTTAAAATTAAGAAACATCTTGTATTTCACTCCCAAGTCTTGTTTATGAACAACCTTATGAGGTATGTGCACATGAAAGAATCATTTCAAGTGGATATTAGATTGTTACTCCTAGATTAAAAGAATCTTCTAAGGAGAATCAAATTGATAATCAGAATCCTCACCAACAATATGAAAATGTAGTTGAACCTAAGTAAGGCTTGCAAATTATAAGAGAGTTGTAACAATTAAAACTCAAGAGAAACCTTATGGTGGTTGTAGTTGAAGTGAAAAGTTCAGAAATATTGTTGAGGATAGTTTACATCTCAAATTGAACATCAATGAGTTAGTGATTATAATGTGGATTAGTCTATTAGTAGTGGTTGTGATGTTTTTACTCCACCCAATGTAATTCTATTTTGTGATGTCCCAAGTGATGTTTATTGCCTAGATTTGTACAATAACATGTGTGCATCGTATATAAGGTCACTTATAGCATATGAATGCAATAATGAGAGTGAAAGGAATGATTTTGAGGTGTTTTTTTTTAACTGGACAAAATCCTCTACAAGTTATTAATTAAGATTCTGAATATGGTTTCCATTGCTTAAAAATCACACAAATCATAAAGGAGTAAAAGATCAATGTTGAGAAGTTGAGTTAATAGGAAGCTTGATAAAGCAAATAGGCAAACTAGTAAGTCATATTGGAGAACAAAAGACACTATCAAAAAAGGAAAAAAGGGAATGTTATCAATACATAGGATGTGAACAAAGCTAAGTTACAAAAGAATGGTATCAAAACAAAGGAGCATTGTTGGTAAACAACAAACAAACAAAAAAATGAAAATGAAGGAAAAAATTAGAAAATAGAGGCATAATCATCACAAAAAAAGATTCATTGAATCTATATAAAAGAAGAAGTGAAGGACATGAGTCAAGAAATATTGAGAAACAATTATAAAAAAAGATGAATTAATTAGAGTAAAAAAATTGAGAAATAATTATCGAATGAAAATAAAGCTTTACTAGGGATGACATAGAAAGATTTAAGGACAACATCAAAAGGCCATAATGATTTATGGAAGATATGAGAGGAAGCCTAATGGAACCCTAATTAGGTTTAGTTAATAAAAAGAACAAGGAATTATACATAAGAAGATCAAGTAGAGAAAAAACAATGTTTTCATAGTTGTTGAAGGAGCAAAACATAGCGATCATAGAGAAGTAGTTGAAAGGAAAAATAAGAGCATAAAGGATTTAGGAGAAAGTGATCATGGTTCAAACCTATTTTTGATTTATTCTTAACAATTTAGCAACAATATTGTGAAATTCTTGGAGTGAGTAGTCTTTAATCAAACATAGAAGTTTTATCTAGAACTTAATGTAAATACTTTAATAGGCTGAACATTGCTCAAGTGGGATAAAATCTCTTAACAACATAGTATATAATAGGACTACGCATACTTATAATAAGGTATTGATCACTCCTAATAGGGTGAAGTCATTTAGAAGATGACATTATTGTAAGGTCTTAACTAGACACCTTATTCCTGTAGTGATGAGTTGTGGATACTGTCCCCACGACTATTTATCCCTATAACCAAGGGTTTTTTTGTGAGACCAAAATATTGATTTATTTTTTATGTGTGAATTTTCATGCTACAATTTAATTTCTTTACATTTTAGTAATAGGTAATAAGTTATTTCATATCGGTTTGCTAGTTGATGTTACAATAGATATCGGTGAAAGAGTAATAAAGTTTATTAGTTTATGATTAAAAGGTTAAAAATTTAGAAAATTCTATGGTACTAATTCATCCCCCCTCTCAGTTCCATACTTAAATCTTCGCAAAAATTGGTATTAGAGCATTGGTTCTCTAGAGAGAAAGTTTAATATCTTGAGAATAGATCTTGGAAAATAGAAAGCTACATGTATTAGGAGAAACTAGAAGAAGCCCTAGAAGATGTTAATGAATATATACAATGATATGAGAAAAAAACCAAAGACATCATTTTAAAAAAGAATAGAATTTTCAGAGTGGCTATGAATAAACCTTGATAAACATGAAAAACTATATGAAGGAAGTCTCAATTCTAAATAAGTTGATGTTTCTCTTGTAAATTTTTTGAGAAAGAAAAATGAACTACTTAAACTAATTGGCCAAATGAAGAAAGACCAAGAAGGTCAAGCCCTTATAATGATTAAAGTACTTGAAAAGATGAGAGTTTCTAAAAGTTCCATTGAAATCCTAGAATTAGAGAAGATAAATGCTAAAGAAATAATCATAGACAAAGATTCACTCCTACAAAGACAAAGACAAGAGATCAAAGAACACATTGAACAATTTGAAGGGATAGGTGACATGAAACTATAGTTACAAGTTGAAAATCAAAGACTAAAGAAAGAGAATGAAGAAATAAAGAAAAATCGAAGAGTTGAAAAGGAAATCAATGATAGACTCTCAAAGTTTTAAAAAAGCATGCAAAAGATGGATTAACAAATAAAAAGGAAAAGGAAACTTGGTGATACTACTAGATTGGGATATACTGGCAAAAAAATCTAGAAATGAGAGAATCATCATAATTTGGATGTGAATAACAAGCACTGGCCTCTGAAGAATCCAGTAAATGTAAGAATCCCTATAAGCCCACATGTTACAATTGTGGAAAGTTTAGTCATGCTATAAATGTTTGTAGAAGCAAACAAATGAACACTCTAAGTGAAACATATTTTAAAAGTTATTTTTGTACTTGCAATAAATATGGTCATAAATCCTATGAGTGTAGATCTAGAACAATTAGTAGGACATCTGAGAAACTATTTACTGGATATTATTGTAATTGCAATCAGTATAGACATAAAGCCGAGGAATGAAAAAATAAGATGCAACCAACAAGCAAGTTTAAAGAATTTGTGAATTACATGAGAAAAGAAGATAATAATCCTATTATATGCTTCAAATGTGAAAAAGTAGGATATCTAACATCATAATATAGATTGATAGATAATGGAAGTGTTGGAAATATATATGATAGGCTAAGTTATTGAGATGGGAGGGGTGAATCAGTAACCAATAAAAATTTTAATCCTTTATTAGCAATTAATCCTTCATGTGCATTATGATCTAATTATATGCATAAATAACTAAAAGAAATAAAACATTCATAACACTTTGACACATAATTTGGTGACCTAGAAACCTTCCAAATAGAAAGTAAAACTGGGGTGGGGATGATACCCACAAGCTTTAGTACTGTAGTATAAAGTTGGCTTATTAAGGCTTACAATGATCACTTCTAATGATCTTCCCTATTAGGAACAATAAGGACTACTAGGTCCACCTTACAAAAGGATTTACAAACACATAATGAAGTATGCACCGAGAAAAGAGATTTAAAAAAGACTGTTAAGTCTACCTTGTGAAAGAATTTAGCTGATCCACCTGTTAGGATGAAACAGTAGCTGATCTCTGATCTGCAACTTGGTTTGCTAAATGAGATTTCTTTGAGTGTAATGATCACCTTGCTATGATAGGTAAATCTTTGCTACTCCTTATACTATTGTAGCCTTGTATTTCACTCTTCTTCTCTTCTATGCTTGTTACATTACTTCATAATATCCCTTTGGATGTGATATAATTAATTACATATATACCAATCCAAATTATAAATTAAAAAGTTAGCTACAATACAAGTTTACACAAAATACACAAAGTTAGTCCAATTGCAGAAACTTGGGTTCTGAAGACTAGCTTGGTGAGGTTCTGATACTCAGCATCCACCATCAATGTTTGGCATCATCATGCACTTGGTAGACATAGAAGCTTGGTCCATACTAATCACTTCCAAATAGTCTTGAACTCGGTTTGCATTGGTGACTCGATTAATACTGTGAAACTTGACATATAAAATTAGTCACTTGATTCTGATTGCACAACACAATAAATGCTATCAATATGAGCTCAATATAAATGGAGTCACTTGGTTAACACTGAGTGGCTTGGTTAGCACTAGATTCACATCGTTGTAATTGTGAGCTTAGTAAGCATTGCACAACTTGGTTTGCACTAAGAAAATTGATAAATCTTATGAAGCTCAGTTCACACTACTGATCATCTTCATGGTGGAAACTACTTGGCACAAAATGAATACTATTTCTTGGATTCAACAACAATTGTAGGACTTGATAGAGACTAAAATCCTTGGTTAACTCTATTAACTGTACAATATGCTTGGTAGATACTTACAATTTGAGTAAGTGTATATCACTAATAACAGACATGATTGTAATGTCAACAATCTCCCCCTTTGGCAATAGTGTCAAAAACACGTATCAGTCAAAACTGAATTCAAAATAAATGTTCAAGAATACCTTTATTCATCACCCTATGTCTCCAACTTGGTAGAATACTCTATTTTTGAGAATTTTCAAAATTGGTTTTGTAAGAGATGTATATCTGAGTATCTGTACATGTATAATATTATAATGCTCCCCCATACATAATATACAATATACTTTACATCTTTTCACATCTGATATATACATTTTCTCCCCCTTTATGTATACTTCCTCTTATAATGTACATCTTATTTACAATATACAATCTTCTCCCCCTTTTTGACATTAATGCCAAAGATGTATGCTATATATTATACAGTAATGCCAAAATGCGACAAGAAATCCACATGAACCTTTAGGATCAGTTTCATTGTCTTATCCCAATTCTCTTGCAACACCTTGCATGTGTGCAATGCAATCTGCACTTCTGCTGATAGTTCTATGATGTGGTCTACAATTGAGAAGTTTTTGTCATGGATGAGCATTTTGGCATGTGCCATATATTTCTACAATGCATCCATATTTGAGAGAATCATGCTTTGAATGTCTATCAATGTAGCTCTTACTCTAGCTTCTTCTCTTAGCAATTCTTCTTACATATCAGTTAAGAATATGATCTTTGTGTAGTGGGTAGAGTTGTAACTGGGGTCAAGTTGCAACTATTGTGCACTTGCCTTTAGATCTTCATCAATCTTAGAAAGTTTTTCTTTAATATCTTTAGTGAAAATTGAAATGTCACAAAGTTTACCGAATAGTGAAGATCTCTAGTGAGCCTAGAATAGTAGATAATTCTACTTGATGAATAGCAATCTTTTGAGTAATAAGTTCCAAAATTTGATTCTCAAATTTCTTCATAGCTCTTTGCAACAATTTCTCTTGTCCATTCAAATCTTCATTGAATTTCTGGACTACCTCTACTAACTGATTCAAAATTGGTTGAGAAGTATCAACCTTTGTGTTTAGTGCCTCTGTTAGGATATTCTTTACAGCTTCAATTATTTGGAATTCCTTATTTCTTTCATCTCTAAGCCTTTGATGCTTAGCTTTCTTCTAAAGTTCTCCAAAAATATGCATCTAATCAAGATTGAGATTTGAGATGTCCCAAGTTGGAATTGCAATCTCCTCATCTAGATCAAATTTTTCTTCCTTCTCTTTGCCTTTACCCAAAATTTTTGTACTCGGTTGAAACTTGATCTCAACTATCTTTGCACTTATTATTTGTATGCTAGGAATGGAAGCAATAGTAGAAATGGTAGGACTTGCTGAAAAAATAGATACTGCACTTATTGCTGAAATACCAATTGTAGAAATGCTTAGTGTAACCAAAAATGATGTAGAGGGAAGAGCTAGCTGGTTGGTAGATGAAGTTCTTGCCACTTTTGTCAATGAAGGATTGAGCTAGACAGGTGCAAAAATTGATTGAGTGCTTGTGCTTACAGTGTTTGACATAATCAATCCTACGATAGCTTTCTCGGGGCTTGATGTTTTCAATGTTTGGCTCAGAGAATGAGGAAGTAAGGCTATGACTGCTGCAACAATTTTCTTTGGGTTAGTCTCCTCAGTGTTTGGCACTTTAGGTAAGTCTTCCTTGGTAGCTTCCTATCCCTATTCCTCTTCCTCATCATCTACATCATCATAATGTGTAAATTCTTCATCATCAATTTCCTCATCTTTCTCACATCCATCATCATCCTTATCACTAACATTGACAACAAAATCACTTGGCTTGTGAAGAACATAAATGTTCTTCCATGTGTTGGTGGTATTCCTTACCACATATTCAATGTCATTCAACAATATAAGACAAGTGTTGAATCTCAAGGTAAGTTTTTTCTTGGGTCAGTCTCCTCAGTGTTTTGCACTTTAGGTAAGTCTTCCTCAGTAGCTTCCTGACCTTGTTCCTCTTCCTCATCATCTACATTGTCATAATGTGTAACTTCTTCATCATCATTTTCCTCATTTTTCTCACATTCATCATCATCCTTGTCACTAACATTGACAAAAAAATCACTTGGCTTGTGAAGAACATAAATGTTCTTCCATGTATTGGTGGCATTCCTTACCACATGTTCAATGTCATTCAACAATATAAGAAAAGTTTTGAATCTCAAGGTAATTTTTTCTTCATTCTTCTTCAGAGATTCCTTTGCCTCCTTGTCATTCAAAATCAGCATGAGTTGCCTAAGGGTCTTCTCATATATGTATTGTGTATTTTTCATGGCATTCTCCCATCTTGGCTTGATCTTCTCCATTAGATTACTCGTAATCTGTTGAGCAAGATGGTTTGGGGAATACTTCGACTTACCCATTTTAGACATTAATATATCTTCTATTTGTGTTTGCTCCTCTATAATCCTAGTCTCATATTTTAGTGCTTTGAAGTTTGATATGCTTGATCCTGACTCTATATCTTTCAATGTTTCTTGGAAGTTGGTTGGAGGCTTTTTAAATATTACATCTCCTCCTCCTTTGTCTAGTTTCTTCCTAGGTGATCTCCTTGTGAACACAATAGTACATGGTTTGGCAGGCTTGGTTATAACAACGTTACCTTTCTTGTTTAATGGCTCTTTATCCTTTGATTTATCTTCATCATCTTCTTCTTCATTCTCCTCAGTATCATCTCCTTTTCCTTCAATCAATAGAAGAGTGGTGCTAGCTTTCAATTTTGTAGTTCTCTTCTTTCCTTTGTTGATTGCCTAAGGGAGTTTGATTTCCAATTCAATTCTAGCCTTTGCTTCATTATAGGTGCTAAAGTATGTAGCTTTAGGGTCAACAAGTTCATTAATCGGTGCCTCAATAATGTCCTTGGTTTCATCTATGTTTACCTCATAACCTAGAGGTTTAACCCATACTATTCTTGGTCTAACTGCATGTATATATATTTTGTCACTATAAACCATGAAAAAAAATCATCTTTGTAATCATCAACTAGTTTCTTTAGAATCTTGAATCTATTATTCATCTTATCCTTGAACGCATCAAAGTAATTGTCCATAATACTCACATAGTTTTCTCCCATTTCAGCTATATATTCATTAATCTGATAAAGAATAGGTACATCCTTCCTCCATACTATTGTACCTTTAGATGGGAAAAAAATTTGCACATAGAAAAATAGACAAGTCAAAAGTGAACCGAGCTTACAAGGATTGTTCTTGGAAGTTATTATACTCTCCTTGTTCTTGTTGAACTAGTTCAACATTAACTTGACAAGGTCAAGTTATATGTTATTTTTGACCATGTTGTATGCGAGATCCACTACTTTGCATGATAGACTATTGAGTCTACTCAAACTATATATTTTGTTCATGATGACATGTATCCCAAACTTTAATTCCATGTCTATGACATAGCTGATCTTCATTCCCCTTCCATCCCACTTGGCAAGGGTTTTCTTTTCAAGCTCAACCTGACTTAGGGTTTTGGTTGATTTTTCTTTTGCCAACATATGAAGACTAATGATCTTATGGATCATCTTATTGTTTATCAAAATAGGTTGTTCCAACCACAGCTAACCATTGTGCACATGGTAGAGGATATATCTTATCCATTTGATTTGAAAATCCTGTGGCATTTGCAGAATGTGAGTCAAACCTTTCGCTTCAAGATGTTGATGTTCCATTTTCAACACACCATTCACACATAATTCTTTCAAGGATTCATCCATTTCCAAAGTTCCAATATCATGAATAACACACTTAAAATGTGAATGAATATCATTGATCAATAGTACCTTTGGTGGAATTTGTGATTGAGCTATGCTTGGATCTAAGGTTTCTGCAATGATAGGACTCAACTTAAAGTCTGGCACCTTCCATTCTATGCCTTAAACTAACATATCTGAGCCTTTCTTGGATTTTCTACTAGTGGATGCCATCTTTGCTTGGTAGGGTTTGAGATAATACAAAAATCTTTAATAACTTGCTCGAATCACTTGAATACTCCAATTTTTTCTCTACACAAATAGATCTTGAAGATTTACAGTGAGAAATGAATTTGATTCTATCCTATTATCAATTTTTTCCTTTCAATTGCCATAAATGCATGGTACAATTGTTTTCTCAAATGATAGACTATCATCCACTTCACTTGCATTGAATACTCGATAGAGTCATCCATGACTCAATAACCATACAAAAAATATAGTAACTCCTGACCTTGCTCGAAAGGGTCTTATAACCCGACCTCACTCGGTAAGGTTTGTAACCTAACTTTACTGGGTAATGACTAGAATTATTTGAATACTCGGTGATCCCTTTTCATCTTGTATGCTGATATGGATATTTTGTTCTGCTAACTAGAACTAGTGTGAGATATCTTCTTTAGAATCCTAGTTCCAGTTCTCCTTGAAGATCAAGTGGAAATGCTAGAGTCACCCAAATCTTGAGTGACATTTTCATTATTGCTTAGACTTGCATTCTCAGTAGATTTTGGAATCCATTGCTATCTCATCTACTTTCTAATGTTATCAGCTTTTTCCTTCTTTTTATCTTCAATTCTTCCAATATTCATACAAATCTTGGTAAGATGACCAAGTTTTGTACAAATAAAACATCTTCTGGTAGTGTCTCTTGTTCTCATGCGATATTTTACACAATTTATTCTGATGTGTCCAAATTCTCCATAGTAATTACATCTGCACCAAGTGTTATAGTCCCAACCAAATATAGCTTTCACAATATATCTTAGTTTTGCATTTAGAAGATTTGTGCCCATGCTTCTTACATTTGTGACATTTGCCTTCAAATTTAGGTTTGTCTTTGCATTCATTAGCTCTCTGTCCATGTTGATTGCAATTGTAGCATTTTCCATTAAATTTAGTTTTCCCATTGCTCCAACATTTGTTTGATGTATGACCTATCTTACCGCATTGACTGCAAGTAGTTCTTTGATTCTTTTGAGCTCCTTGCTTGGACAATTCACCTTCTTCTATATATCCAATTCCTACTTTTCCTTTTTGTTTGTAATGACTTTGATCATTCAATTGATTCATGTCTACTTGAGATTTCATCATCCTTTCATTGGTTTTCTTTTCAGTGTTTAGATCATTCTACAATATTTCATTCTCTGGTCTTAGATTCATGATTTATTGATTTGCATTGGTGAGCTAATCAATGAAGTCTGCTTGCTGAAGGGATTGGTGTTGAATTTCATTGTTCTTTTCTCCTATATCTTCTTTATCTTATTTTTCTCTTCCATAACTTCACATAATCTAACTAAATGAATTTCTTGCTCTCTTCTTATTTTTCTTACTTCTTCTTGAAGAATATCATTCTTTTCCAATAGTTCTTTGATTGCCTCATTAGCTACATCTAAATTGCTTGAGTGGATGTCTTTAATTCTTTCTTCAATGTAGAGTTGGTCATTCATATGGATTGCAAGATCTTTTCTTTTTTTTAGAGATTGAGAGAGTTTCTCCTTTGCTCTCTTGAGTTGTCCAATAGCCAGTTCCAAATCTAGCTTCTCATTTTTAATAGCCTTATCAAGTCTAAATACCTCAATTGTCTCTGATCTTTGCTTAAGTTGTCAAAATTTTCTCTAAGAACCACAAAACTCTAATACCGATTGTTGGAAATATATATGATAGGCTAAGTCACTAAGAGGGGAAGGGTGAATCAATAACCAATAAAACTTTTAATTCTTTATTATAAATTAATCCTTCATGTCTATTATGATCTAATTGTATGTAGAAATAACTGAAAGAAATAAAGCATTCATAACACTTTGACACATAATTTGGTGACCCAGAAGCCTTCCAAATAGAAAGTAAAATTGGGGTGGGGATGATACCCACAAGCTTTAGTATTGTAGTATAAAGTTGGCTTGTTAAGGCTTATAATGATCACTTCTAATGATCTGCCCTGTTAGGAGCAATAAGGACTACTAGGTCCACCTTGCAAAAGGATTTACAAACATACAATGAAGTATGCACTCAATAAAGAGATTTACAAAAGACTATTAAGTCTACCTTGTGAAAGGATTTAGCTGATCCACTTGTTAGGATGAAACAGTAGCTAATCTCCGATCTACAACTTGATTTGTTGAATGAGATTCCTTCAAGTGTAATGATCACCTTGCTATGATAGGTAAATCTTTTCTACTCCTTATATTGTTGTAGCCTTGTATTTCACTCTTTTGCTCTTCTCTGCTTGTTACATTACTTCACACTATCCCTTTGGATGTGATACAATATATTACATATATACCAATCCAAATTATAAATTAAAAAGATGGGTACAATACAAGTTTACAAAAAATACACAAAGTCAAACCAACTACAGAAACTCGAGTTTTGAAGACTAGCTTGGTGAGTTTCTAATACTTGGCATCCACTATCAATGCTTGACATCCACTGTCAATGCTTAGTATCGTCATGCACTTGGTAGACATAGAAGCTTTGTCCATATTGATCACTTCCAAGTAGTCTTGAACTTGGTCCACTCTGGTGACTCGCTGAATATTGTGAAACTTGGCATATAAACTGAGTCACTTGATTCTGACTACATAGCTCAATAAATGTTATCACTATGAGCTCAGTATAAATTGAGTCACTTGGTTAATACTAAGTGGATCGGTCAATATTGGATTCACATCCTTGTAATTGTGAGCTCAGTAAGCATTGCACAACTTGTTTTGCATTGAGGAACTCGATAAACCTTATGAAGCTTGGTTTACACTACTGATCATCTACATGGTAGAAACTATTTGGAAAATTGAATACTATTTCGTGGATTGGGTAGCAACTGTAGGACTCAGTAGAGACTAAAATGCTTGGTTAAATATATTAACTATACAATATGCTTGGTAGATACTTACAATCTGAATAAGTGTCTGTCACTAATAACAAACATGACTATAATGTCAACAGGAAGAAACTCTAAACCCTAGAGAGAAATGAGATTTCCATGTTATATATGTTAGAAATTTTCTCATGCAACATACAATTATAGATATCAGTTCTCTATTGACAAGGATATCAAAGGAAAATGAATCACTAATAAAATAAAATAAAGTCTAAGAGGATATGATGAAAATATGGGCAAAGATGGATGAAGATGTTACTTCAATGGAAGACCCCTTATCATTTGGCATGGAAAATTTATTTACCAACTAATAAAGTGAGTAAATGCTTAGGGACTTTAAATTTCATTAAATTATCATTCACTCCCTTAGATCATTTGAGCCATACCATCTATCATCATGAATAGATGTGTTAGTGATATAAGTGTGTGGAATAATAAGCTAGACAAATTTGACTACTATAGAGTCGTAAGATTAAAAGTAGTATGTTTCTATGTTATCGAATAAAGAGATGAACTATTGGGTACAAATAAAATTTTGTTGATTGACATCATTTAGTGTTTGGTGCAATTTTTTTTGAACTCTTTCTAGTACATATGGAAATTCCTCTTTCACTATTGTCACATTATTTCAAAGAGATATTGTGTGAATGAAGATTAAGAGTGAAATTAAAGCTTGGTAAGATATTCATCATATAGAAAGGATTTGAAGATACCTGATCGATCTAGTTGAAACCCTACCTATATAGAAATTTCTAGGAAAATGAAGAAGTGTGGAAAGTTTGTAAATAAAACACAAAAAATTATTATGGCTTCGAGTGTATTGATTGAGAAATAATGGGAATGTGAAGCTGAGTACAACCTACATCTACTAAAGGCTACAAAAGAAAATAATGGAGCCTTATCTTTGATGCCACCAAGAGTCACACTGACACAAGATATGAGAACCTTTACTTGCTACAAATTAATTAAAATTCAAGATGAAGACATCAAGAAAACCTACAAGGCTATATGTGATGAGGATGGAAAACTAAATGGATAACTTTGACTTCTACAAATAAAAAGGACTAACTCATATGGTAAATCTACTAAAGACATTTGACAAGGAATGGGAGCATTATGGTATTAGACCAAGGACTACATAGTTTCCATTATGATTAGATAGATAATGTGACATCCTCACTAATATCTGTGGGGTGCTTGTATCTTAGCTTATATGTATAGAGAGGTTAATGAATAAAGGCTAATCCCATCATAAGGTCTCTAAGAGCCTAAGTCTCCTTATATTTATAATTATGCTAGACATGTACAACAATCCGATGTTGGTTAGGTTGGATATTGAAGACGTGCACTTAATGATCTTACTAATGTAGTTTGGAGACCCTTCTAGATTGCAAGGAGTAGTAGGATGCAACTGAGAAAAATATGTCATTTTTCTTTGCACTTCCTATGTGATCAATAAGTTTATTGTGAATTGTATCCTTAGATAGTTTGGCAGAGTATAGGGACTACCACATGATACAACTACATATGGTCACACTTGCAAGAAGGAGATGTTATTGGGAGCTCATCTTGAGTATTAATATATAGCTATTACTATTCATGTATGGTAGGCTTTGGATGGGATCCAATTATAGAGGTTGAGGATGATGGAGTCATGGTGACATATCATGAATACTTTGTTGAGCATCCTTTTCCAAGATCTACTATTCCAAATGAGCCTCATCCATAGATTGAGGATAACAACATTGATGATCAGGGGGGTACAGGTGATGATTAGGGAGACGATGATGATGATGAAAATAGGGAGGAGGATTAGGGTGCTATAAGTGAAGATGATGAGGATGGAGGGGATGATGATAGTGATGGTAGTGGTCACAAGATCCATTTTTGAGTTATACCTCCTCATCTAGTTTCTTTGATTATTCCAGTTGGTCCTACTCATAGAGATTAACAACCTAAACCTTAGAGAGAGGTTCAAAGATCATAATCAAATATATCTCATCCAAAACTGCATAGTACTCATAGATCCAAGCTAAGGAGATAGATGTAGAGATCATATCTATAGAGGCATTCCCAACATACAGAAGGTGAGTCTAGTATTTTTTTTTTGGTCATGAGTCACATGATCTTACCAAGGATAGAATAATATCAAATCCTTATGGTGGTTCTATGTGGGAATGAGATTAGTTGTTAGCTTGCATTGCATCCTTATAGGGTTTCCTTGAGGAGAGAGACATACATCAAGTGTGAGAGCTAGTCTCTTTGATATTAGAGCATGCTTGAGAGTTAGCTACTAGGAGAGTTGAGAGTACCTAAAAGATAGATTTAATGAAAGTAGAGTGTGATATACATCTAAAGAACTATATCTATGAGAGTCAATAGAGACCATACTATGTTGCTATATATTATGGGGAAGTTACTAAAGATTGTAGAGAAACTAGATATATGGATGTGGCCTAGCAAATAGAGGGAGATATGCTACCACATGCACCATGAAGGAAAAAAATTCCTCCTCCTCATCCTGATGAGGGAGGAATCTAGACTTGATATATTCCTTGCTCATATGATATATACTTGTTTTACTTCTAATACACATGCACACATTCTAATAGTCGTTTGATGTACTTGGACATTTTGATATCATGGACATTTTTTCATGGGATCCATAAATATTTCACTAATCACAAATATACTTGTGTATCCATAATTTTACCTCTTTTTGATATCTCAACATATATACATGATCTTACTCTAGTCTTTATGATGTTTGTCTTGGTCATATGTGATGATCTTATTGATTATTCTATAATTTTATTATAATGGCATCATATTACTTTTAATTTTATTGATATGCACATGTATGCACCTAGATGGTCCTTTTTGATTATGCACAAGTATGGATGTTTCTATACTTTTCACATGCTATATGTATGAATGCATAACTAGATGGATGTACTTAAGATTTTTTAGATTTTCTCATCTATGAATATACAATACAATGATCTAGATGTAAGGATTATTATGCATATGTGGATGATTATGATGTTTATAAGAATGATTATAGTGTAGACACCTAAAAATCTTTAAAAAATAAAGTATTTTTATTTTCTGAAAAGTCTCTGATGACATCATCATTTATTAATTAATTAATTATTTAATTAATTAATTTATTTTTATGCCATTAAATCCCTTTACCTTAATTAAAAATATTTAATTAAGGAATCCCTCCCAAAAATATTTAAATCTTATTTAAACATTATTTCCTTATTTATTAATTATTTAATTAATAAATTGACCAAAAAACCCAAAATA
Source organism: Cupressus sempervirens (assembly GCA_028749045.1). Classification (NCBI taxonomy): domain Eukaryota; kingdom Viridiplantae; phylum Streptophyta; class Pinopsida; order Cupressales; family Cupressaceae; genus Cupressus; species Cupressus sempervirens. The sequence goes on along the minus strand of CM053792.1, from coordinate 277,989,143 downwards.
AATAAAAAAATTATTTTTTGCCCAAAACTTGGCCAATTTCCTTAAGACCACTAACCTCTTCCAAAATCTTCCAATCCTTCTTTAATTTTGATTAAAGGCTAATCCCATCATTTCCTACCCCTAATCCCAACTCAAAATATTTAATTAAGATTAAATATTAATCCTCATGTTTATTAAAAAAGTTTTAATAAATATCTCCTCAACCCAAACCCTTGAAATAAATAAAACTTTATTTATTTCCTAAAAATCTAATTTATCCTCATCCTAAGAAGTTCTAGACTCTTCTAGAAAGTCTTCATCCTCATCCTAGGAAGTTCTAGACTATTCTAGAAAGTTTTTATCCTCATCCAAAGTCTAGAATCTTCTAGAAGATGTCTTTAAACCTAATCCTAATCCCCTCCTAACCTTGTCACATTCCCTAAACATGGGTTAAGACTTACTAACCCAAGCCAAAGTTAACAAATATCTCCTCCTTCACCCACCCTCATTAAATGCCATCCACTTGCCTATCCCTAAGCTAATCCTAAACCATCCTAATCCATCCTCTAATCATTTGCACAATCCTAAACAAGCTTAAAACCTTCCTAATCAAGCCCAAGTCGAAATTCCTCTCATCTCCTTCAAAATATCCCAACCATAAAACTTTATGAAGCCCACTAGGCCATAAATGACTCTTCCAAGCCCTTTTATTTCTCTTACAAGCCATTATGAGGGTCTTTATGAAGATTTTATCCCTTGAGCCTCCTTTGTTGACTCATCCTTCCCCTTTCCTCCATCCTCTCACCCTGTGACATGTGTCACTCTCTGATTGGCTATAAAGAAGCACAATCCATGTGCTCTCCTCTCGTGCAATCTGAGCCCTCCATGAGCTTTTTCCTATCCTTGCATCTTAGCCCTCAATCCCTCAAGCCTCTTGCCTATAAATTAGATCCTTCCCCTTTGCAAAACAACACAATCCATGAAGTAAAGTCATAATGCCATTTTAAGAAGCTATTTTACATCAAAACCATACACTCACACCCAAATTCCAACTCCATTTGAAGCCATTTTTGAAGCATAAGCTTGAGCAAACATCCTATCTATTTAGACAAAGCCACTCAACAAGAGAGATTCTTATTGAGAGAGCCCATTAATGGCTCATATTCTTAATTGAGAGCTCATCTTAGTCTATCTTGAAGTTTATGAATTTTGTTTAGTTTGTAGAAGCTTTATTTAAATTTGGTTTCTATTAGCATACTAACATTGCTCATATACATTTTGGCACGCCCGGTGGGACCCCGCATGGGTCATCTTCATTAGCTTTTTTAGTCAAGTTTTGTATGTCATTTGCTAATTTTGGCTAATTTTGCTTGTTTTCGTGATTGGTAGGATTGTATAAATTGGTTTTGTAGGTCCACATGAGCATGAAGAAGACAAAGGAACTCATAGTCTATCTCATAGTGTTTGCAGATTTTTCAAGCTTATAGGTGGACAAAGCACTTGGAATTCTTCTTCCTCTTCTTGTCTATATTCTTCTTATTCCATCTACTTCTTCTTCTTCTTCTTGTGGGAGATCTTAGCCATTTTTTTTAAGGAAGCAAAATCATACACACTTCTTTTTAGTGCTTAAAATGAACCCCTAAATCATACTTAAATCCATTAAAAATTAAAAATTTGCAAAAAAGAAAAAATCTTTTAACAAGTGAAACTAAGCCAATCCAATCATTTGCATCCTTGCAACATCAAGGTTTTAGATGCATTCATGCAGAGTTAGGAACACTTCATTTTTGGGAATTTAAAAAGAACTTCAAGTTTCCATTTCAAAAGGTTCAAAATCAACATTAAGTGCACACTAAAATCTAAATCAAACTCAAAGCATCAATCAAGGATAAAATGAACCTCATTTGCAAATATTTTAAAATTCTTTTAAAAATCTCATGAAAACTAAGAGTCCTAAATGGTTGCGAAAAATTGTCCTAAAAGCTTTGTTATTTGTTCCAAACAAATGTCTTGTTGCAAAATCTTGAATGTTGCTTAGGTTTTTCATGCATTGAAACAATCTAGGAATATCATTTTTGGGCTTAAAATATGCAAACTAGAACACAAAATCTTGAATGAAAACCAAAGCCCAAAGAGTCATTTTCACTTTTGAGTCCAAAACAATCTTGAATGATCTAAGGTTAAAACAAAGCACTTCAAAGTTCTTAAAACAACACACAAAATCTCAATCTTGAATGCTCAAAGGAAAAAACTTGAATGTTTAATCACTTGTCTTTGAATGCATGTTGCTAAAATCACTCTTGAGTGCCATGGATTAAAATCAAGTTTTTTTTTTATGAATGCATGATTAAAACAACAAATCCAATCTTGAATGCCATAGATCAAATAATCATCTTTTGGGGCATAAAAAGAATCCACATTCTTGAAATCTTCTAAGTTATAAAAACTAATAAAGACGCTTTGAGTAAGTTTGTAGTTGGACTCACCCTCTTTAATCACCCATCAATTTAACCATTGGTTGCAATCTCAGTGCCATCTATGGGGATGGGTCTACCTAAGAGGGTGTTAAGTGCTCCACAAAGATCAAACTCCACTCACTTGGGTCTTTAGTGGTTTTTCTATGTTAGAAAATTCCTTGAATGCGCATTAATCTCGCTCACACTTTCATTATGCTGACGATGCTGTCAAATTGGAATGAACATTGTATGCCATAATCACAAGTGTGTTCAATCATAGCTTACAAAATCTAAATCATCAATTGAAATAAATGTGTGTCTTTTAAAGCCCAAGATCATGTATGTGGTCTTGTTTTACACTTTTTAGGAGGCCTGCTTGGGGATTTCATCACCCCTTTGGACGACCTCAACTCCAGCATTCCGACGGAGTATAAAAATTGAGAGGTGAATCTAAAGACACCTCTCTTGGAATCAAGATTTTGTCACTCGGGCTAAGCCTCAAGGAACTTTATACCCTTGAGAAGTGAAAGAGGAGAAGTGGGTTACCGCTCCTCTCAGTTGTGTGACATCTTTTTGGTTTCATCTACGGATTTGGGCGTCACGTACCTTGCGTATATCGAGGACTCCCTAGCTATAAAAAATTTCATCCTTGTAGAAAGCTTCCTAGGATGTTGGTGTGTTTGACGTGCTTGCTCCAAAATTTTGTCTGCTTATTTGTTCATAGCTTTTGAATGAATGTTTGCCAACTTTGGTCAAAATCCCAAAAAAGCAAAAATCTCCCAGCTCAAGGAATACTTAGCGTAGTCACTGCCTCATCAGCATCCAAGCTCCCCCACTGCAACCAAATCTATCTAGTTCCTTGCTTTAGAACAATCCCAAATCCAAAGTATCTCCAAATCATCCCCACCAGCCAGCTAGCAACCCAATCCAAAATCACACCCAAGCCTTTAGAGAGTTGTTGTCATTTTGCTAGAATTTTCTATCCAATCAATCCGACCAATCCACCAGCCTCACCAAGGTTATCCCTTTGACAGAGCTTTGTCTAGGGTAATCTAGCTTTGTCACTTGTTATCCCTCATCACCTTGAGCTAAAGGTTGGGATCCACAAGTGGTCAATCTCGTGTCATGCCCATAGGATCATTAGTCTATCCTTAAGTTGACACAATCTCCACCAATCCAATGCATAGGAAAGCAAAACTCTCACTTTTTGATAGCATGCCCTTGAAGTCTTCCATCCACAAGAAAGCCAAAAATGTCTAGCCAATCCTCCTTAGGTCTGTCATACAACTTTGACTCTCCCTAGGAAATCCTTCATCAGCCAATCCAAAATCTGCGCTTAATCCAAATCCAACCATGAGCTTCCGTGTTCATCCATATGCAAGACCCATCCCTGTCTGACTCATCATCAAAATATGAAATCCCAAACCTATCATGATGTGTTCGGTCGTATTGTTCTTGCTCCCGCCACCTCCTATTCCAATGATGATGAAAATCTTGTTGACTATGACGGGTATATTAAAAGCCTTAGAAACATTCCCCCAAGCATCCCACAAAATCCATGCATTCTTCCAAACTATCTAGTCATGCCATCTGATATCCCAGCTTCTCCTCCATCACCCAATCAACCAAGCTTCCAATCTTCCACCCCCATCACACTAGCTATTCCTATCAATCCACCTCCACCTCTGACACAAGAGTCTCCAAGGAATCTCCTAGAGGAAATACAAGAAAAGTCGCCTCCAGCAGTCGATAAGCCATGTCATCTAATCCAACCATGTGAAGTAGTCAGTAATGAAGCTTCCCCATCTATAATATCAACTCCATCTCCCATAGCTATCATCCCCATACCATCCATCAAATTGCTTAAAATCCTTCCACTTCCCGCAAGCATCAAAATCCCACCATCTGTCAAAACCCTCCAAATCCTATCCACATCACCTCCAAGCATTTCCAAAATCTCCCATAATGACCCTTATGCATCCATCTTCTACTCACCCATCTCCACTACTAAATCTCCCATCTATCCATCCGTTGCCTTTGAAGAGTCCATCCCTTCACCTCCTATCGCACCATCCACTCCAAACCAATCCTATCAAGATCCTACCCAAAAGCATGTTGACATCCCCCAAAGCATAAACGAAGATATCATCGTACCATGTCTTCCATCCATAGTGCAGTCACTATCCCCTCCATCTCCAAAACCTCAAGCCATACCTCCTCTACTGCAGGATATCTTTTCATCCAATCAGCTAAATCAAGATCCTATCCTACCATCTCCTCCACTCCATGCTTCCATCTTACCACCTATCCAAGCTATTTCACCATCTATAATATACCCTCTTGGTTCACTTACATTCATCCTTAGTGGCCTCCTCTAAGCAGAAGAATTAAGAATAGTATCTCCCTATTGCAGTACATCTGATAAAGCACTTCCACCATTTTTTGCAAGCAAAAAGTGTCCTCAACTAGTTCAAATTTTCAATCGATGGCATTGCCAAGGTCAAGGTTTAGGACCACAAGAGTAAGGAATCAGAAAGCCTATTATTGCACAAAAAATTCTAGGATTTCATGGTCTTGGATATGTATCCAAAGGCTCACCATCTAAAGGTGTTGGTACACCACACCCCAAAACCAAGCCTATCTCCAAACCCCCCATACCAGCCTCCCATCACTCCTTCAAGAAATCTTATGTCATCCCCCCTCCACCATCTTTGCAGCCTAAAACAACCTACCATATCCCCCCTTCATCCGCTAAATCCATTTTGGGTCCCTATGTCCCAAAATCTACCATCCTCCATCCTCCTATCAGCCATCATTCAAATCCTATTCCCTCCATTCCTATGCAAGATCAGCAAAGGCACATATTGAGGCACATCATCCATCATCATCCCCCTACATGCTCTCCCATATCCTCTCCATCTCACAAAGCTTCTCCTAACCATCTTCCCAAAGCTTACCACAGCAATGTAAATGCCAACTTCAAAATGCATAAAGCTAAAAATCCACATCCTAGGCAATTATATGTCTATTCTAAAAGACATACTCCAAAAAGGAAAAATCCAATCAAAGAATGCAAAATAATGCAAAAGCCTATGAAAAGAAAATCCAAAACCATGTGGATCCCAAAGAAAAGAGTTGAAACCCAATGCATAATGGCATCCACCATTGCTAATCCCCCATCCAGTGACTCACGTCCCCCATCTCCTAACTCCATCTTGGGTGCCTATATCCCCAAGCACGCTTCCACAAATCCTCCATCACGCTTGCATATACCATCTATCCCCCATATGCTCTTTTCACACCCGTCCCAACATGTGCCAATGTTGCTCTTGCAAGCATCCCCATCTCATGCTCCTTTCCAACCTTTTCATCCCTCCATCTCCTACCATCAATCCCATCTAATCCAATCTATTGCATAAATCACACATCCGGTGTACCAACAGCTAGCAACAAAATTAAACATTCCAACAGCCAGTGAAAAATCCAAAAAAAGCCAAAAATAGCTGAAGAAAGCCAAAATCATTCTAGCTAAGTCCAAAGTCAAAAAGTCAAAAAGTCAAAAAAATAAATAAAGAAAAATAAAACGTCCACTGGTGAAAACTTGGCAATTCAAGCACCTTGGACAAGTACCATGATGAAAACTTGGCAAACAAGCATCATGTGTAATCCAGCCATCCCCAGCTTAGCCTATCATCCTCATGCTTTTGGTCACATCTTGACATTCGACTCCATCTTCCAATCTATACACCTATCCTCCATCCTCTAACTTCCATCTCACACCATCCACTGATCTTCTGCATCTTCAGCCAATCATCCCAGCTATCATCCATCTCCCTAGCGCCTTTCGCTTTTCCATCCTAGCTTGAATCCTATCACATCCATCGGAAGACCTCCTTCCACATGTCATCTTCTGACTGGAGGCACTATATTCCTTGGAGATCTTGTCTTGTCCATCCTCTCTTGTCATTAGTATCCCTCTCTAGGCTATCCTCATGCAAATCCAATGTCATCCTCTCATTAGCCATTCACTCTAGCGCCATCTATCCGTTCAGCTACCACCAACCTTAGCATTGTCCTCATCATCATCATTGGATGCATCTTGTCAAATTCATATCTTTCATTATCACCTCATCCTTAGCTTCTATCTCTTGCACCAACTTGAGCCATCCCACTATCCTCTCATCCTGAGCTTTTTATCCATCTGTATCATACCTATCATTGGTCTGTTAGCTTGTACCATATCTTGATTATCCCACTTGTAAATATCTTGGTCTGTCAGCTTGTACATCCTCTTTAGCTTAGTACCATTGTATCTATCCAGCTTTCATGTCAGTTCCTCCTTGATCAACATCTTGCACACATCGCACAACCCTTGGTTAGCTATTCCAATGCATCCTTTAACTAGATCTCCTATCACCAAAGTGTTATCCTTCTTAGTTCAGCTTGCCAGACGCATCACTCATCTAGATCCACCAACTTAGGTGCTCTCCGATAGATCCTTGTAGGATATAGCTTTCCTCATGTCTGATCTTGGTCCGTTAGTACCTTGTCCTACCCATCTCGTTGGCAAATGTTTCTCTTTTGGATTTTCACTTTCTTTTGATTTGGAATCTTCCCTTTTGGGTCTTGAAGTATCTTTCCCAAACAAATCTTTTTGTTCCCTCCTCAAGGTTGCCATGATCTTTCATATCATGGTATGCTACGAATGGGGCACTCTGAGCGTACATTTTTTATCAAGTCTTTCATTTGTTTCTTTTTTGCTTGCGAGTTACCCAATGTTGGTTCCACACGATTTCCTCCGAGTTTCATGTGTGATGCTGGGGCAATCCTTGTGTGCTTATTTTGAGTCAATCTATCAGTCCTCTGGACAGTTGGTGAAAAGGCCTTGATATTCTTGGTAACCTTGGCAATTAACCAACAGTCCTATAGAAAATCTAGTGCTCAACTACATGGTGGTACTTCTCTTTGAAGTATCCCCCCTGCTCAAAAAGCTTCAATGGTTTTCCTTCATCTCCATTATCCCCCATCCATTTCCAGCATCCGTCTCTCCTACCCCAGCTTATGCATCAGTATCTCTTTGAATCACTCCTCACCTTTAGCTTTAGGGATCCACAATCCTAGTCTTAGGGATCCACCAATCCAAATCAATCCATCAAGCCTCATCTTTCAAGATCCACAATCCTAGTCCTAGGGATCTCCGAAACCCATCTTCTGCCAATCTAACTCTTTGAAATCCTATTGCATCAAATTTTTAATCCCCTCATCCATCTCCCCATCCTGGATTCCTTTTTATAGCACTCTGCTCCTTCATCCTCTGCAATCCCTGAGATCTTAAGCTTGCTTCCTCTTGTGCCTTTGATTCTCCCTTTATCATTCTCCCATAGTGAGAGTTTGAGCTAATTCAACCTCTTCTCTGAAACCAATCTGATTCTTCTTGCTCATCTCAGATTCTTGTACTTTTCAAGAAGTCGTCGAGCCTCACTTTCTCTCCTCGTCGCCTTCTTGAGGGGGCATCTTGCAGTCCATTCTCTCCTCTTCTGCTCTAGCCTTGGACATCTTGTTTTCTTATCTTTGATGCCATGCCACTTGTGGCATCACATCAAAGAGGGGCAAAATGTAGACACCTAAAATTCTTTAGAAAATAAAGTATTTTTATTTTTTGAAAAGTCCCTAATGACATCATCATTTATTAATTAATTAATTAATTTATTTATTTATTTATTTGTATGCCATTAAATCCCTTTACCTTAATTAAAAATATTTAATTAAGGAATCTCTCCCAAAAATGTTTAAATCTTATTTAAACATTATTTCCTTATTTATTAATTATTTAATTAATAAATTGACCAAAAAACCCAAAATAAATAAAAAATTTATTTTTTGCTCAAAACTTGGCCAATTTCCTTAAGACCACTAACCTCTTCCAAAATCTTCTAATCCTTCTTTAATTTTGATTAAAGGCTAATCCCATCATTTCCTACCCCTAATCCCAACTCAAAATATTTAATTAAGATTAAATATTAATCCTCATGTTTATTAAAAAAGTTTTAATAAATATCTCCTCAACCCAAACCCTTGAAATAAATAAAACTTTATTTATTTTCTAAAAATCTAATTTATCCTCATCCTAAGAAGTTCTAGACTCTTCTAGAAAGTCTTCATCCTCATCCAAGGAAGTTCTAGACTATTCTAGAAAGTCTTTATCCTCATCCAAAGTCTAGACTCTTCTAGAAGATGTCTTTAAACCTAATCCTAATCCCCTCCTAACCTTGTTACATTCCCTAAACATGGGTTAAGACTTACTAACCCAAGCCAAAGTTAACAAATATCTCCTCCTTCACCCACCCTCATTAAATGCCATCCACTTGCCTATCCCTAAGCTAATCCTAAACCATCCTAATCCATCCTCTAATCATTTGCACAATCCTAAACAAGATTAAAACCTTCCTAATCAAGCCCAAGTTGAAATTTCTCTCATCTCCTTCAAAATATCCTGACCATAAAAATTTATGAAGCCCACTAGGCCATAAATGACTCTTCCAAGCCCTTTTATTGCTCTTACAAGCCATTATGAGGGTCTTTATGAAGATTTTATCCCTTGAGCCTCCTTTGTTGACTCATCCTTTCCCTTTCCTCCATCCTCTCACCCTATGACATGTGTCACTCTCTGGTTGGCTGTAAGGAAGCACAATCCATGTGCTCTCCTCTCATGCAATCTAAGCCCTCCATGAGCTTTTTCTCATCCTTTCATCTTAGCCCTCAATCCCTCAAGCCTCTTGCCTATAAATTGGATCCTTCCCCTTTGCAAAACAACACAATCCATGAAGTAAAGTCGTAATGCCATTTTAAGAAGCCATTTTACATCAAAACTATACACTCACACCCGAATTCCAACTCCATTTGAAGCCATTTTTGAAGCATAAGCCTAAGCATACATCCTATCTATTTAGACAAAGCCACTCAACAAGAGAGCTTCTTATTGAGAGAGCCCATTAATGGCTCATATTCTTAATTGAGAGCTCATCTTAGTCTATCTTGAAGTTTATGAATTTTGTTTAGTTTGTAGAAGCTTTATTTAAATTTGGTTTCTATTAGCATACTAACATTGCTCATATACAAGTGACACCTTTTATACATGCAATATCTATTGATTTAGTATTCAACCACTATGTATAGTTTGATGTTGATTTTGATTAAAGATATCAAACTTGGATTTCAGTATGTAATTATTATATTCTTGTAACCACACACAGATGATGAGAATAATCTAAATCTCAAATAACCCATGCAATTTAAAATCAATCATGAATGTACCTAGGTTAAAATGTGATGGAGACACAACCCAAGCACCGAATGGATACAATAGGAAAGGGAAAATTTTATTAACTATGAAAATATTCTATTACACTTAGTGCAGAGAAATAGACTCCAAAACATGCCTTATGGGCTTACAATAGAATAAATCTGGACATAATTTCTTCTCCCAGTACCTTCTCTCAAACTCCACTCTGAACTACCTTTTACAATGCCAAAAATGTCCTTAAATAGACCCCAAAGGGTTAAAGATTAGGAATACATTCAAGAAAGTGCTATTTGGAATCCACCAACCAAATAGAAGGCTCCAAAAGAAGCGTTAGAAGTCGGTGCAAAACTAGAAGAATCCAAAAACGGTAATCGAACTTTTGGGAGACATAACTTTTGAACTGTAGCTCGGATTGATGAACTATTTACATTTCTAAAAAGCTCTTGAAGCGCTCTATAGCCCTATGGAACAGATTTTCTAGTCCCCCATTTTTTGGCCTTGTATAAGGTCATTTAATGCCATGAACCTAACTTTGAAGCATTCTTAGGAGGTCTTTAGAAACTAAAAAATTGTGATAACTTTCAAATCGTGCAGCCTTTTGACCTGATTCTTTTTCTGGAATATTCTAAATTACAATTTTAATCCTCCCTCTAATTTAAAACTTCTAATCCACCATAATTATGGCTCAATTACATAGTCGTATTTTTTTGGTATTTACACATATCCCAAGGTGCTCAAATACTCTAACCTAGAACACTGATAATGGAACTGTGAGAGTTGGAACCTTTATTTGACCCAAATGGGTATCCAAAAATGAAAACACATGAAACAGAAACTAAGTCTAAATACATTTTTTTGGGTGACATAGGATTGCCCTTATACCTCTGGATGCTCCTACATCAGACACCCAGGGTAGATTGAAAAGTGACCCTATCACTTTATGGATGGTAGAGGAAATCCCAAATGGGAAACCTCAGCTGCTGATCTCCAAGTTGAGTCCTCGATCAGTCAGCCTTTCCACTTAACCAGATACTCTTCATACTACCTATTTCTGGTACTCCTGCCCACACGATGATCTAGAATGTTTTCTATCTCCTCCTTCTTAGAAGTAGGAATTGGACATGGCTCTAACATCAGCTCCTCATTTGCACCATCATCATGATACTTTGTCAAGTTTGTAATGTTGAAGATAGGAGAAATGTGAATTCCATCTAGCAACTCCACCTCATATGCATTTCTTGAGTCATGTTTTTTCAGAATTTTGCAGGGGCCAAATTTCTTCATCTTCAACTTGTTGTAAGTATCTATTGGAAATCTCTCCTTTCTTAAGTGTACCTTGACTAGATCCCCTTCTTAGAACTCCTTATGTCTTCTCCTTTGATTAGCCCTAGTTTTATACTATTGAGTCATCTTGATAATGTGTGCCTGGACCTCCTCATGTTGGCGCTTGATATGTTCAGCAAACTCTTCTGCTTCAACACTTGTCCTCTCCCCTTGCTCCATCTTCCTCAATTCTGGTGCAGCCCTTGGGCTACTTCCATATACAATTTGGAATGGTGATTTACTAGTACTCCTATTTATAGAGTTATTGTAAGAAAATTCTGCTTGTGGTAGAATCAAATCCCATCCTTTGGGCTTATCCCCAACTAAACATCTCAGCAAATTGCCTAGACTTCTGTTTACCACTTCTGTCTAGCCATCAGTCTATGGATGATGTGTGGAACTGAATTTCAAGTCCATTCTCAACTTCTTCCAAAATGTTCTCCAAAAATACCCCACAAATTTAGTGTCTCTATTAGAAACTATACTCTTTGGGAGGCCATGTAATCTTACCACCTTTCTGAAAAACAAGTCTACAATATGGATAGCATCGTGAGTTTTATGGCATAGAATGAAATGTGCTATTTTGGAGAACCTATCAACCACCACAAATACTGAGTCATTACCCCTTTGTGTCCTGAAAAATCCAAGAACAAAATCCATGCTTATGTCCTCCCATGGCTTTGATGGAACAGGCAATGGTTGATAAAGTTCAATATTGTGACTAAATTCCTTGGCCACTTGACAAATCTAACAACTTTGTACAATCTTCTTCACATCCTATGAAATTTGAGGCCAAAAATAATGTTCACTAAGAATGTAATGGTCTTATCTTGACCAAAATGTCTTGCCATCCCTCCACTGTGTTTCTCCTTAATCAGATATTCCCTCATGGAATTCCTTGGAATATACAAACTGACTACCCTTGAACAACATAACATCCTAAATCAGATAGTCTAACCACTTAGTTTTGTCTACATCAACAGGTTCTTTACAAGCTTTTCATGGTTCAGCAAAATCAGGATCCTCAGGGTACAGATTCTTGAGTTTAGCAAACCCAACTTGTTCAACCTGCATTACTATAAGCAACAACTGTCTCCTACTTAATGCATCTTCAACCCTATTAGATTTTCCACTTCTGTGCTTCAACACAAATGTATAGCTCTACAAGAACTCTACCCACTTCATATGCCTTTGATTCAATTTACCTTGGCTATTTAGATACTATAATGCCTGGTGATTAGTATATAAAAGAAATTCCTTTGGCAATAAATAATACCTCCATTTCTTTAAGGCCTAAACTATTGCATAGAACTCTTGATCATAAATAGAATACTTCTTTTTTGCATCATTCAATTTTTCACTAAAATATGCAATAGGCTTACCTTCTTGGCTTAATATAGCCCCAATAACATTGCCACTAGCATCACAATCCACTTGGAATACCTTGCTAAAATTAGGAAGTGCCAACACAGGTTGTTCTATCACCTTCTTCTTCAGCAATTCAAAACTTTTCATAGTTGCCACAGTCCATTTGAACTCTTTTCTATCCCCTCTTATTGTGTTAGTTAGAGGTGCACATATGCCACTGAAATTCTTAATGAACTTCCTGTAAAAACTAACCAGACCATGAAATGATCTCACCTCAATAGCAAACGTTAGAGTAGGCCATTCCAAGATGGCTTTTACCTTCTATGGATCCATTTTGAGACCTTCAGGTGATACAAAAAACCCTAGGTAGATTAACTCTTTTTTAGCAAAGCTACACTTCTTTAGATTAATAAATAGTTTCTCTTCCCTTAACCTTTCAAGGACACTATGAATATGCAATAAATTTCTTCCAAAGTCTTGCTGAAAATTAAAATATCATCCAAATAGACAATAACAAATTTTCCCAAGAACTTCTTAAGTACCTCATTCATAAGCCGCATGAAGGTGCTTGGGGCATTCGTCAATCCAAAGGGCATGAGTAGCCACTCATAAAGACCCTCCTTGGTCTTGAAGGCAATTTTCCACTCATCTCCTTCTCGAATCTATATGTGGTGATAGCCACTCTTGAGATCTATCTTTGTGAAGTACTGAGCTCCACTCAAGCAGTCCATAAGATCATCCATTCTTGGCAAAGGAAACTGATACTTGATGGTTATCCTATTTATAGCTCGAGAGTCTGTACACATTCCACACTCTCCATCCTTATTTCGTGCCAGTACTACAGGTATTGCACATGGACTCAGGCTCTCTCGAATCAAAATCTTCTTCAATAGCTCCTGAACTTATCTATTTAGCTCCCCAGTTTTAGTAGGAGTCATCCTATGAGCCGCCTTGTTAGGAAAACTAGCTCCAAGGATTAAATCTATCTGATGACTGATTTGCCTTACTGGTGGTAGTCCTTCTAAAAAATTATTAGAAATGATATCTCCAAACTCACTTAATAAATCTAAAACTTCAAGTGGTATTTCACTACTACCTTCCTTATCTTTCTTAGGAATCAAAGCATAGCACATATGCTGATGTTTCATGCCATCTAAAAATGTTCTTCCATCAACAAGAGAGATCCTAGCACTATTGCATATCTTTTCACCTTCCTTTACCATGGGCTTTAGTTTGTGGCGAACTCCATCCTTTATTAGAGAGTATGTGTTTGCATGACCATCATGTACTGCATGCTTATCAAACTGCCACAATCTTCCCAACAATAGATGGCAGACATCCATTGGAATAATATCACAGAGAACTTCATCATGGTAACTCCCAATTTTGAACTTCACTAAAAATTATTCACTTACCAGGACCTTATGATCATCCTTCACTCAAGCGATCCGGTGTTTCTCCCTCTTGAGCTTCAGCTTAGAGACCATCTCTTCTAACACCAAGTTGTCAGTGCTACCACCATCAATGATCACATCACAAAATTTATTCTCACATTTGCACCTGGTATGAAATAGACTCCTGCGTTGTCCCAGTTCAATCTCCCCATTTAGTAGAACCCTTTCATTTACTAAAGTCTCTCCTCTTTCTACATCCTTTGAATGTGATGATTGTTCATCCTCATCCACATGAGCAACCCTAGCTTGGCCCTTAGCTCTCCTATCTGTTCTTCCTTGTCATTGAGGGAATTCAAAGGCATGATGGCCTTGTTCATTGCAATGGAAATAGGTACCACAGAAACCTCCTCTTCCTGAACCTCTTTCACGTCCTCTACCTCTTCCTCTCTGATCTCCAAAGTTTTGATCACGGGAGCAGTTGAAATCTTTGTTCCTCTGGTTCCTACTAGTACCCGCATCTTCATTTTTCCTTTGGGTCTCATTTCGACCTCCAGATGACCTACCATTGCCCCTTCCTCCTTGATCGTGCCCTCTTTGTGTCCCTTTAAAAAATTTATTTAGCTTCTCTTCAACTCATAGGGCAAATTGGTATGCCTCTTTAATGCTGATCATTCTTACCAGACTTAATTCCTCCTAGATGCTAGGTTGTAACCCACTAATATAATGAGAAACCTTCTCCTTATTTTCTTCTGCATGCCCTACTATAATCAGAAGTCAATAAAACTCCTCCATATATTCTTAGACTAATTTTCCTACTTACTTTAACCCATGCATCTTCTTAAACAAATCAAGCTCATAGTCAACATGAATTAACTGCTTCTTTAGTTTGTCCACCATGTGATCCTACCTTGTGATCTTCTCCTTTCCTCTTCTATTTCTCTCCAATTGAACCTCTTGCCACCAAATTTTGGCATGTCCTTTTAGTTTGGCCTTTTCAAACTTAACCCTATCTAGATCTCTAATATCCTCATACTCAAAGTACTCTTCCAGTTCATTAATCTAGTCGATCAAGTCATCTGGTTTCAAATTTCTTGAAAATACAACCACATCAATTGTAGGTCTTTTCCCAAACTTAGTAATGGCCCTAAAAAGCCTCTCCTCTACCTAATTCAGAACTTCCCCTTCAACTTCCCCTTCTGGTCCAATTTCTTCTTCTTCATTGTCGTCCTCACTTTCATCACCTGCAATAACATTTGTTCCTCTACAAAGCTCCTCTTGCAATGCTTGAACCTACCTTTGGAGGGCTCTAACCTCCTAAGGATTAATAGCTCTATCCCTTCCACCACGCTCTCTTTATGGAGGCATCTTCTTAATTCAAACCCACAATGACACAGTCCTGGTGCAAATTGCATCATAGTCGGTGCTCTGTCTACACACTCAAAAAAATCCGTTTTAATACCACTTGATGGAGACACAACCCAAGCACCGAATGGACACAATAGGAAAGGGAAAATTTTATTAACAATGAAAATATGCTAGTACACTTAGTGTAGAGAAACAGACTCCAAAACATGCCCTATGGGCTTACAATAGCATAAATCTGGAGATAATTTCTTCTCCCAGTACCTTCTCTCAAACTCCACTTCGAACTACCTTTTACAATGCCAAAAATGTCCTTAAATAGACCCCAAAGGGTTAAGGGTTAGGAAAATATTCTAGAAAGTGCTAGTTGGCATCCACCGACCAAATAGAAGGCTCTAGAAGTCACGTTGGAAGTCGGCGCAAAACTAGAAGAATCCAGAAACGATAACCAAACTTTTGGGAGGCATAACTTTTGAACCATAGCTCCAATTGACAAACTGTTTACATTTCCAAAATGCTCTCGAAGTGATCTATAGCCTTATGGAACAACTTTTCTCATCCCCCATTTTTTGGCCCTGTACAAGGTCATTTAATGCCCTAAACTTGACTTTGAAGCATTCTTAGGAGCTCTCCAGAAACTGAAAAACTGCGATAACTTTCAAACCGTGCAGCCTTTTGACCTGATTCTTTTTTTGGAATATTCCAAATTACAATTTTAATCCTCCTTCCAATTTAAACCTTCTAATCCACCATAATTATGGATCAATTACATAGTCCTATTTTTTTGGCATTTACACGTATCCCAAGGTGCTCAAATACTCTAACCTAGAACACTGATAGTGGAACTATGAGAGTTGGAACCTTTATTTGACCCAAATGGGTATCCAGAAATGAAAACACATGAAACAAAAACTAAGTCTAAGTACATTTTTTTAGGTGACATAGGATTGCCCTTATACCTTTGGATGCTCCTGCATCAAAATGAATGCATCTAAACTAAGACCTCTAAGACTTGTCATTGATTATTCAAAGTGGATCATGTTTTCATCATCATGGATTGTTGTAATGGACATTGCAGGTTAGTACAACCTTTATTGACATATTTAGAAATCATGAAGATATGAATACTATCTAAATAAGATGCAATTTTGAAAGTGAAGCTAAGCATCAAGGCATGTAATCCAGGATGTTTTTTTCTATTTTTTCCTTTTGATTTTATAATCATCTTTTGTCCATGTGTAAAATATGATCAGCAACCTATAATGACCTTAATTTTTGTTCATATCATTGGGTAAATGTTCTTGCATACACATGTAGTAGGAAGTTAATTTTTAGCAAACAAATAGAAAATGAGAATGAGCCAACCTCATTGAAGTTTCCATATATATCAGGTTGAGGTACACATGGACATCCAATCATGATGCCTTGAGGCTCTTATACTAGACACCCAATTTATATGGATCCTTAGGATCATTGGAACAATCACCAGAGATAGAAAATAAATAATATATCATGCCCCATTTCCTTACAACTTTATTCATTTAGACATCCTTGAGTCCCTCTAGGTTAATGATAATAAAAAATCATCAATGATGCAAATAAAATTTAAGATTTCAAACACACATCTCTAGTCCATAAAAAATCATAGAATCAATCATATTGATATAAAGATCATTGTTTTATATTTTTGTAATTTTTTTTTTTTCATTTTATCATTCTTTAGTCTTTTTTTTAAATGTGGATGTTTATTTGTAAGTAGTATTGAGAAAAGTTGTTGGGTTGGGTTCAATATCAATGCAATTTGATGGGAGTATTAAGAAATATTGATGATTAAAGTCTTGAGAAATACTAGTTGTTTTTTCCCATTACAGGTAGGTGGTGTTAAGAAATACCTTTGTTTGTGGTAGTGTATATAACCATTTTTCTTTAAGAGTGTTAAGAAATATGTGTCCCCTGTTGGTAGAAAATTTCCCTATATCACAACTTAGGCTTGACAAAGGTTGGTGGATTAACCACAACTGACATAGTAGGCTTCATACCTAGACTTTGTAGGAGAGAGGTTCCCAATGAGATATGATCATCCTAGGATTTAGATATGTACAAATCAGAGCCTTAGATGGATATAGAATTATAAAGTTCATATCAAGATCAATAGTGTCATAAAAATTATTGAGGGATATATACAAGATGAAAAGAAAATAGCAAAATGGGAAACTGTTATATTGATAGATGGAACATTAACCACAAGTGATGCATATTTACCAAGTTTTCACCACTTGACAAGAATTCTAATTTTGCTACCAAGACACCTATTTACCAGGTTTTCATCATGGCACTGTTTCTTGTTTTTCAATTTTTTTGTTCTTTTAACTTTTTCTTTCTTTCATTTTTTTGTATTTTTTATCTTTTCATTTTTTTTGTAGTTTTCCTTTTCCATTTTTTTGATTGACACATCATAGTGCTTGTTTGCCAGTTTTTCACTAAGATGACCATGTTTTCAAGAATTAATTCATTGTTTCTTCTTTTCTTCTAGATCCATATTTTCTATGTGGTATTTGCCCCCAAAATTTTAGGCATAAAACCATCCCACATGTAGAGTGTTGATGGGATCTGGGAGAATGTCTCCCTTAGGTGTTGCCACTTTATAGTCACCTGATCTAATTGATGTTGTGATAATAAAGGGACCTAACTAGTTGGGTTCAAACTTTCCCTTTTGTTCTTTGTGTGACTTGTGCATTCTCTTGCAACACAAGATCCCCCTTTGCAAACACTCCTAATTTCACTTTATTTTTGTATCCTCTAGACAACCTATTCTAGTACACCTTTAGGTGATCAACCACCAATTGTATGTGTTCATCAATAAATTCAATTTCTTTTAATATAAAGATTTGATATTCCTCATCAATGACTAGATGTTCCAATGATACCCTCAGTGAAGAAATCTCCATAGCACTTCATTTGACCCATAGAGTAGTGCAAAAGGAGTATCCCCTATGGGAATTTTGATAGTTGCTCTAAATGGCTAAAGTACTACATTAATTTGAAGATGGAAATTCTTTCCTATCTTACTCAAAGTTATGTGTAAGATTTTTAGAAATGTTTTGTTTGATTCCTCAACATGGTCATTACCTTGAGGGTCATATATTGATGAGTAGTGTTGAGTGATTTTGAATTGACTACAAAGTTCTTTCATATCCTTATTTTTGAATTTCCCCTCACTATCTATTATAACTATGGAGGGTAAAACATGTATGTGGATGATGTAGTTAAGAATAAAGATGGATGTGTGTTTATTCATTCCATTGGATAAATGCACTTGTTCTATCCACGTCATGAAATGGTTTGTACTAGTAATAATAAACTTGTGTCCATTAGAAGAGTTAGGGAAAATATGTCCCGCCAAGTTAGAGGCCCATTGTTGAAATGGACATTATGTTATGAAAGAATTAGCTCCCTAGATGGAGCATGTATTAGATTGCTACAAGTTTGACATTTAGTGTAGCTCTTACCATTATTGATAGCATATTTCTCCATAGCGGGCCAATAGTAACCCACTCTCAGCAACTTCTTTGCTAATGAGAAAGCATTTGAATGAGATCCACATATACCTTTGTGGGCTTTTTTAATGCATAGTTCAATTAATCTTGCTTCAGACATCTTAGTAACATACCATGAAGAGACCATTTATATTGGTCATTAGAAATTATATGTATCTCCACTACTATATTTGGACCGAAATTGCAATAGTAGACTGTCACAATTTCAATGTCTACCCATTGCCCAAGAAAAAACCATAAATTGGCTCCCATAAAACAACCATTAGACTTTTTATATTGCAAATTGTGATAGCGAGTATATCTGTTGTAGTAGTGATGAATGACACTATCACAACTTGGAAGAAGGAAGGGACAAAAGTTCATTCTCAAAATATTGCAATCACAATAATACACCATCATAATGGAGATATCTTAAGCTTCCAATACGTCATCACAATGATGACATCCATGTGACAAATGTGTTGTAAAAGTGACATTCATTTATTGATATTGGTCATCATAATTGCAATGTTGTTATGACAGCTATGCTATGCAAGTGATGACTAGCCATAAGAACAGGTTGTCGTAATTGTGACGATTGGGAAAATTATCAAAAAAAATGTTGCTTTTAACACTTAGGCTACTTCTTCTATCAGAGAGGCTTCAAGCTTTGGCTATCATATGAAAATGAATGTAAAGTGATCCGATAAAATCCTATGGTTTCTTGAAATCTAGCATGACTGGTGGTATTTTGGCTAAGTTTTGTGGACTCGATCACCAAATAGTAGTGCTCAATCATTGAAGAGTCTAGTTGTGGCCAAGGTGCTCAGCTTGTATTGGTTGCTTGTAACCTATTATGCTTGGCAGGTGTTGGTTTCTAAGCTTGTATGGATTTCTTAGCATTCACTGTAGTTCTCATCATGCACTAGTTACTCGACACTATTGGACATGCATTGGGAGCTTGAAAATGCTTGAGAGTGTGTTGATGCTTAGCTTGGTCTTGGTTCATATTGGTGCCAAGTTGCTTGTGGGATAACTTTTGGTATTTAATTTGTGCTTTAGTCAACTTTGGGGTATTTAATTTGTGTGTTAGCTAACTTGTGGCTCAATGTATATTTAATGTATGGGTTTTAATTTAATTTAAATTGAACTAAGCCAACTTATGGCTTAGTTGGGTATAAGTAGGGGGTTTATGGACTCTTTAAGGCATTATCATCTATCTTGGAGAAGAGGATGAAGGGTAGATGCAAACTTTGAAGGGCTAGTAGTTGTAGCTTGAGAACAAGAGAATAGCTTGGTGGACCTGAGGGTACAAGTGTAGATTCTTCTTGGTGTTTTATCTAGTTGTGGATCTAGACTAGCTAGGATTGGGATTGTAAGTTGGATCTTGTTGGGTCTTGCAAAAATTGTTATGTAATTGTTGTTGTATTCAGCCCTAACCTAGAAGGCCTTATAGATGGGCATATTGCATGTAATCAGTTATACCTATGAATAAAGTCTTGTGATTTGGTATTAGATCTTTCATTTTTGTTGCTTTATTGTTGTGTTTCCATTGTGTGGTTATTTTTTGGGGGATAGGACATCTCCTTTTGGGACTCTCCTACCTTGTACTACATCATAAAGTAGGTGAAGAGATCTAAGAATGACATGGACCTATGTATTAGTGTTCTCTTTCTAGAAGGGGCTAGGTGGTATGGACAAATGTTACATTGAAAGAACACCTTCAATGAAAAGAAATGTGGTTATAGAAGTGGGTCAACATGGTTTAAGTGAGTGAATTGTAGTTAATAATTAGTCTTCCAATCAATTTGGACTACAATCTAGTTCGGGAGCATATTGTTCATATGAAGTTGTAAATGATAGACTTGCAAAAGATTTAGGAGACATTCCAAGGATGCAAGGAATTATGGAGTCTTACCATAGGTTTTCCTCAACAAAAAATGTTGTTTATTCAACTAGCCATGACAAACCTTTTCCAAGCACAAGGTTAGGGTCCCTACATGAAATAGAAATATCACAGGGATTCAAAATGTGGAAGACTTACACAATAGTGGGAAAGCTTATAAAGTGCCAAGAAATGGATAACCTTGTGAATATGGATAAGGAAGTGACATATTTTCACAATGCTCTTCACTCATTTACTCCAATAAATTAAATGTTGAAGTGTAGAAATTACACACCATCAGATGCATGATGGGATTATCTTTCCTTGAAATCTAGTGATCACTCAGAAGACTCCATCAAATGATGGTGGAAGGGATATCCATCAAAGATTGATCATTTAGATTCATTGACCTTTGCAGGTGGAATATTATTTGATAGAACTATCACAAATTCCCTGGACAAAAATGTTGGAAATATATGTACACCTAGGTGAATGAGGGTAGGGGGTGAATCAAGAACCAATAAAACTTTAACTTCAATTCACCAATTAATGCCTTTTAAGATAATCTGATATACTTACATGCATGAAAGAATGAAAGCAATAAAACATTTGTGAGAGTTGACACAATATTTGGTAACCAAGAAACCTTCCAAATAGAAAGTAAAATTGGGGTGGGGATGATACCCACAAGATTTGTGACTGCAGTATAAACTTAGCCTATTAAGGTTTACAATTGATCACTTCTAGTGATCTTCCCTAGTAGGAGCAATAAGGACTATTAGGTCCACCTTGTGAAAGGATTTATACAATACAATGAAATATGCACTCAGCTAGGTAATTCAACATAAGACTTTTAAGTCCACCTTGTTAGAGGATTTGACTAATGCACCTGTTAGGATGAACTAGTAGTTTTGATACGTATTCTAAAACTTAGTTTGTTGTATGAGATTCCTTTGATGTAAATTGATCGCCTTTATGTGATGGATGAGACTTTTCTTTTCCTTATATTTCTTGTAGCCTTTGTCTTCTAATTCGCATTCATTCTACTTCTTACTTGTTACTCATTCACACTTGGATATGATAATATGTATTACATATATACCAATCCAATTAATTACATTCTAGGGTCAGCTACAAAACCAAATTCAAACAATCTTCACTAAGATTATTGTTGATACTCAGGTTGTTCTGAAGACCACTTGGGTGATATTCTGACACTCAGAAACACTATCAACTCAGCAAGCTCTAGCACTCGCTTAACACTAGTGCTCAGTCCACATTGATCACTTGGGAGTAGGCATGAACTTAGTTAGCATTTTGTGACTTACTGAACATTGGAGAACTTAGCTAATACTACAACTCAATCAACACTACCTTCCTTCTACTTGGTTAACATGACTAGATCGATAGACAATGATAAGCTCAGTTAACACTACATAGCTTGGTTTTTCATTGATGAGCTTGGTAGACTCTGTAAAGCTTGGTAGCAATGTAACCAATCAAACTAATTAAGTGTTTAGTCACTAACTAAAAAATGATTTGACCATAAGGTCAACAATCTCCCCCTTTGACATTAGTGAAAAAAATACTTATCATACCAAAATTCTAAATACTCAAAATATAAGTCAAATCTGCCCCTATCAATATGCTTGGATCTACAACTCAGTTTTGACTACTGTGTTGGCAACTCGGTAAACACCAAATTTGTTTTTTATTTTTCAAAAATTTTTTTGTAGCTTTGTTGTACATAACTACATTTCTCCCTTTTTGTATTTCTATTTGGATGCCCTTTCATATATACATATGCAATTGATAGTATGATAATAACTATTTCCCCTTTCATTCTAACACAAATATCAAAAGGTAACACCAAAATGTGAAAGGAAATCACTATGTACCTTCAAAATTATGGACATATTTTTGTCCCAATTCTCTTGCAAAACTATGGAAGCATACAAAGCTATATGTACTTCAGCTAATAATTCCATCATGTGATCATCAATAGAAAAGTTGTTGTCATGGATTAATGTTTTTGCATGTACACTATGTTTTTGAATTACATCCATGTTGAGAATTATCATATTTTGAATATCAATAATGTAGCCTTTAGTTTGGCTTCTTCCATCAACAATTCTTCCTGCAAGTCTATCAGATACCTGATCTTCATAGAATATCCAAAGTTAGTGCTAGGGTCAAGTGACAACTAGTGTGCACTTGCCTTTAGATCAACATCAATTTTCAACAACGTCTTCTTTATTTCCTTTGTAAAATTGGTAGTGTCACTTAACTTTAGAAATAATGAAATAACATTATTAACAAAATTTTCAAAGTTTACAAGAATAGAGGACAATTCCACTTGATTGATTGCAATTTTCTGTGCCACTTTCTCCAAAACTTTGTTTTCAAATTTTCTTTCTACCCTCTACAAAAAAATTATTGTCCACTCAAATCTTCATTAAACTTGTGCACAATGTCAACAAGTTGATCCAATACAGGTTGCTTCTCATCAACCTCTATTCTTAGTGCACCAACAAGCATACCCTTAATGTCTTCAAGCACTTGATTTCTCTTCGTCTTTTAAGCTCCTAGCTTCTGTTGTCTTTCCCTTTTCTTCCAAAGCTCTCCTAGAGTGTCCATTTGATCAAGAGTTAGATTGGAGAGATCCTAATTTTTTATGACTATGTCTTCCTCTAGATCAATCTCATCATTGGAGGCTTCTACCTTTTTGCCCTTTTCTTTTTAAACAATAGAAGGAATAATTTATTTTCCTTTATTTGAATCATCTGTGCTCGGTTGAGGCTTAACCTCAACTGCCATCACACTTTCAATAGAAACAGTAGTGGTAGAAACATCATTTCTTAATGGAGAAACAACAACTATATCATGAGTACTTAATATTCCTTGTTGAAACTCGATATGGCCTACTACTATGAAGAGTGGAGCCTACTGCTTGGTAGATGAAGTGGTGGACACAACACTCATCATTGCACTCAGTAAAACAACTCCAATAGTTAATTGGGTGCTTGATGGAACTATGTTTACCTCAATTGATTTTGACTTAGTAGTAACCTTCTTTGAGCTATATGGCACTAAGGCTTTTCTCAAAGAGTTAGGAAGGGATACCATTACCTGTATTGCTATCTTTTCTTGATCATAATCTTGGATATCCTAAATCTTAGGTAGATCCTCATTGATTGTATGATCATCTACATGTTCTTCATCATCTTTCTCATCATTATCTTCCTCATCATCAAATTCATCTACTTGTACAACCTCCTTGGTAGGATTTACAACATGCAATCCATAGATGTTCTTCAATGCATTTGTATTTGATTACACCATCGCTTCAATATATTTTGATAGATTCAGGAATGCATTGAACTTGGGAGTTAGTTTTTGCATATTCTTTTTCAATGCTTCCTTCTCTTCCTTGTTAGGAAGATTTGGCATTGTCTTTCTTAAGGTTTGTTCTCTAATATCTCTGACAATATTTACTACATTTTCCCATTGATTTGCAATAAACTTCAATAGAATATCAATAACTTGTTTGGTTAGTTCTTTTGGAGAGTATTTCCACTTAGCCATTTTAGCCACTAAGGATTCTTTAATATGCTTTTGATCTTCCTTTCTCCTTGTTTCATATTTAAGAAATTTAAAATTAGACATACCTCCACCTTCTTGCAATCTTCTTAGTCTTTCCTCAAAAGTAGGAGTAGACCTTTTAAAGGTTACTTGCTACACTTCTTCATCTTCCTCTTCATACTGCAATTTGAGTTTCTTCATTGATTTAGTAGGTCTCTTTGTGAAGAAAGTATGTGAGGACTTGGGTGGTTTCTTTATTATAATCTTCCCCTTTTTCTTGGGAGGCTCTTCTTCTTCTAGTTCTTCTTCTTCTACATGTTCCTCTTCTCCTTCCTCTTCTTTAATATCATCACCCTTTCCTTTTGTCAGCAAAAGAGGGGAACTAGATTTTTTGTTCTCCTTTTGAATTTTCTCAACCTATTTTCTTGCTCTCTTCAAATCCTAAGGTAGATTAATTTCAGAAGAAATCCTAGTCTTAGTCTCTTCATAGGTGCCAAAATATGTTGCCTTAGGGTCTACTAGCTCATTGACAAGAACCTCAATGATATCTCTTGTATCATCAATGTTTACCTCATATCCAAGAGGTTTTACACATTATATTCTTTTCCTAACTTCTTGAATATGTACCTTGTCATAGTCCACAAGGAAACATTCATCTTGTTCATAATCATCAACTAGTTGTTTGGGTATTCTAAATCTTCTCTACATTCTTTCCTTGAATACCCTATGAATACCACTATGGATCATTTTCTTTGTTATCTAAATAGGTTGATCAAGCCAAAATTACATGTCATGGAAACAACTTAGGATAAATCTAATCTATTTGATTTGGAAATCCCTTGGCATATGTAAAATGTGAGTTAGACCCTTTGTTTCCAAATGCTTATGCTCAAGTTTCAAACTTTCATCCACACATAATGCCTCATATGCTTGATTCATCTCAAAATTTCCCAATTCCTAAATTGAACAATGATAGAATGACCTAATGTCATGAATCAAGAGTACCTTCAGAGGGATTTGTGAATGAGCTTTGATCGGGTCTAGTTCCTCTATGATTATTGGACATAGTTTGAATGTTGGGGTTCCCCATTTAGCACATCTGATCAACATCTTAGAACCTTTATTCACTTTGCTTTTGGATGAAGATTCCATTACACTCGATAATTGATTGATAAAACATTCAAAAACCTCACACTAAATCACTCTAAATTTCTTAGGGGCTTAGGAATGCTCTGCTCTATTTTCTCTAAAGTTTGCAGTGAAGAATAAACCTTTCAATTTCACCTTTCAACCAAAATTTATCTTCAAGATTCCATTAATGCATCATATGACAAACAACTTGATGAAAACCTATTCAAATCAATAGTCATTAGATGCTCGATTAAGTCCATCAACTCGGTAGATACCTTCGGTAACCATACACTCAATTAGTCTTTTTGAACTTGGTATGTGCCATCAACACTTGGTTGGAAGTTTGAACTCGTCATATGCATCCATGCTCAGTTAGGTCTGGAAACCCAACCTTGTTTGGTAAGGTCTTGCAACCTAACCTTTCTCATTAAGGTCTTAAGAAATTACTTCAACTTTTATCTAACTCAGTGATCCTAGTGCATCTGAAATACTGATTTGGATCTTCTTGATTTCTAACTAGAATTGAGATGAGATGATTTCTTTGAATCATAGTTCCAATGATCTCCATGGATAAATAGTTTGAAAATGGTTGAGTTACCCAACTTATTGACTTGGGTGTCAACATTTTCAAGACTTTGATTTGTATTCTCTGGAGATTTCTTTATCAATTGTTGCCTCATTTGACTTCTGATATTGTTAGCCTTTTCTTTCTTCTCATCTTCAACTTTACCTTAGTTCATATGGTTTCTAGCTAGATGTCCAAGTTTTATACATACAAACCATCTCTTTGTATGGTCTCTCTTCCTCATGTGAGTTTTTATGCAATTTGATCCAATATGACCATGCTCACCACATAAGTGACATCTACACCATGTGTTATAATTCTATCCAAAGATAGCTTTCAAAAAAATTTCTACTGGATTCCATTTCTTATTCTTGAATTCTAAATATTTATGCCCTTGTTTGTTGCAATTGAAACACTTTCCTTCAAACTTAGATTTCTCAGTACATTCACTATCTCTATGTCCTATCTTGTTATAACTATAATATTTTCTACTAAATTTTGATTTCACATTGCTCCAACACTTGTTTAATGTATGCCCCATCTTTCCACAATGATTACAAGTAGGTCTTTTATTCTTTTGAGCTCCTTGCTAAGATGATTCACCTTCATCTTTATAGCCTAATCCTTCTTTACCTTTGTGTCTAAATTGAGTTTTATTGTCCAATTGATTCATGCTTTCTTTAAATCTCATTATCCTCTCATTGGTTTGCTTTTCTATACTAAGACTATTCTGCAATCTTTCATTCTTTGTCCTCTAGTTGATAAGCTCTTGATTTGCACAATTAATTTGATCAATCAAATCTTCTTGCTAAATAGATAGGTGATGAATTGTATTATCCTTTTCTTGTATCTTTTTAGTTAGCAATCTTTTGTATTCTTTAGCTTTGTCCTTTTGTTCCATATCTTCACACATTCTAAGTGATTGAATTTCTTGTTCTCTTTTCAAAGTTTTGACTTCTTCATGAAGAGTATTCAATTCTTTTCTTCAATGTAGAGGTTGTCACTTAGTTATGTTTCTAGTTCTTTTCTTCTTTTCAAGGATTGAGAGAGCTTCTTGTTTATTTTCTTGAATTGATCCATGGTCAATTACAAATCCAACTTTTCATTCTTAATAGATTTCTCTAGTCTGTACACTTCCATTACTTCTGATCTTTTCTCAAGCTGCTAAACTTTTGATGTGAGAACCAACAACTTTAATACCAATTGTAGGAAATATATATGGGTCTAGATGATTGAGAGAGGGGGGTGAATCATGAACTGCTAAAACTTTTACTTCAATTCACCAATTAATCTATTTTAAGCTAATATGACCTAATTGCATGCATGAAAGACTGAAAGCAATAAAAAATTTATAAGAGTTGACACAATATTTGGTGACCTATAACCTTCCAAATAGAAAGTAAAAATGGGGTGGCGATGATGCCCACAAGCTTTATGAATGTAGTATAAAGTTGGCATGTTAAGGCTTACAATTGATTACTTCTGGCGATCTACTTTTTTAGGAGAAATAAGGACTATTAGGTCCACCTTGTGAAAGGATTTAATATAATGAAGTATGCACTTAGTTAGGAGATTCAACATTAAAGAAATTAAGTGCACCTTGTTAGAGGATTTGACTATTGCACCTGTTAGGATGAACCAATAGTTGATCTCTATTATACAACTTGGTTTTTTGTATGAGATTCCTTTGATGTAAACGTATCACCTTTATGAGATGGATGAGACTCTTCTTTTCCTTATACTACTTGTAGCCTTTGTCTTCTAATTCACATTCATTATACTTCTTACTTGTTACTCATTCACACTTGGATATGATAAGATTTATTACATAAATACCAATCCAATTAATTATCTTCTAGAGTTAGTTACAACATCAATTTAAAACAAACTTCACTAAGTTGACTTACTACTAACACTCAAGTTCTGAAGACCACTCAGGTGATATCTTGACACTTGGCAACACCGTTAGCTCAAAAAGCTCTGGTACTTAGTTAATACTAGTTCTCAGTTGACATTGATCACTATGGAGTAGGCACAAACTTAGTTAGCATTTGGTGACTCGGTGAACACTGGAGAACTCATTTGACACTATAGCTCGGTCAACACTACCTTCCTTCTACTTGGTTAACATGACTAGCTCCATAGAAAATGATAAGATAGGTTAACACTACAAAGATCAATTTGCATTGATGAGCTCAGTAGACTCTATGAATCTTGGTAGCAATGTAACCAATCAAACTAATTAAGTGTTTATTTACTAACTGACAAATGATTTGACCATCATGTCAACAATAGACTCCAACTTGTTTGCACAGAAATTTAAAGAGCATACTAGATGTTTTTCTATTGAGGATGAAAGCTTGATTGAGGAGGAGAATATGGATTATCATATTGCAATGAATACCACTCAAAAAGGATTTAGCTCATTGACTAAGAAAAATGTTTTTAGTACCAAGAATATTCTTATAGACTTAGCAAAACATAATTCACCCATAGCTACTCCTACAACTGAAAGTTTTTTAAAAAAGGATCGTCACCAAATCCATAGAAAAAAGATGAGATCTATTAAAAAAGAAAGCTTTGGTGAGCCCCAAATTCAATTCTACAAATCTTGGAGGGTAGGCTTCTGTAAAGGAAAATCTAAGTGAGTTGCAAAACAAATATAGTTCATTAGTCAAAAAGAAGGATTGAAAAACACCCAATGTAAGAACTGGTAACAACTTTGCAAGCCAAATTTCACTAAGGATAAGTCAGAAACCAAGAAACATATTATGCAATGTGAAAACATTTATTCCATTAGTTTAGTAGAAATAGGCAGTGACATCAATTATGTGATGCATGATGCTCTGATGCAGGAGCATCTTACATGAGAAAATTAAATTATTAGAAAAAAAAAAAAAAGAGAGAGAGGAAAAAAAAAAGAAGAAAAAAAAAAAAAAAAAAAAATTTTTTGGAGGAGAGAGAAAGTGACGAAAATGGAAGAAAAATAATTAAAAATAGAAAATAGGAAAAGTGGAGAAAAGAGGAATCTCTATTTTCAAGGTGCATGGGTGGCATAAATAGAAAATAATAAAAATAGTTGTCATTCCATTAATCGAGGTGTGTAGGTGGCAAGTTCCTTAAATCATGCATTTAATATTTGTTGGGTGCTTAGTTGTATTTGAGTGGGAATTTAATATTTATTTAAAGGTAGTTGTATTTACCTTTTATCCCACATTGCTTGTATTTGTAATGTCTTGGGTTAGAAGTGCCTATTTAAGAAAGGCCTATTATCATTTGTAATCAAGTTCAAGAAGTTCAAGAAATAGAAGTTCAAGAAGTTCAAGGAATGGAAGCTCTTCTAAAGGAAGTTGGAGAAATGGAAGCTCTTCAAGTGTAAGCTCTTGTAGTAAAGCTCTTCAAATGTAATCTCTTCTAGTGGATTTCAAGTATTAATGGATGCTTTATGAAGCATTTTTTTGTCATCTCTCTATCTCCATCTTGTTGCATTTTTGGTTGTGAGTTGGTACGGGTGGAGTGGCCCGTCATCAGTGGTATCAGAGCCTAGTTCCTGAGCGTGCGGACAGATCGCCGAATGTGAGGCAGTTTGCACCAGGACCTTGAGTGGGTGAAGTTTGTCAAGAAGTTCTTGATTGTGTAGACAGATCGCCGACTGTGAGGCAGTTTGCACGAGGTTCTTGTGTTGCATGAGATTTTTTTTCTAAAGACTTGATTATGGAGAAGAGAAAGAAGAAGATGACTTTTGTGATTGGATGGATTCTGAGGATTCCTCGACTTGAGAAATTTAGAGCAAGAAATCAACAATCATTGCTAGTTGATTTGCAGAAGCAAGTGAATGAATTAGAAGTTGAGTTGCAGAAGAGAAGAGCATGTCACCAGAAAAGAGATGTTGATAATTCCTTGGATGTGGAAAAAAAAATGATCCAGTGGAAGAGCAAGTGGATGAAGAGGAAATCATTTGCGAACCTAAAGTTCAAGAAGATGAAAGACAAGAGGAAGAGCATGAAGATAACAAGATTTATGAACCTGAAATAGAGCAAGATGATTTGAAGATTGCAAAAATGGAGGAAGAATATAGTGCCTTCGTTGGAGATCAAGCAGGTGGAGTAGTTACGTGCATTGTTGACGACATAAAAGAAGCAAGCGAAAATGAAGATGTCAAACAGGTAAATTCTTATGAATCATGGGATGTTGTCTTTGATATGAGTTTAAAAGATATTGATGATGGTTTGCATGAGGATCTTGTTAGTCATGTGTGGTATGCAAAGGAAGATTGGTATGGTGTTGCTGGGTTTATTATAGGTGTGATTAATTCAACAAGATTGGATGAGGATGAGAGTTATACTTGGATAGAGTTCATTGCAAAGGAGTATTTTTAGCAGCAAACAGTTGTTCCGACTAGGTGTTGGAAAAGAAGAAAGAAGGAAATATATCGGCATCGGATACTTGTTCCAGCTATGTGTTGGAGAAAAAGAAAAAAAAACTTTCAACAGTGGCTACTTCATTTTGTGAATCCATATTCACAAAATTTTTCCTACCATGGGAGTCGGATGCAGGAGCATCATGCATCAGCAAAAAAAAAAATGTGAAAGATTTGCATGTTGGTTTTTCTTGTCCCTATTGAGGTCGTAGCTTGTGGTGAAGATGAAGATGGTGGTATATCATTCTTTTGGCATCAAAGTGTGGGACACACTTTTCTATCTACCAAGGGAGTCTGATGCAGGAGCATCTTACATGAGAAAATTAAATTATTAGAAAAAAAAAAAAAAAAAAAGAGAGGAAAAAAAAAAGAAGAAAAAAAAAAAAAAAAAAAAAAAAATTTTGTGGAGGAGAGAGAAAGTGACGAAAATGGAAGAAAAATAATTAAAAATAGAAAATAGGAAAAGTGGAGAAAAGAGGAATCTCTATTTTCAAGGTGCATGGGTGGCATAAATAGAAAATAATAAAAATAGTTGTCATTCCATTAATCGAGGTGTGTAGGTGGCAAGTTCCTTAAATCATGCATTTAATATTTGTTGGGTGCTTAGTTGTATTTGAGTGAGAATTTAATATTTATTTAAAGGTAGTTGTATTTACCTGTTATCCCACATTGCTTGTATTTGTAATGTCTTGGGTTAGAAGTGCCTATTTAAGAAAGGCCTATTATCATTTGTAATCAAGTTCAAGAAGTTCAAGAAATAGAAGTTCAAGAAGTTCAAGGAATGGAAGCTCTTCTAAAGGAAGTTGGAGAAATGGAAGCTCTTCAAGTGTAAGCTCTTGTAGTAAAGCTCTTCAAATGTAATCTCTTCTAGTGGATTTCAAGTATTAATGGATGCTTTATGAAGCATTTTTTTGTCATCTCTCTATCTCCATCTTGTTGCATTTTTGGTTGTGAGTTGGTACGGGTGGAGTGGCCCGTCATCATTATGATAGGTAAATTCTTGTCATACTTTGAGAAAATAGTTTGTGTTTTATCATATGCATTCACTATTTTTAATGTATTGAATAAAACATATTTTCCATTATTTTTTGACTTCTCTCAATGTAATAGGGATTCCTTTGAATCACTTACATGCCCTTATTTTAAATTATTTTCTCATTTAGCTTTGAACTTTATTTGATATTGTTGTCTTGCAACAATGACTTATCACCACTTTTGGTTTTGTTTACACTGTCACTTCATTTTGTAACTAGGAAAATCACTATTTTTCTCAATATTTGGTTGTCCTTCCTATTTATACCAACCCTTTATTTTTTCCTAACTCTCACAGTCTAAATGTGTCTTTACAATATTCCTATGCTTATTGTTTTAGTTCAACAACTAGTGAAATGGCCTTCAAACCAGGTCTCAATTTGTACACAAAATGCAGATTAAGAGTTTAGTATTTCATTTGTTTGTTACATGTAATATACTAGTGTTTTACCCCAACATTTATCATTGATTTTCTTCTACAAGTTACACATAATCATTTTATTTTTTAGACAATAACTACAAGGAAGACATAAACTATGAGGAAGTCACTCCAAGTGATAAACACAATCTAGCTTTGATTCATAGTATTGTGAAAAGCATTCAACACTTAATTATTTTGGACTTATATAGTTGCAAATAGCAAACCAACTTACAAAACACCATTATAAATTTAAAAAATCATCCTCTAATTATTCTTAAAAGTAAAAGTAAGGTAAATGCATTGAAAGGAACCTAGTAAGATATCGTTGCTATCCAACTCTTCCTTAGTTTGATTTCCTAGAATTCTTTGTTCCTCTAGCCACCAATGCCAATGATCTCCTTCCAAGAATTAGGTTTTGTATTGAATACCCCCACCCAATATTTTGGGGTGTTTAATTGACCCAAATTTGGATTTCTCATTGAAACTGCAATGCATATAGTATATTAATTTAAGTGTTTCACTTTACAATCAAAATTCAACATCTTTATGTCAAACATTTTCAGCACATTTTATGATTTAGGGAGTAGGGTAGAAATAAAATGCCAATTCTAAGTTAATTCTAAATTAAGATCTAATTGGTGTGTGGGTTACTCAGATATCTAACATTTCCTTGGAAGGAGCTAACCTCCCTTATCTTGAACACACCCTCACCTTGTCGAACTTGCAACCACTCAGGCACTCACAACAATGAACATGAGTCAGTAATCACATGAGTATGACATAAGAGGAAATGTAAACAACTCATCTACTAGTCATGTAAATAACTCTTTTAAATGTACTTACAAGAAAAAATGAAAATTCATTCATTAAGATTAGATGTTTAAAAGGAATAAGAAACCTTCTTTATAGAAAAAATGTAAGTACATGATGTAGAATGGGAATACCAACAATAATCTTACCAATCTTCCATAGCTTTTTCCAATAAAGGAAACATGTATGTACCTGATACATACACTATTTTTTGTGAAAATTAGTGGCTTCTAAGGTGAAGCTAATTAATTATTTTCTAGCATTCTAGTTAACTACTAGTTGAGGACTCTGACACAACTATAAAATTATGAATATAATCATAGCAACATTTTAGTAAGAAAACCTATATCAAATGACTAATTTGGAAACATATAATGTCAAATGAAACATTCTCATCATAAAATCCTTGGTGCTACTCTAGACTTCAATGTAGTTTCAAATATTTAAGTTGAACATTTTAGAGAAGAACTTAAAAACATCTTCCATCAAACAATAAGGTTTTACATAATCATTTCCATCATATTTACAACACCCATATTTTTTATTGATGTATAGAATCATCTCACTTAATACTTACAACCCAGCATGAAAACAACTCTCTATCCATATTAGAAAATCGTTAGCCTCACATAATATCATTCCAATGGTGGCATTAACAAGAATCCTTTTGCCAACCTCACACTAAGTTAATATTTCTGTAGTAGAGCACCTTTAAAGATAGTTTATTTGGTTAATTATTGTTCTAACTTCTCATAAAAAATAAAGAATTCTCTGATATGTCTAGAAATCCATCCAATAAAAATACCAAATTGATACTATGATGTCTAAATTTTACAGTAATAGATAGTTCCAAGAACACCATTGAGTAAAAAGGAAAATGAAACTGATGATAAAATACAATGAACATACATAAGAGTTTCATGCAACAAAGTACCACATTAGTTTGACTACTTCTAAAAATGTTTTGCAAAGATTGAGATGGAAAAAGTAATGAAGATATTACAATAGAATATAGGGTTATATCCACAATCAACTCAGTATCCTTCAATTAGACCAAAAAAATGAGCACATATAAAGTGGGAGAATGCCTTACTTGAAGCAACTACTACTTCACACTTGCATGAAAGCACACCAGCTTGTAGAAAGCAACATGAAGATAGATGACTTGAGGATAAAATATAAAAGAATTAAAAACCAATGGATCTACATAAAGCCATTATTTTTTAAATGCACATCTACTTTAAAAAAAACTACCAAAACTCAGGCAATAATATACATAGGACAAGGCTAGATCATGACTAAATTTAGATAAGATTGGGAAGAAGGGCTAAACATCTATTTATTTGCTACATAAAAACTGCTCTAGGAAGGGCTCACATAAAGAAAATGGACCAATCCAACCATTTTACCATCTCTTCCAGGTCTCTTTTTCCTTACCTGCAATAATTTAGATATACAAAAGGTTAGCCAATAAAATAGGCTGGTCTAGAGATGCAATGCATTATTTTTAATTAAATATGTTTACTCACATAAGACCAACCATCTACTTCATATTATATTTCAACTTCCTCTCCAGCTATTATGTTTAGCTACAAGTACAACATCAACCAACAAAAGTTAAAACAATGCTTGATCACATGTATCCATTTCAAAATAGGAACCCATAACACTATCAAGTCTTTAAAGACAAATAAAGACACTCACACAGAAGTCTAACTGGTGATCTTGGGATGATGATGTTGTTGAAAGATTACTTAGTTTGCTTTGCCTAGGTACAAACTTATCCTCCCGGTCAATGGAAAAAAGATACCTATTTCAACCTAGAACATGAAGAAAATAATGTTCTTAAATGATATGTGTAACAAAATATTCATATTCATGTGGATACTTGTGACAAAATATAA
Source organism: Cupressus sempervirens (assembly GCA_028749045.1). Lineage (NCBI taxonomy): Eukaryota > Viridiplantae > Streptophyta > Pinopsida > Cupressales > Cupressaceae > Cupressus > Cupressus sempervirens. The sequence continues at coordinate 277,954,672 of CM053792.1, read as the reverse complement.
CAAAAAAAAGTTCTAGACCTACAAAAGTGACATCATTTTCCCATCTTCTGGTGCATGTCATTTTTCAGTCACATCCAAAATAAGATTCTACCACTCTAAATTGAGAATGCATGTGAAATTGCTTTCTATATGCATGGAAAATAGGTGGAGCTAAAAAAATGCACCATGTTTAGATTTATTTAATAGGTCTATTAAGTTTTTCAAATTATAGACCATCATGAACATTAGAACTCTAGCTACTATGGCCGAGAGAATGTCCTCAACAAGCCAACACATAGAAAGTCTTGATTTGCTTGCATGCTGAGGACATTACCCTTTCTTATAAGATTCAAATTTACAATGTTTGTGATGGTGTATAACTTAAAATACCTAATTAAAGACCTCTAACAAAAATGCAAACCTATTGCATTTTTTAGCTCCACCTGCTCTTGTATGCATATGAATTGAGATTGTCACATATTGAACTATGGCCTCCTTCTACATTGCCTAAAACCAAGAGATTCACACAATTAGTTGTCATGAAATCATAGGTTAACATTGAGCTTCACTTGGTTTTTAGAATAGTTTAATATTCTCTACTAATCAGGGCCAACCACGTGAAGGTGGAAGCTCATTTTCCCCCACCCCGCCTAACATCTAAATTCTTCATTAACATCTAAAATCTTTAAGAAAGGGTCAATATTTAAAGTACTTGGAAGTTGGGCTACTTTGAGGGTAAGTCCATCTTCATTTCTCATGAGCAATTCATCAAAATTATTTATTGTTCTCGTAGATCTAACATAGGTACATCTAGGAATGTCCTCATTGCCTCCTGCATAAAATGAATCCAATATTACAAAATGCCCCCTAAGAAATAATATTTCAAGTGAAATAAACACATGAAAAATGAGAGAGAAAAAGAGGAATCTACTTAGAAATAGGCATTGCCATAACATATGTGGCCATGCTACGTGTTAAGTGAGTTTTATTGTTTTATTATTTGGATTTTGGAATATGTATGCAGTCAGATCAATTTTTCTATTGTGCTAAGATGTAATAAGTATCTTAAAAAAGATTGCTCTGTATATATACATACATACCTAGAGACACATATGTGTGTATGTCTGTATGTATGTATACGCATATATGCATATACATATGTATATATATGTAGATATATACATATGTATATATATATATATACATACATATATATACATATATATATATATACATATATATATATATATATATATACATACATACATACATAAATACATGCATATATAAAGATCACAAGGGCATGACAATGAAATGCATAGATCACAAGGGCACAACAATGAAATGCAGTGATCATAAGGGAAAGAAAATGAAATCCTTGATCTCCACTGATCTCCTCCAACACTCAGAGTTCTCTATCCTCATTCAGAGCTCTCCACCCTCTTTCATGCACAGCTCTCCATAATTGATCAAAAAAATGGGGAATGATTAATGTTGTGTATTTTTTTTATAATCCATAATCCACAATCCACAAGATCTCTTTATATACATACATAGACACACACACATATGTGTGTGTATGTAGAATACACACATATACATATACATATACATATGTATATATATGTATACATACATACATACATATACATATACATACATACATATATACATACATACATACATATACACATACATACATACATACATAGATTTATATCTACATTTTCATTTTTCTCAAGGGAAGCCCATCAATGCCAGACTCTCTCTGGTGCCTTAAAACTTCTAAATATCTGCCTCTACCATATCTAAAATAAACTTCAGATTATGTTGTAACTCTGGCATAGGTGTTTGGTCCTCGATATCTTTTATTTCAGCATTCAATTTTTCAAGATTGGTCAATACCCTCACTTGCAGACCTCTCATGTTAAGCACTTTATATTCTATTTCAACACCATATTCTTGATTCTAATCTAATAGTTCTTCAGGTGAATTTTCTTATAAAACATTAATTTTTTTGAACAAATGTAAACTCTTAGAAAGTGCATTATTGTTTTCTATTAGCATTGACAAGCTTCCCTTGAACAAAATCAAAATGAAGATATAAATGTATGCATACATGTATGTATGTATATACACATATATAAATAGATACATAGATACATAGATACATTCATGCATATATATACATACATACATACATACATGCATATACATACATACATACATACATACATAGTGGTAGAGAACTAATTATCTTAGTTGTTAATGAGAACCAATTGACATTATTGTCTAGCTTAAGAACATAAAGAGAAGATATGGGTGCAATGAAGGAAATGTCATAATTTGTGTTTCATTTATGCCTTTTCATTTTAATTTTGTTCAAGGGAAGCTTGTCAATGCTAATAGAAAACAATAATGCACTTTCTAAGAATTTACAATTATTCAACAAAATTAATGCTTTACAAGAAAATGCACCTAAAGAACTATTTTCTCAGAAGCAAGAAAATGGTGTTGAAAGAATATAGAAAGTGCTTGACATGAGAGGTCCACAAGTGAGGGTGTCGACCAATCTTGAAAATTTGAATGCCAAAATGAAAGCTATCAAATATCAAACACCTATGCCAGAGTTACCACACAATGTGAAGTTTATTTTAGATATGGTAGAGACAGATATTCAAAATTTTGATCAAAATTGAAGGCACGAGAAAGAGTCTATGGAAATATACCAGACGGAGAAGGAGCAACTTTAGAAAGAGACTGTATGACAAAAACAACAACTAGACAATATAGAGGATATTATGGGAGCACTAGATAGAATTTAAGAAAGTGTTGCAGTAGGTACTATGACATTGAAATCACTTGTAAGTGTCTTTGAGAATAAGAGTGTTTCAAGGTTGGGAGCCACTTCAACATCCTTTTCCTAGTTTATAGGTAATGTTATTGTGGTAGAGGCTTCTACAAGGGAATGAGCCTCATGATTATGACATTTACACAGAAGCAGAACTTTCTTCTTCAACTCCTTACACTCAACTCTTCACTGAAGTTTTTCTTCTAGCAATCAGAATAGCTACTACAAATTCCTAGGAGCCAAGGACCCTGAACCTATGCTACATTTTTTAGAGACATGGGAGAAGCTACTATCGGCTTTAGTACTTCATAAAATTCTAGATCATATAGTGATGCCCAAATTAATAGTAGTAATGGATACTTGGGATCCTTATAGGGAGACTATGCCAATACATGCATGGTTACACCATTGGCTTCCATTTTTGGGATGGCATATAAAGACTTTATATCCAACCATTCATTATAAGTTGGGGAATGTTCTTCATGCCTGGCATGCAAGTGATGCATCTGCATATACAATTTTATCACTTTGGAAAATTGTATTTGATCCTGTTAGCTAGGAAGAACTATTTGTTCATTTTATTGTACCTAATCTAATGATAGTTCTACAAGTATTTGTAATCAACCCAACTAATCAGCAACTAGACCAATATAACTAGGTTATGGCTTTTTTCTTTCTACAAATATCTTCTATGATATGTTTTTGTAAAATTTCTTGTGAACTTTGCCCATTTTTCCTAGTTTGCATTATTTTTGTGCAAGATCTTGAGGTAAGTCACTTAGCATGGGTTAAGTGAGTTTTATTGTTTTATTATTTGGATTATGGAATATTTATGCACCTGGATCAATTTTATTGTTGTGCTAAGATGTAATAAGCACCTTAAAAAAGATCTCTCTACATACATACATACATACATACATACATACATATATACATACTTACATAAATATACACATACATACATACATACATACATACATATCTTCATCTACCACATCAAGAAAACTCCCATTTCATATTGGTTACTTATTTGGACTATCTTTCTCCCATTGATAAGTTTTGATAGTGGTAGACAACTAATTATCTTAGTTTTTGATGAGAACCAATAGACATTATTGTCTAGCTTAGGGACATAAAGAGAAGATATGGGTGCAATGAAGGAGATGTCATAATTTGTGTTTCATTTATGCCTCTTCATTTTGATTTTGTTCAAGGGAAGCCTATCAATGCTAATAGAAAACAACAATGCACTTTCTAAGAGTTTACAATTGTTCAACAAAATTAATGTTTTACAATAAAATGCACCTAAAGAAATATTAGCTCAAAAGCAGGAACATGATGTTGAAATAGTACAAAAAGTGCTTGACATGAGAGGTCCACAAGTGAAGGTTTTGACCAATGTTAAAAAATTGAATGCTGAATTGAAAGCTATCAAGGATCAAACACCTATGCCAGAGTTACAACACAATTTGAAGTTGATTTTAGATATGGTAGAGGTAGATATTATTTAGAAGTTTGATCAAAATTTAAAGCATGAGAGAGAGAGAGAGAGAGAGTATGTGGCAATTTACTAGAAGGAGAAGAAGAAGCTTTAGAAAGAGATTGCACATCAGAAACAACAACTAGACAATATAGAGGATATTATGGGAGCACTAGATAAAATCCAAGAAATTGTTGTAGTAGATACTATGACATTGGAATCACTTGCAAGTGTCTTTGAGAATTTACAGTCCAAATATCATGAGGACTACAAGTTGTGTAATTTGTCATGTATCCAATATGCATTTGCTTTACCATTTATTATAAGATTTTTTCAAGGTTGAGAATCACTTAAACATCTTTTGCATGGTTTAGAGGTAATGTCATTATGAAAAAGTCTTATACAAGGGAATGAGCCTCATGATTATGGAATTTACATAGAAGAAGATCTTGCTTCTTTAACTCCTTGCACTCAAGTCTTCATTGAAGTTAATCTTCTAGTAGTGATAATCGATCCTAAAAATTCCTAGGAGCCAAGGGACCATGAACCTATGATATATTTTCTAGAGACATGGGATAAGTTACTACCATCTTCAATATTTCATAACATTCTAGATCATATAATGATGCCCAAATTAAAAGCAACAATATCCTCGTAGGGAGGTTGTGTCAATACAGGCATGGTTACATCCTTGGCTTTCATTTTTGGGCCAACTTATAGATCCTTTATATCCAACCATTCACTATAAGTTGGGAAATGTGCTTCATGCCTAGCATGTAAGTGATGCATCTGCATATGCAACTTTATCACCTTGGAAAAATGTATTTGATCCTACTAGCTAGGAACAATTAATTGTCCATTTTATAGTACCTAATCTAATGATAGTTTTATAGGGATTTGTAATCAACCCAACTAATCAACAACTAGACCAATTAACTGGGTTATGGCTTGTTTCTTTCTAAAAATATCTACTGTTATATATTTTTGTAAAATTTATTGTAAACTCTTTCCATTTTTCTTGGTATGTATTATTTTTTTGTAGGATCTTGAGGTAAGTCACTTATCATGGGTTGAGTGAGTTTTATTGTTTTATTATTTAGATTCTAGAATATGTATGCAACTAGATCAATTTTTCTATTGTGTGAAGATGTAATAATCACCTTTAAAAAGATCTATATATATATATATATATATATATATATATATATATATATATATATATATATATATATATATATATATATATATATATATATATATATATATATATATATATATATATATATATATATATATATATATATACATACATACATAGACACACACATATGTGTATGTATGTATGTATGTATATATATATATATATATATATATATGCACATAAAGAGAAGCTTCTCTAATCAACTACTGGGGGAAATATAAAGAGATAAATGTTTAGAAGGAAACAAAAAGAGCATTTACATAGGTAACTCTTCTCCCCTTGAAGAAAATTATAGAGCAAGGGCACAAAGATCACAAGGGCATGGCATAGCAACAAAATTGCAGAGCAAGGGCATGATAACAAAATGTAGAGATCACAATGGCATGACAAATAAATGCAATGATCAGAAGGGCAAACAAAATCTTAGATCTCCACCAAGGGCATGAAAATTAAATACATAGATCATAAGGGCATGACAATGAAATGTAGCAATCATAAGGGCACACAAAAAAAATACTAGATCTCTACTAATCTCCACCAAAGTCTAGACCTATCCACCCTTGTTTAGAGCTCTCCACCCTCTTTCATGTGTAGCTCTTCACCCTCATTCGAAGCTATCCATCGTCTTTCATGCACAACTCTTCACAATTGATCAAAACAAATGGTGAATTATTAATGTCACATTTTCTTTATTTGTTGTTTATAATCACACTGATGTTTCAATTACAACACCAACTTTGGTATAATGATGGAGTCAAGCACACTAGAAAATAAAAATAAAAATCACAAACAAATCACACTGCCATCACAAATTATCGTCATAATTTGACCCCAAATGTTGTAGTTCTTAATGCATATTGTATAAGGAAATGTTTGTCATTTCAAGAGTAGTTATAGAGTTTTTTTAAATCTTTAAAGTAGTTTTGAAGGTGTGAATATTGGAGAAGTTCTTGGGAATTTATAGAACAAACTATTATTGGCATTAAGTTATTATTTCCATTAGTGACAACACTTATCCATATCAGTGTAGCTACCGAGCTCAGCACTTAGTTTCCTACACTCACCAAGCATTCTAGTGTTAACCAAGCTTCAAAGTGTTCAATAGTTTACACTGAGCAGTAAGTTTGTGTCATGGAAATTCAGTATAAATTGAGCATTGGAAGAAGTAGTGTTTACCAAGTGAAGAAAAGTAAACTTAGTATGCAATATCTATCGAGTGACACTACATCTACCGAGTCTACCGAGTCACTAGTGGTCACGAAGTTTAGAACTACATCGAATGATCAGTATAGATTGAGCTTTCACTTCTATCGAGTGCATGACGATGTTGTGTAATGTAGTGGACACCGAGTATCATAAGGTGATTGAGTCAGTTTAGTGAACCTGAGTTATTTACTATTGGGTTGACTTTGTGATGTGTTTTTCACTTGTATTTTGGCCGATCTTGCAATTTTGTAAATTGGAAAGGTATATATGTAAGATGCATTGTAAGATATCATTGTATTGAAGTACTATGAAGTATTTTTCGAGAAGTGTATGTGAGGGATTATTAGAAGAAGTTTAAGGAATGCAACAAGGTCAACACAGTAGGAGAAAAGTCATATCTATCACATAAAGTGATCAGTGCATAAAGGATCTTATCAGGAATCAGTTGTAAGTAGATCCACTGCTTCATCCTAATAGGTGAATCAATTTCTAAATCCTTTATCAAGGTAGACTTAACAGTCTTTTTATAAATCTCTTAACCAAGTGCATACTTCATTGTATCTTTGTAAATCCTCTAACAAGGTGGACCTAGCAGTCCTTTGTGCTCGTAACAGGGCAGATCACTAGAAGTGGTCAATGTAAGCCTTAACAGACCAACTTTGTGCTGCATTAGTGAAGTTTTGTGGGTACCATCCCCACCCCAATTTTACTTTCTATTTGGAAGGTTTTTGGGTCACCAAAACATTGTGTTCTTTTGTGTGATGAATGTTTTATCTTTCAGTACTAATGTATACAATAGTATAGATAGATTTGTGGTGAATTTAAAGAAAAATTTTGGAGTTACTGATTCACCTCTCCCCTCTTAGTAACTTATCTAGTCTTGAATATTTCCAACAATTGGTATTAGAGCATTTTGGTTCTCAAGATAAAGTTTAAAAACTTGAGCAAAGATCTAAGGACAAATGGAGATATTCAAATTTGACAAGGCAATTGAAAATGAAAAGCTAGACCTAGAGATGGCCATAGTTCAACTCAAGGAAGCAAAGGAATATCTTTCCCAATCCCTAAAAAGAAGAAAGGAACTTGCAAATTAGATGAATGAACTCAAGTATGTTGAAGAAAAGATTGACAATTTTTTTTCCTTCAAGCAACTCAGATGAAGCAAATAATGCAATCAAAGAACTTCTAGAAAAGAATGGATCTCTGTAGGAGGAAGTAAGGAAACTCAAAAAAGAACAAGAAATTCAATCAGTTAGGCTATGTGAGATTTTGGAACAAAAGAATAAGGCAAAAGAAGACTTGGAGGCAAGAAACAATGAAGAACAAAATCAATCCAATCAGCATGAAGACCTTATTGATCAAATCACTAAAGCAAATGAAGAAATTAGGATTCTCAAAGCACAAAATGAAAGAATAAGAAATGATCTAAATTATGAAAGAGAAAATAATAAAAGAACAATGAGAGAACTAAGATCTGAAAAGAAAATCTTTGAAGAATGACCTAAATGCTGAAAAAAAATCAATGAGAGAATGATGAAATCTCAAGAAGACATGAATCAATTGAATAAACAAAATGAGTAGAATCTTCATAGACAAAAAGGTAAAGTAGGACTTGGATACAATGAAGAAGAAGGTGAATCTTCCAAGCAAGGTGCAAAAAGGAATAAAAAACCCTCATGCAATCATTGTGAGAAAATTGGTCATACATCAAACAAATGTTGGAGCAATGGAAAAGAAAAATTCAATGAAAAGTGCTACAACTACAATCAACATGGTTACAAAGCTAATGAATGTAAGGAGAAACTAAAATTTGAAGGTAAATGTCACAAATGCAAAAAGCATGGTCACAAGGCATCTCAATGTAGATCCAAATCATTTAATCTAGCTGAACAATGTTTAAAGGCAATATTTGGATGAGACTACAATACCTGGTGCAGATGTCATTATTGTGAAGAATATGGACACACTAGCATAAATTGTGCAAGGCATCACTTAAATCTACTATAAGGATACTACTATAAGGTGTTACACACTGGCATAAATTGTGCAAGGCATCACCTAAATCTACTGAGGATACAAGCTCAAATCATGGAATTGAAGTCACTCAAGAGGTGGGTGACTCCATCCTCTCAAACTAAATTCCTAAGAATGTGTTGGAGCTGTAATCAGCAAGAAAATCATAAGTAGTTCCAACAACTATGAAGAATGCAAATGATCTAATTAGTATTCCATATACACAAGGATCACAGAAAGGTTATCTTTCACCGAGTTACATCAGACTTCACTAAGGAAAGTTGGTTGAAGACCTTACTGAGCAAGGTCAAGAGTAAAAGAAATTTGGTTTGTTTGCAGAGTTGATACTCTTGCCAAGTTAGGTCAGTGGATGATAGTCTGTCACGTACTGTGTCATTATGGCACTGAGCATTTATGAAAATTTCTCAACAAAAGGGGCAATTTTGACATCATTTTTTCACTGTATCCACAGCATTCAAAGAGCAGAGTGATTTGAAAGAGCATTATAGTGTTTTCAAGAAATTTAGCAGCGAGATCTTCATGAATTCTATCATCTACTAAGCAGTGATGGCATCTACTAGTAGAAGCAGCACTAAACCAAAGAAGGGTTCCAAAATGTTGGTTAAGGGTGTCAAATGGAAAGCACCAAACTTCAAGCTCATTTTGGCCATTGCTGAGTCACTTGATCCTTATGGTGCTCAGTTGCAAATCCCTTCAAAGGTACTCCTGATTAATGACATAAGAACTCTTTTTAAATGTATTGTTCAAGAATTAGGGACATTAGAAATGGAAAATTCCCTAGCTAAAATGTGTGTTGACGAAGTTTTGAAACCTGAGCATAAGCATTTGGAAATGAAAGGATTAATTCATATCCCTCACTTGCCACATAATTTCCAAGTAAAATGGTTAAGGTACATATTGATTCAGTTCCACAATGGACAATTATGGTTGGAGCAACCCATTCTAATTACAAAGAAGATGATACTAAGCAAATCTAAGACAACTAAAACCCTAAGTTAGGAGGAACTACAAAAGAAAACCCTAGCTGAGTGGGATGGTAGAGGTTTGAAAATAAACAATGTCACTGACATAGAGCTTAGGTTTAGCATTCACATCATTGCACACAATATTTTCAACTTGAGTTAGTCAAATAGTGTTCCTTGTGAGGCAGTTGACCTAGCATACAAAGTTGTAAAGAAGAACCTTGAATATGATCTGTCAGATGTGTTACTAAAGCAATTGAACAAAAACATTGATAGTGTGAAGACTTCCAAGAACAATCCCTTCAAGTTTGGTTCATTTCTTACTTTCTTATTCTTTTATGTTCAAAAATTCTTTCCATCTAAGGGCATAGTTGTGTGGAGGAAAGACACCCCTGTTCTTTATCAGATAAATGTATTTATTGAAGAAATGGGTAAAATTTTTGAAAGGGTGTTGGATAATTATTTTGAGGTGTTCAAGGAGAAAATGAAAAACAAATTCTGAATCCAACCCAAGCTTGTAGAAGACTACAAGGATGATATATGTTTCATGGTGGACTGTGACAAAGTGTACATTCAAGTAGTCATACCAAGAGTGGCATGGGTAAAACCATTGCTTTATGAAATTAACATTGATGAAGCTAGAGACATCATTGAGGCATTAGTAAATGAGCCAACCAATCCTAATCTTCCTACATTTGGCACATATGAGGAAGCCAAGAAGAGGATAGAGCTTAGTATTAAGATTCCTCAAACTCTCAACAGAGGAAAGAAGAGAGTTGCTAAATTAAAGGTAGTTGAAGGTCCTCTAATGCTTACTAAGGGCAAGGGTGAGGATGAAGAGGAGGAATCTAAAAAATAAGAGGAAGAATCAGAGAAAGAGGAACCAGCAAGGAAGAAAGGTAAAGTGTTTTTCACCAAACCTTAGAAATAGCTAAGAGTTGGAGCAGGAATTTGCAATTTCAAAGTTCTCAAATATGAGACTTGGACTCAAGCTGAGAAAAAAGAGATTGAGGACTTAGTTATGGAAAAGATGGATATTTGGAAATACTCCTCTGGACAAATGCAACCTCAAATCCATGTAGATATTTTTGCTAAAATCAAATTCAGATGGGAGAGCATGGTGCAAACTATATAGGACATCTTTGAACAATAGCTGAGATAGTTGGTACCAAATTTGACTAATGCAAAAGTGAAGAAGGCAATAAAAGAACATGAAGATAGAATGATTCTAAATCTTAACACATGTGTCATATTAATGAAGAATATAGAATCAATGGTTGAGCATGCCTCAAATGTTTGGAGAGATATATATCATTTGAACAAGCCATCAAAAGAAATTGTTGAAATTAAAGATGATGACATCAATGACAATGATGATGATGATGAAAATACTCCTTCATTCATAGTTATAGCAAGAGAATTGCATGCTCTAATGGAGGAGAAGGAAGAAGAAGAAAAAGAGGAAGAAGCAAAAGAGGAAGAAAATGATGAAGATGATCCTATCAGAATAGTAGCTAAAGCAATTGCATCTCTTCCTCACACTCCACCAAATATTGTCACATCTATGGAGATTCTACTAGTGAGATTGTGAGCAGAATAGTAACATCAATTGCTCAATCTTCACCAGCCACCTCCTAGCTCTAGGTATCTACAATGGAAGTGTCAAGTACTTCATCCATTGAGCTGACTATTACTTCTTCAGCTACTAAGTTAGCTCCCTCTGCTCCTGCATCATTAGTAAGTGCAATAGTGAGTTCTACAATTTTGTCTCCATCAATTCTAGTTAGCTCTACAATTTTTTTTTCATCAGCATTATCTGCATCCACTTCGATTCTAGTTAGTTCAGATATTTCTATGGGTATCCTACTGAGTGGGGCACCATTTTTGGGAAGTGTTTCAATTTTTTATTTGGTTAGTACTCCTATTGGTATTCAATCCTTAAGTCCTATCCCATTTTTCACTGCTAGCCCTTCTATCTCCACTATTGTGTCTGTTCCAAAGGTCAAACCAATAATCATAGAAGTGGAACAAAGGCAACTATTGAAACTTCTAATCACTAAAAAGGAAATTGAAGAAGACATTAACTTAGACATAGAGATAGAAATACCTAAGATTGACTTTGACACTACTACTATTGAAGATATGAGGTTAGCAAGTCAACTCATAGAGAAGAAAGCTTAGCAGAAGTAGTTAAGGTCTGAAAGGGATAAGGAGTATAGAATAATTGAGAATGCCAAGAATATAATTATAGAAGCTATAGGTGTTGAAGTGGATTCCACTCAACACATTTTGATTCAATTAGAAGAGGTTGCACAAAAATATAATGAGCACTCTTCCAAACAAGAGAAACTAATTAAAAAGGCTAAAAGGAAGTTTGATGAAAAGGTGCTAGAGATATTGCTCAGCAGATTGCAATCAAACAAGTTGAGTTGTCCGCATTTTTGGATAATTTTGAAAATTCTTTTAATAGTGTAGCATCAGTTTTTGCCAAACTTTTTATTGTCTCTAGTTTTACTAAAGAAATAAAGGAGAAGATAAATAAGATTGACGTTGATATGCAATCAAGTGCATCAAAGTTGCAGACTGACTCCTCCCCTAGCTCCTCTCATCACACCAAGGTGAAATATCTAGTAGACGTGCAGGAAGAACTTCTAAGAGAAGAAGCAAGAATAAGAGAAAAATTTATTGATATTTAGAAATTGGTCTTACCAATAATGGATACAATGCAAAAACATATTTCTCATTGCAAAACATTGGTCCAAGATCAAAAATTCTTAGTGGCTGATCAAATTATTAGCAGAAGTTCAGATTACCCTCTCCACCTACCAAATTTTGCAAGAGAATTGGGATAACTCATTTTCCCTCATTCTCAAGGTATATCAAGAATTTCTATCTCATTTTGGTGTAACTATATAAATAGTATATGTAGCCCTTTGGCATTACAATCAAAAAGGGGGAGAGATATCAGTATAAGCAAAAAGAGGGAAACATTATATATAAGAAGAGATATCAGTATAAGTGAAAAGGGGAGATAGAACTCAATAGAGTCAGCATGTATACATGTGTTTAGCTATGTACATAAGTATCTTTATATATACATTATGTGTCATCAAGAAGATATATGTAGGAATGTATATGTAGCAGCTTTACAAAGATGAATTTTGAAAAATCAAAATTCAGTAAGTTAGATTATGTACATATGTTTTGGCTCATAATCATTTTGTCACTAATGCCAAAGGGGGAGATTGTTGGCATTACGTTATTATTTCCATTAGTGACAACACTTATCCATATTAGTGTAGCTACTGAGGTCAGCACTTAGTTTCCTACACTCACTGAGAATTCTAGTTAGTTTCCTACACTCACCGAGAATTCTAGTGTTAACCAAGCTTCAAAGTGTTCAACAGTTTACACTGAGAAGAACAGTGGCTACCAAGTGAATACAGGCAATGTGAAGACCAGCAGTGTCTACCGAGATTCACAGTGTCTACCAAGCAGTAAGTTTGTGTCATGGAAATTCAATGTAAATCGAGTGTTGGAAGAAGTAGTTTTTACCGAGTGAAGCAAGGTAAATTTAGTGTATAGTATCTATCAAGTCACCAGTGGTCACTAAGTTTAGAACTACATTGAGTGATCAGTATGGACTGAGTGTTCACTTCTACCAAGTGCATGACAATGTTGTGTAATGTAGTGGATGTTGAGTATCAAAAGGTCACCAAGTCATTTCAATGAACCCAAGTTATTTACTATTGGGCTGACTTTGTAACGTGTTGTTCACTTGTATTTTGGCCAACCTTGAAATTTTGTAAATTGGAAAGGTATATATGTAAGATGCATTATAAGATATCATTGTATTGAAGTACTATGAAGTATTTTTTGAGAAATGCATGCAAAGGATTGCCAACAACAGTTTAAGGAATGTAGCAAGGTTAATATAGGAGCAAAAAAGTCATATCTATCACATAAGGTGATCAGTGCATAAAGGATCTTATCAGCAATCAATTGTAAGTAGATCCACTACTTCATCCTAATAGGTGAATCAGTTTCTAAATCCTTTAACAAGGTAGACTTAACAGTCTTTGTATAAATCTCTTAACCGAGTGCATACTTCATTTTATGTTTGTAAATCCTCTAACAAGGTGGACCTAGTAGTTCTTTGTGCTCCTAATAGGGTAGATCACCAAAAGTGGTCAATGTAAACTTTAACAGACCAACTTTGTGCTACAATAGTCAAGTTTTGTGGGTACCATCCCCACCCTAGTTTTACTTTCTATTTGGAAGGTTTCTAGGTCACCAAAACATTGTGTTCTTTTGTGTGATGAATGTTTTATCTTTTAGTACTAATGTATGCAGTAGTATAGATAGATTTGTGGTGAATTTAAAGAAAATATTTGAAGTTACTAATTCACCCCTCCCCTCTCAATAACTTATCTAGTCTTGAATATTTCCAACAACTATCTAGGAATCTAGTAAATTGTATGCATGGAAAGGGAATTCTCCTACCACGAATTCATAGAAAAATTGGTGTTCTTCAAGTTACAACATGGATGCTAAAGTAGTCATCACATCAACTTCTTCTTTTATAATCTCGATACCTATTGAAAAGTGATTTATAGAAAGTACTTTTTCAATCCATCAATCACATTTTCTTACAAGGCATGAGCTTGGTTAGGATTAACGAGATATAAATAAAAATTACATGCAAATACGACCAATATCAAAAAATAATAAATCACATAGAAGAGAATACAAGACACAAATATTTAACATGGTTCACCCAATCCTTGGACTATGTCCATCAAATTGTGAGTCCAATATTCTTATTATCTAGTGATTACAATTGATACATTATGAAATCCCTAATCCTAAGCCATTTTATACAATATTTTTGTTACTTAAAAAATTATGGCTAGAACAAGCCAACCAACAAAAAAAGATAAACCTTGGTAACTTTTATAATAGTAAATTAATTTTTGGCTTCTGAGGTGTTGCCCCTTGACCCTACCCTATATCATGTTAGGGAGTATGCTTGGGGCTACTAACCCCAGGAACTTACAAGGATTGTTTCCCCTTGAACCTCCCTAGAGAACTGCCCTAGGAACCCGCAAGGGGCATTTCCCCTTGACTCTTAGAGCATAGGGACTCTGCCCCCAAACCCCTCTAGTAAAATATGGAGGGGAATCACATCAAATAAAGTGGGGAAATTTAACCTTCAATTCTAATTAGGATCACGAAAAAATATTCATCCTTAGTCTGGTACTCATCATTTACTTGGTTGATTACTAATTTGATAGTCTCCATAAATGTCTAGCTCCACTATCTTCCATGCAATGGCAACCTTGATTCTATTATTTACTAAAGCTTCATGTTCTACAATATTGTAAGTATAAGGGAAAATCATGTTGTATTCTTTGGGTATCTTGTATCCTTGTGGAGTAATGAAGGGACAACCCACTCCTAATCCTTGTTGAGTAAAGGATCCATCAAAGTAAAATTTCCATAGGTGCTCTATTAGATGCATTATTACTGAATCAAGAAACTCCAAATGTAAAGGTTCATTATCTATCATTGGGGGCTCTTCTAGTTGATCAATTATTTCTTTTCCTTTTATTGCTATTATTTGGACATATTTATGTTAGAAATTAATGTCCACCAAGATAATTGAGAGGGGGGGGGTGGGGGGTGAAGCAATTATCCAATTAAAAAAACTCTTATTAACCTTGATAAGTAGGAGATAATTTCCAAGTGCAACAACCACAAGAAGATAACCATACATAATAACATGAGGTTTGTTAACTACAAAAACCCTAGATTAGAGGGAAAACCCCAAAATGGAAAGTACCCAAAAATGATGTACTAATATATAAATTTCTTGCAAGATGATGGGTCCTATTAGGAGTCAATAAAAAACATTAAGTATATATTCCATCCTTGTTAGGAGTTGTTCCAACCCTATTAGGAGTTGTTCCAACCCTATTAGGAGTTGTAGAAGGAAGAAGGACCCACTATCCAAATAGATTCAAGGGAAAGACCACTAAACTCACTATCCAACTAGCCTTAGTATTGTTCCTTTCATAATAATATTAAATGATCAACTCTTCACTAACACTCATTTCCAAATATAGTCACATCACTCTCTTACTATGCCTCTATTGCACCAAACACTTCTTGATCTCCATACCAAATCCACATACTCACATCACATTAAATCCCATAGATTGCTACTCACTTGTAATTCACAATCCACACTTACAATTTGCAATTACTTACCACCACTCATATTTATTCACAAGGAAAAAAAAATTCCTTTATACGAAGTCCTCAAACTAATTATTGAGTCATCCTTGAGGCTTTCTCAATTTATAATTACAATAGGACCACATTAAGATAATGCAATACATGTTACATTACATCTTTTCATTAAAACATAACACTATCATCTCATAGTCTTCACAAATATGCATACATGCAACCTCACACTTCACAGTATCAACCACACTATCAACAAGATGTATTCTCCCTCTGTCTAACTACATTTAACTAGATTTTATCCTTGTTAGGAGATATAATCTAATTACCAGAAACCGCTTCTCAAGAAAATTTTCTTCAATAAATCTTCAATAATGATCACGAGTCTTCAACTTTTTGCATGTGCACTTAACCACATTATCAAGAAACTATATGGAACACATCCTCAACTATGCATAATCTCATCTTCAATCCTCAAACCTCATGTTCTCAATCTTTGTTTGTTTCTCTATGAGTCTACACACAATAATTAGTATATTGACATTAACGAAAAACACTTCTATGAATTCAACATATAATCATACTAGCAATCTCCCAAATGCTCCAACAATGTTAGGATACTCCCCCATAGGAATATCATCAACATTCATGCTAATAATCTCCCCCTTTGGAAATGATGGCAACATAGATGAAACACATCTAAGTTCCATGAATATCAAATGTATATATCTATTGATGTACTCTTTCTTTGTAAATCCTCTTCATCAATCAAATTTGTGACTTGAGAACAACTCTACATTAGTGTGTTTCTCCCCCACATATATACCTTCCTTATTGACATCAATATTTCCTCCACTGAATGTTTTTCATGTAAAATCTCCCCATCTTGTCCCATGTTACAATGTACCATGAGATGTTTTTTATATACATCTTTTCCCCTATTGACACTAATGAAAAAGGAATCATTATGTCAATTCTACTGCAAAAATATCTTCAACAAGTTCAAGTGTCCAAAGATGACATTAAATACTAGTTGCCAAGAGTCCTTTGTGACTTAGCTCAATCACAGATACTCCCCAATAGAGGAAGCATCCAACATCCAATCCAAATAAATAATAGTGTTATATACGATTTAACTAATTCAATATCTACATAATTTACTCATAAATAGGTAGGTACATAACCCCAAGCATATCTCTCAAATACTCAAATGTATCCTTTGGAAATGGCTTTGTAAATATGTTTGTTATCTTCTCCTTTATGTTGATATATTTTAGTCTAATATCTTTCTCTCTCAAAATAGGATACTTAATAGATATGTGCTTTGTCTTTGAATGTAACACATGATTGTTAGACATATTCACTATACTTGTGTCATGACAATGTGTTGTAACAGGATTTGTAAACTCAACTCCAATGTCCTTTAAAACCTACTTAATCCACATGATCTAATTAAAATTATTCACTTCTACTACATACTTCACTTCTGGTGTACTCTATCAAATAAAATCTTGTTTCTTCCTTAGCTAAGAAACCAATCTTTCTCCCAAGAAAAATTCTCCTCCACTTGTACTCTTTCTATCATCCATACTACCTACCCAATCCCCATTAGTGTATGCACATTAGATAAAGTCATTTGATCTATCATACTATAACCCAAAATCAGTTGTACCCTTCAAATATCTAAAAATCTTTTTCAAATTGAAATTTAGGATCAACTTGAAATTTTGCAACAATGCCAACTGCATTTGCTATATTTGGTCTTGTATGAGTCAAATATTGCAAACCTCCAATAATAGATCCATACTTCTCCCCAACATTAGGTGTCTCATCTTTGCTAGATAACTTACGACTAGTTACCATAGGTGTACCAATAGGTTTACAACTTTCCAAACCAAATATTTTCAACAAGTCTTTCAAATACTTAGTTTATGATAAGAAAATACTATCAATGTTCTACACAATCTGCAAACCCAATAAATAATTCATCTCACCAATCATGACCATCTCAAATTCCTCTCTTGCTTCATCATCACCTCCAAATATTATGTTATCCAAAAACACTTCAATAATTAGTAAACCATTCTCAATTTCCTTCAAATACATGTTACTATTTTTACTTCTTTAGAAAATCCCAAAATTTTCAAATATTTATCCAACCTCACATACCAAGCTCTAGGTGGTTGTTTCAATCCATACAATGCTTTATTCAACTTACAAACCATATATCCTTCTTTTTTCAAAAGAAATCTTTCACATTGCTCAATGTAAACATCTTCTTCAAGTTCTCCATTTAGAAATGCTAATTCAACATTCGTGTGATATACTTTAAATTTTTTGTTAGAAAAAAAATTAAATACTTATATTCTAGAAACATGTGCAAATGTTTCCTCATAATCAATACCTTCTTTTTATTAATAACTTTAACATACCAATCTTGTTTTATTTCTCACAAGCTCACCTTATTCATTCATCTTGTTTGTGAAAATCCATTTAGTTCCTATAACATTCTTGTTTTTAGGTCTAGGAACTAATTCACATGTATCATTCTTCTCAATCTAGTCTAATTCTTCTCTCATAGCTTGAATCCAAAAGCCATCTTTACTAGCTCAATCTACACTTTTAGGCTCTACTTGAGAGATCAAGCATAGTTCTTCTCTTTGTACATTACTTCTTTATCTTTTCTATCAATAATCTAATCATTAGGATGATTCTTTATCAGATTCATATTAGGATTCATTGTCTCAACTCTTACTTCAGCTCTAGGTTCACTCCTTGGTTCTTCTCTATGATCCAAAATTTGTATGTCGTTCTACAAATATGTGCGAGTCTTATAAAACAACTCAGCATTCTCTTGGTTAGCCTTTGGATTAGTCTCTTCACCAGAATCATAACCAAGTATCCTTTCTTGAATTCTAAACTTCTCATCAACTCTAACATTTGTGCTCTCAATGAAAGTCTTAGTTATTTAACTAAAACATATGTATGCTTTATTTTTTAATGAATAAATGAGAAACATACCTTCATCACTTCTTGCATTAAATTTAGAAATGCCATCTTCTCTCTTAATGTAACACTTAATTCCAAAAATGTTAAAATACTTAATTGAGGGTGCACGTCCAAACCAAAGCTCATAAGGGGTCTTACTAGTACCTTGTATAATCTATATTCTATTCATTGTATATACTATAATTTTGTTGACTTATTCTCTCCAAAATGTCTTTAAAACATTGTTCTCAAAAATTAGAGTTCTTTCTGTTCTTTCTGCCTTGGTTACTAACCTGTTTCACCTTTTTGCTATACCATTTTTCTTAGGTGTGATAGGAGAAGAATGTTGTCTTTTAATGCCATTTACTTCACAAACAAATTTAAACTCATTTGAAGTAAACTATCCATCTCAATCAAATCTTTAAACACTTAATCTTAATCCAAATTCATTATCAACTCTACGCTTAAACACCTTAAAATTCTCAAATACTTCAAACTTCTCTCTAAGAAATGTTACCCACATCATCGTAGTAAAATCATCAATAAGAATCATGAAATACCTTTCTCCATAAAATTATCTTGTCTTTGTAGGATCACTCAAGTTTGTGTGTAGTATCTCCAATTTCACTGATGTAGTAAACTTATTGCTTGGAATAAAACTTTTGTTTTGTTTTTCCATAATACATTCCTTTCATACCATGTTAGTAGGCTTCATAATTTTAGGAAAATCTCAAACAACAAGTGTAGTGCTCACTTTCACAATGTTATAAAAAATTATATGAGAAAACCTCTTGTTCCATAACCAACAGTTATCAACTTTAGTAACCAAACATGTCAACTCTGTAGGATTCAATTAAAAAAATTGCCTCTTGATCTTGTGACAATACAAATTAGCTTACTATATTTATCATTGATAATACATGTCCTTCCTGTCAACTACAATTGATATCCCTTGTCAACTAACTATCCAACACTTAGAAGATTATGTTTCATACCATCAATAAAATAAACATCGTTAGTGTTAAATTTACCATCAAGAGTAATAGATCCTATTCCCTTTATATGATAGGCTACATTGTTTCCAACTCTAAAAATTCCTTCATCACAACTATTGAACTCTAAAAATTTATTCCTATCACTAGTCATATGATGTGAACAACCACTGTCTATGATCCAATCAAACTTCTTCTTTTCAACTTGAGAAACTAATTCCTTTTCTTCTCTAAGTTCTTCTTTTTTAGGACTTTCTTCCTTAATTGCAAAAACATCCCATCTCATCACTCTCATTATCACTTTCACTCAAGAATATTTCCACACTAGTTTCTAGATCTTCATCATTTTCATAAAGACATTCTCTAGGCTTCCTAGGCTTTGAATTTCTCTTATACTTCTTTACTCTCTCAAGACACTTAGAAGCATAATGACCATATTCATTACAAGTCCAACATTTAAAAATTTTCTTACCTTTAGGTTCTCTTCTCACAAGTAGGGAAATTCCTTCTTCAATCTTTCTATCTTCCTCTAATCTCTCTTGACTACTGCTAACATAAACTCTACTAGTACTCACACTCCTTGACAATGTAGGTCAAACACTCAATGTGTTGAATATAGCTTCAACTCTAAGTAAGTCTCCACTCTATCTCAAGCTTATCTCAGTTGATTTCAATTTTCTAAGAAGATTTTGTCTTGTGAACTTCTTTGTACAAGGTATAACTTGGTCAATCATCTCTGCTATCTACTTATATGTAGGTGTCAAAGTTTTCAATATATTTCATATAATTTCATCTTCACCCTTCTTCCCATTACAAGCCTTAACTCCTACAAAAATCTCTAATATTATACCAAAATAACTTCTTTCAGATTCATCTTCCATCATTTTAGCTTCTTGAAATAAATATATCCAATTCTTCAATATAACCTTCTTATCATGATTATCACCTTCATAAGTATATTCTAGAGCTTTCCAATTTTCATTTTCCAATACTAAATATTTTACTTGATTGTACTCATTTTCAGGATGAGCTATCAAAAGCACTTCCCTTTCAAGCATATTACACATGAATAGATCTCTTTGTGCTTTAGAACATCCATCAATTTTATCTTCTTCAATTATTGTATTTGCATTCTTAGTAATTAGCCAATATCTTGGACCCATACATAGAAAATGTTTCTTCATCTTCTCTTTTCAAATGTCATAGTTGGTTCCATCAAAATTTGGACTATCCTTTTTGAAATGATTCACCATAGATATCCTTAACTTGTTAAGCTTTTTGTTCAAGGATTTGATGCTCTGATGCCAATTATTAAATAGTAATGTCCACCAAGATAACTAAGAGAGGGTTGGGGGGTAGGTGGGTGAATCAATTATCCAATTAAAACAACTCGTATTAACCTTATTAAATCTAAAATATGTAATGAGAAATTGCAACAACCACAAGAAGATAACCATACACAATAAAACTAAAATTTTAAACTAAGGAAACCCTTGATCAGAGGGAAAACCCCTATGGGGATAGTACCCACAAAATGATGCACTAATATATAAATTCCTTGCAAGAGGATGAATCTTGTTAGGAGTCAATAAAATAAATTCAGTAAATATTAGTCTTTGTGAGGAGTCAATAAAATAAATCCAATACATATCAGTCCTTGTTAGGAGTCAATAAAATAAATCCAGTACATATCAATCATTGTTAGGAGTCAATAAAATAAATTTAGTAGATATTAGTCCCTATTAGGATTTAATAAAATAAATTCAGTACATATCAGTCCCTGTTAGGAGATTTTGAATCCATGCGAGGAGATTCCAACTGTATTAGGAGTTGTAGAAGGCACAAAGACCCACTACCCAAATAGATTCGGGGGAAAGACCACCAAACTCAGTATTCAATTGGACTTAGTATTATTCATTTCAGAATAATATTAAATGATGAATTGTCCACTAGCACTCTTTATCCAAATACTATGCCTCTACTACACCAATCACTTATTGATCTCAATACCAAATCTGTATACTTGCATCACATAAAATTCCTTAGATCACTTACTCAATTATAATTTTCAATCCACACTTACAATTTACAATTACTTGTCACCACTCATATTTAATCAAAAGGAAAACAACTTTCCTTTATAGAAAGTTCTCAAACTAA
Organism: Cupressus sempervirens; assembly: GCA_028749045.1. Lineage (NCBI taxonomy): Eukaryota > Viridiplantae > Streptophyta > Pinopsida > Cupressales > Cupressaceae > Cupressus > Cupressus sempervirens. The sequence continues at coordinate 277,932,570 of CM053792.1, read as the reverse complement.
TTATTGAGTTGACCTTGAGGCTTTCTCAATTTATAATTACAAGAGGACCACATTAAAATAATCCAATACACATTACATTACATCTTTTCATAATTGCATAATACTATTGGGTCACAGTCTTCAAAAATATTCACACATACAACCTCGAACTTCATGTGATCAACTACGCCATCATCAAGATGTCTTCTTCCTTTGTCTTACTATGCTTAACCATAATCTATCCTTGTTAGGAGAGATAATCCAAATATTAGAAATTTCTTCTTTGGAACTATACCAAAACTCCATCTTCAATAAATCTCAAATGACTATCACTAGTTTTCAACTTTTTGCATGCACACTTAACCACATCATCAGGACACTATATGGAACACATCCTCAACTATGCATAATCTCATTTTCAATCTTCAAACCTTATGATCTTAATATTTATTTTTTTCTCTATTAGTCTAAATAGAATAACCAATATGTTGACATCAATGAAAAACACCCCCATGAATACAACATATAATCATGCTAAAAATCTCCCAAATGCTCCACCAATGTTAGGATACTCCCCCATAGGAATATCATCAGCATTCATCAAATTGACTTAGGATAGATCTCTACCCACATTTTTGACCTTCCTATCAATATTTCTTTGTTTAATAGATTCTTAAGTGGACAAGTTTTTTGCAATTAATTTCACCTTGTGAGATAACATATAGTAGCTTAGTTTTTGTGAGACAAAGACAATTTCTAAACATGCTTTTTCTATTAATGAGTAGTTGAGCTCATAAGACACCAAAGTCCTACAGATATAATAGATTGCCCATTTAATTTCACCTTGTGAGATAACATATAGTATCTTCATTTTTGTAATACAAAGACAATTTCTAAACATGCTTTTTCTATTAATAAGTAGTTGAGCTCATAAGACACCAAAGTCCTACAGATATAATAGATTGCCCATTTCTTGGTACTTTCTTCTTTGTGTGCTATCAATACTCCCAAATATGTATTTTTCACTGATATGTAAAGGAGAAATATTTTTCCTTGAATAAGAGCCATTAAAATTGAAGGATGTGTTAGATAGTTCATAGTTTGATTGAATTTTTAATGACACTCTTTGTCCCATTTAAGAGTTACTTCTTTATGTAACATCTATGTAAAAGATAGATTTTTGTCTTCTAGTTGTGATTTGAATATTCTTATTGACTGAAATTTTCCTTGTAATGTCATTATTTCACTTGTATTTCTTGGAGGTTGCATCTCTAGTATTCCCTTTACTTTCACCACATCTACTTCAATGCACTTTTCTTAGCTAAAGAAGTCAAACAACTTACCTAATGACACACTAAAGGTGCATTACTTTTGATTTTCCTTAAGTTGAATTGTTTCATTCTATCTAGAATTCTTCATTGGTCTTCTTGACACGAGGAGGGAATGAACAACTAGGGCTAGAGGCACACCTAACTATCCAAACACCTTGCTGAGAAAATACAATGGAAGAAAACACAAAGAACAACACAAAGGGGAGAGAGAACAAAATACTTTTATTGATTCATCAAGTTATCAGCATGCATACCCAGTTGTAAGGCCTTCTGGGTTACAACTAGATACAAAATACAACTTCAAGATCCACAGTCCAGCTTCAAATTCACTTTTCTAGAAAACATCTTCCCCTAAGCTCTCTAAGTCATCTCTTTCTAACCTAAACTAATTACCTCTACTTATACTTTCCGAAATGACTTACATAAGATTATAGATCATTACATAAAAGAAAGTCCAACCTTAAAATGGTCTGCACACATCCCAAGAAAAGATCCTATCATTAAATTCACAATCCAAATTAAATACATAAGTCAGCTCAAACTAAGGATCAATCATAGGAAAACTCATTCAAAGAAAAAACTAGACATCAAAAAACATAAACTTTACTTGGCACACTAAGGAACGCTTGGCCAATACTAGATAGATCGATACATACAAAAATGCTTGGCCAAAACTAGATAGCTCGGTCAACACTAAATAAATCGGCCAACACTGAATAACTTGGCAGCAACTGCAGCTCAACAACCACTAGAACTTGACACTATTAGGGAAAATGCATAAATATGAGAAGGATAGAAAAGCAACCAAGGATGCTCTTGCATCAGACAACTAGGGTTGAAAGAATTATTCTCCTAAATTACGTAAGTGTCACAATTTGAGCTAAATCCAATTCAAATTGATAAATCCATGTAGCATCCTCAACTGGTCTATTATTCCACTTCACCAAATATTAAAAGTAATATTTTCCTCTTATGATCTTACTAACTCTCTGATCCAATATATGTTCAACCTCTTCAATCTGCTTTTTAGGCTAATCATATGGAACAATAACTTCATCATCTAACTCATGATACTTATACAAATCAACAATGTTGAATATAAGAGATATATCTGTCATCAAGTAACTCAACTTCATAATTATTGCTATTGTCAAACTTTCTCAAAAATTCACAAGGCCCAAACTTCTTCATTTTTAGCTTACTATATGTTCCAATAGGAAATCTTCCTTTCTTCAAGTAAACCATCACCTCATCACCAACTTCAAAAATATGACATCTTCTAGACTTATCAACATTCTTCTTATACTTCTAATTACTTAATTCCAACTTCACTTCCTCATGCAAAGACATCATAAAATCATAAAATTCTTCCCCTTTAAAACTTCTCTTTTATTCACTAGCTACATCCCTAAAATCTGATACTCCTCTAGGCTAGACTATAGTAACAATCTCAAAAGGTGTTTTTCCTATACTCCTATTCACAAAATAATTATATGCAAACTCAGATTGTGCCAATATCTCCCAATTACTCACCTTATCTCCAACTAAACATCTCAACAAATTATCCAAGATTTTATTCACAATCTCTCTTTGTCCATCTATCTGTGGATGTAATGTTGAACTAAAATTCAGCTCATTATCCATCTTCTTCCTCAAAGTCCTCCAAAAATAACCAAAAAACTTATTGTCTCTGTTAAAATAATACTTTTTGGTAATCCATGCAATCTAATAATATATTTGAAGAAAATCATAAAAATATGCACATCGTCTGATGTCTTCTTACATGGGATGAAATGTGTCATTTTATAAAATCTATCCACAACAAAAAAATATGAAATCATACCCTCTTGTTGTCTTAGGTTTATAAAAGAACAAAATCCATACTGATGGCATTCCAAGGTTTCTCAAGAGAAAAAATAGGTGTATACAATCCAATATTTTGACTTACCCCTTTTTCAACTTGATAAATTCCACAACTCCTTAGAAACTTCTAAACACCCTTGTACATTTGTGTCCAATGATACTTATCCTTCAGCAAACTCAATGTCTTATCAATCCCAAAATGTCCAACCAAACCACCACAATGTTTTTCCTTAATCAATTTAACTCTCATAGAACTTCTTGGTATACAAAACTGAATTCCTTTGAACAACATACCTTCTTGAACATCAAACTTACTTATTTGACTTGATAGATTTGGTGCTTTGCACTCTCTTCACACCTCAAAATAATTAGGGTTAGTATCATACAATTCCTTTATCTCATCAATACAAAGAACTTCAAATTTGATCTTGGTTAACAAAGAATATCTATTTCTTAATGCATTAGCAACTCAGTTAGTAACTCCACTTTTACGCTTGATAAAAAAAAAATTGAAACTTAGCAAGTATTCAACCCACTTCATATGTCTCTGATTCAACTTATCTTGACTTTCCAAATACTGTAAAGCTTTATGATTAGTATAAGTAATTCTAAAACCTTTTGTTGCAAAGTCTCAAAACTCTTATCAACTCCATGTTCCCACTTAAAATTCTTTTTATCTCCGCTCATTTTCTTAGTCATAACATTACAAACATAACTAAAATTCTTTATAAACTTTTTGTTGAAACTAGCCAAACCATGAAATGGTCTTACAACCCAAATTCTTAGGTGTAGGACATTCCAAAAATTCTTTAACCTTATTAGGATCCATTCTCAAACCATCAGTTGAAATCATAAATCCCAAATACACAATCTCCTCTTGCATAACGTAACACTTTTTCAAGTTAATCAACAACTTCTCCTCTTTCAATCTCTACAATACTTATCTAACATGCTCAAGGTGTTCTTCCTTAGTCTTACTAAATATTAGAATATTATCCAAATAAAAAATCAAAAACTTACCCAAAAATCTCTTGAGGACCTCATTCATTAACCCATGAAAGTACTAGGTGCATTAGTCAAACCAAAAGGCATTACCAACCATTCATACAAACCATCTTTTATTTTGAAAGAAGTCTTCCATTCATCACCTTCTCTAATTTTGATTTTATTATAACCACTTTTCAAATTAATCTTGGTAAAATACTTTTCTCCACACAAACAATCCATTATATCATCCATCCTTGACATAGGAAACCTATATTTTACTATGATCTTGTTAATAGCTATAGAATTAGTACACATTCTCCATTATTCATTCTTCTTAAGTGTTAATACAAAATGTACAACACATAGACTCAAAATTTCTCTAATCAAACTTTTATGCAATAACTCTTGCACTTGTCTATTAAGTTCTTCATTCTCTGTAGGTGTCAATCTATATGGTGCTTTATTTGGAAAACTAGCTCCAAGAATCAAGTCCATACAATGACTTATAATTCTTATTGGTGCTAAACCATCAAGTATATAATTTGTAACAATTTCTTTACACTCATGTAAAAAGCTTTCAATTTCTATTAGCACTCAACTAACACTATTAGCTTCTATTGTCACTCAGTTACTCCTATCCTCTAACACTCAGTTGTCACTATTTTTTGTCACTCGGTTACTATTGGTACAACTTATACTTTTAGGAATTATGGAAAAATAAATTTGATTATTCTTTATTCTTTTTCAAATTGCTTCTCATTGACCACACAAACTCGAATAGTAGTACAATTAACCTCATCTAGAGTTTCAATCAAAGGCAACAGTACTTTCTTTCATCCATTCACCCAAAGAGTATATTGATTAAATCATCTATCATACATAGCATATCTATCATATTAGCAAGGTCTACCCAACAAAATATGATAACAATCCATATGCATAACATCATTCAAAACTTCATCAAAGTAATTTCCAATCTTGAACTTCGCAACACATTGTTCACTTGCCAATATATTATGATCATCCTTGATCCATGAAACACGATAAGTTTTAGGATGCTTCCACCTTTGCAACTATAGCTTTGTAACCAGCTCCTTTGATGCTAAATTTGTTGAACTTCCACTATCAATGATCACTTTGCAAAATTTTCCAGCCATCTTACATCTAGTTTTGAAAAGACTTATCCTTAGGATAGGTTTCTCATCAATTCCCTTATTACAAAAAATTCTTCTCACCATCAAATTTTTTGTCCAACCTTAAGTCCACTTGGTGACCCCTCAAGGTCTCCTTAAATCAAAGAATTTTTGTTACCTTGCTCATTCTTACCAAAGTATCTACACTCAAAGGATCTATGTCTATCTTTGCCACATCTAAAACAATTACCATGAAAATCACCTCTAAAGTAAGAACTACCTCTTCCTTGGTAAGAACTAGTGCCTCCTCCGTAAGATTTACCACCTTTTCATTTGTTTTTGCCTTTTTCATCACTTTTTCTTTCATATTTTCCCTTATCTTGCACAAATTTGTCAGATATACCACCTTCTCCATAAGATCTACCTCTACCTCTATGAAATCTACCACCTTCACCTCTATGTCTTTGTTCATGCTTCTTTATCAAGATCTCCTCATCTTTTAAGGCATATTGGTATTCTTCTTCCACACTTTCCAATTTCACAAAACTTGTCTCATCTTGAATTCTAGATCTCAACCTCATCATCCACATGTCTAGATCAAATGTCTAATCTATATAATTCATCAGTATACTCCTTCACACTCATGTCCTTTTGTCTCAAATTTTGTATGTTTCTCAACAAGCTAACTTGGTAATCAGTAGGAAGGAACTTCTTCTTCACATTGTTCACCATTTTCAACCAAGTCCTAATCTTCTCTTTTCTTCTATTTCTATTAGTTTGCAAATGCTCCCACAACAGTGAAACATGAACTTTCAACCTAATGACTACAATTTTCACCTTCCTATTATGAGGATTGTTTTCAAACTCAAAGAGCTTCTCCATATCAGAGATTCAATCCAACACAACATTGGTGTCCAATTTTCCATCATAATGAACAACTTCTACATCAGGCTTTGAATGTTCCCTAGACAATACTCTCAACAATCTTTCCTCATCTTGTTCTTCTTCAGGGTTTCAATTATGATTTTATGTCATTACTTCATCATCACACACATCATCAAGATGTGCTCCTCTCCTCTAGGTTGTCTCCATAGCATCTAATCTAGCTTCAATTTGTCTCAATATATCCATAATAGCAATGTCAACATTTCCTCTACCTCAAATCATCTTTACAAACAACTTCCTACAAGATCGTAACACTCTACAAGTTATAGGTCAAATTTATAGATCTGCCACCCTACAAACAAATTTAAGTTAGGGTTATACATGATCCAATCTCCACAAGGACAAACCTCATGTTTGAATACCACCTAACACAAGGAGGGGATGAAAAGCTAGGGCCATAGGCACACCTAACTATCCAAACACCTTGTTGAGAAAATACAATGGAAGAAAACACACATAAAAAAAACCAAGGAGAGAGAGAGAAAAAAACACTTTTATTAATTCATCAAGTTATCATCATACATGCCTAACTATAAGGCCTTCTAGGTTATGACTAGATACAAAATATACCTTCAAGATCAATGATCTAGCTTCAAATTCATTTTTTCTAGAAAACATCTTCTACTCAACTCTCTATGTTCTCTTTCTAACCTAAACCAATTACCTCTACTCATAATTATGAAAAAATCTTATAGAAGATTCTAGATCACTACATCAAAGAAAGGTTGACCTTAAAATGGTTTGTACACATCCTAAGACAAGATGCTATCATTAAATTCATGATCCAAATTAAATGCATAAGTCAGCCCAAACTAAGAATCAATCATAGAAAAACTTGGTCAAATAAGAAATCAAACATTAGAAAACATCAGGTTCACTCATCACATGAAGGAATGCTTGGCCAATATTGGATAGCTTGGCACATACAAAAATTCTTAGCCAACATTAGATAACTTGGTCAACATTGAACAACTCGGCCAACACTAAACAACTCGGTAACAACTGTAACTCAAAAACCACTGGAACTTGACACTAATAGGAAAAATGAACAAAGATGAGCAGGATGCTCCTGCATCACCTCTATATGTTGTTGATCTCAGATTGGTTTTGATAAGTGAGTGTCAACACACTTAAGTCATTTACTTAGTTCATGTCGAACTAGTAATGCATGTCGAGTACAACATGTAAATATTAGACCATGCCAAGTTGCAATGAGTGTCGAGTCACTCATGTGCCAAGTCACTCAAGTATTGAGTAAATAGTAGATGCTGAGTAGTTCATGTACCAAGTCAGAATAGTGTGTGTCGAGCATAAGAGACTACATTTTCTGAGTAACATAGATTGGACATATTTGTTTTTTATGGCACAAACAACTATGTAAAAAAAAATTCAGCCAACCTAAGGATAGATTATGATGTTTTAAAAATAAGGTTGAATGTATATGCAAATTCCCTATGTAATTACATGTAGCCAATCAAAATTAGGAAGGTTTAAGTAGCAAAATAGATGAATATGAGTTGTAGATTCATACGTTACCCTAAGCCACTTCAGTCTTCTTAAGGAGGACAAAGCCCTAAATTTTTAATGTTGTTGAGAGCATTGCAAAGGGGTGAATGATCAAATTAGAGGAGAGAAAAAGGTAGTTTGCAAAGCATTCAAGGTGACTTAGCAGTCACAGTGAATTGCAGAATTAGTTAAGTGAAGAACAGAGGATAGATGATACAACATTGATACATCAGATCATGAAGGATTAATCAAAGATTGGATAGAGGTGATTTGTCATTAGGAAAGCATGTGCCAACTATAAGATCTATGCTGAGACATTTTGATAGGTGATTTTAGTTAAATCTCTTAACAGAGTAGTCTTAATAGGTTGTATGAAATCCTTTAACAATGTGCTTACTTAATTGTAAGTTGAACTCCTTTAACTAGGCATACTTAGGGTGTTGAAATCCTCTAACAAGGTGGGACTGAACAGTCTTTGTAAGCCTTAAATAGGGTAGGCCTTTCATAGGGCAGATCATGATTCATGGTCAAACCATTGTAACCTTAATTAGATACACTTTATTACTATAGTAGTAAAGATTTAAGGGTGTCATCCCCACCCCAATTTTACCTTCTCATTTGGAGAGTTTCTAGGTAATCATATATGGTGTTAAGTGTGTGCATCTGATTACATGTTTACATGATTGACGCATATGCTTTATATGTTATTTTAGTTTATTATGCATGTGATGTATGAAAGGTGAAATTTTATGGGCCCAAGTTTAAACTATGGATTCACCCCCCTCCCACCTCTTAGATGTTTACTCCTTTCCCACTTGTAATTCCAACATATGTGTAGTTCTTTCTCTTGATCTAGAAAGGGTTTCATTGACATAGTCCTCCATGTTTTAATGCATCATATCAACAAATATTGTCATCATACTCATTGATAGGTAGCTCCTACATTCTTTAGCCCAAGTGGAATGGCGTTCCAGCAAAAGATACCCCACACACATGTGAGTGTAGTTTAATCTTGGTCTTCAAGAGAAATTTTGATTTGGTTATATCCTAAGAAATAATCCATTCATAAGTGAGTACATCTCATGTTGGTAATTGAGAGAGGGGAGGAATCAATTATCACATGTCCTTAAAATAATTTTTTACCCTTTAAAATTAAATAGATGATAACTGATTAAACATACAACTGACCAATAGAAAATAATGACATATTGGGACTCAATTAAAATAACATATGAAATAATATACATTACATTCAATAACACATTAACAATGGTATTTAACATGGAAACCCAATTTGGGTAAAAACTACCATGGGATTTGTCACCCACAATGAAATTCACTCTTTTGAAGTAATCTTAGTTAAGAGCTGGTCTTGTTAAAGGTTACAAGCACATCTATTAAATATTACCCTATTATGGGATTTTCACCAAAGTTCAACTAGAGTTGTTCACCCTATTCACAAGTGGCCTTACTAAATGACTTATTACATTCATTAGAATAATAACTTACAAGGATTTATAAATAGAACTAGTTAGATCCACTTGGTTAAGAAATTTTCTACTACAATAGTTAGAAAGTAACAATGAAATGATCTATTTGAAATAGAAAATACATTTTCTTTTTCAGATCTCCTTTCTAGTCAATCCTCTTATTCACACTCTTCTTTACTTGGTTGATCAACACACACACACACACACTTCATTCAACTCTTTTCTTCACTTAATTTACACTTTCCTTTTCTCAATATGCCCTTTTTTTCTTTATCTCCTATTAGTAGTTATTAGCTTCTTCCTCATCATCTATAAAGGCTTTATTTTTCCACTTATTCTCCTTCATTAGGTTTTTCTTAAAATCCTCTTGTTCCTTCGATCATATCTCATCCTTTGTACAATGTATCTGACACTAGGTAAACTATTTAAACTATCATGCTAGCTGTAATTCACCTTGGAACTTAATTTTTTTTTAGATCATGAAGCTTCCTTTAAATCTTTTCCATCAGATCTTATGTAACCAATTTCTTCCATAGATTTCACTAGCAAACTTCTTGTCTTCCATAGAATCTTCTAGAGTAATCTAGATTTTCTCTTGATGTCATCCCACAATTGATTTAACCAAAAAAATTATCCTTTACTGAGTTGTCTCCTTTTATTGAATAACCTCATCTACTTTGTTGATATTGTTTTCTTAGTTAACACTATCTTTCTCAGATCTCAAGCTTCTACACTTTCACTAATTCTCTTACACTTTCACTATCTTTCTCAGATCTCAAGCTTCTACACTTACACTTTCACTAATTCTCTTACCAATTACGATTTCCATCTTGGTAGAACACTCATATTCCTTATCTTTTCACTTCATAACTTCAAACCTTTTGTACCATTCAACATATGCTTTCTTTATCTTTTTCTCTCTTCATCAAATCATGTAAAATAATCAAACCAATATTACCTTGTCAAAGATTGATTCTTTAATTGCTCATTGAAGCTCATACATTTAACATAACTTCATCATTTGATCTTCATCCTTTTCTTTTCTCAACATCACATCATTTAGATGGTTTTTAGACTTACATAAATCAATAAAGTTAATAATATTGACATAAATGACAAAATGACAACTAATCCAATTCTTCGACATTCCTTTCAATTCTTGGTTCATTGACCTTGATCGTCATCAACATCCATTCATCAGTTGTAGTAACAATCTTCCCCTTTGACATTGATGGAAGCACATCTGAAATATACCATCCAATACCAACATTATAAATTTTATTCCTCATTAGAAACTCATCTCAACACATCTTCTTTGTCATTAAGTCTCCACCTTTGATTATGCATCTCCTTCTTTAGTCATCTTCAATCTGTATTATTCTCTTCTCATTCTCAGGTTCTTATTCTCTTTTCACTATTCATCTCTCATAATAATAATTTCTTCCTTAGTCATTGTCTCCCTACCTATTCTGATTCTCTCCCTTTACTTAGTCATCTTTGCCTTTGACAATAATTCCAAAGTCATCTCCAAATTGAAACTAATTTTCTATGGAGTTATACCTTATACCTTTCTTGTATTGAGTATATTATGTTTCCTAATAGCTTTCACCTTCTTCACAACTTCAAGAAAATCCTAAAGAGTGATCATCATCAGCTCATAGATAGATATTTTGATAAAACATGAATTGATCCACTATGCATCTTCCTACATTAAACATTAGATAGGGGAATGACTCCTAGCTTTCCTCTTAGGTACTCAAGTATCTTTAGGTAATGGCTTGGTGAAGATATTAGCAATCTTCTCTTTTGATTTCACATACTCCATATTTACTTGGTTCTCCTAAACTTGTTCTCTCAAATAGTAATACTTGATTGATATGTGTTTTGTCTTTGAGTGTATCATGAAATTATTTGAAATTTTTATAGAACTAGTATTGTCATAGTAAATTCTCATAGGAAATTTAATTCCTCTTGTATTTCTTCAAGTAACTATTTGATCCACACAATATTTGAATAATTGATTGCAGTAGCAACATACTTAGCTTCAACACTAGACTATGAAATGAAACCTTTTTTTTTACTTATCCATGTCACCAATCTTTCTCCTAAAAAGAAAGCTCATTCACTTTTTTTTTCTATCATCCACATTAGCATCACAATCAGCATTAGTTCATACTTCCAAATCAAAATGTCCATTCTTTCTATACCATAATCCATAATCTTCAGTTCCTTTCAAATATCTAAAGACTCTCTTTACATCATTCATATATGTCTCTTTAGGATTAGAAGAAAATATTTCCACTATACCATTAGGTCTCCTATGTACTACATATTGTAGTTTACCAATCATTGATCTATACAAGGTCTCATTTATCTTAGTAGAGTCATCTTCTTGTGATATTTTGCATCCAATTATCATCAGTGTTCCCACTAGTCTTGAGTCTTCCCTCCCAAAAAAATTAGGGTCTCTTGGATATACTTTGATTTTGTAATGTAGATCTCTTCCTTGGTCTATTCTACTTGTATGCCAATGAAAAATTTGATTTCACCAGTCATTAACATTTTAAATTCTTTTCTCATCTTACCAAAAAATTATCTAAAAATCAACTCATTTCCTCCATATATGATATCATCAAAGAATATTTAAGCCAATAATACTCTATCCTCATATTTATTTTTCAAGTACATATTACCATTTTCACTAGTTCTAATAAAACCAATCATCATTAGATAAGATTGGGTTCTTTTATACCATGCTCAGGGTGCCTATTTCAAACCATATAGTTCCTTATGTAGCTTGTATACCATGTTCTTCTTTTATTTTTCAAAAAATCCTTCAAGTTGTTCAATATATAATTTTTCTTCCAGTATTCCATTTAGAAATGCAAACTTAACATCCATTTGATAAACCTTGAATTATTTATAAGTATCATATGAAAGTAGAATTATTACACATTCTAGTCTAGCAATAGGTCCTTCTTCCTAAGCATATCCTTTCCACACTAATATTTCTTTATTACTTGTCACTTCTCCATTCTCATTCAGTTTGGTTTTGGAAATTCATTTTGTACCAATAACATTTGTATCCTTAGGCCTTGATACCAATATCCAAGTATTTTTCTTTTTAATAAGTTCATCTCCTCTTTCATTGATTGAATCTAGTCTTTATTATCTAGTGCATCTTTGACTGATCTAGGCTGAAAATTAGAAATCAAACATATATTATGTTTTAACTTACTTTTTGTCATCACTCCTGAATCTTTATTACCAATTATCTAGTTTGGTGAATGGTGCCTTCTGATATACCTTTCTAAGATAGGCTTGGTTATCAAATTCAACATTTTCTTCACTCAGTGGGGTTTTAACAGGTTGCTCAATTTTAGTTTGTTATGGCATGGGTAGAATATTAGGGACACCTTCCTAAACACATACAAATATTTTATGTTCTTCAAAATTCTTATCTACAAACTCATAAATCCTCACATTTGCACTTTCCACAATTTTTTTAGTAGCCTTATTCAAACATTTATATGTTTTTCTTCTTGTGGAGTATCCTAGAAATATTCCCTAGTCTCCTTTTGAATAAAAATTCCCATTTCTAATATTTTTTAGTATGTAACACCTACTTTCAAAGAATTTAAATTAACTAACATTTTTTGAATGCCCATACCACAATTAATAAGATGTTTTGTGTGTACCTTTCTTCAATTGTACTTAGTTAAGGTTGCAAACAAAAAAATTTATGGCTTCTCTCTAGAATGTTTGTGCAACTCCTTTCTAAATTAGTAGTGTTCTAGCATGGTCAACTAAAGATATTTTCTTTCTTTTAGCAATGTCATTCTTTTGTGGAGTCCTTGGTGTAGACAATTGTCTTTTGATTCCATTATCATTGTAGAAGACATTGAGTTCATCATAAATAAATTCACCTCTACTATTAGATTTTAAGCACTTCATTTGCTTAACTATTTCCTATTCATCTCTTTCCTCATACTATTTGAAATTTAAAATGCATCACCTTTTTCTTTCAAAAATATTACAGACATCATTCTAGAGTAGTCGTCAACAAATAAAATGAAATACCAATCACCATAATAGCTTTTCACTTTCATTGGATCACAAATATTAGTGTGATCCAACTCTATACATCATTAGATGAATAGGTTTTTCTTGAGAAACTTGACTTTGTTGTTTTACCAACTTGGTATTCCTTACACATCAAATTTTTAGGCTTTCTTATCCTCATTAAACCTCGAAAAAATTTCTTCTTAATAATCTTAATTAGGTTATCAAATTTAACATGAAGAAGCCTTTTATGCCATGACCAACCATATTTATGTATTTCTTCACTCCTTGCAATAAGACATGTTTTTGCAGTAGAATTCAAATAGAATAGATTAACTTTAGATTGATCACCAGTACCAATAAAATTTCTAGTAGCATTATAGATCTTTACTTTTATATATTTAAATTTGAGTTAGTGACCTAAGTTGTTCAGTTGTGTCACACTTAAGAGATTTTATTTTAGTCCAAGAACCCAATAAGCATTATCAAATTTAATATTTTCATTCTGAATAATACAACCTTTTCCTTTGGAAAAATATGGTACATCATTACCAAGTATAACACTTCCTCCATCATACTCTTCAATATTTTCAAATTTATTAGCATCACTAATCATATGATGTGAACAACCACAATTAATAATCCATGTATCATATTTATCAACTTGAGAAATAAGGAATTTTTCATCTCCATACCTTTCCTCTTTTAAATGTTCCTTCATAGAAACATAAACAACTTCCTCACCTCCTTTAGATTCATCATCAGTGTGTCCTTCCTTAGCTAGATAGCATGATTTCTTTCCTTTCTCCTCATTATCTTGGAAATTTAGTATATGAACTCCCTTTTGTCCTCCTTATCCTTTATGTCAAGACATTTAGTAGCAATGTGACCAATTTTATTACAATCAAAACATTTTAAATGTAATTTACCTTTATACTTTCCTCTTCTTCGAGTCAACCTCTTTGCCAACTATGCTTAAAAATTCCTTTAGTTCTTTCTCCTTGGCTAATATGTCATCATAGTTATTTTCTTCTTAAATCTATAAATCTCTTTCAATTTCTTTTCTTGAGCTACCATTAGTTAGATATGTCTTGAAATAAATTTCAATCTTAAACAGGCTATCATCATAATTATTAAGCTCACATGTAATAAGTATACCAAAAGTATCAAGAGTAAGAATGTTACCAAGTATGGATATAAATTCGTAAATAGGAAAAAAACTAATAGCATAGATAGGTAGGAGAGATCTAAGAACTTTTCCTGCCACATTTTCTTCACTTATGATTCCACCAACTCCTCTAATAGCACTAACCGCTTCCTTGATTCTATTGTAGTATTGGACAATGTTCTCACCTTATTTCATTTTCATGTCATCATAATTTCCTATGAGAGTCTTAAACTTCAATACATTCTAAGTACTTCCATAAAAAAGTGAGAGTTTTTCCCACATCTCTTTTGTAATAACACAATTATGATATCATCATATTTAGCATCGATTAGGGTAGACGCATTCTCAATCATCAAGGTGTTGTGTTCTAGATTTTCTTTCATCTTCTCAATTGTCATAGGACCAAGTGGTGGTGGAGTGTATTCATTCTCTAGGTAGTGCAATGCATAGTCTCGAATTTCAAAAAGATATGCCCTCATCCTACTTTTTCATGAGAAGACATGTTCCTTGTTCAACTTGGGTACCTCTCACTTACACATCTTCAAATATTTAGCTCAAGTCTTTTAAAAATTTCTTTAGAAGAACCAAATGATCCAATACCAATTATTGGATAACTAAGAGAGAGGGGGGAGGGGGGTGAATCATTTATCTTAAGTTCTCAAAACAATATTGTACCCTTTAAAACTTAACAACATATAACTTGGTTAAACATACAACCAACCAAAAATAGAAAACAATATATTACAACTCAATTCAAATAAACACATGAAATAATTTGTATCACATCCAATAAAACATTAAAACTAGTATTTAATGCAGAAACCCAATTTGGGTAAAAACCATTGTAGGAATTGTTATCCACAAATGCATTCACTCTTATGAAGTGATATCAGTTAAGAGCCAACCCTATTATGGATTATAAGCACATCTATTATATGTGACCCTTTTAGGGGATTTTCACAAAAGATCACCTAGATATGTTCACTCTATTCATGAGTGGCCTCCCTAAAGGACTCAGTACATTAATTAGAATAACACCTTACAAGGATTTACAAATAGGATTACTAGATCCACTTGGTTAAGAGATCTTCTGCTACAATGGTTAGAAAGTAATGGTGAAATGATCTATTTGAAATAGAAACTACCTTTTCTTGTTCAGATTTCCTTTCTGCTCAATCCTCTTCTTCACACTCTTCTTTACTTGGTTGATAAACACACACACACACTTCATTCAACTCTTTCCTTCACTTGATTCTCACTTTCCTCTACTTGGTATACCATTTAGCTCATTTTCTTCTATCAACAATTATCAACTTCTTCCTCATCATATATAAAGGTGTTATTTTTCTTCTTAATATCCTTCATTAAGATTTCCTTGAAATCCTCTCATCCATTTGATAACATCTCATCATACATAGAATGTATATAACACTAGGAAAACTATTTAAACCATCACTCCATATATAATTCGCTTTGGAACTTGAAATTTTCTTGGATTATGAACCTTATTTTAAATATCTTCCATCATATCTTACCTAACCAATTTCTTCCATATATTTCACTAATAAACTTCTTATCTTCCATAGAATATTCTAGAGTAATCTAGATTCACACTTGATATCATCCTGCAATTGATCTGACCAAAAATATTCTCCTTCACCAAGTTGTGTTCTTCCTCTACTAAATAGTCTAATCCACTCAATTAATATTATTTTCTTGATTAAAATTATCTTTCTTTGTTCTTAATCTTGTACTCAGTACATTTTCACAAATCAACTTTTTGCTTACCGACCACCATTTCTAGCTCACTAGCACACACATATTCCTTATCTTTTCACTTTATAACTTCAAACATTTCTTACCAATCCACATATCTAACTTCTTTATTTTTCTAACTCTTCATGAAATCATGTAAACCAATCAAACTAATATTACCTTGTCAAATATTGATTCATCAATTTCCCACTGAAGCTCATACACTTAACATTACTTCATCATTTTGTCTTTATCATTTTCTTTTCTCAACACCACATCCTTCATATGATTTGGCAACTTACGTAAATCATAGTCAATAAGCTTAACATCGGTGATAAAATAACAACTGGTTCAATTCTTCTATGTTCCTTTTAGTATTTGTTCTATTGATCTTGATCATCGTCAACATTAGTTTATCAGTTTTAGAAACATCTAATATCCCACTATTAAGTCAACTATCATATCAATGTTTGGTAAGAAGAAGTAACCTTTAGGAAATTCTTTGTTTAGATCTCTAAAATCAATGAATACCCTTATGGACTTGTCAACTTTTGAAATTGGAATAATATTGAAAATCCATGTTGCATAATCTGAAACCCTTATGAATACCTCTTTAATGATTTTTTATGTTCATCCCTGGCTAACAATGCAACATGATGATGATTTTTTCTTAGCTTTTATTTCATAGGATTTACTCTTGGAGAACTAGATAAATGATGCATAATTATATTTTTGTCCAGTCCTTGCATGTCAAAATAGGACCAAGAAAAAATGATTTTATTTTCCTTGAATAATTGTGTAAACTATTCATTTTCTTCCTCTAAAAGTAACTAAGCAATATGCATGATTTTTCGATTGTCTACCATACCCAAGTTGATAGGTTGGGTAGGTTTAATCAATATTAAATATCTCCCTTAAAAATTATTGGGGGGATATCAAGAATCCTATCCTTTGGTGCCTCAAAGAGGTTTTCACCTTGGGATTCATCATTTATTTTTACTATTTTAGGTTTTGATATTGTCATTACACAGTTTTCACCATCAGATCTCTTTTTTATTTTTACTTCTTTTTTGTGACTGAGAAACTTGATATATTCCTCTTTCATATTAAATCTCATTATGTTGGAAGAAGAGGTGAAAGGTTCACAAGCCTTTAAGTAACATGCAAGAGTATAGTCATTGTTGAAAGATAATAGGTTACTGGGTTCTGATTCAATCTAGTCAACAAGTTTGTGATTCATCAATGATAGAGATTCATAAGGTTCAAGGGAATCCACCGAGTATTCATTATTTATATTTATGACATATTTTATATCAATTAGGTTACTTACAAAGGAATGGACAAGAGCATTATTTAGCTCTTCATTATCATCTAAGACAATGTTAGTAATATGTGAAATGAACTCGATTGGTCTAATAGTAGAATTAGAGATTTGACCTCATTCCAAAAGTATCACAAGAGTATATTTGTGTATAAATATCCTTGGTGAAATTAGAATATATATACCACTCATACTCATGGGAATTTATTTCACTACCAATATTTCATCTAAGATATTTAACAATTGTCTTTGGTTTATCTTCTTCTTCTTCTTCTCCTCTTATAAGTTCTTAATTTGTATCCTCTTTAGTTTGATCACCACCATTAGTTTGTGCATTATTATGTTCTTCTTCTTGCATTTCAACTTAAACTTGTGTTTCAAGGTCATCTTGTTTCATTTTATCTCGATGTTAATTATCCTCTTCGAGATCTTCTTGCATAGCTTGTTGTTGTTGTTCATCTTTGATAGTTAACTAAGATTGGAATACTTTATTCAAGTATAATTCTACTTGATATTCAAGAATCTCTATTTTAATGTGAAGTATCTTTTCATATTTTATAGGAATAATATCTTCTTCATCTTCATCGTCACTTTCACCTTCATTAAAAATAGGTTCATCATGAGTATCTATGAAAGAATGGGATCTTCTTTGTCTAAATCCTACTCTAGTTTTGTCTCTGTATTTATGGTCACTTGTCAGGGATAACTTTAAGAAACCCCCCTTTGGAAAGAAAAATTAATTTAATTAATTAATTTATATATATATATAATCTTGGCGAATCCAACATTATTTTAGGGGGAAAATTTTAATTTCTATTGGTGAATTTTTTTCAAACTTGGAAAATATTTAATTTCGTCTAAGACATAGTAACTCATTCAAATAACCATTAGATGATGGTAAATCAACAGTATAAATCTTATTTCAGACCTAAATGTTCAAGGACAACAAGTTTTAGAGAAAATCTCTAGAATTATGGCACTTGTCCACAGTCAAATCCATTTTGGGCCAAAGCTCAAAAGGATAAAAACTTACTTGGAAAGTCTCTAGAATAGAGACATGTGTCAAGTATATGTACTTATCATATAACCTAACTTAAATTTTTACCATATATTGGCAAATTTGACCATCGAATAAGACAAGCCTCAAAATTTGTGGGCAAAAGTATTTAATTTACCACGTGGAAAGATTAGATTCCATTGGCAAAGTCATTGCCAAAATAAAAATTATTATGTATCATTATGGGCGATTTGTCTAAGTGTGGAAACTCAATTTTCATAAAGTGTGGGCAATGTTGGCACCCCAAAAGTGAAAAAAAAATACCAAATTTAGGGTCCCCGATGAGTGAGATTCACCTTTTGGTGAATATTCACCACTAAAGTAAATCCTGCCACTTGTGTAACTCATGGATTCAACTAGTGCATATTTTTTCTTCCTAATGGGATCTTTTCCAGAATATCCCATCTTCTTTAGAAACTCATAACCTTTTCTATATTTCCTTGGTGAAATCTCAACATGTTTTATATCTTGTTATTCTTGAAGTTCTCCTTTATAAATCCAAACTAAGATGACTTTGTCTTCTTCCTCTTCTTCTAAGGATATGTTGTCTCTTACCATTCTAGTCATTTAATGAACTTGTAGTTCTTTGGAACTTGAAGGTTTTCCATGAGAATTTGGTGATATTGGAATATTTTTTGGAGAGTTATTGCATCTAACTTGTAGGTTCCCATTCCATTGTCTTCAATTTTAATCTACTTTGCAAGTTCGTCAAAATATCAAATTCATTGGGAAGTTCTACTTCATAGGCATTTCTTGGATTATTCTTCTTCATTATCTTGCATGGTTCAAACTTCTTCATGTTCAACCTATTATATTTTCTCACTAGAAATATCAACTTTCATAAATGAACCATAAATTCATCTCCAATCTGAAATTCTTTATGCCTTTTTCTCATTTGTCTTAGCCTTGTATTATGTATTCATTTTAGTAATTTGATTTCTCACCTCCTCATGAATGTTCTTCAAGTGTTATGGAAAATATTTATCTTCAGCATTAGCTATCTCCCCTTTTCCAACTTCTTAATTCAAAAGCATTTTTGGGACTACTTCCATATATTATTTGGAATTCTTATTTATCAGTGCTCCTATTGATAGAATTATTTTATGTGAATTTTTCCTTTGGGAAAATCAAATCCTATCCCTTTGGTTTATCTTCAACCATGCATCGCAAAAAATTTCCCAATTTCCTACTCCACTTATGTTTTTCCATCAATGTATGGATGATTGGATGAGTTGAACTTTAAATTCTTCCACAATATTTGCCAAAAATACCCAACAAACTCGGTGTCTCAATATGAAGATATGCTCTTCGATAGATAATGTAAATTCATGACTTCTCTGAAAAACAATTCTATCACATGCAAATCATCATTAGTCTTTTTTTAAGTAATGGAATGTGTCATATTTGAGAACATGTTAACCACCACAAAAATCAAATCATTTCCTCATAGAGTCATTGGTAAACCAAGAAAAAATTCTATAATGATATCCTCCCATGGCTTCTTTGGCATAGTTAACGGATGATATAACCCTATATTATGCTTTTATCCTTTTTCCATCTAAAATACTCTACAAATATGTAAAAAATTCTTGACATCTTTTCAACTATGGCCAGTAATAATTCCAACTAACTAGAGAAATGATTTTGTCTCAACCAGAATGTCCAACCAACCCTCTACTATGATTCTCCTTGATGAGATTATCCCTTATAGAACTCCTTAGAATGCACAATTGACTTCCTCTAAATATCATACTATCTTGGATGATGAAATCCAACCACCTAGATGTTGAAAATTTGGCTAAGAGGTGAGTATGGAAATATGTTAAGGTTTTCATTTATGGAAACATATCATTCATAATAAGTTATCATATTATGAAGACTATGTTTTGTTTGAAGATTCACAAAATTGTCTAAGTGTTATAAAGATTATTCATCAAAAGAGACACCTATTTGGTTTGCAAAGTTTATAGATAGTGAATTCGCATGTACACACTTGAGGGAAGCTAGAACATGGTATAAATATATTGTATGTCATAGCATGATTCATTATGTGCAATATAGACAGAGTTATTAATGTTTTATCAATTGTAGTCATGTACAAGAAAAACAAGATAGAGTGAATGAAATGGTAAATTTTTGTTAAGGAATTATTATTTTTACCAAAATAATTACTTAAATAATTAGGAAAGACGTCCTAGATGTTAACCCTAACCTAGAAAAAGTCATCTTTGCATTTTGGGACATGTGTGAAGACATGAAAGTCGACAAAATATAATAACTTCGTATAAATGATAGATTTAGACATGAAAGGTTGTGTGATGTCTTTGGACATTGTTATGTAATTTTTTTTTGTTGGAAACTTTCAGTTAGAGAAGAGAAATATTAGTATATGTGAATTTGTGTACAGAGAGCTACAAAGCACAAATTAGATATTGCAGATATCAACATTGTCAAAAGATTTATGTATTTTTTCCTTTTGTGTACAACATATATTATTGTAATTACATGTTTGGGAAGTGCGCTCATCTTACATACATTTTTTAATTATAATAGCAATTCCTAATAGGGTTGAGGCTACTAACCAGGCCTAGTCCTCTAACAAGGATAGAGACACTATACAGATGTAATAGACTCCTAACAAGGATAATATCTTTCACAAGCTACTTTTAATTAGTGGATCACTTTTTGGGTACCATCCCCATCGGGATTTTTCCTTGGCCAAGGTTTCCCTAGTTAATAAATAGTGGTGTTATGAGTTGCATTTTGTTCTTTATATGTTTACTTTTAAGTTTAATCACATGTGCATATTTCAAGGTTGTAAAAGATATCCATAGTTGGGAAAAAAATTGTGGAATACTAAATCACCCCCCATCCCCTCTCAGTATTTCCTATTTCTAATCATTAGTATTAGAGCACAATTACTCGGAGGAGGCCCAACATCTTGAGGAAGATCACTATGGATGTAGATCAATTGCAAAAGAATCTAGAGGAATCTATTGAGGAACTTGATGTGATCACTAAAGAAAGAGATAGTCTGAAAAAGAAGTGGAAAGAAGAAAAAGTTATCATTCAAAAGTTAAAAGAACAGATTGAATACACTAATTCCAAAAGGAATGAGTCAAATGATCAGATCAATAATAGTGATGCATTTTCTAATATTAAGAAGGAGAATGACATTCTAAAGAATGAGCTTAAGATTACCAATCTTAAGATGAGCTTGATGGAAGATGAGAAGAAAATTCAATCAAATTTGAGAATGCAGATCTATAATCCAAACTTACCAAGATGACATTTGAACTTGAGATTACAAAGCTTCGATACACATAACTTGAGAATTACAATGCTATTGTGAAAGGAGAACTTACACAAAAAAACAATTTTTTTTAGGAAATTGTAATCCAACACTAAAAATCTTTATAAGAAGATCATGGCACAAATACCTACTTATGATAAGAATGGTATTGGTTACTATGAAAGTGAACCATCAAAGAGATATGAAGCTACTAAGGAACTAGATCTTGTGATCCAACAATGTGAACAACAACAAGAAGAATTGAACAAGGTAGAACCTAATCAACCTGAAGAAGTACCTAAACAATCTGAGAAACCTAAAGGTGTAAGAGGAAAATTTACTTGAAGATGTTTTATATATAATGAAATTGGTCACATGAAGAAGGACTATACAAGTATACTTACCCTATTTCTAGTTATTTTTATAATTTTTTTGCTTATGGAGATAAAGCTAGTGAAGTAGGAAACCTAGATTTAATAATAATAATAAGTATCAAGGTACTAACCCTATAGCTAGTAGACATATTGGTGCAAATAATTTCATAAGAAATGGAGTTACTATGTTATAAGTGCAACAACTTTTGACATATTGCTAGAGATTGTAGATTACATATTAGTTAGTCACAACCTAGATATGGAAACAATGTGATAGCATGTATGATTTGTAATGACATGGGTCCTATAGCAAGAGTTTTTAGAATGAAAAACATGAGGAATAAAATGAGGACACCTAACTTTAGAAAAAATGAAAACAATGTCAGAAGGAATGAGAATAGAAATGACAAATAGAAAGAGAATGTAGAGAACTTCAATGAAATATTTGTTAAAGATAAGATACTAATAAGCACACAAATTTGGATAAAGAAGAAAACAAGTGAAAAACTTGGAAACAAGTTGATTTCAGTAATAGTTGCAAAAAACCCTTATCAACCTAAGAAATTCATTCATTGATTAGTAACCATTAGAAAACCATTTCTCCCTTGCAAAGTTGAGTTAAGACTTGCAAAGTTAGGAGAAGGTTTAAGTGGATAAAGGAAGCTAAATCTAAGTGCACATAAAATTCTGAGTTCATATGTGAGTGTGCAAGTGGAAAGAAATTCTTTGGTTAAAGAAAACATTTTTTTTAGCCTTCAGTAGTTATGCATTTAATGTATAATCAAATTGAGTTGGATTTAGTGGTTGAAATTGATGAATTGGGTACCATTTGATTAAGCAAAGAGTTAAGGAGCATACAGAAGCAAATTGAGAGAAAATTAATGGCAATTTATATAATATTTTAAAGCATTCAACTATTTTCATGTAGTAAGCCCTAATTTACAATTCAAGGGTATTTATATCTCTACAAAAGCTAAATTTGAGAAATTTTGAGTTGTAGAAATGAAATAATCTATGTTGTACAATGTTGAGGAAGTTCCCAGACCCAACTTGAAGTTGAACCCTATTCTACCAATGGAAGATGACCACATTTTCCTAAATTCATGACAAATTCTTATATTGGGAGGATATTAGAAGTTATACCTATTGTAAGTTTGAGACAGTAGGAGAAAATAACATTTCAAGTGGATTTGTAAAGATATACAAGAAAGACATGTCATTTAAGGATAGATTTGAACACTTAGGTAAAATGATGTAGTAAAGTACATGTTTTACCATGAGTTTGAATATGAGGATTGGAGTAAGATTATCTTAAGTAGAATTCATGATGAGAAATTTGGATAGGTGACAATTTAGCTAACATTTTAGTAAATCTGATTCATGAGGTAACTAGACTATGCAATGAGGGATCAATTCCACTTAATGAGAAGAATGTCAATAAAATCGTGATTGAAAACACATAATCAACCTATAATGGCAGAAGAATAGTGATAAGTCAGATTAAACAAGATGATGTAATGTTTTAAAGTAAGATTATTACCACTAAATTGTGTTCTAGTTCTAGAGAGGATGAATTAGCGACAAGATTTGTTCATGTACCTTAGAAGTTATATATTGAGAAACCCCAAGTTAAGTTATGTGAAATTATGATACTTCAATTAATAGAAAACTTGGAGAGGATAAGGAAAATAAGGAATGGATAGTTTAGATTTTAATTATTGATCACATACATTTTTTTCCATCTTTTGAAGAGATTTCCACTCATAGCCATAACTGATTGGAACAATGACAAGTGTACAATGGAGAAAATCATAGACTTGTATAGGAGATAGCCTATTGACAATATTGAGAGTAGTGCAACACTTATTATAACAAAATTTCAGTCAAAGATGAAGTAGAGAACAAGAATTCAAAAATATGTGGTTGAGAAGTAAAAGGATAAGATATGTTTTATGGTAGACATTGATTTGACATATATTGAGGTAGCCACACCTAGAGTATTATATGTTGACCCTCTTGGTTATGAGGTTGTAGAAGAAATAACTAAAAGATATGCACAAATAATCCTTAAATTAGAATCAAATCCTAATAGTGCAAGATTAGGAACCTGTGAAGAGAATGTGCAGTTAACATATCAGGTGAAGATTGAAAATTTTGCTACTAAGAGAGTTGACAATGAGATGAAAAATATTTTGAAGGAGACAGGCATCTCATCACAAGAGTTTTTTGATGTTAAGAAAATTGTGTTTGACTTGAAATAGATTGGTCAAAAGGAAATTATATTTGTTCTAACTTTGTTAGTTGAAGGTCCCAACTCTACACCTACACCTCCACCTCAATTTTTTTCAGCACTAGTAGTTGTTTTGGATCAGCCTATCGAAGAAGAAGATTTTGATGTGACATGCATTCAGTTATCTACATCTTCCAACATAAGGAGATCAACGAGGTTAGTAGAAGTGAAACAAAAACAAGCTAAACCACCTAAGCCTAAAAGAATCAAATAAATGGCTACAAGACCGAGGAAGAGACAAAAAGTGATAACTTTGTATGAAGGGGGGAAGATGAGAGGTCAAATAACTCCACCTAAGGACCAAGTAAAAAAATCACCACCATGGAAGCAACAAAAAGAAGAAGGTAGCAGTAAGAAGAAAGATTTATAGAAACCAAGGATTGAGAATCTAAATGATTCTATATTAAATGATAGAAATATTAAGAAGCTCAAGTAATTTAATGATAGATACTCTCTATATGAGCAAAGAAATTTGGATGTGACAATAATTAAATTCATAATAAAATTTAAGAAACCCCTTTTCACAATCCATGGTGAATTACATATAAATATTGAATGGGGAAAGGTTGAGGATAAAGAAAGAAGAAGATACTTTAAGAGAAGAGATCGTAACAAGATGCTACAATGTGAAGACTAATGTACAAATGGAAAGAATAATGCATTTACTCAATCCACTTGTGTGTGATAAGTTGAGAGAGATAAGAATTATGGGAGGACAAAAAGAATAAGTAATCAAGGCCATTCAAATACTTATTGATTAGTTCTTGTGTGAGCCCTTAAGTAGATCCTACATAGAAGAGGCTTGAAAAGAAATCTTAACACCTCCATCTACTACATAACCATATAGGACATCAAAAACAAACATACCTATGATTACAAAAGAGAAGACTTCAGAAAACAAAATAATGTTGAATGACTCTACACAAGAAGGGAATATGATGTTAGGGGAGTAGTAGAAACTTCAATTCCTATCTCTACATAGACAAGAGTAAAGGAAAAAGAAGACATTGTAATGGAAGAAGCAATAGTAATCAAGGAGATGAAGGTAAATATTGAAGGAACAATTTTTGAGACTCTATAGATCATAATTGATGATGAACACACACATAAAAATAGATGAGACAAAGGATCCATTTAAGGATAAAACTAATATTTTTGACAATTTGGCTATAGAGAATTTGGTTGATTATCTAATTTTTGATGATGAGGAGAAGAAAGTTGACAAAGAGAAATTAAAAGATTTAGCCACATTGGCTTAAGTTCTCAAGAATATAGATCCAATGCTACAAACTATTTGGAGGATAATTGTACTAGAAATATCTCATTTCTCACCCCAACTAAGACATGTGGAAATAGAAAAGAATACCATGGATAGTCAACAAATAAAGGAATTAGGTTAGCAAGAAGGCACCACTAAAACAAGGTTAACATCTCATACCTTGCAGAAAATAGAGAAAGATGAGAGTCATAGAATGCAAGATTAGTTAGTAACACCAACCAAGGAGCCAAGAAAGGAAACTCCTAGTTCATCAAAATCTCCATTGGAATCAATGATAGCAAGTATGATGAGCAGTATACCACTCGTAGAAGTAGAAGACCCTAAAATTCAAATGTTCAACTAGTTATCAACATTTATCACAAACTAAATTATTGAGAAGAGTAAGGTAATTAAAAGCACTCAAGAAATTCTTGAGAAAATGACAAATACAATGCAAATTTGATAAATGTTTAGATTAATGAGAGAATTCCTAAGAAAAAGGAAACCAAGGTATTAGAAGAATTTGATGATCATTTCAAAACTTTTGTAGAAGTGGCTACAATAAAGGCCCAAGCTAAACATGATGCAAATGTTTTCAAAAAATTATGCAAGAATGTTAAAGATGATTTGAAAAACTTTGACACGTGAATTAAAGAGTTAACAAGATGTGTTCATGAAGGTACGAAACTATATGAGAAATGTGATTTGTCACATAATTACACTCATACCTTCACCACTAAGATCAAAGAGAAAGAAGTTGAATTAAAGAATGTGATAAGTGTGATAAGGAATAAAGATTCTTGAGTCATTGAATTGGAGAAAAGAATCAGTAAGATTTGCGATGAGTGTAGACTACTAGAGGAAACCAAGGAGAATCTATTGCAAATATTATCTTCATTAAGACAACATTTTTCATTAAAGATAGATCTAGTATAGAAGTGGCTTGATGATTGTCTGAAGGTCAAAGTATCATATGAACACTTTTCTTATCTAGACTTCTAAGCTACTAAATTGGAATCTTATGGTTTGAGTGCACTCATTATAGTGTTAGATTCAGTTAAAGATTCATGGAACAAAGGTTTGATCATCTTGAAGAGAAGATTTTTTTATTCAATCACATTGCTAAATAGTTCATCATCACAATGAAGGTAAATTTAGAATTTTGACTTGTAAATAGTTCTTGACTCACCTTTTTCATTGATGTGAAAGGGGGTGTACTATATGGAAAATTGTATGTATAAGGAGATATAAGGTAGAGTATATACTAAGGGGGAGTATTAATAATGTAAATATGGTATATAAAGATGGTTTATAATAGAAATGATCCTCATTTTGAAAATTGTGTTTGTCCATCTGAAAAACTTCACAAATTTGTAATTTTTTAATTTTGGGACTTAGCCAATTTTCCTGTATGTTGACATCAATGCCAAAGGGGGAGATTGCTGAAAATTTGGCTAAGAGGATAGTATGGAAATATGTTAAGGTTTTAGTTTATGAAAACATATAATTGTTAGAAAGTAATGTCTACCAATATAACTAAGAGCTGGAGGTGAATTAGTTATCCAACTATTATAACAATTATCAACCTTATTAATCCTTAACCATATGAGAAATATCATTAGTAACTATAACAAGATACTCATACACAATAACACCAAATATGTTAACCAAGGAAACCCTTGATCAAAGGGAAAACCCTAGTGGGGGTGGTACCCACAAAATGATGTACTAATATAAATATTCCTTATTAGAGGATGGACCTTCTTAGGATTCAATAAAAGGATTTACTACATATCAATCCTTGTTAGGAGACTTTGAATCCCTATTAGGAGATTTCAATCTTGTTAGGAGTTGTGCAAACCTTTTTAGGAGTTGTAGAAGGCAGATGGACCCACTGTCCAAATAGCTTTAAAAGAAAGATCACTAAACTCACTATCCAACTGATCTTCATAGTATTCCTTGCAGAATAATAGAAATGAATTGTATGTGTACTTCCTCTTTCTTTTTCCTGTCACCCAGACTTCTATTCTTCTTTTGATCTCAATACAAGATCTCCAACTTTGCATCCAATAATCTATTGGATCACTTACTTGCATTAACCAAATACTTTTCTCTTGTTCACACAATCCACACACTTTTTATTTTTTCAAAAAAGGAAAATAACCTTCCTTCATACCTTGTCCTCAAAAAAATTCCTTGAGTCTACCTTGAGTCTTTCCCAATTAATTATAGTAGGACCACATTAAGATAGTTAATTCTTTTGCGATTACACAACATTGTCAGCTCACAATCTTTACAACTTATCACATGTGCAACTCTAGAACTTACACACTCTCTAACATCATCATTAGGTTGTATTATGTCACTATTTAACTTAACATATTATGATTCTATCCCTATTAGGAGATACAATCCATTCATTAGAAACTGCTTCTCAGATACTCTGTCTATATACTACTCTCTATAAATCAAGTATATCTTTTGTATATCTACTCCTTACTTGATGTGTACTTAACCTCATCATGAATTCATAGTATAGAAAATGTCCTCAACTATGCTTGACCTAATCATCAATTCTCTTTCTGTATGACCTCAATCTCTATCTACTACTTTTTTATTCTTCACAAAATATTGATATGTTGACATCAATGACAAACATAGTCGTGAATGCAACATGTCAATCATGCTAACAATCTCCCACATGCTTTGGCAATGCTTAGGATACTCCCCCAAAGGAATACTATCAACATTCATGCTAACAATCTCCCCCATTGGCATTTATGGAAACATGGATGAAAAACATCTAAGTTCCAAGAATACCAAAACAACACTCTTCTAATGCTTCTATTATTCTCTTCTTTTTCAAATCCTCTTCATCAATTAAATCTAAAATCCTCTAGAATAGTACTCTATTTGAAATATTTTTCTTTAGGATCAGCATCAGTTTTTCACACACTAAAGAACTCTCAACTTCTCCCCCATTCAATGTATCTCCCCATTAGTCACTCTCTCCCCCATAAATGGTATTTCTCTATGCAATCTCTCTCGTATAGTACTAAGTAGATTTTTTCTATGCATACTCTCCCATCTAAGGATTTTTTTTTCATGCAATATCTCCCCCATCTACATCAATGACAAAGGCTTCATTATGCCAATCATTTTCTCCAAGTCTTCAATTAGCTCAATTATCCAAAGACATTGTTCTAGACCAACTACCAAGAGTCTTTGATGACTTTTCTCATCTCAGATATTCCCCCATACAAGAAGCATCAACATTCAGTCCGATCAAATAGTGGTGCTCTATATCGCTGGATTGATGTAATCTCTACATGATCTACTCAAAAGTAGGCAAGGGCATAACCCCAAGCATACCTTGCTAGTACTCAAATGTATCTTTAGGAAAATATTTTGTAAAGATATCTGCAATCCAATATTTTATACTTACATAATCCAATATAGCTTCTTTCTCTACAACTTTCACTCTTAAAACATGATACTTAATAGATATATGCTTAGTTTTAGAATGAAATTTAGGATTCTTAGACATACTCACTGTACTTGTGTTATCACAGTATATGATAACAAAATCTAAAAATTCTATCCCAATATCCTTCATCCTCTTCATCTACATAATTTGATTATAATTGTTTGTTGCTGCTACATACTATGCTTCAATTGTACTTTGTGAAATGTAATCTTGTTTCTTGTTGAACCAAGAAACTAATCTTTCTCCAAGGAAAAATGCTCCACCACTAGTTCTCTTTTTGTCATCCATATTGTCTTCCCAATTCACATTAGTATAAGCACATAAAGTGAAATCACATGATCTATCATACCATAATCCATAATCAAGTGTACCCTTCAAATATCTAAATATCCTTTTACAGCTACATAATGAGATTCCTTAGGATCAGCTCAAAATCTTGCTACTATCCCATGTCTATTTTCTATGTTTGGTCTAGTGTGAGTCAGATATTGCAAACCTCCAATCATTGATCTATACTTATTTTTCTCAATTGTAGGCATCTCATCTTTGCTAGATAACTTGTGACCAATTACTGTTGCCAGTGTACCAATATGCTTACAACTTTCCAAGCCAAATCTTTTCAACAAGTCTTTTAAATACTTAGCTTGTGATATAAAAATACCATCACTATTTTTTACAATTTTTAACCCCAAGAAAAAATTATTTCACCAATCATACTCATCTTAAACTCATTCTTCATCTCTTCAACAAACTTATCACTTGCTTCATCATTACCTTCAAATATTATGTCACCAAAAAATATGATAATAATCAACACACTATTCTCAATTTGTTTCAAATACAAATTACTATCTCTTGTACCTTTAGCAAATCCAAGTTTTTCCAAATACTTATCCAACCTTGCATATTAGGTTTTAGGTGCTTGCTTCAGATCATACGATGTTTTCTTCAATTTGTGTACCATGTCCTTTTCTTATGTCAAAGGAAATCCTTTAGGTTGCTCAATTTAAACATATTCTTCAAGTTCTCCATTCAAAAAGGTTGACTTGACATCCATTTGATACACTTTAAATTTTCTATTTGTTGCATAAGCCAAGGACATTCTTACTACTTTCATTCTGGCTACAAGGGAAAATATTTCTACATAATCTATACCTTATTGTTTTGGGTATCCTTTGCATACCAATCTAGATTTATTCCTTACAACTTCACCTTTTTCATTGATCTTGTTTCTGAATACCCATTCAGTTCCTATAACATTCTTGTCTTTAAGCCTAGGAACCAATTCCCATGTTTTATTCTTCACAATTTGATCTAGTTCTTCCTTCATTTATTGCATCTAGTGATCACTCTTGCATGCCTCATCTGTGCTCTTAGGTTCAACTTCAAAAATCAAACATAATTCCTCATTCACTTTGTTTCTTTTCACTACTTCTTTGTCTTTGCTTCTAATAATATTCTCTGTAGGGTGATCCTTTGCCAAATTCTTGTTAGGTGTAGGAGTTTTTATCTCAACTCTTGTCTTTTCTCTTGGTTATTTTCTATGTTCTCCTCTTTGCTCAACAATTTGTACATCATTATGCAAATCATTGTTAATTTTAAAGAAAACTTTAACATTCTCATGGTTAGCCTTTGGATTAACAATGGTCACCAAAGCTATCTCTTCTATTACTTCCTCTTTCTTAACCAATTAAAGATCATTACCTTTATCATCATTATTATTCAAGAATCTTTCCATACTTGCTTTAAATTCTTCTTCACCACTAGAAAGAAAATTCTTTCTATTTTTTCTTACTCTCTTAGGACATCTGGAAAAAAAATGACAAAATTCTTTACATGTCCAAAAAATGAAAATTTGCATA
Source organism: Cupressus sempervirens (assembly GCA_028749045.1). Lineage (NCBI taxonomy): Eukaryota > Viridiplantae > Streptophyta > Pinopsida > Cupressales > Cupressaceae > Cupressus > Cupressus sempervirens. The sequence goes on along the minus strand of CM053792.1, from coordinate 277,901,410 downwards.
CCTTATAGCTCTCTTTTCATAATCAAATCAATACCTTCTTTAATCTTCTTGTCTTCTACAAATCTGGATATGTATTTATTTGTGCTTCTATTCTTTTGTACGCAACAAAAGAATTTTGGATCTAGAAACTCAATGCTCTGTTTTGCACACAATTTTGATATCTCACCAAGAAGCTCCATCTTATGTATATCAAAATTACCTCTATTTGACTTAGGACTTTCTTTTCTAAAGTAACCCACCATTGATATCTCAAATATGTTAAGCTTTCTCTTCAAGGATCCGATGCTCTGATACCACTTGTTAGAAAGTAAAGTCCACCAATATAACTAAGAGGGGGGTGGGGGTGAATAAGTTATCCAATTATTATAACAATTATCAACCTTATTAATGCTTAACCATATGAGTAATATAATCAGTAACCATAACAAGATACTCATACACAATAACACCAGATATGTTAACTAGGGAAACCCTTGATCAGAGGGAAAACCCCAATGGGTATGGTACCCACAAAATGATCTACTAATATAAATATTCCTTGTAGAGGATGGACCCTATTAGGAGTCAATAAAATAATTTAGTACATATCAATCCCTATTAGGAGACTTTGAATCCCTATTAGGAGTTGTGCCAACCTTGTTAGGAGTTGTAGAAAGAAAATGGACCCATTGTCCAAACAGCTTTAGGGGCAAGATCATTGAACTCATTGTCCAACTACTCTTTATATTATTCCTTGCAAAATAATATAAATGAGTTATACATTTACTTCCTCTTCCTCTATCCTATCAACCAAACTTCTCTTCTTCTTCTAATATTGATACCAGATCTCCAACTTCACATCTAATAATCCCTTGGATCACTTACTTGCATTTACCAAATATTCTACTCTTGTTTCCATAATCCACACACTTTATATTTTTTCAAATAGTTAATTATCTTAATGTGGTCCTACTATAATTAATTAGGAAAGATAATTATTTATTATTTTCATCATATTTGTTTTGAATTTTTAGTTTTCTTTTTCTTTTTTAGAGGAGTGGCTTTCAATCAGTAGATTAGTCTCTTGTCACCCCTGGTACTTTGTTTGCTCTCTCTTCAACCTAACTCCCCCCCTTCTCTCTTGTTCCTTTTTAGGGGTCTGCTAGATCTGCATCTTATCATTTTTTGTTCTTCATGTTCTCTGGCATCTTGATGATGGATCATGTAGTATGATCCGAAACATTGATGATAAAAAACTAAACACAATCAAATCCAGAAACTAAAACTCATGTTTCTACTACTCTGCTAGTCTTCAAAAAAATACTCCTATATTAACATCAATGACAAACACAGTCATGAATGCAACATGCCAATCATTCTAACAATCTCCTACATTCTTTGGAAATGCTAACGATACTCCCCTAAAGGAATACGATCTACATTCATGCCAACAATCATTAATATTAAGTCAACATATTATGAGGACTAAGTTTTGGTTTGAAGATTCAAAAAGTGTTATAATTACTATCTATCAGTAGAGACACCTATTTTGTTTGTGAAAATTCATAGATAGTGAATTGGAATTTATAGACTTGAGAGAATCTAGAACATGGTATAATGATATTGTATGTCATAGTGCAAGTCATTATGTGTAGTACGGATAGAGTTATTAATGTTTTATTAATTGCAATCATTTACAGTAAGAATAGGATAGAGTGAAGGAAATGGTAAATTTGTGAGAAGGAATTTTTTTTTTTAGCAAAATAATTACTTAACTAATTAGGGACAATATCCAAGATGTTAACCCTAACTTAGAAAAAGTGAGTTTTGCATTTTGGGACACATGTGAAGACATGAAGGTTGATAGACCATAATAACTTTGTATAAAGAACAGATTTGGACATGCAAAGTTTTGTGATGTCTTTGGACAAAGTTATATAATTGTCTTGTATTGCAAACTTTATGTTAGCAAACTTTATGTTAGAGAAGAGAAAGATCAGTATATGTGAAGTTGTGTACAAAGAGCTACAAAGGACAAATCAGATATTGTAGATATAAACATTGTCAAAAGGTTTATGTATTTATTCCTTTTATGTACAACATTTATCATTTTAATTGCATGTTTCGGTAGTGGGCTCATCTTGCATACATTTTGTAATTGTATTAACAACTCCTAACATGGTTGAGGCTTCTAATAAAGCCTAGTCCTCTAACAAGGATAGAGACACTATATGGATGAAATAGACTCCTAATGGAGTCAATATCTTAAACAAGATACTTTTGATTAGTGGGTCATTCTATGGTTACCATCCCCACCAAGGTTCTCCCTTGGCCAAGATTTCCCTAGTTAACAAATAATAGTGTTATGAGTTGCATTGTGTTATTGCTATGTTTACTTCTTAATTTAATCACAAGTGAATTTTTTAAGGTTATAAAGGATATCCATAGTTGGGGAAAAAATTGTTGAACACTAATTCAATCCTCCCCCTCACTTAGTATTTCATATTTCTAACACTAGATCTATCTAGAGTAATAGGTTTTGTACAGAACAACCTCACTTTGCATCACTCTCAAAATAAATGTGTAACTATACAAAAACTCAACCCATTTCAAATGCATCTAATTCAAATATTTTTGTATGTTCAAATATTGCAAAATTTGAAAATCATTATATAAAACAAACTCATTATGAAAAAGATGATGTATCCACTTATTCAATGCCTAAATAATTTCCATAAAAATTTTGATCATTAAAAAAATTATTTTCTTTTGGTATCATTTAACCTCTCACTAAAATAAGAAATAGATATGTCTTCTTGACTCAAAATAATTCCAATGGCATTAGCACTAGCATCACAATCTACTTGAAACACCTTATTAAAACCTACAAGTGCTAAATAGGTTGTTTTGTAACTTTCTATTTTAACAATGCAAAAATTATAGTCCACTTAAACTCGTTCCTATCCCCTTACATCACTTTAGTCAAGGTTCCAAAGACACTACCAAAACTTGGGATAAACTTTCTCTTAAATATAGCCAAATTATGAAAATATCTTACCTCACTAGCACTCCTTGGAGTTGGCCATTCGAAGATAGCCTCCACCTTCTTTGGGTCCATTTTTAAACCTTCTTCTAAAACTATAAATTTTAGATACACTAACTCCCTCATAAAATTGTACTTCTTTAGATTAATGAATAATTTATATTCCCATAGTCTATCAAAACCCTATAAATATGCATTGTATGCTTCTCCAATGCCTTACTAAATACCAAAGTATCATCCAAATTAACATTGAGACATTTAATTAGAAATTATTTCAATACCTCATTCAAAATGTGTATGAATGTGCTTGGTGTATTGGTTAGCCCAAAATCCATGACTAACCAGTCATACAAGTTCTTATTTGTCTTTAAGGTGACCTTATATTCATCTTCTTCTCTAATCCAAATTTGATGATATCCACTCTTCAGATCTATCTTTTTCAAATACACAAATCCACTCAAATAGTCCATAATATCATTCATCCTTGACAAGGGAAATTTGTACTTGATAGTGATCTTGTTGATGGTTGAAGAATCTATACATATCCTTTATTCTTCATTTTTCTTTGGTGCCAATATTATTGGTAAAAAACAAGGACTTAAACTCTCATGAGTTATCCCTCTTTTTAATAACTCTTGTACTTGTCTATTCAATTCTTTAATTTCTACTAGATTCATTCTATGAGTAGCCTTATTTGGAAAACTAGCTCCTAGAATTAGACCCATTCAATGACTGGTCTTTATCATTTGTGGAAATCTACCAAGAAATTTATGTTAGGTTTAGAGATATAAATAAAAATTGCATGCAAATATAACCAATATCATAAAATGAAAAGGCACACAAAAGAGAACTCTAGACACCAAGATTTGATGCAATTCATCCAATCCCTAGGCTTCATCCACCAAACAATGAATCCAATATTCTTATTATCGAGTGATTACAATTTTCAATCCCTTGCAACTTAATACCATCACAAGAAACTACTATCTTATCATCCATAAAATCCCTAACCCGAAGCCATTTTATTTTTGGCTCCAAGGTCAATATTTCCCGACCTTGCCCTGTATCATGATAGGGAGCACACTTGGGGTCCTTAACCCTAGGATCCTATAAGGGATGCCACCCCTTGATCCCTCCTAGGGTTTTGCCCCTTGACCCCTATAATGGGGGTATTTCCCCCAAACTCCCATAGAAAAATATGGAAGAAAACCATGTCAAATGAAGTGGGAAATAATCAACCTCTAAGTCTGATTAGGCTTCATATCACAACACATTATCAAATATAATATCCTAAAACTCATCCAAAAAATCTAAAACTAATTTAGGTACATCCTCTACTTCCTCTTTAATAGCTTTTGGAATTAGATAAAAACACATATGTTCATGCCTCATCCCATATAGAGACATTATTCTAAAAACTAAACATATTATGGTATTGTTACATACAATCTCTTTAGTTTCCTTCAATGTCTTTAGCTTGTGTCGAACTCCACCCTTTGTCAAAGAATAGGTATTTGCAAACCCATGATGTAATGTATAGTGATCATACTATAAAGGCCTCCCTAATATAAAATGACAAATATCCATAGGCATAATAGCACACAACAACTCATCATGGTAGTTCCAAATCTTGAACTTTACCAAACATTGTTCACTGACCAAAGCCTTATGATCTTTGTGCAACCAAGAAATCTAGTAGGGACTTGGGTGATTCTTTCATTCTAACTTCAACTTATTAAAAATTTCCTCAAAAATAATATTATATGTGCTACCACCACCATTAATGATATTACAAACCTTACCATTACATTTGCACCCAGTGTGGAACAAATTCTTCCTTTTTTTAGGTTCTTTTAATAACTATGACTTTTTCTCTTTCAACATCTTCAAAATGTGAGATTTGACATCTTTATATACATGTGCAACTCTTGTCTTTCCATCTGGTCTTTTTTTGTTTCTTCCTTGATCTTGAGGACACTCATAAGCACTATTTCCTTCTTCTCCATAATGAAAAAATGTACCAAAAAAACCTCCTTTTCCTAGTGCTTGACCTCTCCCTCTTCCTCTATAATCCCTATTATTTTTATTGAGGGAATGGTTGAAATTATTTCTACTCAAATTTAACTATTGTTGACCTCGTCACTCTTTTTCTAATATTCATTTTGGTCTCCATAAGATCATCTACTCAATCTTCCACCTTGACCTCTTAAGCCTTTCTTTCCTTCAAATGTCTTCATTTTTTGTTCCACCCTTAAGGAAAATTGGTATGCCTCTTTGATACTAGTCTTTATAAGAAAACTCAACTCCTCTTGAATACTTAACCTTAACCCATTAATATAACAAGAAAGTTTCTCCTTGTTAGCTTCTACATGGCATGTTTTGATGAGGACTCGATAGAACTCTTCTATATACCTTTGAAAAAGTATTCTCTCTTGCTTTAACCCTTTCATTTTCTTCATCAAATCAAACTCATAATTGAAAAAAATTAATGTTCTCTTTAATTTCTCCACCATATGATCTCATATGGTGTTTTACTTTTCCTCTTTTACAATTGAATCTCCTACCACTAAATTTTTGCATGCCCTTTTAGTTTGGCCTTCATAAATTTTTGAATCAAAGGGGAAATATTCTTCTAGATCATTGATCTAGTCGATCAACTCCTCTAAGTTAAGATTTCTAAAAACTGTGGGACTTCAATCTTAGGTATTTTTCCAATCCTGGAGATGGCTCTAAAAACTTTGTTCTCCTCAAGATCCCTAGTCACTTCTTGTCTTTCATGATCAAAATTCCCTTCTTCAAAACCATCCTTAATTTCATCTCTTGCCAAAATATTCATTCCTCTATGAATATCCTATAGCAATTCTTGCACTTGTCTCTGGAGGGATCTAAAATTCTCTTTTCTTCGACTTTTCTGCCATGGTTCCTTTCTAGAGGCATTTTTTCATTTAAGACACAACCACTGAATTGGTACAAATTGTCTCACATTTGGTGATCTATCTACACACTTAAGAACTTCTTCTCTGATACCACTTGATGAAGGTTACTCCACTTATTAACAAAAGCACACAACAAAATAGAGAAATAACAACAATTTGCAAGAACATAAAATAGGCTTCTTATTATCTTCAATAAAATAGAATTACAATATTCAAAAAGAGAACATGCAAATCCACATGGTTGTTTTCCTTAGATTATTTTCTAGGGCAGAGCCTCATCTGTCTATCCAAAACTATCTTGCACAACCCTACTAGCCTTCCTTACATACACAATTTTCCACCTCCCAAGAGGGTCTTAGAAATATTAGCCCTAGACCTTAAGGCTGAAAGAACCTCTAAAATATTATTATTATTAATATTTTATTACATTAGAGTAGGCCCCAAAAAATTTCAATACTTCTAAATAAATTTTGAAGGAATTTCATTTTTGCTCCGAAGACCATAACTTATCGCTAGTTTCCTTGATTGACTATTATGACCCCATTTCAAAAATGCGATAGATTATTCTATAGCACCCAACTCATGCAAGCTCTATTAAACCAAGGTTTGATCTCTTTTTAGAGCCTATAAATCCTTCAAAATTGAGTTCAAATTTTTTATACCCTATTTGTAATACCAAATTTTTTCAATAACTTCACAAATAGACTTGATATTGTAATGAAACTTTATTAGTAGATAGATATATCTAAAATGAACCTTTGGAGAATAAATTAAAACATTTATAGCTCAAACAACTAACTTACTAAAAATAGTAAGCCTCCAAAAATAGTAAGATTTCATTGAGATTACCCTTATTGAAAGAAAAACCAAAAATATTTTTGGGTGATGCAAGATTGCCCTTACACCCAAGATGCTCCCCCATCATTAAATTCAAACTAAAATAGTAAAGATTAAGAAATATGATAATAATGGAAAGGTAAACAATATTATTTGGAGTGGATTACCATATTCTAGACTTGTAAAAGTAATGCATTGTTGTATTGGTAAGGGTGTATTGGAAAAGCTAAGAAGAATTCATGAAAAATCTATGAAAGGAAAGCTAATTTACAAATCTACATACAAAAATTCAAAAACTTGGGGATGTTAAAGGAAGAAGTTGCTTTTGGTTATGTACATTTCATAGATGAAGTGGTCAATTGCATCAAAGGTATTGGTGAAGAACAAAATAAAGCAGTTATGAAATAAAATGTATATGGAACTCATTCAAAATTCTCTATTCCTAACATATCTTCTATTGAGGAATATAGGGATTTAAACAAAACCAATGGATTAATTACATTTCACCAATTTTTTCAAATATGATAATTTTATAAAGAAAATTAAAAAAGAGAAGCAACTTTCTGATGCAGGAGCATCCAAAGGTATAAGGGCAATCCTGTGTCACCCAAAAAAAATGTACTTAGACTTAGTTTCTATTTCATGTGTTTTCATTTCTGGATACCCATTTGGGTCAAATAAAGGTTCCAACTCTCACAGTTCCACTATTAGTGTTCTAGGATAGAGTATTTGAACACCTTGGGATACGTGTAAATGTTGAAAAAATAGGAGTATGTAATTGAGCCATCATTTTGGTCAACTAGGAGGTGTAAATTGGCTAGATGAATGTAATTGTAATTTAGAGCATTTCAGAAAAAGAATCAAGTCAAAAGGCCCCATGGTTTGAAAGTTATCGCAGTTTTTTCAGATTTGGAGACCTCTTAAGAATGCTTCAAAGTCAGGTTAGGGGCATTAAATGACCTCAAAAAGGGCTGAAAATGGGGGATGATAAAAGCTGGTCCATAGGGCTATAGAGCACTTTGAGAGCTTTCTGAAAATGTAAACGGTTCATTAATCGGAGCTATGGTTCAAAAGATATGCCTCCCGAAAGTTCTGTTACCATTTCTAGATTTTTCTAGATTTGTGTCAACTTCTAACGCAGCTTTTGGAGCCTTCTATTTGGTTAGTGGATGCCTACTAGCACTTTCTAGAATGTATTCCTAGTCCTTAACCCTCTGAGGTCTATTTAAGGACATTTCTGGCATTGTAAAAGGCAGTTCGGAGTGGAGTTTGAGAGGAGGTACTGAAAGGAGAAATTACCTCCAAATTTATGTTATTGTAAGCCCATAGGGCATGTTATGAAGTCTATTTTCTCTATACTTGATGTACTAGCTTATTTTCATAGTTAATACAATTTTCCTTTTCTTGTTGTGTCCATTCTATGTTTGGTTTGTGTCCCCATCAAGTGGTATCAGAGCTGGTTTTCTTGAGTGTGTAGATAAAGCGTCGACTATGAGGCAGTTTGCACCAGGACTGTGTGGTTGTGAGTTTGAGTTAAGAAAATGCCTCCATGAAGAGAACATGGTGGAAGGGCCGGAGCTGTTAATCCTGAGGAGGTTAGAGCCCTCCAAAAGCATTGTAGGAGGAGCTCCATAGAGGAACAAATGTTGCCGCAGGTGACGACAATGAGGATGACAATGAAGAAGAAGAAATTGAACCAGAAGGGGAATTTGACGAGGAAGTTATGAATTAGGTAGAGGAAAGGCTTTTTAGGGCCATTACTAAATTTGGGAAAAGACCTACAATTGATGTGGGTGTATTTTCAGGAAATCTGAAACTAGATGAGTTGATCGACTGGATCAATGAACTAGAAGAATACTTTGAGTATGAGGATATCAGGGAACCAGATAGGGTTAAGTTTGCAAAGGCAAAACTGAAAGGCCATGCAAAAATCTGGTGGTAAGAGGTTCAATTGGAAAGAAACAGAAGAGGAAAGGAGAAGATCACAAGGTGGGATCGCATGGTGGACAAATTGAAGAAGCAGTTCATTCCTGTGGACTACAAGCTTGATTTGTTTAAGAAAATGCATGGGCTAAAGCAAGCAAGAAGATCAGTCCAAGAATATATAGAGGATTTTTATCAACTTTTGATTAGAGCAGGGCATGAAGAAGCAAATAAGGAGAAGGTTGCTCATTATATCAGTGGGTTGCGACCTAGCATCCAGGAGGAATTAAGTCTGGTAAGAATGACCAGCATTGAAGAGGCATACCAGTTTGCTCTACGAGTTGAAGAGAAGTTGAATAAGAGGTTTGAAGGGAGACAAAGAGGGCGTGGTCAAGGAGGAAGGGGAAGTGGTAGGTCATCTAGAGGTCAAAATGAAACCCAAAAGAAAAATGAAGATGTCGGTACTAGCAGGAACCAGAGGAATGAGGGTTTCAACTGCTCCCATGATCAAGACTTTGAAAATCAGAGAGGAAGAGGTAGAGGACGTGGACAAGGAAGAGGAGGCTTCCGTGGTACCTATTTCCATTGCAATGAAGAAGGTCATCGTGCCTTTGAATGACCTCAATGACAAGGAAGGATAGATAGGAGAGTTGAGGGCCAAGCTAGGGTTGCTCATGTGGATGAGGATGCACAATCATCACATTCTGAGGATGCAGAAAGAGGAGAGACCTTGGTGAATGAAAGGGTCCTACTAAGTGGTGAGATTGAACCAGGACAAAGGAGGAGTTTTTTCCATACCAAATGCAAGTGTGAGGATAAATTTTGTGGCATGATCATTGATGGTGGTAGCACTAATAAATTGGTATCAAAAGAGATGGTCTCTAAGATGAAGCTCAAGAGGGAGATACATCCCCAACCCTATCGGATTGCTTGGGTAAAAGATGATCATAAGGTCCTAGTAAGTGAACAATGTCTCGTGAAAATCAAAATTGGGAGTTACCATGATGAAGTTCTCTGTGATGTTATTCCGATGGATGATTTCCATCTATTGTTGGGTAGACCATGGCAGTTTGATAGACATGCAGTACATGATGGTCATGCAAACACATACTCTCTAACAAAGGATGGAGTTCACCACAAATTGAAGCCCATGAAAAAGGAAGGTGAAAAGGTATGTAGCAGTGCTAGGATTTTTCTTGTTGATGGAAGGAAGTTTATAGATGGAATGAAACATCAGCGTATGTGCTATGCTTTGATTCCTAGGAAAGATAAAGAAGGTAGTAGAGAAATACCACTTGAAGTTTCAGATTTACTAGGTGAATTTGGAGATATTATCTCTGATAATGTTCTAGAAGGATTGCCACTAGTAAGGCAAATCAGTCATCAAATAGATCTGATTCCAGGAGCAAGTTTACCTAACAAGGCTTCTCACAGGATGACTCCTATAGAAACAGAGGATCTAAATAGAGAGGTTCAGGAGCTGTTAAGGAAAGGCTTGATTCGAAAGAGCCTAAGTCCATGTGTAGTACCAATAGTACTCGCACCAAAGAAGGATGGAGACAGGAGGATGTGTACATATTCTCGAGCTATAAATAGGATAACCATCAAGTACCAATTTTCTTTGCCAAGAATGGATGATCTTATGGACTACTTGAGTGGAGCTCAGTACTTCACAAAGATAGATCTCAAGAGTGGCTATCATCAGATATGGATTTGAGAAGGAGATAAGTGAAAAATGGCCTTCAAGAACAAAGAGGGTCTTTATGAGTGGTTAGTCATGCCCTTTGGATTGACAAATACCCCAAGCACCTTCATGCGGCTTATATATGAGGTACTTAAGAAGTTCTTGGGAAAATTTGTTATTGTCTATTTGGATGATATTTTAATTTTCAGCAAGACTTTGGAAGAAAATTTATTGCATATTCATAATGTCCTTGAAAGGTTAAGGGAATAGAAACTATTAATTAATTTGAAGAAGTGTATCTTTGCAAAAAGGGAGTTAGTCTATTTGGGGTTTGTTATATCACCTGAAGGTCTCAAAATGGATCTAGAGAAGGTAAAAGCCATGTTGGAATGGCCTACTCCAAGGTCTACTACTGAGGTAAGATCATTTCATGGTCTAGTTAGTTTTTACAAAAAAATTATTAAAAATTTTAGTGGCATACGTGCACCCCTACCTGACACAATAAGAGGCGATAGAAAAGAGTTCAAATGGACTGCAGCAGCTACGAGAAGTTTTGAATTGCTGAAAAAGAAGGTGACAGAACAACTTGTGGCACTTCCAAATTTTAGAAAGGTGTTCCATGTGGATTGTGATGTTTGTGGCAGTGCTATTGGGGCTCTATTAAGCCAAGAAGGTAAGCCTATTACATATTTTAGTGGAAAATTGAATGATGCAAAGAAGAAGTATTCTGTTTATGATCAAAAGTTCTATGCAATAGTTCAGGCCTTAAAGAAATGGAGGCATTATTTGTTGCCAAAGGAATTTGTTTTGTATACTGATCATCAGGCATTACAGTACCTAAATAGCCAATGTAAATTGAATCAGAGGCATATGAAGTGGGTAGAGTTCTTGCAGAGTTATACATTTGTGTTGAAGCATAGAAGTGAAAAATCTAATAGGGTTGCAGATGCACTAAGTAGGAGACAGTTGTTGCTCACAGTAATGCAGGTTGAAGTAGTTGGATTTGATGAACTCAAGAATTTGTACCCTAAGGATCTTGATTTTGCCAAAGCATGGAAAGCTTTTAAAGAGCTCGTTGCTATAGATAGAACCAAGTGGTTAGACTATTTGATTCAGGATGGTATGTTGTTCAAGGGTAGTCAATTGTGCATTTCAAGGAGTTCCATGAGGGAAAATATGATTAAGGAGAAACACAGCGGAGGGATGGCAAGACATTTTGGTCAAGATAAGACCATTTCCATTCTTAGAGAACATTATTTTTGGCCTCAGATTTCACAAGATGTGAAGAAGTTTGTACAGAGTTGCCAGGTTTGTCAAGTTGCCAAGGGATTTAGTCACAATATTGGGCTATATCAGCCATTGCCTGTTCCATCAAGGCCATGGGAGGACATAAGTATGGATTATTTTCTTGGATTGCCAACGACACAAAGGGGTAATGACTCAGTATTTGTGGTGGTTGATAGGTTCTCCAAAATGGCACATTTCATTCCATGCCATAAGACTCATGATGTTGTCCATATTGCAGACTTGTTTTTCAAAGAGGTGGTAAGACTACATGGTCTTCCAAGGAGTATAGTTTCTGATAGAGATACTAAATTTGTGGGGTATTTCTGGAAGACATTGTGGAAGAAGTTGAGAACAGACTTGAAATTCAGTTCCACGCATCATCCACAGATTGACGGCCAAACAAAAGTGGTAAACAGAAGTCTAGGCAATTTGCTGAGATGTTTAGTTGGGGATAAGCCCAAGGGATGGGATTTGATTCTATCACAAGCAAAGTTTTCTTATAATAACTCTATAAATAGGAGTACTAGAAAATTACCATTCCGAATTGTATATGGAATTAGCCCAAGGACTGCACCAGAATTGAGGAATATAGAGCAAGGGGAAAGGACAAGTGCTAAAGCTAAAGAATTTGTTGAACATATCAAGTGTCTACATGAGGAGGTTCAAGCACACATTACCAAGAGGAATCAAGAGTATAAAGCTAGGGCTGATCAAAGGAAAAGACATAAGGAATTCCAAGTAGGGGATCTAGTCATGGTGCACTTACGAAAAGAAAGATTTCGAGCCGGTACTTACAACAAGCTGAAAATGAGAAATTTTGGCCCTTGCAAAATTTTGAAGAAACATGACTCAGGAAATGCATATGAGGTGGAGCTGCCAGATGGTGTTCACATTTCTCCTATTTTCAACATTGTAGACTTAATAGAGTATCATGATGATGGTGTAGATGAGAAGTTGGTGTTAGAGCAATGTCCAATGCCTGCTTCTAAGGAGGAGATAGAAGACATTCTAGATCATCGTGTGGGTAGAAGTACCAGAAACAGGCAATATGAAGAGCACTTGCTCAAGTGGAAAGGATGGCCGATCGAGGACTCAACTTGGATTTCAGCAGCTGAGGTTTCCTATTTGGGGTTTCCTCTACCATTCATAAAGTGACAGGATCACTTTTCAATCTACCCTGGGTATCTCATGCAGGAGCATCCAGAGGTATAAGGGCAATCATGTGTCACCCAAAAAAAATTTACTTAGACTTAGTTTTTGTTTCATGTGTTTTCATTTCTAGATACCCATTTGGGTCAAATAAAGGTTCCAACTCTCACAGTTCCACTATCAGTGTTCTAGGATAGAGTATTTGAACACCTTGGGATACATGTAAATGCCAAAAAAATAGGAGTATGTAATTCAGGCATCATTTTGGTCAACTAGGAGGTGTAAATTGGCTAGATGAATGTAATGGTAATTTAGAGCATTCCAAAAAAAAAATCAAGTCAAAAGGCCCCACGGTTTGAAAGTTATCGCAGTTTTTCAAATTTTGGAGACCTCCTAAGAATGCTTCAAAGTCAAGTTAGGGGCATTAAATGACCTTGAAAAGAGCTAAAAATTTGGGATGACCAAAGCTGGTCCATAGGGCTATAGAGAGCTTTGAGAGCTTTTTGAAAATGTAAATGGTTCGTCAGTCGGAGCTACGGTTCAAAAGATATGCCTCCCGGAAGTTCAGTTACCGTTTCTGGATTCTTCTAGATTTGCATTGACTTCTAACGCAGCTTCTAGAGAATTCTATTTGGTTGGTGGATGCCTACTAGAAATTTCTAGAATGTATTCCTAGTCCTTAACCCTCTGGGGTCTATTTAAGGACATTTCTGGAATTGTAAAAGGCAGTTCGGAGTGGAGTTTGAGAGGAGGTACTAAAAGGAGAAATTATCTCCAAATTTATGTTATTGTAAGCCCATAGGGCATGTTATGAAGTTTATTTTCTCTATACTGAATGTACTAGCTTATTTTAACAGTTAATACAATTTCCCTTTTCTTGTTGTGTCCATTCTGTGTTTGGGTTGTGTCCCCTTCAAGTGGTCTCAAAGCTGGTTTTCTTGAGTGTGTAGGCAGAGCGCCAACTATGAGGTAGTTTGCACTAGGACTATGTGGTTGTGAGTTTGAGTTAAGAAAATGCCTCCATGAAGAGAGCATGGTGGAAGGGCCAGAGCTGTTAATCTTGAGGAGGTTAAAGCCCTCCAAAGGTAGGTAAAAGCATTGTAGGAGGAGCTCTGTAGAGGAAGAAATTTTTCCGCAAGTGACGACAGTGAGGATGACAATGAAGAAGAAGGAATTGGACCAGAAGGGGAATTTGATGAGGAAGTTCTGAATCAGGCAGAGGAAAGGCTTTTTAGGGCCATTACTAAATTTGGGAAAAGACCTACAATTGATGTGGGTGTATTTTCAAGAAATCTGAAACCAGATGAGTTGATCAACTGGATCAATGAACTGGAAGAATACTTTGAGTATGAGGATATCAGGGACCCAGATGGGGTTAAGTTAGCAAAGGCCAAACTGAAAGGCCATGCCAAAATCTGGTGGCAAGAGGTTCAATTAAAAAAAAATAGAAGAGGAAAGGAGAAGATCACAAGGTGGGATCGCATGGTGGACAAATTGAAGAAGCAGTTCATTCCTGTGGACTACGAGCTTGATTTGTTTAAGAAGATGCATGGGCTAAAGCAAGCAGGAAGATCAATCCAAGAATATACAAAGGAGTTTTATCAACTTTTGATCAGAGTAGGGCATGCAGAAGCAAATAAGGAGAAGGTTGCTCGTTATATCAGTGGGTTGCGACCTAGCATCCAGGAGGAATTAAGTCTGGTAAGAATGACCAGCGTTGAAGAGGCATACCAGTTTTCTCTATGAGTTGAAGAGAAGTTGAATAAGAGGTTTGAAGGGAGAAAAAGAGGGCATGGTCAATGAGAAAGGGGAAGCAGAAGGTCATCTGGAGGTCAAAATGAAATTCAAAAGAAAAATGAAAATGTGGGTACTAGCAGGAACCAGAGGAATGAGGGTTTCAACCGCTCCCGTGATCAAGACTTTGGAAATTAAAGAGGAAGAGGTAGATGACGTGGACAAGGAAAAGGAGGCTTCCATGGTACCTATTTCCATTGCAATGAAGAAGGTCATCGTGCCTTTGAATTCCCTCAACGACAAGGAAGGACAGATAGGAGAGCTGAGGGCCAAGCTAGGGTTGCTCATGTGGATGAGGATGTACAATCATCACATTTAGAGGATGTAGAAAGAGGAGAGACCTTGGTGAATGAAAGGGTCCTACTAAGTGGTGAGATTGAACTAGGACAAAGGAGGAGTTTGTTCTGTACCAGATGCAAGTGTGAGGATAAATGTTGTGACGTGATCATTGATGGTGGTAGCACTGATAACTTGGTATCAGAAGAGATGGTCTCTAAGCTGAAGCTCAAGAGGGAGAGACATCCCCAGCCCTATCAGATTGCTTGGGTAAAAGATGATCATAAGGTCCTAGTAAGTGAACAATGTCTTATGAAATTCAAAATTGGGATTTATCATGATGAAGTTCTCTGTGATGTTATTTCGATGGATGATTGCCATCTATTGTTGGGTAGACCATGGCAGTTTGATAGACATGCAGTACATGATGGTCATGCAAAAACATACTCTCTAACAAAGGATGGAGTTTGTCACAAACTGAAGCCCATGAAAAAAGAAGTTGAAAAGGTATGTAGCAGTGTTAGGATTTGTCTTGTTGTTGGAAGGAAGTTTTTAGATGGAATGAAACATCAGCGTATGTGCTATGCTTTGATTCTTAGGAAAGATACAGAAGGTAGTAGAGAAATACCACTTGAAGTTTCAGATTTACTAGGTGAATTTGGAGATATTATCTCTCATAATGTTCTAGAAGGATTGCCACCAGTAAGAAAAATAAGTCATTAGATAGATTTGATTCGAGGAGCAAGTTTGCCTAACAAGGCTGCTCACAGGATGACTCCTGCTGAAACAGAGGAGCTAAATAGACAGGTTCAAGAGCTTTTAAGGAAAGGCTTGATTCGAGAGAGCCTAAGTTTGTGTGCAACACCAGCAGTACTCCTACCAAAGAAGGATGGAGAGTGGAGGATGTGTACAGATTCTCGAGCTATAAATAGGATAACCATCAAGTACCAATTTCCTTTTCCAAGAATGGATGATCTTATGGACTACTTGAGTGGAGCTCAGTACTTCACAAAGATAGATCTCAAGAGTGGCTATCATTAGATATGAATTCGAGAAGGAGATGAGTGGAAAATGACCTTCAAGACCAAAGAGGGTCTTTATGAGTGGTTAGTCATGCCCCTTGGATTGACAAACGCCCCAAGCACCTTCATGCGGCTTATGAATGAAGTACTTAAGAAGTTCTTGGGAAAATTTGTTATTGTCTATTTGGATGATATTCTAATTTTCAGCAAGACTTTGGAAGAACATTTATTGCATATTTGTAATGTCCTTGAAAGGTTAAGGGAAGAGAAACTATTAATTAATTTGAAGAAGTGTATCTTTGCAAAAAGGGAGTTAGTCTATTTGGGGTTTGTTATATCACCTGAAGGTCTCAAAATGGATCTAGAGAAGGTAAAAGCCATCTTGGAATGGCCTACTCCAAGGTCTGCTACTGAGGTAAGATCATTTCATGGTCTGGTTAGTTTTTATAGGAAATTTATTAAAAAATTTAGTGCCATATGTGCACCCCTAACTAACACAATAAGAGGCAATAGAAAAGAGTTCAAATGGACTGCAGCAGCTGCGAGAAGTTTTGAATTGTTGAACAAGAAGGTGATAGAAAAACCTGTGTTGGCACTTCCAAATTTTAGAAAGGTGTTCTAGGTGGATTGTGATGCTAGTGGCAGTGCTATTAGGGTTGTATTAAGCCAGGAAGGTAAGCCTATTGCATATTTTAGTGAAAAACTGAATGATTCAAAGAAGAAGTATTATGTTTATGATCAAGAGTTCTATGCAATAGTTCAGGCCTTAAAGAAATGGAGGCATTATTTGTTACCAAAGGAATTTGTTTTGTATACTGATCATCAGGCATTACAGTACCTAAATAGCCAAGGTAAATTGAATCAGAGGCATATGAAGTGGGTAGAGTTCTTGCAGAGTTATACATTTTTGTTAAAGCATAGAAGTGAAAAATCTAACAGGGTTGTAGATGCACTAAGTAGGAGATAGTTGTTGCTTACAGTAATGGAGGTTGAAGTAGTTGGGTTTGATGAACTCAAAAATTTGTACCCTGAGGATTCTGATTTTTCTAAAGCATGGAACGCTTGTAAAGAGCTTGTTGTTGTAGATAGAACCAAGTGGTTAGACTATTTGATTCAGGATAGCCTGTTGTTCAAGGGTAGTCAATTGTGCATTCCAAGGAGTTCCATGAGAGAAAATTTGATTAAGGAGAAACACAGCGAAGGGATGGCAGCACATTTTGGTTGAGATAAGACCATTGCCATTCTTAGAGAACATTATTTTTGGCCTCAAATTTCACAAGATGTGAAGAAGTTTGTACAGAGTTGCCAGGTTTGTCAAGTTGCCAAGGGATTTAGTCACAATACTAGGCTATATCAGCCATTGTCTGTTCCATCAAGGCCATGAGAGGACATAAGTATGGATTTTGTTCTTGGATTGCCAACGACACAAAGGGGTAATGACTTAGTATTTGTGGTGGTTGATAGGTTCCAGAGGTATAAGGGCAATCCTGTGTCACCCAAAAAAATGTACTTAGACTTAGTTTTTGTTTCATGTGTTTTCATTTCTAGATATCCATTTGGGTCAAATAAAGGTTCCAACTCTCACAGTTCCACTATCAGTGTTCTAGGATAGAGTATTTGAACACCTTGGGATATATGTAAATGCCAAAAAAATTGGAGTATGTAATTGAGCCATCATTTTGGTCAAATAGGAGGTGGAAATTGGCTAGATGAATGTAATTGAAATTTAAAGCATTTCAAAAAAAGAATCAAGTCAAAAGGCCCCATGGTTTGAAAGTTATCGCAATTTTTCAAATTTTGGAGACCTCCTAAGAATGCTTAAAAGTCAGGTTAGGGGCATTAAATGACCTCAAAAAGGGCCAAAAAATGTTCGATGAGTGAAGCTGGTCCATAGGGCTATAGAGCATTTCGAGAGCTTTTCGAAAATGTAAACAGTTCGTCAATCTGAGCTACAATTCAAAAGATATGCCTCCTGGAAGTTCGATTACCATTTTTGGATTCTTCTAGATTTGCGTCAACTTCTAACGTAGCTTTTGGAGCCTTCTATTTGGTCGATGGATGCCTACTAGCACTTTCTAGAATGTATTCCTAGTCCTTAACCCTCTGAGGTCTATTTAAGGACATTTCTGGCATTGTAAAAGGCAGTTCGGAGTGGAGTTTGAGATGAGGTACTCAAAGGAGAAATTATCTCCAAATTTATGTTATTGTAAGCCCATAGGGCATGTTACGAAGTCTATTTTCTCTATACTAAATATACTAGCTTATTTTCATAGTTAATAGAATTTCCCTTTTCCTATTGTGTTCATTCTGTGTTTGGGTTGTGTCCCCATCAAGTGGTATCAGAGCTGGTTTTCCTGAGTGTGTAGACAAAGCACCGACTGTGAGGCAGTTTGCACCAGGACTATGTGGTTGTGAGTTTGAGTTAAGAAAATGCCTCCACGAAGAGAGTGTGGTGGAAGGGTTAGAGTTGTTAATCCTGAGGAGGTTAGAGCCCTCCAAAGGCAGGTACAAGCATTGCAAGAGGAGTTCCATAGAGGAACAAATGTTGCCATAGGTGATGACAGTGAGGATGACAATGAAGAAGAAGAAATTGGACCAAAAGGGGAATTTGATAGGGAATTTCTAAATCAGGCAGAGGAAAGGATTTTTAGGGCCATTACTAAATTTGGGAAAAGACCTACAATTGATGTGGGTGTATTTTCAGAAAATCTGAAACCAGATGAGTTGATCGACTAGATCAATGAACTGGAAGAATACTTTGAGTATGAGGATATCAGGGATAGAGATAGGGTTATGTTTACAAAGGCCAAACTGAAAGGCCATGCCAAAATTTGGTGGGAAGAGGTTCAATTGCAAAGAAACAGAAGAGGAAAGGAGAAGATCACAAGGTGGGATCGCATGATGGACAGATTGAAGAAGCAGTTCATTCCTGTGGACTACGAGATTGATTTGTTTAAGAAGATGCATGGGCTAAAGCAAGCAGGAAGATCAGTCCAAGAATATACAAATGAGTTTTATTGACTTTTGATTAGAGCAGGGCATGCAAAAGCAAATAAGGAGAAGGTTGCTCGTTATATCAGTGGGATGTGACCTAGCATCTAAGAGGAATTAAGTCTGGTAAGAATGACTAGCGTTGAAGAGGCATACCAATTTTTTCTATGAGTTGAAGAGAAGTTGAATAAGAGGTTTGAAGGGAGACAAAGAGGGCATGGTCAAGGAGAAAGGGGAAGCGATAGGTCATCTGGAGGTCGAAATGAAATCCAAAAGAAAAATGAAGATGTGGGTACTAGCAAGAACCAGAGGAATGAGGGTTTCAACTGCTCTCGTGATCAAGACTTTTGAAATTAGAGAGGAAGATGTACAGGATGTGGACAAGGAAGAGGAGGCTTTCGTGGTACCTATTTCCATTGCAATGAAGAAGGTCATCGTGCCTTTGAATGCCCTCAATCACAAAGAAGGATAGATAGGAGAGCTAAGGGCCAAGCTAGGGTTGCTCATGTGGATGAGGATGCACAATCATCACATTCAAAGGATGCAAAAAGAGGAGAGACCTTGGTGAATGAAAGGGTCCTACTAAGTGGTGAGATTGAACCAGGACAAAGGAGGAGTTTGTTCCGTACCAAATGCAAGTGTGAGGATAAATGTTGTGACATGATCATTGATGGTGGTAGCACTGATAACTTGGTATCAGAAGAGATGGTCTCTAAGCTGAAGCTCAAGAGGGAGAGACATCCCCAACCCTAGCGGATTGCTTGGGTAAAAGATGATCATAAGGTCCTAGTAAGTGAACAATGTATCATGAAATTCAAAATTGGGAGTTACCATGATGAAGTTATCTGTTATGTTATTCTGATGGATGATTTTCGTCTATTTTTGGGTAGACCATGGCAGTTTGATAGACATGCAATACATGATGGTCATGCAAACACATACTCTCTAACAAAGGATGGAGTTTGCCACAAACTGAAGCCCATGAAAAAGTAAGGTGAAAAGGTATGTAGTAGTGCTAGGATTTTTCTTGTTGATGGAAAGAAGTTTTTATATGGAATGAAACATCAGCGTATGTGCTATGCTTTGATTCCTAGGAAAGATAAAGAAGGTAGTAGAGAAATACCACTTGAAGTTTCAGATTTACTAGGTGAATTTGGAGATATTATCTCTGATAATGTTCCAGAAGGATTTCCACCAGTAAGACAAATCAGTCATCAGATAGATCAAATTCCAGGAGAAAGTTTGCCTAACAAGGTTGCTCACAGGATGACTCCTACTGAAATAGAGGAGTTAAACAGATAGGTTTAGGAGCTGTTAAGTAAAGGCTTCATTTGGGAGATCCTAAGTCCATGTGCAGTACCAACAGTACTTGCACCAAAAAAGGATGGAGAGTGGAGGATGTGTACAGATTCTCGAGCTATAAATAGGATAACCATCAAGTACCAATTTCCTTTGCCAAGAATGGATGATCTTATAGATTACTTGAGTGGAGCTCAGTACTTCACAAAGATAGATCTCAAGAGTGGCTATCATCAGATATAGATTTGAGAAGGAGATGACTGGAAAACAACCTTCAAGACCAAAGAGGGTCTTTATGAGTGATTAGTCATGCCCTTTGGATTGACAAACGCCCCAAGCACCTTCATGTGGCTTATGAATGAGGTACTTAAGAAGTTCTTGAGAAAATTTGTTATTGTCTATTTGGATGATATTTTAATTTTCAGCAAGACTTTGGAAGAACATTTATTGCATATTTGTAGTGTCCTTGAAAGGTTAAGGGAAGAGAAACTGTTAATTAATTTGAAGAAGTGTATCTTTGCAAAAAGGGAGTTAGTCTATTTAGGGTTTGTTATATCACTTGAAGGTCTCAAAATGGATCCAGAGAAGGTAAAAGCCATCTTGGAATGGCCTACTCCAAGGTCTGCTACTGAGGTAAGATCATTTCATGGTCTGGTTAGTTTTTACAGGAAATTTATTAAGAATTTTAGTGGCATATGTGCACCCCTAACTGACACAATAAGAGGGGATAGAAAATAGTTCAAATGGACTATAGCAGCTGCGTGAAGTTTTGAATTACTGAAGAAGAAGGTGACAGAACAACCTGTGTTGGCACTTCCAGATTTTAGAAAGGTGTTCCAAGTGGATTGTTATGCTAGTGGTAGTTCTATTGGGGCTGTATTAAGCCAAGAAGGTAAGCCTATTGCATATTTTAGTGAAAAATTGAATGATGCAAAGAAGAAGTATTCTGTTTATGATCAAGAGTTCTATGCAATAGTTCAGGCCTTAAAGAAATGGAGGCATTATTTGTTGCCAAAGGAATTTGTTTTGTATACTGATCATCAGGCATTACAGTACCTAAATAGCCAAGGTAAATTGAATCAGAGGCATATGAAGTGGGTAGAGTTCTTGCAGAGTTATACATTTGTGTTGAAGCATAGAAGTGGAAAATCTAACAGGGTTGCAGATGCACTAAGTAGGAGACAGTTGTTGCTGACAGTAATGTAGGTTGAAGTAGTTGGGTTTGATGAACTCAAAAATTTGTACCCTAAGGATCTTGATTTTTCTGAAGCATGGAAAGCTTGTAAAGAGCCTATTGTTGTAGATAGAACCAAGTGGTTAGACTATTTGATTTAGGATGGCATGTTGTTCAAGGGTAGTCAATTGTGCATTCCAAGGATTTCCATGAGGGAAAATCTGATTAAAGAGAAATTTTGGTCGAGATAAGACCATTGCCATTCTTAGAGAACATTATTTTTGGCCTCAGATTTCACAAGATGTGAAGAAGTTTGTACAGAGTTGCCAGGTTTGTCAAGTTGCCAAGGTATTTAGTCACAATACTGGGCTATATCAGCCATTTCCTGTTCCATCAAGGCCATGGGAGGACATAAGTATGGATTTTGTTCTTGGATTGCCAAGGACACAAAGGGGTAATGACTCAGTATTTGTGGTGATTGATAGGTTCTCCAAAATGGCACATTTCATTCCATACCATAAGACTCATGATGTTGTCCATATTGCAGACTTGTTTTTCAGAGAGGTGGTAAGACTACATGGTCTTCCAAGGAGTCTAGTTTCTGACAGAGATACTAAATTTGTGGGGTATTTCTAATAGACATTGTGGAAGAAGTTGAGAATAGACTTGAAATTCAGTTCCACACATCACCCACAGATTGACGGCCAAATAGAAGTGGTAAACAGAAGTCTGGGCAATTTGCTGAGATGTTTAGTTGGGGATAAGCCCAAGGGATGGGATTTGATTCTACCACAAGCAGAGTTTTCTTACAATAACTCTATAAATAGGAGTACTAGAAAATCACCATTCTAAATTGTAGATGGGATTAGCCCAAGGACTGCACCAGAATTGAAGATTATAGGGCAAGGGGAAAGGACAAGTGCTGAAGCTGAAGAATTTGTCGAACATATCAAGCGTCTACATGAGGAGGTTCAAGCACACATTACCAAGATGAATCAAGAGTATAAAGCTAGGGCTGATCAAAGTAGAAGACATAAGGAATTCCAAGTAGGGGATCTAGTCATGGTGCACTTACGAAAAGAAATATTTCCAACCGGTACTTACAACAAGCTGAAAATGAAAAAATTTGGCCCCTGCAAAATTCTGAAGAAACATGACTCAGGAAATGCATATGTGGTGGAGCTGCCAGATGGTGTTCACATTTCTCCTATTTTCAACATTGCAGACTTAATAGAATATCATGATGATGGTGTAGATGAGGATTTGGTGTTAGAGCAATGTCCAATTCCTACTTCTAAGAAGAAGGAGATAGAAGACATTCTAGATCATCGTGTGGGTAGAAGTACCAAAAATAGGCAGTATGAAGAGTCTTGTTCAAGTGGAAAGGACGGTCGATCGAGGACTCAACTTGGATTTCAGCAGCTGAGGTTTCCCTTTTTGGATTTCCTCTACCATTCATAAAGTGACAAGGTCACTTTTCAATCTACCCTGGGTGTCTGATGCAGGAGCATCCAAAGGTATAAGGAAAATCCTGTGTCACCCAAAAAAAATGTACTTAGACTTAGTTTCTGTTTCATGTGTTTTCATTTCTTGATACCCATTTGGGTCAAATAAAGGTTCCAACTCTCACAGTTCCACTATCAGTGTTCTAGGATAGAGTATTTGAACACCTTGGGATACATGTAAATGCTAAAAAAATAGGAGTATATAATTGAGCCATCATTTTGGTCAACTAGGATGTGTAAATTGGCTAGATGAATGTAATTGTAATTTAGAGCATTCCAAAAAAAGAATCAGGTCAAAAGGCCCCAGAGTTTGAAAGTTATCGCAGTTTTTGGAATTTTGGAGACCTCCTAAGAATGCTTCAAAGTCAAGTTAGGGGCATTAAATGACCTCAAAAAGGGCCAAAAAATGGGGTCAAGCAAAGCTGGTCCATAGGGCTATAGAGCGCTTTGAAAGCTTTTCGAAAATGTAAACGGTTTGTCAATTGGAGCTACGGTTCAAAAGATATGTGTCCCAGTAGTTCGGTTACCATTTTTGGATTCTTCTAGATTTGTGTCAACTTCTAACATAGCTTCTGGAGCCTTCTATTTGGTCGGTGGATTCCTACTAGCACTTTTTAGAATGTATTCCTAGTCCTTAACCCTTCGGGGTCTATTTAAGGACATTTCTGGCATTGTAAAAGGCAGTTCGGAGTGGAGTTTGAGAGGAGGTACTGAAAGGAGAAATTATCTCCAAATTTATGTTATTTTAAGCCCATAGGGCATGTTATGAAGTCTATTTTCTCTATACTGAATGTACTAGCTTATTTTCATAGTTAATACAATTTCCCTTTTCCTGTTGTGTCCATTCTGTGTTTGGGTTGTGTACCCATCACTTTCAAACTCAATAGCACTAACTAAATAGGTAAGTTACTCTTTAAATGTTTTTTATCGTTAAAATATGTGTACTTCTAAATGTTCCTTAAGAGAGTGGGACAGTGGTCTCATTAATCCTATAAGATACAAATTCAAAAGGAGTATATATGCTGGTGTAGATTACTATTCTTTAGAAGATTAGGAACATAGAACCATGGATGATGAAATATTAGAAACTCTTTTCATATTGAACCTAAGAATTTGTGAAGAATGTAGTTCTCCAAAATCCTAATCCTACTAAGATATCTCATACTCCAAAAACTAATAATAACTATGAAAGTTTTATGATTTTATGGGCTATTTTTCAAGTAAAATAATAGACAAGCTCTTGTTTAATTGAGAATGGATGTTCAAACCACACAATCAGTGATATGATTTCATGGTTACAACCTTGTAAAATGGGATGGAAGCTCACTAATGTTTAGGGATGGTACCTCTACAATGATGTATAGAAAAGGAACAATAAGAATTGATTGGGAGAATAAGGGTTAAGTTCTCTATGTTAAGGGCATGAAGAACAACCTTCTCATTATAGGTCAAATGTGTGGAAAAGGATCAAATTTCACATTTCATGATAGAGGATGTGAAATTAGAAAAGAAACATGTACGAAGTTTGTTGAATAAGGATGTTAGAGTAATTATTTGTTACGCTTATTAATTAGATCATGTTGATTTAATTAATTAAGTTGTTTATTACTCTAGTTACTTAAGCTTTCTCTTAGGTGCATATAATTAATATTTTATATTAATTATAATGTGCAAATTTAGTTTTCTTTCCCTTCAAGGTTTCATTCACCTTTAAGGTTGAACTTTTTAAATTTTTTTTTTCATAACTTGGAATACAATTTCACTCACACCGTTGAGATTTTTCAAGCTTTGCTTTTTCCTTTTCTGATTTCTCTTCAGTACAAGTTATTTGCATGCAGGTGTTCTTGGCAATCTGTGAAGTTGGTTTTCACAACTTCTACATGGTATCAGAGTGTCCCTATTGCTTCCTATTTTGAAGATTTTTGAAGTCACAATTTGGAATCAGAAACCCCAACTTTTTTGAGGTTTTTTCCTGCAATCGGGAGTAGGGCATTTTTTCAACTCACTTTGGGCCAAAATGGATGTTGCTACCACACTTAGAAGGCTCAATAAAGTCAAAAATCATATAAACTTTTGATTTTTGGACATTGTAGATTCTAGAAAAAAAAATTGGCCTCCTAGAGGATCATATGGATGAAAAAAATTTAAAAATTAATTTTTTCGGCCATCCAGGCCACTCCACCCTTCAGCCACCCCACCACCACCGGAGCACCGTCTACACTTGGCCCAGGCTTATCCACCACTAGTTGTGCAACTGCAGTGTAGCCCACACTTGGTCACCGTCAGCAAGCTACCAACCAGCCACCTCTGCCCAGTCCAGTCATCACCACCACCCATGAAGCCACCCAATCTCACCACCACCACCGTAGAGCTCTGCTCGACTGCCACCACCTATTCCATAGTTATTGACATCATCAAACTAGTTGCTGACGTCACTTCACAACTTGCTGACATCATCTTCCTGACTCCCTACTGACATCATTTTTTGGTAGGGTGATGTCACTTTCAAACTGCTGATGTCATTTTTTGGTAGCTAAATTTTTTTCTAGCAACGGGCAGTTGATGGTCGTATGGCCTTCAAATTGTTTGCAGTGACTATAATTTTCTAGAGAGCTTGATTTTTGAGCAATAGTTGGGTTTTTAGCCATAACTTGAGCATACATAGGTCTTTTTTTTATCTGAAAGAGGCATTAAAAAGCTAGTTCTAAGACAAAGAAAATGATTTTGGTTTCATTTCATTTTGAGTCCATTTGAGCTCCTATTTAAGGTGTTGAAGTAGAGGCTTTAGTTTCCTCCCTCTCTTCATCTGGCATCCAAGTTCTTTTCTTAGTTTTTGTGCTTCTAGTAGTTGTTTCTTTGGTTTTCAAGGGATATATTTATACATTGTGGGGGGGGAGGGGGGGGAGCATTTTCTTTTCTGTAATTTACTTTAGAATTGACCTTTCTACTTTCATCTTCTTCTCTTAATGGTGGACTCTTATGTTGCATGCCTTACACCTCACAACGACCATACTTGGAAATGACAAATGACTAGATTTCTTATGGAAAAGGGCTTATGGTCATTCCTTAATGTGGCTTAGCCAGTTCTACAGAGGCCTTATGAGGTTCTTATGCAATGCAATAAGATGGATGAGGCAATGGGCCTCATTGCAATGAATATTTCAAATGGGTTATTTTTTCACCTAGATGGTTTGAATACACCCAGGGCTATGTGGGACAAGTTTTTCACCTTTTTTGGCAAAATGAATTAGTTCAAGGTTCTACAGATAGATGCAGAGTTCACCTCCTTGGTTCCTAAATCATTCACTAGCATTGAGGATTTCTTGATGAAATTCAAGTCTCTTTGATCTATTTTACAAGATGCTAGAAAGACAAAGTCAAATGATGAGTATATCTTTTTTGATACTCTCAAAGCTTTGAGGTCCTTATCAAATTTTCATTTCTACCTTCTAATCCACTATGGATGCTCTAGGTGCACAACATGTTATGCCCTCCTTTGAGACATTTTGTGATAGGTTAACTCGTGAGCATTCTAAGCTCACTCAGATGGATTCACTTATAGGTTCACAGTCATAGACATTGCTTGCCGAGTCACCTTAGGATACACTGAAGTCGAAGCAGATACCAAATTCCTCTTCTTAGCACTCTATCGGTTCATCATCTTCTTCTAAGAAGGAGAAAAAGAAGAATGAGACTCCTAGCTATTCCTATCATTGTAAGGGACCTCGTGATGAGTCACATTGTTTTTAGAAGAGATTTGATGGCTATGAGAAACAGATTACATATTTGCAAGCTCTTCTTCAGAAGAGCACTATTTCATCTCCATCCTATTCTACCTCATAGGGGTCTACCTTTCAATCTTCTTCCATGTTTGTGACATCTACACCATATTTTGGATAGGGTAATGCATTAGGGGCTTCCATTGCATCCCCTTCCTAGGTCCCTTGGATACTAGATTCAGGTGCTTCTCACCATATGGCATCTTCTCAAGGGGTCTTCTCCACTATTGAGGCTTCTCCCATTCCTCATATTCTCATGGGGAATAACACACCTTAATAGTCTATGGGAAAGGTTTAGTTGGTATTCAGGTTGGCACATTCAATGATGTATTGTATGTTCCATCTCTATTTGCAAACCTTCTCTTGATTTATCAGATTACATGTAGTGGATCAGGGAAGACAGTTGAGTTCATAGAAGATTTAGTCTTCATTCAGGATAGTACAATAGGATGCCTTATTGTTGTAGGGACAATAGATCATACCACCTATCTCTACACTCTTTCACACTTTGGTCCACCATCTCCACTGTCGGAGCACAACTCTTCTCTTTTGTGAGAACATCATGTGATGCAGTCAAGACACTTGAACCTTTGTATTGTTCTCGAGATGACTATTTTGACTACCACACCACATCCAGTTGAGGTTTTTTCTCTTTAGTAGGATTCTTCTTCCACTCCAATAGACCCTCCAGCTCCATTCATTGAGCCTTCAAGGGCACTTGTTGAGGATTCTACAGAGGACTTTCATCTCCTCCTTTATGACAGTGTCGGTATACCTACACTAGGGATTCCCTTTTTGGATCCTCATGTTTTCTCCTTTGAGTATCGATTAGGCCTTGTAGTCTTTTAGGGTTTCCTTTTTCTATGCCCTTATTTATTTCGCATTGGATTTCTATTCATTTTCTCATTTCTATAGGGGTTCCATCATTCTGGGGTGGCTTTGGTGTCTCTTCTCTCTCTCATGGGGGGTGTTGTACTTATGGTTTTGAGAGAGTCTCTTGAGCCATTTCTTTTTGTTTTCTTTTCATCTCTTTTTGGAGGAGATTTTTTCCTATTGGGTTTTCTCCTTTATCTCTGGTTTATAGAGATTTCCTTATTTTGGGTACTTTATTAGGCTTTATTGTCAGAACCCATTTTTTTGCTTTCATAGCTTTGCTAGGTTGCTTACCTCCTGAGATTCACTTAAGGGGGGTGTTAGAGTAATTATTTGTTATGATTATTAATTAGATCATGTTTATTTAATTAATTAAGTCATTTATTACTCTAGTTACTTAAGCTTTCTCTTAGGTGCATATAATTAATATTTTATATCAATTATGATGTGCAAACCTAGTTTTCTTTCCCTTTAGGGTTCCATTCACCTTTAAGATTGAAATTTTTTACTTTTTGTTTTCATAACTTGGAATAGAGTTTCTCTCACACACCATTGAGATTTTCCAAGCTCTACTTTTTCCTTTTTTGGTTTCTCTTTAGTACAAGTTATTTGCATGCACGTGTTCTTGGTGATCTGTAAAGTTGGTTTTTACAACTTCTACAAAGGATCTACAATTGAAGGAAATGCATACTAGATAAAAGAGGCTTATGGGATAAAGAGCCTTTTTTAAAAAATAAGTGGTTTCTAGATAGGGTATGGGAGCATCATTGATATTCTTTTGAAGATAGACACTCGAGATGGGGTAAAAGATATGCCAAAAATTGTCAATCCTACAAACACATTTTACAAAGAATGTCAGATTGGAAAGAAGACAAGAACAAGATTCAAGAAAAATGTGTGCTCTTCTACAAAACCATTGGAACTAATTCATGTGTTGTGTAGACCTACTATAATAATGATACTTCAAGGAGATAGGAACTTTATGTTCCTTATCGATGATTTCTACAAAATGACATTTGTTATATTTTTATAAGAAAAACAAGAATATTTTGGTAAGTTTGAAGTCTTCAAGTCAATGGTTGAAAATGAAATGAATGGTAAAATCAAGTATTTGAGATCTAGAAAGGAGTTGAGTTTCCCTATATTGAATTTTGAATTTTTATTAAAGCAACAGAATAAAAAGGAACCTATCTAATTCTAGATTTCCTCAAAAAAATGTAGTGGAAAGAAATAACAAAATTGTTCAAGAGTTGGAAATAACAATGTTAAAATAAGCTAATTTTCCTAATATATATTGGAGAGAGGTAGTTCACATTGTTATCTACATTCATAATAGAGGAAAAAAAAGGGTGAACAACAGTAAGACCCCTTTGAAGCTATAGCATGGAATATTGGAAAATGTCAAGTATTTTGAAGTTTTGGTAGTAGATGTCAAATTAAAAGAGATGAAGTCTTGGTAGTCTAGGTTTGATAAATTATCTTCCTTGGATACTTACTAGTAGAAAGACTTACAAATGCTAAAATAAGAGGATAGGGAAGATTGGTGAAAGTTCAAATGTTAAAGTTAATGATGATTAACAACAAAACTTATATGAGCTAGAAAAGCCTATTTAGACCTGCTAGGCCTAATAGTCCTCAATTAGGTCTCCTAGCTGAGTTTTCCTTGAATAACTTGTAAACTCTCCAAATGAAGCCCAAAACCAATCACCATTCATGTTACCATTTTTTAGAGTTCTAACAAATTTCTAGGATTTATGTTGTCAGGCCTATTTGTACACTGGTCAACCCCAATTTGGCTAATTTACAAAGGAAAAAACATAGTTTGAGGTTTTCAAAGGTTAGAATCCCTTAAGTATCTCATCTACTCCCAAAATATTTTCTACAGATTCTTCAAAATTACCTTGATTGATCCAATTCATTACCTTGGCTTGATCAATCCAATTTTTACAATAGAAACCTGCCATGAGCATTTGTTCCTAGTCAATTTTCCACTGCACTTGCCTAGGGCATCACAGTAGAAATAGAAAACAAAAATTTTTGAACTTGAGAAAAAGAAAATGTATAGTACAGGGTCCCTAGTTTCATTCCCCAAATGTACATAAGAGTCTCATAGGTAGAATTCATACTAGGGCCATTTGAATACCAACTACCTTGGTCCTGAGAGTGAACATGCTAGTATTGTGGATTTTTTAAACAAAATAAGAAAATACTTCAAAAAAAAACCAAGAAACATAGTAAATAAATTTTTCAATCTATACAGGATGATATAAAATTGAATTCAATCCATCTAAGGGATTTTTTCGTACAAAAATGCAACATCATGATATAACAGTCCAGAAATTTTTTTCATTCAATGTTGCTTTCACACCAATTAACATCTAACCCATCAAAACCCATGTATAAAGTCTTATATAGACCTCTTTTAATTTTTCCAATTGAGGTTGGGTTCTTCTAGCTATTTTTACCCAAAATTGAACAAGTATGAAAAAAGTTGTTATGTAAATTTGCAAAGTTGCAAAACTTGTCACAACAACTTTTACAACATTTTCAATTTTCACCTTTCTAATTGTCAACTTGACTCCAAACCTTTTATTATGACCTAAAATCACTTTTAAGACATATTTAACAACATTTAGACTCATTTTTAAATTTTAGGGGTCTTCAACTATATTGTGCTAAATTTAGTATACGTGACAACATTTGTGCAATCTCTTGGAAACTTTTGGCCTAATGCCTTAAAACAAACACACACACACACACACACACACACACACACATAAAAAAACCATTGGACCTCTCTTGACCCTCATCTCATCAATGATTTGACCATGGTCATTACAAGCCAAAGTTTTGCATTGGGCTTTGAGCCAAACCCCAAGTGCTTTTACACCATGAAGAGTCATATCAAATTGAGCGGGGAGGATTTTTATGATGTTTTCTAACAATTGGAGTGCACCCTTCCTCCACGATAGAAGCCTCCTTCTACCAAGCTTGAGACCCCAAGATAGATGCAGAAGAAGAGCCATCCACCATAGAATTAACAAGTGAACTCTGGATAGAATTAGCAAGGGGACATGCCTCCTTACACAAAGGAGAAACACCAAGTCTAGAATTATTAACAACAAAAAGTCTTGTAGAATTAGAATCCCTAACTTGTACAATAGAACTAGATGATGCATTTATCATGATAGAGTTAGAGTTTAAGACATTGGTAGAAGAAGAAGTACCAGGAGGATTTCCAATAGACCTAATAGGAGTAGTACCAAAAGAAGATACACCTAAAAAATATCTAGCATTAGAACTACTTGGAACAATACCAATAACATACTAGAAAAAATGCTAAAAGCATCTAAACTACAAGGAGATATACCAAGAATGATACCAACAAAAGAGATACCTATAAATTGTCTAATATCAAAAGAACCATTAGCAATATAGTAGATCTGATAGAAGCATAAACATTAAGAGGAACACCTTCTAAACCTACAACACCAACAAACTCATTCTTTCTTAGCAACAATATAATGTTCAGAAGAAGCGCCCTTCCACCAAGAAGCAGGCCTCTTTGTCTTAGCCATTTGTTATCTACATTTGGCCACCGAGTAACCCAAATTAAAACACCTCCTAAATATTAAGGGAATCCCTTCATAGTTTAAAGTTTGTATCCAAGAAACCCTTGGATGCTCTAGCTTAGTCATTTATGGTAACCCTTTATAAATGTCCATCTCTGCAAAAATACATCCATAAGTAGAGTGTGTAATTTTAGTTGATAATTCATCCATTGTCAAGAAATCTCCAAAATCCTTTGTCATTTCTTCCTAAAGGGAGTCAATCCAAAGATGAACAAGAAGATAGGGGAGCCTCACCCAAATTGGGATCTTGTTGAAAATTTTTGAAGAGGGGGAAATTAGGGAATCATAGTTTCACCACCAACATAAAGTGATTCTCCCAAGTGAAAGAGTGATTGCACAAAATCAAATTTTGATCTTCAACATTATTGAATTTAGCAATAAAAATCCCTTGGCCATAGGGAAAATGTGAATAGTACTAGAAATAAGAGGTTCCCAATGGCTAGAGATCCATTGGTGAAAGTCATGAAGAATTGGCCATAAACTCATTAAACGATAGATCACACCACAAGAAGAAAACTCAGAGGAGCCAAAATCAACATCTTCCACCACTTCCTTAGCCAAAGAGATATGGATAAGGTTCAAAATAGGGAAAGGTCCCTTTACTTTCAAACCCAAGCCATCACCATCCCAAGCCCCACTTAAAAGGAAAGTTGAAGCCCCAATCAAGATTATACCACCATATGAAAAGGTCCCCATAAGAAGAGAGGAACCAACAAAAGGCATAGATCAAAAAAAAAAAAAAACCTAGCAGATAAAAAAGAACCAAAAAATTGTAAAGCCCTAGCAAACAAAAAAATCCTAGATGAAGATCCAACAGATGATGAAATCTCATCAAAAGATGACAAAAACCCAGTTGAATCATGTAACACCGTAGAAAGTGAGGGTTCGAAAAATGGTGAAACCCCAACCATAGCATAAGTAGCTAGATATCCTATAATGACCTTGCAAAAAGTGAAGCCTTAGTGGTTTACAAAACCCTAGCCAAGCACCAACAACCAACAAAGTCTGTACCAACCCAACATAAAGTGAAGCCTTGGATGTTGATGAAACCTAGATACTCCAATAGCCAAAGTACCAACAAAATGGGAAACACCATCAGTAGATGACAAGATCCTAGTTGAAGCCTGCAATGACCTAGCAGACATAGAAGCTTCAGTAGAATTTTCATAGTTGTTGGTTATATGTAAATGTCATAACCTTTGGTGGAGTTGATGAGATATGTAAAAAAACTTCTAAAGAAATCAAAAAAGAGTTTGAGACCTCTATATTCGGTAGCATTTCTTCCTAAACTTTATATTAATCATTTATATGGAAGCATCTTTAAATATCAAGAGAAAAAATTTAGGGAAATATTGAAGGAATTGGTTTGGAAGATTGCAAATAAAGGAGAACTACTATACTATTGATAGGTGGTCATTTGAGAAAGGATGATGAGTCACCCATGGTTGATCAAACACTATATAGGTTAATAATTAGGGGCTTGTTGCACTTAATTACATCTAGGTATGACATAATGCATGTTGTATGTTTGGTTAAAAATTTTCAAGCCAATCCAAGGGAAATATGTGTGAAGGTAATAAAGAGAAAATTCAAAAAATTGAAGAAGTCTCTCAAATGTGATCGATGGTGAAAAAAGGATAATCACTTCCCCTTAAATACATGCATTGATGTTGATCGACCATGTCTCATTGATGATAGAAGAAGTACTAGTTGTGAAGCATTCTTTTTAGGAAGAAAATTGGTTTCATGGTTCATAAAAAGTAGATTTTAGTGTTCCTATAAAAATTAGAAGTAGAATGCGTACTAGAAACATCTTGTTGCACTTAGGTGTGGTGGATAAAGAAGAACTTAGAGGATGTTAGAAAATGTGTAATGATCCCATTCATATTTTATGTGACAATATCAATGTCATCAATATTTTTGATAAATTTAGTTATAAATTCTACCCACAAAGGATTAAGTCGCATATATCTTTACATAATCTCTTTCAAATTATACATTTGAGTACCTAGGGAAAAAATTAGGGGTTTTTTCCTCTCCTTTTAACTATATACATAGATGGGGCATCTGTCTAGAGAAAGAAATTCAAGGTTTCTTTTTTTTTTCCTAGACTAATGAAGGCTACCATTCAAGGGTAGTATATAGTAAGAATGATTATGTTGTCTCTATCAAGGGGAGCTTATGTTTTTTGCAAATTAAAATCTAATACCTCTTACCTATTTCCCTTGATGTCAAAGGCGGAGAGAAATTGGAGCGCATAGCAAGTGTTTCGATGAATGATAAAAGGGAGATTATGGAATAGTGTAGTGTCACTAATGTCATATCATGATATGGGAAATAATTGTAGCTATATTATTATAAATATGGAGTAGTGCCTTGTCATTGATGTAAGCCTATGATGATGAATGTTCTTTTCAATTTTTCAAATACGGAGATCATTGCAATTGTGTAACAATGTGTTATTACAATTTTGTAACCAAGAAACCCATCTCATTGTTACCCCACTAATGGTAAATACATAACCTGTAGTACTCTGCTTAGAATCAATATCCCCTACCAAATATGAGTCAACATACCTTTGTAAATCAGTAATAGAACCCTTAAAATATAAATACTTACTGGATGTTCCTCTCAAATATCTGAGAATCCATTTGGCTGCATTCCAATGCTCAATTCCAGGATGACTCATATACCTTCTAACAACTCCTCCTATATGTGCAATATCTAGCCTACTACATACCATGGCATACATAAAACTTCCTAAAGCTGAAGCACACTACTACATTTTGGCTCCAATTGCAATGGCAAGCTGTCTCAATTGCAACAGTCACCCCTCGGATGAGCGATAGTAACTAGAATTGGGACCTATTAGACAGGTGTCAAACTTTTGTTATTACAAATTGCAATGGTGTGGGATTTGGTCATAATTGTGATGGAAAAAGAAGGCATGATTTTGAAAAAAGAAAGGTGAAGAGTTCCTCTAAACATCATCGAAGGTTTGATGATATATCATTGCAACTATAAAAACCTATAGTTTCAGTCAATCATCATAGGTCCAATGGCATTGCTATAGGCCCAACGGGCATATGGCCAAAGTGACGTCAGAATGGCAATGGGTGTGTGACAGAAATATTGTTGGAGTGACACCCAACCATTGGTGGTTTCCATTATAGTGGCAATGGTAATTCTGTTGGGGCGAAGGTTGTTTGTCAAACAAGCCATGGAAATTGCAACAGGTTTTTGTGTAATATATATATATATATATATATATATATATATATATATATATATATATATATATATATATATATATATATATATATATATATATATATATATATATATAATTTATTTTTTGCAAATCTCTGTACAGATTATTTGTCATGCAATCATAGGCTAATATTGAGCTTCACTTGGTTTTGAGAATAGTTTAATATTCTCTACTAATCAAGGCCAACCACATGAAGGTGGAAGCTCATTTGGCCCCACCCCCTCCCCCCCTCCCAACATCTAAATTCCCAGTTACATCTAAAATCTTTAAGAAATGATCAATCTTTAAAGTACAAAAAAGGTTCTAGGCTTGTAAAAGTGACATCATCTTTTGGTGCATGTCATGTTTTCATCGCATCCAAAATAAGATTTTGCCACTCTGAATCGAGAATGCACGTGTAGTTGCATTTTGTATGCATAGAAAATAGAAGGAGCTGATAAAACCCAGCATGTTTACATTTATTTAATAGGTCTATGCAAACCTCTAACAAAAATGAAAACTTTTTGGGTTTTTTCAGCTCCACCTGATGTTGTATGCATATGAATTGTGATTTCATATTGAACTATGGCATCCTTCTGCATTGCTTGAAACCAATAGATTCACAAAGTTAGTTATCATACAATCATAGGTTAATGTTAAGCTTCACTTGGTTTTGAGAATAGTTTAACGTTCTCTACTAAGCAGGGCCAACCATGTAAAAGTGGAATCTCATTTGTCCCTACACCCCCCTCCCAACATCTAAATTTCCATTAACATCTAAAATCTTTAACAAAGGATCAATCTTTAAAGTACCTGGAATGTACTCATCACCTCCTACTACTCTCAGGGGAATTCCATCTTCACTACTCATAAGAAATTTATCACAAATCTTTATTGATTCTCATACATCTAACACAGGTATATCTAGAAATGTCCTCATACCTCCTACAAAAAATGAATCCAATATTACAAAATGCCCGCTAAAATATAATAGTTCAAGTGAACTAAACACATGAAAAATGAGAGAGGAATAGAGGAATATGCATACAAATAGGTGTTGCCATTACATATGTGGCCATGCTATGTGTTGAGTGAGTTTTATTGTTTTTCTATTGTGCCAAGATCTCTTTGTTTATATACATACATACATACATATACAGAGATCACAAGGGCATGACAACAAGATGTAGAGATCACAAGGGCACATACATACATACACACATACATGTATATATATACAAAGAGATATTTTTTAAGGTGGTAAGTGACTTACATCAAGATCCTCCACAAAAATAATGTAGACCAGGAAAAATGGGCAGAGTTCACAAGAAATTTCACAAAAACATATCATAGCAGATATTTTTAGAAAGAAACAAGTCATAACCCAATTAAATGGGTCTAGTTGGTGATAAACTGGGTTGATATATACATATATTTAACTAGGTTATGGCTTTTGCAAGGGAATGAGCCTCACGATTATGGCATTTACACATAAGCAAAACTTGCTTCTTCAACTCCTTACACTCAACTCTTCACTGAAGTTATTCTTCCAGCAGTGAGAATAGCTACTACAAATTCCTAGGAGCCAAAGGACTCTAAACCTATGCTACATTT
The DNA here is from genome assembly GCA_028749045.1 of Cupressus sempervirens. Taxonomy (NCBI): domain Eukaryota; kingdom Viridiplantae; phylum Streptophyta; class Pinopsida; order Cupressales; family Cupressaceae; genus Cupressus; species Cupressus sempervirens. The sequence continues at coordinate 277,865,363 of CM053792.1, read as the reverse complement.
TCTAGAGACATGGGAGAAGTTACTACCGGCTTCAATACTTCATAACATTTTGGATCATATAGTGATGCCAAATTTAACAGCAGCAGTAGATACTTGGGATCCCTTACAGGGAGAGCCTGCCAATACATGCATGGTTACCATCCTTGGCTTCCATTATTGTTCCAGAGTATGGAGCCTTTATATCCAACCATTTTTTATAAGTTGGGGAGCGTGCTTCATGTGTGGCATTCAAGTGATGCATCTACATATGCAATTTTATCACCTTGGAAAATTGTATTTGATCCTGCTAGCTGGGAACAGTTGATTATTCATTTTATTGCACCTAATCTGATGACAATTCTAGAAGAATTTGTAATCAACCTAACTAATCAGAAAGTAGACCAATTTAACTAGTTTATGGCTTGGGCATCTATTATTCCCATTTATCATATGGTTTCAATGTTGGAGGTAGATTTTTTTCCAAAGTGGCAACAAATTTTGTAAAACAACAAATACTTACACAATCTAGAGATAGATGGATGATTGCATCATTGGAGCAACTAGTTGAGATGCACCATAATCAAACTAGAGAAAATCAATGATAAACCATGAAAGCTTGAAATAATGAAGTTTGATCATTTGTCATTAGTAGCCAGATATAATCCTCTCATTGGATACTCTTCATTCATAGAGCAGATGAAAGAAATGCTCTCATCAGTATTAGTGCATTTCTATCCACTTTTTGATTGGTTGAATAAGGAAGAATCTCATGGCAAAACACAAGCAATATTCCCTTGTAGGATACAAACTGTGGGCAATGACTAGTAATAATTAAGGTTATTACTAGAGGCAACCCACAAAAAAAATACCAAAAGATCTATATTTAAGTCTATAGATGATTTCTAGTAGCAATCCAACATATATGAAAGTCTGACCCATAAAGAGACCACAAAAAAAAAAAATCTACAAGATAATTTACAACATACACATCAAATCATAAAATGAAATCTCTATCTACTTCATTGTACAAAAAGATTTATAATTTACATATGAACCATTTCAACTTGTATGAAACTCATCTTCATTGTTAGATCATTAGGAACTTTTAATCCTTTCATAACCCACACACATATGTACCAATTAAAGTTGCAATTAAGAAACTAATATCCATTAGTAGATCATAAACATGAAATCTCTTTACAACTCACACTACCAAAAGCTAAATTGAACCTACAAATGAAATACATCATACCACCAATTCAAAATCAGTTCCATAGTTAGACAATAAAGAGATTTTCTATTATAACCCACAACACCAAATGATAATCCTTTTGAGTCCACATGCAACTTATAGAAAACCCTAATTGAGTTAAATGTGGGATGTGTTTTAGTGTAAGCATACTCCCATTTTCTAAACATATAACTATACCCATATGTTTCATCACCTAATACAAAATGCAATGGATTCTTATAATAAAATTAATAAAGAAATGAATGATGACAAGAAAAATGTATATGAAAAATTAATAATGGAAGTCACCTTGAGGAACTTGTATATGCTCTTGGAAAACATGTCATCGAAAATGTTCATGACCTTTTTTGCTTCTACATGTTTTTGCATGGAGCCTTCATACACCTAGTGCTCACAAATGTCTACTTAAGAATGTTTTATTATTTGGATTCTGGAATATGTATACAACTCGATCAATTTTCTATTCTACCAAGATCTCTCTATGTATATACACATATGTATACATACATACATACATATGTGTGTGTGTGTGTGTGTGTGTATACATGCATGCATACATACATATATACATACATACATAAATATACATAAATAATAGCAATATATATATATATATATATATATATATATATATATATATATATATTGTATCTACGTTTGCTTTACCATTGCTTATAAGAGTGTTTCAAGGTTGGAACCACTTCAACATCCTTTGCATGGTTTAGATGTAATGTCATTGTGGCAGAGGCTTCTCCAAGGGAATGAGCCTCGTGAGTTAACATATAATATCTTAAAATAGTTAAGTGCTACCTAACTATGTCTAAGGCATCTGCACACTAGAGGCATACTCTGCCTACCAAGATGTCTACATACCTGTATCCAAAGGATCAAGACCCTTGAACTACTCACTCTAACTAACATGTAGTTTTGGTGTTTTATTATTTTGATGTAGTTGTATTCCTATGACCACTGGTGAGCTTTACTCACCTAATACAGTTATTCATCGGCATATACCCACTCAGGAAAATTAGGAGGTTTTCTATAATTACAATACTATAATACCCTGGTGCAACCTTTGTGTTGTGGGTTACACTTAATGTGAGGTTAACCTATATACGTCCTAACTCACTCCTTATATAGTTATGTTTAAAAGCTAATTTTGAGAGCACATATTCCTTTTATTGAATGTAAAGTTGATTACTTGAACATCCATATGTGTATAAGCATGGTAAGTTACCTGGAATATCATGATATCAATCTTTAAAGTACCTAGAATGTCCTCAACGCCTCGTGCTACTCTCAAGGGAGTGCATATTCATTGCTCACAATCAATTCATCACACGAGTACATCTAGAAATGTCCTCATTGCCTCTTGCATAAAATGAATCCAATATTAGAAAATGCCCTCTAAGAAATAATAGTTCACATGTGAAAAATGAGAGAGAAAAAGAGGAATCTACTTACCAATAGGCATTGCCATTGAATCTTTGGCCATGCTACCTACTTAGTGAGTTTTATTATTTTTCTATTGTGCCAAGATCTCTCTATATATATACATACATAGACACATATATACACATATACATATACAAAGATCACAAGGGCTCGACAACAAAATCCTAGATCTCCAACCAATCTCTCCAATCCACAAGATCTATATATATATATATATATATATACATACATTTGTGTGTATGTATGTATGTAATCTACACACACACACATACACACACACACACACACACACACACACACACACATATATACATACATACATACATACATATATACACACATATATATACACATACATACATACATACATTTGCATATGCAATTTTATCACTTTGAAAAATTGTATTTGATCCTGCTAGTTGGGAACAGCTAATTGTTCATTTTATTGTACCTAATCTGATGACAATTCTATAGGAATTTGTAATCAACTCAGGTAATTAGCAACTAGACCAATTTAACTAAGTTATGACTTGTTTCTTTCTAAAAATATCAGCTAAGATATGTTTTTCTAAAATTTCTTGCTAACTCTGCCATTTTTTCCTCATCTGTATTATTTTTGTGTAGGATCTTGAGCTAAGTCACTTAGCATAGGTTGAGTGAGTTATATTGTTTAATTATTTGGATTCTAGAATATGTATGCAGTCGGATCAATTTTTTTTGTTGTGGCTAATATATAATTAGCACCTTGAAAAAGATCTATCTGTATATATGTAGACTACAAGTTGTGCAATTTTTCATGTACTACATCTACATTTGCTTTATCATTGCTTATAAGAGTGTTTCAAGGTTGGGAATGTGCTTCATGTGTGGCATTCAAGTGATGAATCTACATATACAATTTTATCACCTTGGAAAATTGTATTTGATCCTACTAGCTGGGAACGACTACTTGTTCATTTTATCGTACCTAATTTAATGACAATTCTACAGAAATTTGTAATCAACCCAACTAATTAGCAACTAGACCAATTTGATTGGGTTATGTTTTGGGCATGTGTTATTCCCATTTATCATATGGTTGCAATGTTAGAGGCAACATTTTTTTCAAAGTGGCAATAGGTTTTATATCATTGGCTTTGTCCAAATCTTGATTTTAATGAAGTAAAAAAGTAGTTTTTAGGGTGGAAAGGATTGTATAATGAAGAGGAAATTTAAAAACTTGAATGTTGAAATGTTGAAATGAAAGCTATCTAGATCAAACACATATGCCAGAGTTACAAAAAAATGTGAAGTTGATTTTAGATATTAAAAAAAACCAAAAAAAAAAAGACATAAATCATTCCCCATTTGTTTTGATTATGGAGAGCTGCGAGTGAAAGAGGGTGGAGATCTTTGAACGTTGTCATGCCCTTGTCATTGGTGCATTTCGTTGATGTGATCTCTACATTTTTTTTGTGCTCTTGGTGGAGATCATTGGAGATCTATGATTTCATTATGGTGCCCTTGTGATCACTTCATTTCATTGTCGTGCCCTTGTGATCTCTACATTTCGTTGCTATTCCCTTTTAATCTTCATGCCCTTTCTCTTTGATTTCATATTCATGTCGTGCCCTTGTGATCTCTATGATCTCTACATTTTTTTTTATGTCATTGGTGGAGATTATTGGAGATCTACGATTTCATTGTGGTGCCCTTGTGATCACTTCATTTCATTGTCGGGCCCTTGTGATCTCTACATTTCATTGTCATTCCCTTATAATCTTTGTGCCCTTTCTCTTTGATTTCATTGTCGTGTCATGTCCTTGTGATCTCTATGCCTTTTGCACTACAATATTTGAGGTCAAATTGAGACAGCAATTTGCGACAGTGGTGTAATTTGTGGTGTATTCGAGCCCAAATGTAGTAGTGCTCTGTGATTTTCTTCAAGGGGAGAAGAGGTACCTATGTAAATGTTCTTTTCTTTTCCTTCTAAACATATATCTCTTTATATTTCCCCCACCATTTGATTAGAAAAGCTTATCTTTATGTATATGTATGTGTATATATACATACATACATAGACACACGTGTGTATGTATGTATATACATATACAAAGATCACAAGGATACAAAAATGATATGTAGAGATACATATATAGATACATGCATGCATGCATGCATACATACATACATCTGCATATGCAATTTTATCACATTGGAAATGCTGGATACAATTGATTAATTATGTGTTGTCTTGATGTTATACAAATGTCATATCAATTGATAGACAATGCTTACCAAGCTCACTTGGTTAGTGAAGATAGCTTTCCTTGTCTACTGAGTGTTCACAAGTCTACTCTAAACAGATGATAGTATTTACCGAGCTCACTTGGGCATTGAAGGAATTGAGGCAAAAAAGAGTGTTAACCGAGATCACTAAGTTAACAAAAGGAAAGTTGGACAGAGTTAGTAATCATCAAGTTCACTCGGTTGCCAAAGGATTTCTGCAAGTTCACAGTGTTAACCAAGCTTCTGTTGGTTAACACAGAAAATCATTCCAAAGTTAGTTTCTACCAAGCAAGGTTAGCTTACGAAGGATTTTTCTTATTTTGGCATATGATGCTTAATTAATTAATGTATTGATTCTATCCAACTATGATGATGAATATTAGTTATTTTAATTTTAATTTGAGCTGACTTGACAATCTGGAAGGTATAAATAAAAGGTCAAGATTGAGATTTCTAATGTGTGTGCAAGTGTGTTGATTGAATTGAAAAGAAAAGAAAGGGAGCAAACTTGAAGGATAAGCAGGTATCCTTGTGGAGCAGAAAAGTAATATTCAATCAGGCAGGATCAAGTTTAAGTAGAAAAGAGATCTGGATTCAACAATTGAGTTGCATCACAATCAGGTCATTTCATTGTTACTCTCTAACCATTGTAGCAGTGATCTAAAATCTCTTAACAGAGTTGGTTTAACAGCCAGTTGTAAATCCTTTAACAAGGTGCCAATTCCATTGAATTGTTTTAAGACCTCTTGCAAGGCCACTCCTAGCAAGGTGATTAAATCCTCTAATAGGGTCACACCTAACAATGTGTTTTTGTAACTTTTAACAGGATTGGCTCCTAATAGGGCTCACTTCAAAAGAGTGAAAAATAGTAACTAGTTACATTGGTGGTTTTTCTCAAATTGGGTTTTCACATTAAATCTTGGTGTCTCATGTGTTCATGTTACTTCTCTTATGCTTACAAGTTAATTACTAATAGTTTTTTAAGATCTGCTAAAAGTAATTCACTCTACATTTACTGAGTTATAGCAATTTCTTATGTTTACCAAGCATCAACAACAATCAATTTTCTCAGTATAAATTTTATTGTTTACATCTAAGGGATATGGGAAGCCCCCCCACCCCCCTTCTCTCAATTACTCCTTCTTTATTTCCAACAATTGATATCAGAGCTTTTGATGCTTGCAGAAAAGGTTTCAAGGACCTAAGCTAAAGATCAGGATGTCTTACAAAAGAGAGATTCCAAAGGTAAATAGAGACACCTTTTCAACATGGCAGCAACTCATAAGACTTCATCTTACCACCATTAGTGATTTAGGCTACAAATACCTTGATGAAGAATACAAAACTCCTACTGGTACATTATCTTTTGGAGATCTTGCTAAGAAAAAGAGCCATAACATCATGATGATTGATATTGCATCTTCTCTCAGCTATGATGAATTTGATGAGATCAAAGACTATAAAATTACTTTTGATATGTGGAACAAGCTAAAGGATATCTATGGTGGAGATGATAATGTAAGAAGAGCCAAAGTAGAAATCCTTAGAGGACATTTTGATTAGATGAGAATGAGAGAAGATGAAAATATTGTCAAATATGTGGAAAGAATCAAAGCTAGTGTCAGTACAATCAGAGCTTTTGGAGGAGAAATCAAAGAAGAAACTATTATAAGTAAAGTTCTCAGAACATTTCTTCCTATCTATGCAATTAGAGTATCTGCTATTCAAGAAAAGAGGTGTGATCCAAATCACAAGTTAAGTTTGGATGCCCTAGTAGAAAGATTGACAGCTTTTGAGCTAGACAACTTTGACAATTGTGTTCCAGCTTCCAAAAATGTTGAGTCTACATTTGAAGTAAAACTTTCACTCAAAGAAAAAGGCAAGAAAACAAAGGAAAATCAGTCAGAAAGTGAAGAGGAAACAGAGGAAAGTTCTAATAATGATCTTGAAGTTATTAAAGCTTTACTTGCAAAGAAATATTCTAGAGGTAGAGGAAAGGTACAAAGACAAAGTTCCTTTAATCTATTTTTCATGTGAATAAATTGGTCATATTACTGCCAGAGTCCAAACAGAGAAAGAAAGGATGAGAAGAAGAGCCACAAGTACAAAGGCAAGAAGGAATCCAAAAGTCACAAATCCTTCAAAGACAAAGGTAAGAAGACTTATTTTAGAGCTAAAGATTCAGATAATAGTGAAGATGAAATTGTGTATATTGTTGTAAAAGATGAATCTGATGAAGAAGAAGATAAGATGGCCCTTATCTCTCATGTTCGTAAAAATGACACATGGATCATAGATAGTGGATGTTCACATCATATAACTAGAGACAAAAAAAAAATTGAACACTTTGATCACTATGATGGAGGAAGTGTAACGTTTGAAAATAATGAACCTTGTTGCATAAAAGGGGAAGGTTGCATCTTATTGACTAATGAACTTGTATGTAATAATGCTTATTGGGTTGAAGGACTAAAACATAACCTACTAAGTGTGGCACAGCTAATCAACATTAGATTCAAGGTAGAATTCATGCATGGCAAGGCAAGACTAGTGGATAACAAATGGAATCTGATTGGATCAAGCAAACAAACAAGAGGTAACATATTTTATATTGATCTTGGTGATTGCTGATGTTTTATTACTCAAATGGAAGAAAGTTGGTTATGGCATAGAAGATTATGTCATGTAAACTTTGTTAATATGGTCAAGATAAGAAAATTCAAAAAAGTAAGAGGTATCCCTAGTTTGAAGAAACCAGATGTTGGATTATGCAAAAATTGTCAGATTGGCAAAATGGGAAAGACTAGTTTTAAGAGCAAAAACTATCAATCTGAAGATGTCTTGGAAATTGTGCATGCTGATTTGTGTGGACCTATTGGAATAGAAAGTTATAGTGGAAAATTTTATTTATTCTTTTTGTTGATGACTACTCTAGAATGATGACTATTATGTATCTTAGAGAAAAGTCAAAAGCATTTGAGAAATTCAAATGGTATATGGCAAGAGTAGAAAAAGAAATAGGAAAAAGATTGAAATGTTTAAGATCAGACAGAGGTGGTGAATTCATCTCCAATGAATTCAATAATTTCTACATTGAAAGAGGAATCAAAAGGCAAGTATTAGGCCCTGGCACTCCTAAGCAGAATGGAATAGCTAAAAGAAGAAACAGATCCATCATGGATTGTGCAAGAACTCTAATGATTGAAAAGAATGTTGCTATCAAATACTGGAAGGAAGCCATCAGCACTGCAGTTCATACTTTAAACCAAGTATAGTTGAAAAAAGACTCACATAAAACTCCCTATGAATTATGGTATGGCTACAAACCCAATGTAAGTTACCTAAAAGTATTTGGCAGTATATGTTATATCTTGAAAGAGTCAAGAAAAAGAAAGTTTGATGTGAAAGGTGATGAAGGTATATTCTTAAGATATTCTTGCAGAAGTAAGCCATATAAATGTTTGAATTTGTCTACTCATAAAATCATAGAAAGTGCACATGTGAGAATTTATGAGTTTGCAAAAAAGATTGATGAAGAAAGCAAAAAAGAATCAAAAGATTACAAGAGATTTGTTTACTTTGAATCTGATACATTGCCAAACATATTTAACACTAAAAATACTTCACCTCCTAAGTCTTCCATAGTTATCGAGTTGCAAGAAGTACAAACTGAGTCATAGGGACCCGAGTCACAATCTGAAGCTACTGATTCAATACCTACCGAGTCTAAACAACCTGAGCCTGAAGTTAAAATTCAAAATGAATGCAGTATAATTTATTCAAAAGGAAAAGAACTTGTATTGACCAAGTATGTTAGAAGGCATCATGCACCTAATCAGATCATTGGAGATAAATCAGAAGGTAATATGACAAGAAAAAAATTAAAAGCTACATGTTTACTTGCTGATTTTGAACCTAGAAGTATTAAGGATGCTCTAGAAACAAAGCTAGATTAGTGTGTAAAGGCTATTCTCAAGAAGAAGGAATTGATTATGGTGAGACTTTTTCCCCTATTGCGAGACTAGAAGGTGTTAGGACCCTACTTGCATATGCAACTCATAGAGGATTCAAAGTATATCAAATGGATATTAAATCTACATTCCTAAATGAAATTCTTGATGAAGAAGTCTACATTGAATAGCCAAAAGGTTTTGTTGATCCTAACAAAAGGGACATGGTCTGTAAATTACACAAAGTTCTGTATGGTCTCAAAGAAGCTCCTAGAGCCCGGTATGAAAGACTACATAACTAATTGATACAAATTGACTTTCAGAGAACAAATGATAACAGTAGTCTATACATCAAGGAAGAACCAGATAACAAAATTGTGTTGGCAGAGATATTTGTGGATGATACTCTATTTATAGGAAATGATGACCTATGAAAATCATTTTCAAAACAAATGAACAAAGAGTTTGAGATGTCCATGTTTGGTGAAATAAAAAATTTTGTTGGCTTGCAGATACAGCAGAATAAAAATAGTATCTATATCACTCAATCCAAGTATATAAAAGAGATACTCAAGAAGTTTGAAATGGAAGACTAAAAACTAGTTGGTACCCCCATGTGTACTAGACTCAAGCTTACCAAAGATGATGATTCCAAAGAAGTAGATTAGACCTTATATAGATCAATGATTGGAAAATTATAGTATGTAATTCACACTAGGCCTGATATTGTCTTAGCAGTTCGGATAGTGGCAAGATTCTCAGCTAAATCGAGAGAAAATCACAAGATGGCAATAAAAAGAATCTTGAGATATCTGAAAGGTACTGAAGACTATGGTTTATGGTACAAAATTGGAGGAAACCTAGACCTAAAGGTATTTACTAATGTTGATTGGGCAGGAAATCTTGATGACAGAAAAAGCACTAGTGGTGGAGCTTTCTTTCTTCATAAAAGGCCGGTATCTTGGAAAAACAAGAAGCAAAACTACACATCCCAATCTATAGTAGAAGTAGAGTATGTAGCAGCAGTAATAAATTGTTCTAACATTGTTTGGTTCAAACAATTACTAGAAGGAATGAAGGTTGAAATCAAAGAGCCAGTAATCATGTATTGTGATAACACGAGCACAATTAACATATCAAAGAACCCAGTGATGCATTCCAAAACAAAGCACAGTGCTATAAAATATCACTTTGTCAGAGAACTAGTGTAGGACAAAAAAATCAAATTGGAATATGTCCATACAAAAGAAAAAATTGTAGACATATTCACAAGGCCATTACCTAAAGATGCATTCTTGTATCTAAGAGGTAAGCTAGGGGTCATTCCCCTATCTGAAGCTCACTAAATAGAGTTTAGTGATGCATCAACAAGAACCAAGTCAAAGATCAATCAGTTGATGCAGCATAATTAAGAGAATATTACATATGAATCAGTACTCAAGGTACATTGATACAAATTTGGCATGTGTTGTCAAAGAGGGAGAAGTTTACTATCATATCTTTATCTTTCTGAAATTGTGTAGAGGGAGAAGTTTGAAAAGAAGTTATGCAGTTCCTTCACAAAGAAAGAATACAGCATAAAGAAGAATTTATTGTGTAAAATAAAAGAGGGAGAAACTTTCTGTCAAAAGGAATCTTGTTCTCAAAATTTCATTGTACTATGACATGTTGTGTTGCCATCAATGCTAAAGAGGGAGATTTTTTGATACAATTAATTAATTATGTGCTGTCTTTGATGTTACACAAATGTCATATCAATTGATAGACAATGCTTACCAAGCTCACTTGGTCAGTGAAGATAGTTTTTCTTGTGTACCGAGCATTCATGGGTCTACTCTAAATAGATGACAATGTCTACCAAGCTCACTTGGGCATCAAAGGAATTGAGGCAGAAAAGAGTGTTAACCAAGCTCACTCGATTAATGAAGGGAAAGTTGGACAGAGTTAGTACTCACCAAGTTCACTCGGTTGCTAAAGGATTTCTACAAGTTCATAGTGTTAACCGAGCTTCTGTTGGTTAACACAATAAATCATTCCAAAGTTAGTTTCTACTGAGTAGGGTCGGCTTACGAAGGATTTTTCTTATTTTGGCATATGAAGCTTAATTACTTTATGTATTGATTCTAGCCAACTATGATGATGAATATTAGTTATTGTAATTTCAATTTGGGCCTACTTGACAATCTGGAAGGTGTAAATAAAAGGTCAAGATTGAGATTTCTAGTGTGTGCAACTGTGTTGACTGAAATGAAAAGAAAAGAAAGGGAGAAAACTTGAAGGATAAGCAAGTATCCTTATGGAGCAAAAAAGTAATATTCGATCAAGAAGGATCAAGTTTAAGAAGAAAAGAGATTTGGATTCAGCAATCCAATTGCATCGCAATCAGGTCATTTCATTGTTACTCTCTAACCATTGAAGAAGTGATCTAAAATATCTTAACAAAGTTGGTTTAACAACCAGTTGTAAATCCTCTAACAAGGTGGAAATTCCACTAAATTGTTTTAAGACCTCTTTCAAGGCCACTCCTAACAGGGTGATTAAATCCTCTAATAGGGTCACACCTAACAATGTATTTTTGTAACCTTTAACAGGGTTGGCTTCTAATAGGGCTCACTTCAGAATAGTGAAAAATAGCAACTAGTTACATTGGTGTTTTTTTCCAAATTGGATTTCCACGTTAAATCCTGGTGTCTCGTGCATTCATTTTATTTCTCTTATTCTTGCAAGTTAATTACTAATAATGTTTTAAGATCTGCTAAAAGTAATTCACTCTGCATTTACCAAGTTACGGAAATTTCTTTTATTTATCGAGCATCAGTAGCAATCAATTTTCTTAGTGTAAATTTTATTGTTGACATCTAAGGGATTTGAAATTTATTTTAATAGTAACTGATTTACCCCCCCTCTCAGTTACTCCTTTTGTATTTCCAATAGGAAAACTATATTTGATCTTTACTCAATCACCAAGAGATAATATAGTCTATAAGTACATATTTATGCATACTATGTTTGGTATGAATAGTTTCAATTAAATTCATCTGGGGAGAGAGAGTCTACTCATGATGATAATCACTCCATGTATTGGGTCTTTAGAGAAGAGAAACTTACAGAAGATTAGATGTTGTTTATGGATATGGGATGATTTGTTTGTGATGCCAATATATCCTCCTCCATATTGAATTTATATATCATCAAATTGCTAGATACAAATCATTGGACTTAGTCTTTTGAAATGATATGGGCTACTTGGAATTGTCAAAATTGAACCGTTGAACTATACATTTAGATTGATGAACCAACACTTTGAATCACTAGTTTCATGTTCAGAACCTTTGGCCTTTGATCCAACACTTTGAATCTCAAAAAGTATATGGACTATACATTCAGATTGATGAACCAACACTTTGAATCACTAGCTTCATGTTCAAAACCTCTGGCCTTTGAAATGTGAACTTTCATTTTGATTTGTGGTCCATGGACTATTATGAACAAAAATACACCTAAATGTTCTTCGAGACATTTGAAAGCATCTACAGAAATTGTATAAACCATTCAATATAAATTACAGAGTCTTTGAATCTCGGTACTTTGATCCAAGCCAAGAGCCTTCTAAACATTGAAACCACTAAACTACCTAGGACATTGAAGTTATCAAACATATGGACCTCCTTAAACCAATGGAACCATTTTGAAATAGGTTCAATGAGGTTCAAAACCAAAGAGGGACTAAGATATAAACCTCAAACAAGGGTTGCATGCTATGGTGGGGTAGGAGGAAGATGGTTGTGTGAATGGCTGATATGGAAAGTTGCAGAAAATCAAGGTGTCAGTTGCAAGTATTTTCATTAATTTGATAAGGGAGTCAACTTTGAAAGCGGGATGATCAAAATTGGCATATCCATCCTTATGATAGATATCTCTATCTCATAATAGAAAATTATCTCAAACAAAAAATGACAAGTGACAAATTATTACATGTATCAAAAATTAGAAGAACGTCCACCTATAATATTTTTGAAGGACAAAAATATAATAAAAATATAATTTGGTGGAAATAGCCATGAGCTATGTGGCTCCACATTATGGCTATTCCACTGACCAGTAGTGGAAACTCTTCACATTAAATATGAAGATCTTGAAATTAAAAAAGATAATTATCATAGATCTATATTTTTGTTTTAGTGATAAAAATGTACAATCTAATTTCAAGAAAAAAAATAGTCTTAAATCTATATGATTAAAAAAAATAAACAAGAGTACTAGTTGTAGTTGTATAATTCTAGTATTAGTGATTATGTTAAACAAAATATTCAATAAAACAAGTGTGAAGTAACATAAATGGATCATCTGCTCAATCCTATTATGACTTAATATGAATGCATCTGATCATTACCTAGATGATATTATGCACAAGATTTTTACTCAATCACCAAGGGATTATATAATCTATAAGTAAAAATTTATGCATACTTAGTTTGATATGAATGATTTTGATTGAATGCAAGGATAATTGCTTGTGTGAATTCAAGATATGAATGATTAATTTAATTTAGCACAAGTACTATGCAAGTGTGTATGTATGCATGTAAAGCAATTCACATAGTGAATTGATATACATACATACATGCACATATGCATACAAACATCATAATCAGTTATACTTGAATCTGACCAAAGCTATTATATATGAACAAGAGACACATGTTTAGAAGGAAAAAAAAAAAAAAAAATCTACACAGGTACCTCTTCTCCCCTTGAAGAAAATCGCAAAGCAAGGGCACAGAGATCACAAGGGCACAGCATGGAAATGAAATAAATTGATCACAAGGGAATGGCAAAAAAAGTCTATATCTCCACTGATCTCTGCCAACATTCAAAGCTCTCCACCCTCTTTCACGCGCAGCTCTCCACAATCAATCAAAACAAATGGGGAATGATTATGTCATGTTTTCTTTTCTTTTTTGTTTATAATCCTTAATCCACAATCCACAAGATCGATCTCTCTCTCTCTCTCTCTCTCTCTCTCTCTCTCTCTCTATATATATATATATATATATATACACATATATACATACATACATACATATATATACATACATATATACAGACATACATGAAAACAACGATGTACTTTTTAAGAGTTTACAATTGTTCAACAAAATTAATATTTTACAAGATAATGCACCTGAAGAACTGTTAGCTCGGAAGCAAGAACATGGTGTTGAAATAGTATAGAAAGTGCTTGACTTAACGAAAGGAAGATATTCAAAAGTTTGATAATCAAAATTTAAGGTACGAGAGCGAAGGAGGAGTGACTTTAGAAAGAGAAGGAGAAGGAGCGGCTTTAGAAAGAGGAGTAACTTTTGAAAGAGATTGCATAGGAGAAACAACATCTAGACAACATAGAGAATACTATGGGAGCCACTGGATAGAATCCAGGAAAGTTTTGTGGTTGGTACTATGACATTGCAAACACTAGTTAAACCGGTCTAGTTGTTGATTGGCTAGGTTGATTACTTCATTACTATATGATCCAATGGTAATGTTAGTTATTATTTTGACATACATGAAAATATTATTATTATTCATGCTTATATATACATGCATACATGAAAAAAATAATTTACTTTCTAAGAGTTTAAAGTTGTTCAACAAAATTAATATTTTACAGAAAAATGCATCTAAAGAACTATTAGCTTAGAAGCAAGAACATGGTGTTGAAACAATACAGAAAGTGCTTGACATGAGAGGTCTGCAAGTGATGGTGTTGACCTAATCTGATGACAGTTCTACAAGAATTTGTAATCAACCCAACTAATCAGCAACTAGACCCATTTCACTAGGTTATGACTAATTTCTTTCTAAAAATATCTGCTATGATATTTTTTGTAAAATCTCTTGTGAACTCTGCCCATTTTTCCTGGTCTGCATTATTTTTTTGGAGGATCTTGAGGCAAGTCACTTAGCATAGGTTGAGTGAGTTTTATTATTTTATTATTTGGATTCTGGAATATGTATGCAGTTGGATGAATTTTTCTATTGTGCTAAGATGTAATAAGCACCTTAAAAAAGATCTATAAATGTAGATGTTTAGAAGGAAATACAAAGAGATACATGTTTAGAAGGAAAAGAAACCAACATTTACATAGCTCCCTTGAAGAAAATCACAAAGCTAGAGCATGGAAATGGAATCGTAGAGCTAGAGCACAACAACGAAATCACAGAGCAAGATCACGGAGATCATAAGGGCACAACATGTCAACAAAACTGCAGAGCAAGGGCATGACAAAAAAATCGTAGAGTAAGTGCATGACAACAAAATGTAGAGATCACAAGGGCACGACAACTAAATCGCAGAGAAAGGGCACATAAATGAAATGCAAAGATACATAGCAACAAAATTGTAGAGCAAGAGCACAGAAATGAAATGCAGAGATCACAGCAACAAAATGTGCCAATGACAAGGACACAGAAACATTCAGAGCTCTACACCCTCTTTTGCAAGCAACTCTCCATAATCAAAACAAATAGGGAATAATTTATGTCATGTTTTCTTCTTTTGTATATACTCACGCAGGCATCACAATTACGAAACAGACATCGATATTGTGACGGCGTCGGGGACAATTGCAAAAAAAAATATGAAAATCACCACAAATTATACTGTTGTCACAAATTATCATCGAAATTTCACCCCAAATGTTGTAGTGGCATAAGGTACCTTGGACATTTTTTCCTCCTCTTCCTGAGTCTTGGGACACATCTCCTTAGTCAATTTTAAATGACCAGGTAAAGGTGCGCTAAAAACTTTAGCATTATCCATAGAGAAACTGTACAACACCTTCACAATATAATTAGCCTGAGATAAAGTCATTTTTTTATTTTTCCTAACTCTGCAAATCTTCATACCAAAGATTTATTTTTCTGCCCCCAAATCCTTTATAGAGAATGAATGTGCTAACTGTCATTTCATCCCCATAATGTGATCCATGTTAGACTCAGCTACAAGCATGTCATCTACATATAAACATAAAATAATGTAGTAGTCATCATCTAAGTTCTTAAAATAAACACAATGGTCAGAATAAAACTAAGTGTAACCATGCTCGTGCATAAAATTATCAAATTTAAGATACCATTGTCGAGGTGCTTGCTTCAAGTTATATAAACTTTTCTTCAATATTCACACTAAGTTCTCCTTACCTTTGACCTAAAATCCCTATGGTTGTGTCATATATATCTCTTCATGCAAATCATCATGAAGTAAGGTTTTTTTAACATCAAGTTGCTCCAAATGAAAATATTCAGTAGCAACAATACTTTAAAAAGTACGAATAGAAGTCATTTTAACAACATGAGAAAATATCTCATCAAAATCAATGCCCTTTTTATGCACAAATCCTTTTACAACTAACTTGACCTTAATATTTTCTTACCTCCATCCTCTTCTTTCAACTTGTAAACTCATTTATTCTATAAATTCCTTTTACTTGTAGGAAACTTGCATAAATCTCAAGTCTGATTTTTCAGCAAGGAGTCATTTCTTCTATCAGTCCCATAGACCCACGTTGTGGTCTTTTGTTGGACATTAATAAATTTATCTTATCTTATTATCTTTATCTATCAGTGTAGAGTCCCACTAAATTTTAGTATCCACTTGCACAGCTTCATCATAACATTCAAGTTCACCAGCATCCATTAGTAAAATAGAGTAAAAAGAGGGAGAAAATCTTTCTGGAGGTCTACTTAGCTTTTTTGGTCATCTAACATTCACCAGGGTGTGTCATATTTGTTGTTGTGGTTGTTATAGAGCATGAGGGAGTACTTGAACATCTTCCTTTTGAGTATCATCCAACACTACATAATCATTTTCTTTCTTCTCATGTTGCTACAAAAAATCTTTGTACAATGCTTTCTCATTGAATATGACATCCATGCTTCTTACAAATTACGATTTTTAAATTTCCAAAGCCTATAACCAAATTCATCAATGCCATATCCAAAAAATACATATTTCTTTGACTTAGCTTCCAGCTTGGTTCTATTTTAAGAATCTATATGTGTAAATGCTTCACAACCGAAGGCTTTGAGAAAAGGATAATTCACCTTCTTACCAATCCATGCTTCCTCTAGAATACCACAGCCTAAAGGGGTAGAAGGACCTCTATTAATCAAATATATAAAAATATTGACATTGGTTGCCCACACATTTAAGGCAGCCTAGTATGCAACCTCATCCTCCATTATTGTCATGTTCATGCGTTCAACCACTCCATTTTCCTATGGAGTCCTTGGAACAATTTTTTGTCTACAAATAACATTAGTGGAACATAAATATTCAAATTTATAACTACAATACTCATCACCATTATCAGATTTGAGACACTTTAATCTCTTACCAGTCTCATTTTCAACCAAGCATTTCCATTTCTTAAAAGTTTTAAATACATCATATTTATGTCTAAGGAAATAAACCCATACTTTTCTAGTTGCATCATCAATGAATGTAACATAATAATGAGAGCCACCAAAGAAAGATACCTAGTCCTCATACATCTGTATGCACAAACTCTAATTACTCATTTTTCTTTTCATTTCCACTCTTCACAAAACTCACTCTCTTTTGTTGTTCATACACACAACTTTCACAGAAATCCATATTGCTACATTTCAGACCTGGTAAAACTTTATTTGAATGAAGTAATTACATACCTTTCTCACTCATGTGCCCAAGTCTGTTGTGTCATAGTGTTATATCAAAATCTACAAAAAATGTTTGTTCTCCTTGCTCAACTGTTCCTAAACATTCATTTTTCTCTGGAACAGTTAAAGTAGAAAGAAGAGTATTACCTAGTACAAAGATATAAGGTGCCTACTTTCACACGTTTTACTACTACAAAGGAACCTTTTGAAACCCTCCAATTTTTGTTATTAAAAGTAACTATACAACCCTTATCACCCAATTGCCATGCTGAAATTAAATTCCTTCTTAGTCTTAGTTAATATTTTACCTCTTGCAGTAGCCAATGATTCCCATTGTGCAACTTAATCTTAATTTTTCTCTTCTCAATAATCTAACAGGGTTCATTATCCCCCAAATTAAAAAAACCAAAATATCCTTTGACATAATCTAGGAAATAACCTCTATGGGGAGTAGCATGAAATGAAGCCCCTAAATTTAAAACCCATGAATCATCAACACTTTCTAAAGAAAGAAGCAAAGCATCCTCTTCGGATTTTTCACTTACCACATTTGTCTATGTGTTCCCTTTTGGTTTTTCTACTTCATTGTTCTTTTGATTCAAGCATTTTTTCTTCTTATGCCCTGGTTTCCCATAGTACTAGCAATCTCTTGGTCCTCTAGTTTGAGAGCTCTTCCCCTTTGATTTTCCTCTTGATTTCACATGATTTCTAGAATTACTTCCTCTCTCAGTTGTTCTGTCTCTGCTTTGTGTGTTCAAAGAACTTCCTAATGTTACTCCAACTGAGGTTTTCCTATGAGTTCCTTCACTCAAAATAACACCAATCCCATCCTTAAATTTTAGGGTATTAGATCCAGAAATAGAATTGCTCATAGCCATTCCAACTTTTAGGCAAGGAACACAAAATCAAGAAAGCCCTAATTTCTTTGACAAAATTGACATTCACAAAAGATAATTGATTAGTAACTGTATTAAACTCATTTAAATGATATGCAACATATCCACCTTCTGTCATCTTCATATCAAATAAACACTTCATGAGAAATACCTTATTTGAAGCGAAGGGTTTTTCATACAACCTTGCTAGGGTTTGCATCAACTCTTCAGTTGTCTTTTCTTTTGTAATATTAAATGTCACTGATTGTGCTAAGGCATAATCAAATACTTCCAAGTGCCTTTCTATTCAAAATTTCTCACTCCTCATTTTTCAAAGTTCCATGTTTCTTGGCTTTTCCTTCCAATGGCCACCATAAATCCTTTTGATAAAGATGGTCCTCCATTTGCATTTTTCCTAATTGAAAGTTCTACCCATTAAACTTCTCAACCTTCAGCTTACCCTTGTTTGTCATTTCTCCTAATCAATTATGAGACTCCCACTCAACCGTAAGACATTCCTGTAGAGGATAGCTAAAAAAACACAACGACAATCTATGTTAAAAAATGACGACAAAAATTTGGCTCTGATACCACTTGTTAGGATTAACCACAGACAGAAATAAAAATTACATGCAAATATAACCAATATCAAATAATAATAAATCGCATAGAAGAGAACACAAGACGCAAGGATTTAACATGGTTCACCCAATCCCTGGGCTATGTCCACCAACAACAAGTCCAATATTATTATCATCCAATTATTACAATCTGCAATTTCTTACAGCTCAATATCACTGCAAGAAGCTATAATCTCATCGTACATTATGAAATCCCTAACCCTGAGCCATTTTGTACAATCTTTATCCTCTCACAAAATTAGGGCTAGAATAAGTCCTCTAATAGAAAAATAATAGTTGACACCTTTTACGATAGTACTCATTGTTTGCTTCGTGAGTGTTGCCCCGAAAAACCCCCACAAGGGCATTACCCCTTGACCCTTCCCTTTACTGTGACGAGGAGCGCATCTGGGGTGCTGCCCCATGAGCCCACTAGGGGCATTACCCCCAAGCCCTCATAGAAATAATCTGGGGGGAAATCACATCAAATAAACCTTCGAGTCTAATTAGGCTCCACATCACAACATTGATAAAATGTGTGCATCTCATGTCCGTGGTTGTAAAATTTGTTCTTATCAAATATGATATATGATGTTCATGGTTGGGTGTTAAATGTATTGATTTAATGTTCATGGTTGGACATCAAATGTATTGATCAAACGTGGTTATTTTTAAGTTCATGAGTTGTTATCAAATGTGTTTTTATTGATAGATTTTTGTAATAAAACATCATAGATATGTACTGCTAGTTTTGATGTCTTTGGCTTAATGAAGTGTACTCAATTTCTCTATTTTTGAAGTTATGGTTTTGTAGTTTAAAATTGGACAAAGAAAGATGTGAGCTCTATATGTTTCACATTTCATGTCACACAAGCCAAGATAGAAGATTCAGGGGCTTTCCATGTAAAGCTAGTATTATTTCTAA
This sequence comes from Cupressus sempervirens, assembly GCA_028749045.1. Classification (NCBI taxonomy): domain Eukaryota; kingdom Viridiplantae; phylum Streptophyta; class Pinopsida; order Cupressales; family Cupressaceae; genus Cupressus; species Cupressus sempervirens. The sequence goes on along the minus strand of CM053792.1, from coordinate 277,845,336 downwards.
AATAGAATGGATAAAAAGAATACTCTCGACTTCTTTGTGTTTCAATATATGTTCTTGCAGTTTGAGGGACTTGATCATATTTTCTATATATTACATATCCTCAAGTTTATGGTTCTCAATCATATCACAAGTATGAACCTAATTGTTACATCTCAAAACTATATTGATTGGTTTGCAAGTAATTCTAGAGTTTCCATATTTGTTTGTTGTGTTGGCTCAATATGGTGTTGTAGTGTGAAAGATGGTACTAAAATTTTGTACAATATCATATAATGCTCTTTTGTGCTTCACATAATGGTGCCTAATATTTTTATTTTTATTTCGTGACAAGAACATTTGGATGTAAGGCTAAGTTGTTCTAGACCAACTTTGGATATGTGCATTAATTTTCAATGGTTGCAGCCACATGGAGATATGTGTCAAAATGATTTGATTCTATTTATCCCTTGCCTTGGTCCATCCTTACTTCCTTTCCACTACGAGAATGGTTGGGTGTGGCCTCTTTGGTCCATGCATATTTTTGTCTACTATTTCATCTTGTTGACATGGAAAATGATATTGGTGCTTGCAAAGGATATAAATGAAAGATCGAGTCAATTGGAAGTTTGTAGATGTTGTGAAGTATGCAAACAATTTTTTAATGCATACAAGTTGTAATGAGTCAAAGGTATATAAAACTAAATATGCCCAAAAATGTTCTGGAGGCGTTGAACCAAATGAAACTAATGGTGTATATGTGTTGTAGTGTATTTTCAATACTTTTTCATGATATTTTGAAGTTGTAGCAGCCATCTATATAAGTGTTGGTATTCTCAGGGAGTACTTAACCTCCTTTAGTTGTATCCATAAAAGTAATATTTAATGAATTGCATCTTCCTAGGGTTTTAACCATAAAACTAATATTTGAGGAATTGTTTCTTCCTTGGGTTGTGGTCCTTAACAAAGGTGTGATTTAGTTTTACTTTCTAAAATTTCTCACCATCATTTGTTGGGTTTTCAACATAAATTTGGTGTTCTCTTGTACAATTGTACAAGATTATTTTTCCTTTAAATATCACATTATTTTGTAGCTATAAAGTAAAGTTTTTAACATATGATGATGTGAGAATTTTAAACATTTTATGTCATGTTGTGTTCAATACTTTTCAAGTTTTCCTTTTAATTGAAGGACAAATCTTTTAGGCCTAGTAATGGTATTGTAACTATAATTAGTTTTTCTATTTTAGAAGATATTGTAAATAACCTTTTGAATAAAAGATAAATTCTTTTCCTTCATAAGTTATTTTATTATGTGTTGTTATATGTTTCTTGTGTTTCCTTGTGATTTATATAGTGTTCTTTGGAACAATCTCATTATCAACACTTTTAGATAATAAAAATATATGTTTTGTATGGGGTTGTAGGTTTTGTGGATGATATAAATAGTCATAGTTGTGAGGAAATGCTACATTTCCCTTCTAAGATAGTAGATATGATTACCTCCCTATTTAGTATTGATGGATGAATTTATGAAATTTCTAAGGTGTGCATAGAACAACATTATCATTGCTTAGTTGTGTCCCCAAAATAGTAATATAGATTTGTAAACAATTTGGTGCAACACCCATTAGAAATAGATTTAATTTTATGTTTCTTCTATCCTTTTCCCAAGTATGTAGCGAAAGCTAGTCTAGTATAGGTGATAGAAACAAGGGAACAAACTCTCTCCAAAAGTTGACATTATTATTGAAGCCCATGCTTTAAGAGGTATTCCCATGTTTTAGTAGGTTGTTAGGAGCTTGACAAGGTCACAAACCTAAGTGACTACATTATCTCACATTTTTACCATTTGTTTGACACCACTTTGTATTAGTCTCCTAGGTATTTGTTAAACATGTGTTATGCCCCTAACATTATAGTGTTTATTAGTTTGTGGGTAGTTGTCTTGTGGATAACTGAACTCTCAAATCAAATGCATAATAATACATAAGTGCTTAGATTATTGCATCAACCCTTTTGCATTGTGTTCAAAGTTCCAACACACTTGTTAAATCAATGGTTAATGCATTTATTGCACATTATTTTTCTTTTATCAAAATTGTTGAATCAAATCCTAAGGCTTTTCATTAGGACATAGAAATCTTTGAGGGGTGCTCATTAACCCCGCCAATATTGTGTTTTAGGTTCATACATGAAAGAGAGACCATATTTGCTAACACAAAAGGTCTACAAGTCTCAAATTCATTGTTGCAATCACAGTTCATTTTTGCAAGCCAAGCTTGAATTTGCAATTGCAAAGATCAAAACTACAAGTGCAAAAATCAAGTCTACAAGGACAGAGTTTATAGATCCATCTTTGATTCAATACATTTTTCAAGCTATCAATCATATGGCACAATCTTTTGCATCTCTAATTGTTGGTTACACCACTATCATTTTATTACATTTTCAAACTAATTAGGTATACATTTCCAAACTACATGTGTGTGTGTGTACACACACACACACACACACACACACACATACATATATGTATGTATGTATGTATGTATATACATAAATACATACATACATACATACATACATACATATAGTTTGGAAATGCATACCTATATGACATGAAGGAAATGGGTTTGTTTACCCTCTTTCCTTTGGACTAAACTGAGTAGACTAAAGTTTGTAGGTAAGCTACCCCTCTTACTAAAAGATGAAGGACATGAAGTTTTAGGTTAGGCTAGTTTCAAGTCAAGCTTACCTTTGTAGTCGAAGTGTCATGAAGCCTGAAGGTAAGGAAGTAGAAGGACATTAAGACGGAAGGGGTAAGCTTGCCAACCATTGACGCTTAAATTTGAACTCTTGCATTATATCTCCATTCTAAGCTTTATTTGCTTCCTCTTAAGGACCTTGGAAATTTTCTTCATGCATTCTATGGACATCATTGTCCATCTTGAGCTCTCTATAGGAAAGCATTTGCTTCCTCTCTCCCAATTAGTCTTATTATATCTATTCAATAAGTAGATGGAATTGGATTAAAAAAAGGTGCCCCATAGAATAGTAGGGAATGAAGTGGGATGGGGACCTTAGAATAGGGCAAGCTATGGGAAAAAGATACCTTGTCCTTTAGGGGATCTCGATATTGTGACTTACTTGGGAAATGGGATCAAGGAGTTAGTGTACTGTGACGTAGGTGGTCCAAGCTCACTAAGGGAGGGCAATGACAATCAATAGGCGGTAGCATGAAGACACTTGTTTAGTTCATGACTACTTATGGCTTGGTGGATCATGTATCGTAGTGTGGGAGTTCACATTTCTCCATTTTCTCATAGGTCATGAGATAGCAGTTAGGTGCCCATAGAATTAAAGAGGAGATCTTTTGTGGGGGGAAACTGCTTCTCGAATGTGATCCCTATCTACTTGCTTTGAATTTGCCCCCTAGAATTTAAAGGTAAAATGGTGGGCGGTGATGTCTATAGTTTCTTATGGCGTTAGGGGTTTGAGACTTATTGCCATAGTAGGCATTATTTAGGTGGGTGGGACAATAAAGATGCTCGAACCTTTGTTCACATGTGGCACATCTATTGGTTACTCTTATCAATGGGAAAACCCCACTAGTATCTACTAATATCTTGGGTGGCATGACATGCCAAGAAAGTGCTCTTGGGTATGAGTAAGACCACACATTCTTAGAACCAAGAGAAAGGTAGGGGCAGGACCTCCACTACCCCCACCCCACCCTCCCCCTAAGACCCACCAAGATATGCTAGGTTTGACTGGCCTGAAATCTATACATAAGTTACCCTCCTAATAAGAATATCAAAAGAATCAAGGACACTCTGACTATAGAGGTAAGCATAACCTGAAACTAGCCTAACTTAAAACATCGTGTGCTAGGACAAGCTAATCATACATGGAGCTAATATCCAAGCATTAATTATATGGTAAAGGGAGTTGTATTCCATCCCAACAAGACTGGTCGTACCATGCCCTAATCTTGGGGAAATGAACTAATGAAAGGTGGTATATGGGGATAGAAAATTTCCTTGAAAACCCTAGTTATGTGGAGATGGAAAATGAAAGAGTAAAAGGGTTTCGTATGAATTAGTCAATCCTACCCTACCAAAGTGGAAAATTGAAGAGTGATAAGGTGGTGTGTGTGGTCGTGCCTTACAAATAGATCCATGAAAACTTAGGAAATAAGGTAGGCAGTAGCCTCTAATTGACGATATGCCCAGGAAGTAAGTCTAACATCCCTTTCTTTCATAATTATGGATGGACCTAATGAATTAATGCAGTGGGCAAAAATAAACATGGGATAGACCATTTTCTCTCATTCTCCTTATTTCACCCTCAACGACTATCAATGCCTACACAAACTTATAAACATAGAACTCCCCTTGAGTAAAAAAAATCTTTTTATTTCTCAACAAAACATCTCCCACTTTTCACCATAATGGCAAAGGGTCGAAAGTAGCAAAAATAGTAGAAAATAATGAAAGAAAGTTTAAATAAAAATAGAATATTTAACTGTGAAGACTTTCTTATACCTCTCCTTTAGCATCGAACTATTTTTCTTCCAATCTATAACAATTGCTCTTAGTTGAGCACTCAAACTGTTACACTCCATGGGCTTGTCTAGAGATCTTGTCTAGTTAGAGATAGGGAACTTCCACACAAATTTCTCAACCTCAGTCAGTAGATCAACAAGATGCTCCATCCTTACTTCAATCATATCCTTCACAACCTAAAATGTCTTGATAAAGTCTTCCCCCTACTGTTGTTGAGACAACTCAACCTACAACTCACCAACTTTCTTCCTCTGCACACCATTCAAATTCTCAAGAATTTATTGGCATTAATGAGAGCCTAGTCAATGTCATCTCTCAAGTGCCAACTTTGCTTCTATCTGAATGCTTGCCCAATGACTAGGGATTCGACTAGGAAACCTCAACCTAGTCCACAAGCAAATTCTCCATGTGCTGAGATGCGGGTTCAAGATCTAATTTCATATCCATATATCACTCCAGATTACTAAGTCACATACTTATTAGCAATAGTAGATCTTCTACCTTTTTTTTGTTCCCACCCACCTACAAACAGTTGGTTGTGCATCCCCCAAATCTTGAGTCTCACATAGTCAAAACGTTGGAGCCAATGAACTAGATTTATGAGCCAAACAACCCATAACAGCAACATTTGTACTCCTTATCCAATAAATTAAGATCCCACTTTCAAATGAGGGGTAGCCTCATAGACAGCGAGCCCAAGTTGTGTCAGCATGCTTAGTACCTACCTGCATTATCATTTAGGTAAGTTGATGGATTGATCGTCATTAAATAATCTATTCCAGTTCCTATCATCCAGGTCCATCCCACTCCCTAAAGTTAATGTTGATCCAAAGTAGGATGAACGAGAGACACATAGGTGGCATAGGGAAACTCATGGGTTATTACAAAGGCAGTCCTCTACTAGTCCCAGATCCTGGTCTATACCCTTCAAAGAATTGTAGAATAGTTTACCTAGAGCCCTACTATTAGTCTATTTGTAAGCTGATTCGTTGTGTGTGTGTGTGTGTGTGTGTGCATGTGTGTGGGTGTGTGTGCATGGGTGTGGGTGCATCTATGTGTGTGTGTGTGTGTGTGTGTGTGTGTGTGTGTGTGTGTGTGTGTGCAATTATGTGTGGGTGGGTGCGCATATGTGTGTGTGTGTGTGTGTGTGTGTGTGGGTGGATGGGTGAGTATGTGTGTGTGCACGCGCACGTGTGTGTTAATTCAAGGGAATATGTTGTAGAATAAAACATTGAGTTGTGCGATTAGTTTGTATTCTTGATGTTGGCATTTGCTCATTCAAGAAAAAAAAAATGTAGAATGAACGAGTTAGTCTGTCAACATCCTTTGTGCTATAATAGTTTGTTGTAATTGTAATGTTGTTCATCTTTTGCGATATGCTTGTTCATTATTGTAATAGTGGTCACTTTTTCACAAGCCTTGCTTAGATATTGAAATAAATTATAATGACCAACACAATGATAACTCCTAAATTACTTTATAACACGAAATTTCATGAAAAGTTCAAATATACATTTGAATTGAAAGTTGTTTTTTGTCGTATGTTGTAAGTATCAACAATGTGGCAAAATGAACTACAACATCAATAAATTGCTTTAAAACACCGAAAAAAAAAGGAAACATGTGCATTGTCACGTATTAATAATTATCTAATGTATCATCATATGATTGTTTGTTTCTTTGATATCCCTTGATAAAATAAATATTTGTAATGTCCCCATCATTTTAGCATCTCACCGGAGTTCTTAGCCTTTACATTCTCCGAAGGCTAAGTGGAGAAATAAGGAGAAATTGATTAAATTAATTTCTTATCAAGTCATTAAATAATTTAAATTAAAAGGTGACTTTATATTTAATTAATTTAATTTTCTAGAAGCACAACTAATTATTGTATTGGAAAGGGGGAAGCTTCTAGAGAGTGCATTTTCTGGAAGTACAACTTATTATTGCCTTGGAAAGTGGGAAGCTTCTAGAGAGTGTAATTAAATAATATATTTATTTCCTTCTAGAAGGGTGAAGGAAAAGAATAAATAGAGGCAAGAGCTTCATTGTTAAGCATTTGATTATTGTGAATTGCATTTGATATGAACTTGGGAGAAGAAACTAAGGGTTTATGATTTCAGTTGGCCATTGGAGAGCATCAATTCTTTAGTGTTGCAACCATTTGAGGTGGTGAAATATCCACTGAATTTGGTATTCAGGAGAGCTTCATTCTAGAGTTCTATTTGTGCTTAAATCGGAGAATACATTTATTGTTGGTTGCTATAGTACTGTTGCTACAGTGATGCTGCTACAGTGACGATACTACAGTGATTTGCAACAGAAAATTCATATTTTGGGAGCAATTCTAGGTTTTTATCTACTACATTTTGCATTGTTTGAGAGTAGTTATTTAGGGCATTGGTAGGGTTTGTAAAATTTGTTGTAATCTGATTTATATCAGAGTTTTATCAAAATTTGTTCCCCTAATGTCTTATTGATGTAGATGCATATTTTCCAATTTGTAATAAATGTTATTCAAAAACAATTACATCTTCATTGTTAGATGTTTAGTGCGCTCTTTGCAAGCATATTTATTAAAGTTTGGCATTTAGAAAGAAATCAAAATTTAGATATGCAATATATCTCTTGCTTGCAAAGTGTTTGATGAAATGTCAAACAAGTGAATTAGAGAGGACTTTGTGTTTGACAAAGTTATAACCTATTGGGGTTTAGCAATCACATGCAGCCACTTGGGGTTGGCTCTCACAGATTTCCACTCGCAGGCAAGCTTTGCTTGATAGGGAACAAGATGTTGACAAGCAGCCAGACACCATGGGTGACAGGGAAGAGCGTAGCTCACCAAGAGACAATAGGAATGAGGATCAGGAAACAAGGGAATTTTACAAAGCAATGGTTATAGGATAAGAGCGGATGCCTCAAACTTTGCAGGCACTCACCACCATGGTTGAGAGCGTGAACCCACAAGACAGACGAAATCAAGAACAAGGGGATAACAAGAGTGTAGTGGGATCACCTAGAGCTCATAGAACTCTTTCCAAAACAGCAGATAGGCCCACACATCCTACCTTTTGTTAGAGAGGAACCACTATAGGAGCTAGTAGAGGAAACTGAGGATGGGACATTTGCTGATATCCTTATCACTGCTATTGATGAATGGGAATTATTAGCACCATAAGTACGGGACAGAATGACTTTTGAGAGATTTGTGAACCAAAGACGAGAACACTACCATGTAATCAGACAGAATTGGAGACCTCATGGCAAGGATAATGAATTAAAGTGGGCTATAGGGAAGCTTTCCTTGACTACATTTGATGGGAGTAGCAAAATGATAGCTCAAGCATGGATTCACAAGTTTGATACCTTCTTAGCACTAAGACCTATGACAGAAGTGGAAGCAATAAAATATGCCACGCCACATTTAGAAGGAATTGCACATGATTGGTGGTACCATGAGATGGTTACCCTTCAGCATAACCAAGTGACTTCATATCAGGACTTCGTAAACAGGTTGGTAGAGAGCTTTGATAAGAAAGATCCAAAAGTCTACTTCAAGGAGTTGGCACAGTTAAAATAGATGGGCGGATTGGAGTATTTCATTAGTGATTTTCAGAGGCTATTTGTTATGGTGCCAGATATATCAGATAGAAGATTGGTTGTTTTGTTCATAAAGGGATTATCTGAACCACTTAAGGGTTGGGAAAAGCCTTTGAACCATTCAATTTGCAAGAAGTGATTAAGAAGGCTAGAAGTATGGAACAAGCGGCCCCAGTAAATAAATTTTAGTCAAAGGGTGCATCATCTCGCAAAGACAAACCATTCTTCAAGAAACCTGAGAGGAATGAAACAAAGGCTAAAAATAAAGATAAATCGTTTGCTCCTTTGGATAGAGAGATATTGAATGATTTAAGGAAGAAAAAATTCTTTTTTTATTGTAAAGGACCTTATGACATGAACCATGATTGTCCTTTGAGGCCAAAGGGGAAAGTAAACAGGGTTATGTAGGCTTATTATGAGGATTCTGATTCTGAAAATTTTGACCAGCAATCTAAAAATGAGGAATCAATTGAAGAAAAGGAAGGAACAGATGATATAGGTGATGAGAAGACTGAGGGTAGACTTAAGGAAGCCCGTCTCAGTAGTGTACAATATGAGGGATGATTCAAGATTAGAGGGGTACTGGCTAGTCAACAAGTTATTACTTTGCTTGATACAAGTGCTACTCACAATTTTATTGACTCCAGATTTGATTGAGAGGCGTGGGATACAACCAAATAAATTTGAGGGTCTAAGAGTGAGGGTAGCTAATGTCTACATCCTCAAATGTGATAGGAAGATTATAGGTCTGCCCTTAAAGATCAGCAATTTTGATTTCAAAGCAAATTTTTATGTTGTTAACATGGGTGATACAAATTTGGTCTTGGGTATGACTTGGTTATATGACATAGGAAAGTTCACTCTCAATTTGAGAGATATGGAGATGAAGTTTCAGTCAGAAGGGAAAACCCATATACTTAAGGCCATTTGTGACAGTGGGTTTAGGATGATGTCTTGCAAACGCATGGAGTGTTTGTTGAGACATAACCAAGTTGAGTAGGTAGCCCATTACACTATAATGTCATCACAAGAACAACAAAAATTAAAATATCACCCAAACATACAAGAACTAAGAATCAAGCACTACAAGGTTTTCAGTGAAATACCACCAGGTAAACCTCCGGATAGAGGTATTGAGCATATTATTGAGTTAGAGGAGGGTGCTAAATCCATCATGATCACACCTTACAGGCATCCAAAGAGATTGAAGGATGAGATCAAAAAAACCATCAAAGAACTACTTGCTATGGGGCACATTAGACCAAGTAAGTCGCCTTTCGCTTCTTCTATGATTTTGGTGAAGAAGAAAGATGGACTCTTAGGATGTGCATAGATTATAGGGTCTTGAACAAGAAGACTATCAAAAATAGGTACCCCATCCCATGGATTGATGAGTTATTGGATGAGCTACATGGAGCATGTTTCTACTCCAAAATTGATTTGAGATCAAGTTATAATTAGATCCGAGTCAGAGAGCAGGATATAGAGAAGACAACATTTAGATGTCATTGTGGCCATTTTGAGTTTGTAGTTATGTCATTTGGGCTAACTAATGCTCCAGCTACTTTTCAGTCCACAATGAACAAGGTTTTCCAGCATTAGTTGAGGAAATTTGTGTTAGTCTTCTTTGATGACATCCTGGTGTATAGTAGGACATGGGATGAGCATGTGCAGCACTTAGAAACCATGTTGAGCATTCTAAGAAGGAAATCCTTGTATGCAAAGGAGTCCAAACATGATTTGGGATTATCAGAGTTATTATATCTGGGTCACATTATTAGTGCTCAGGGAGTACACATGGATCTTGAAAAGATACATGCTATTATTGAGTGGCCTACTCTAGTGAACCTGACACACTTGAGAGGATTTTTGGGGTTGTGTGGGTTCTACAAGAGGTTTGTTAGTGGATATTTCAGGCATGCAGCACCCTTGATGGACTTGATGAGAAAGGGGGCTTTCTTATGGACTCTTGAGGCACAGGAGTGTTTTGATAAATTCAAGGAGTTGATGACTTCTTGTCTAGTGCTAGCATTACCAGATTTTAGCAAACCTTTTGAGTTGCCCTGTGATGCATCTGGTTAAGGTGTTGGAGCGATGCTTATGCAGGACAAGCACCCAACTGCTTATGAGAGTAGGAAGCTTAGGGGGGCTGAAAGGAGCTTCAGCATTTATGATAAGGAAATGTTGGTCATAATGCATGCTTTGGCCAAATTCAAGCAATATTTAATGGGTAGCAAATTCAACATAAAAACTAACCACAATAGCCTAAAACATTTCCTATGGCAGCGAGATCTAAATTACAAGCAATAGAAATGGGTAAGTAAATTACAGGCATATGATTTTGATATTACATATTTCAAGGGGACATAGAATGTAGTAGCAAATGTCTTGTCACGAAGACCCCACTTAAGCTTGATGGCCGATATATCAAAGGATTGGAGACATTTGATCCTTGCAGAGTATGCAAATGATACATGGGCATCGAGATTCATAGATGGATTGATTCAGAATAGTGATTTCACCCTTGTGAATGAGATCATCATTTACAAAGGGCGCATCTATTTGGTGCCAAGGTAAAAGGTGAAGAGGATGGTGTTGAGAGTTTATCATGACTCACCTATGGCAGGACATCCAGGTTTTTACAAAACTTACCAGTAGGTTCATGAGCGTTTTTCGTGGAAAGGGCTCAAAGATGAGGTGTTGCAATATGTTAGAGTGTCCTACTTGCCAGCAAAATAAATAGGAGCACTCTTATCGAGCCAGCTTACTTAAACCACTTCTAATTCCTAACAAGAAGTGGGATTGTTTATTCATGGACTTCATCACAGGACTGCCAAGAGCCCAAGGTAGAGACTATATATATGTTGTTGTTGATTGGCTTACAAAGTTTTCCCACTTCTTCCCAATCAACACTACATACACTGCTACACAGGTGGCAGATTTTTTCTTCAGAGATGTATTTAGGTTGCATGGTTTACCATGGAGCATTGTAAGTGACAGAGATAGTAGGTTTATGAGTCACTTATGGCAGGAGTTGTTTAGATTGTGTGGGACAGAGCTCACTTTGAATACTAGCTACCACCCCTAGACAGATGATCAGACAGAGATAGTGAACAAATGGGTGGAGGGATACCTCAGGAATTACATAGCAGGGAAAGAGAAGGCTTGGGTTAAGTGGGTATATCTATGTGAATATTGTTATAATTCCATGTATCACATCTATCCAGATGTCACCATTCATGGCATTATATGGTATGAGGCACCTAGTTTCATGGATTTGTTGCTATTATATAGTAGAGTGCCCAGTGCTAGAGACTTATTACAAGAGTGTCAAGACATTGTAAAGGCTCTTAAGGATAATATCACCAAGGCATAGAATCAACAGAAGCAGTATGTTGATCAAAAGAGGACTGAGCAGACTTTTGAGGTAGGTGATATGGTACATTTGATGTTGCAGCCCTACCGCTAGTCCACTCTCAAGAAGAGTGGTGCCAAAAAACTTAAGCCACGTTATTATGGGCCTTTTAGGGTGATCAAGAGAGTTGGAGAGGTGGCTTACGAGTTGGATTTTCTGGCAGAGAGCAAAGTCCATAATATTTTTCATGTGTCACATCTCAAAAAGGCATTAAGACACCAAATTGTTCCTTCTACAGTGCTTCCACCCTTGGACAATGAGGGGAAATTGGTTTTAGTACCAGAGGCTATCATTGAGTTCAGGGAGAGGAATTTGAAGAGACATACTATCATAGAGTACTTGGTGAAGTGGAAGGACCTGCTAGTAGAGGATGCCACTTGGGAGAGTGAAGAAATTTTGCAACATCTAGAGTTGAGATTGCTTGGGTACAAGCAATTTCAAGAGAGGCAGACTGTAATGTCCCCATCTTTTTAGCATCTCAGTGGAGGTCTTAGCCTTTACATTCTCCAAAGGCTAAATGGAGAAATAAGGAAAAATTGATTAAATTAATTTCTTATCAAGTCATTAAATAAATTTAAATTAAAAGGTGACTTTATATTTAATTAATTTAATTTTCTAGAAGCACAACTAATTATTGTATTGGAAAGGGGGAAGCTTCTAGAGAGTGCATTTTCTAGAAGTACAACTAATTATTGCCTTGGAAAGGGGGAAGCTTCTAGAGAGTGCAATTAAATATTTTTTATTATTTCCTTCTAGAAGGGTGAAGGAAAAGAATAAATAGAGGCAAGAGCTTCATTGTTAAGCATCTGATTATTGTGAATTGCATTTGATATGAACTTGGGAGAAGAAACTAAGGGTTTCTGATTTCAATTAGACATTGGAGAGCATCAATTCTTCAGCGTTGCAACCATTTGAGGTGGTGAAATATCCATTGAATTTGGCATTTAGGAGAGCTTCATTCTGGAGTTCTATTTGTGCTTAATTCGAAGAATACATTTATTGTTAGTTGCTACAGTATCGTTGCTACAATGATGTTGCTACAATGACGCTACCACTATGATTTGCAACAGAAAATATTTTGGGAGCAATTATAGATTTGTATCTACTACATTTTGCATTGTTTGAGGGTAGAGATTTAGGGCATTGGTAGGGTTTGTGAAATATGTTGTAATCTTATTTATATCAAAGTTTTATCAAAAAAATTTGCCCTAATTTCTTATTGATGTAGATGCATATTTTCCTATTTGTAATCAGTGTTATTCAAAAACAATTGCATCTTCATTGTTAGATGTTTAGTGTGTTCTTTGCAAGCATATTTATTAAAGTTTGGCATTTAGAAAGCAATCAAAATTTAAATGTGCAATATATCTCTTGCTTGCAAAGTGTTTGACAAAGTGTCAAACAAGTGAATTAGAGAGGACTTTGAGTTTGACAAAGTTATAACCTGTTGGGGGTCATTATAATATTTTTGTCCATTTCTACATATAAGCATAACAATTCATACTACTAAATTTTATGAGTAATGGGTAAAAGTTCAAATGAAAGGGCCCTTACCAACCACCATAGCAACTATTAGTGCTCAATCATTTGTTAGATCATCTTCACTTATTCAACCTTGGAAGTGGCTATGTAACATTATATTTAGTCAAGAAATACAGAACTAGAACAAAGTCACTAAATTGGTGCTCACAAACACATTCACATATACACAACAAAATTGACAATTGATTTGTATTTGGCATTTCACAAATAAATTTACATATGTCAAAAGCTAGCTACAAAAGTGAAGAGGCAAGTTCAAAATCTTAATATCATGATCGATACAACAATTATAAACTAAAATGCATAGCTTAACATTTAATGGTAAAGATACAACTTCAAATAAATAAATTCTAAAACATCAAGGATTGCTTTAATATGATACTCAATTCTAGAATATTATCATGTCTTAGGGTTTGTATCTCAGACACAACTTATAATATTCATTTGCTTTCATCACTTCAATATAAAAATATTAAATTTTATTAATGCATAACAATTATTATATTCAATCATTACAACTTAATTGACAAAAATGATGGTAAATTATTTAAGTCCATTACTGAACAAACTTTAAGTCCCTTGGAGATGCAACTGGGTCTGCTTCAAACCTAACTTTAATGTACTATATCCTCTTACTCCCTTAATTGTTTCTATACAAAATATAAAAACAATATTATATCAACTAAAGTTAATTCGACATAAATAAATAAAACCTATGTGCAAAATCAACTTAGTATCTCAAGTTAGTTCAAAGGCTAGTTATAAGTGCATACATAATATTATAGTTTACTTGAATTTGTCATTTTGTTACTTCTCCTATATTTGGTGATGAAATACTTCAACACAATTCTTATAATACTATTATATAATAAATTTAGGTTCAAGTCTCTCATTTATCTCAACATGATATTTAGATGAGTAATGTATCTCACAAAACAATCACTAGAGCTATTCCAATAGAGTATTTCATACAACCCATACCTTACTCCTAAACCAAAAGCATATGCAATACACACAATAATTTGAATCAATAACTTGGATGAATTGATTTCATATAATGTTTTTAATTTCCCTGATACCATTATAGTCTTCAAACTAGGAGAGAAACAACTTCATATATGCATGGGGCACCCCTCACAATCCAACAAATTTTCAATTGAAGTGAGTTTGCAAAGCTTGCTAGTCATCAAGAAACATTCAGGTTGCATGAATTAAAGCACAAATTGCAATCCCTACATGTACTTGAGTAAACACTTACACGTGCAATTGTTTATTATTGTACACTAGAGTGTGGTGATTCATATGAACCAACTTTTTATAACAATAAACTCCATATGTGAATAACAATAATTATTTACAAAAAAATGTAATTCAAAGCCCTTCAATTGGTGTGGAAGCAAATGAGATTGACCCACAATTATTTGTGGCAAGCATTAGCCTACCCTACTATTATAAATGGCACAAGGCTCTCCTTTTGCATCAATATTGGGCGAGGGACGAGCAAAGAACGATAGGTACAAGTCATACATCCACAACTCACATGCTAACCGATCGGTATCCCTCGAGCCAGGGATACGTAGATAATGAGACATTATAGTTCAAGTTCAATACAAACGAGGAGAACCAGTAGAATTCCCTAAATCACCCAACGAAGAGTAGGGGTCACCAATGGTGGCCCTACTCTTCTATAGCGAACCAGTGGCCAAAGCCCCATAGAATTGTAGGGCGACATTGGGCCGCCTTGTCAAACGAGCCCATTAATTTTGACCATCTGGCACAACATTGGTTAGGGGGTATTGGGTTACTCGAGCATCCCTCTTGGGGCGAGGGTTCGAGATGGAGAAAACCCCCTGTTGAAGATCAACACCGGATTGATGAATAGTGAGATTATTCTTTTCTTCATCATGTGCTTGTTGGTCCCTACTATTCTATTATTCTGCACCGCCCCTATTCTTTATTATTGGGTGGGAACGGCTAGAGAACCTTAGCCTGCACCATGAACACCTGCATGCAAACCCCTGGTGTCGATCACCTGCCTCAATTATGCATGCTCTACTATTCGCGAGTGGCCCCAACCAATAGAATTGAAGGGGGGTCGTCACCCTACAAGCTGGGGTATGCATGTGAACCTACAAGGGCTCGTAATCCACTGCCATTATGGAAGCAACCCCTACATGTACTTGAGTAAACACTTAAGCAATTGTTTATTAATGTATACTATGACTATGGTGATTCATATGAACAAAGTCAAACCATTTATAATTATTATTATTATTCACAAAAGAATGTAATTCGATTAGGTGATATTCAATCAATTTAAGGCTTACTAAAAAAACTTATTTTAAAGCAATATCACTACTAAAATAATACTCCAATATCTAAATGTAATGTTCCTTGTCTAGTCTAAGATAAGTACGGTGGATACAACACCGTATGTCAAATTTTTTGTGAATATGGAGGGATATATGGACTATGGCGTACAGATGGTGAAGAGGACCCCAGTACGGTGGTTAGTAGTAGAAGATTAAAAAATGAAGTACGAAGGGGTTGGAAATGTATGGAATATGAAATGTTGAATATGGAAGATGGAATATGGAAGTGTATGGAGGAGTACGGAGGGAGGTAGTACGAATGACGAATGGAAGGAGGTTCTATGGCAGAGGGAGGGAGTTTCTATGGCAGATGGAGGGAGGAATATAGATGGAGGAGTACGAATGGAGGGAGGTAGTACGGCAGATGGAGGGATGAGTATGGTGAATGGATGGAGGAGTACGGATGGAGGGAGGAGTACGGATGGATGAGTACGAATGGAGGGAGAGGTACAGAGGGAGGTGGATAGAGGAGTACATCGGGTATTGTGCAGAAATTGGAAAGAGCATACAAACTCATATGCAAATAATATTAGAACACAACTCCATCAAATAAATGCTAAGCATGAATAGATATTGAATATCGATATTCTCCAATTAATACTCATGGAGAAAGATAGTGCTCCAATTTGCCAGATCCAAGTGAAGTACTATAGGCAACAGAATAGAGTGAGGGTTGAATCCCACTGAAACCAGAAAGCCAAGTAGGGAAGATCTTTCACTTCCAAAATCACGAACAATAGAGAACTCCAACAGGAATTCATAGTACAAAGAAAATAAACCAAATCACATGCCTAAAACAACCTACAAGAAGGCCCTATAAAGGGCTTCGGGGAAGCCTCCCGAAGGATTACAAAAGTTTCGATAGGCCAACAAGTACTAAACAAAAATTAAAGAGTGGGCCCGATAGATTAAAAACAATGATTTTCAACCACATAACAAAATATTATTATTTAATAATATTGGGGAGCCCAAAATTTGCTTTCCCTCAAGCAATTGCAAACTTGGATGCTCTAGAATTTCCTGGGCCTCTTCTCCCGGACATCTATGATCTCAACTGGCTCTAAAATTAATTTCCCTTCCTTGTCAATGGGAGGCAATTCCTTCAACACTGTGACACGTTGTCCAATAGCCTTCTTCATACATGACATGTGAAAAACATTGTGGATTCGACTCCCTTCAAGCAGCTCCAATTCGTAGGCAACTTCTCCTACCCTTCGAGCCACTCTGTACGGTTCGTAGAAGCGTGATTTTAGTTTCTCCTTACCAGACGGCTTCATGGAGGATTGTTTATATGATTGAAGTCTAAGGTATACCAGATCACCCACCTCAAAACTTCTCTCAATCCAATGTTGGTCTGCAACAATCTTCTGTTGGTATTGAACCCTTTGTAGATTTTCCTTGGCAGATCTCATGATATCTAAACTCCCATGTAGCCAATATTTAGCCCTCAGTGCATGATTTTCCCAAATGTCAAATCCATGAATGATGAAGGTGCATAACCATACAATGCTTCGAAGGGTGGCATGCCTATCAACATGTGATAGGTAGTGTTATAACAATGCTCACCCAAATGTAACCAATGCACCCATGCATCCTGTTGTGCTAAAACATAGTTCCTCAAATAGCCCTCTAGCCATTTGTTCACAATCTCCATCTTTCCATCTGACTGTTGATGGTAGCTCATACTTGGTGACAACTCTATTCCCGCTAGCCTAAATAACTCCATCCAAAAAGTGTTGAGGAAATGACTATCTCTATCACTTACTATATTTCGTGGGAGACCATGTAAACGGAAAACCTCACGGAAGAATAACTCAACTACTTGAGATGCTTGGTACCTAGTGGAAATGGAAAAGAAATGGGAATACTTGGTCAAACAATCAAACACGGAAAAAATTCAATCCTTCCCCTGAACTTTGGGTAGCCTAGTGATGAAATCCATTGAAATACTTTCCCACTTTTGATCAGGGATTGGCAATGGTTGGAGAAGTCTCGTAGGTAGGGTGTGCTCAGATTTGTTTTGTTGACAGGTAGAGCATTCACGTACATAGTGCAAGACTTCATCCTTGAGGCAAAACATTCTCAAATCTGCTTGTAGGTTTTCAGGTATCCTAGGGGTCCAGGTGCATCTCCTTCAGAATTATTTCCTTCATTTTGGACTTGGGGACTAGATAGATATTGCCCTTGTAGTAGATAATATCATCTACCACCATATACCTATTATCTTGTACTTGACCATCCATCAACTGGCAGGAAAATATGTTCTTGGAGTATTCAACCAATAGGTGTTCCTTCTAGTCCACTGAAATTTCACACAAAGAGCATATTGCAGGCCTTCTTGATAGAGCATCGACCACTACATTATGTTTTCCCTTCACATACTCAATATCAAAGTCAAATGCTTGGATTGTGCTCACCCACTTCTATTGTCGTTCATTTTAATCTATCTACTTCTAAAAAATATCTCCTGTTGTTGTGATCTGTCTGCACCACAAATTTTGCTCCAATGAGATACTGTCGAAACTTTGTTAGTGCATGCATGATTGCGAGCATCTCTTTATCATAGATGGAGTAAAGTCATTCTGTTCTTGAGAGTTTTCGACTCTCGAATGCAACGGGGTCATGATTCTGCATCAACACTGCCCCAATACCTTCCCCTGATGCATCACACTCCAAGATGAAGGGTAGATTGAAATTGGGTAGTGCCAACACCGAGCATGAACTCATGACTTCCTTCAACTTGTCAAAGATGTGTTGTGCCTTTGCATCCCTATGGAAAGATCATTTTTTTGTCAAATATGGCAGTGGTGCACTAAGTTGTGAGAAGCCCTTCATGAACCTTTTGTAATAACTACACAATCCAAGGAATCCACGTAGATAGGAGAAAGTCTTGGGAGGCGGCCAATCCAAGATGGCTTGAATCTTTTCCTCGTGTACCTGAACCCCTTGAGCATTGATTATGTGACCTAGGTACAATATCTATGTCATTCCAAACTCACATTTAAACCTCTTGGCAAACAGTGATTGTGACTCCATGATCCTGATTACTTCATCCAAATGCCTCAAATGTTCCTCCCATGTCTTATTGTAAATAAGAATGTCATCAAAAAACACCAGTAGGAACTTTCGTAGTTACTTGTTCAAGATGTGGTTCATGCATGACTAGAAAGTAGTTGGAGCATTAGTCAGATCAAATGGCATGACCAAGAACTCATAATGGTCATAATGGCAACTAAAGGCAGTCTTCTCCACATCTTCATCCCTCATGCTAACCTGATGGTATCCAAAATGAAGATCTATTTTAGAAAAATAAAGTGCACCATGTAACTCGTCCAATAATTTGTCAATCCTGGGAATAGGGTACCTATTTTTAATGGTTTTCTTGTTCAGTGCACAGTAGTCCACACACATTCAAAGGGTTCCATCCTTCTTCTTAACCAAAACTACTAACGATGCAAAAGGACTAGAACTAGGCCTAATTCATCCTTTCTCTAGGAGTTCTTGGATCATTTTTTCTATCTCATCCTTAAACCTTTTAAGATGGCAGTAGGGTGTAGTGATGACGGGTTTGGCTCCTTCCTCCAACTCAATGGTATGCTCAAATCCTCTGCGTGGAGGGATGCCTAGAGGGATGTCGACAAAGACTATACTATGCTTATCCAACACTGTGTGAAGCTCATCATCCTGGTAGTCCGTCTACTGTCCCTTCATTGGTTTTGCTAAGATCAAACATCATGTTGCCCAAACAATGTCGTCATGTCGAAGAACGGCTTCCATCCGTTGTGCTAAGATTTTCTTTGGCCCTCCATTTGACATTCCCCTGAGGACTACCTTCTTTCCATCCACTTCGAATGAAAACTCCATTTGTTTGAAGCTTTGTGTGTATTCGCCCAAAGTTTCCATCCATTAGATGCCAAGAATGACTTCCATGTCATCTTAGATCTACTGCAAAGAAATCTTCAGTCATTGTATGGTTTCCCATGGTAATGCTAAGTTGTGGGACCAAATGGGTACATGATAGGAGGTTTCCACCTGCTACCTTGACTTGGAATCTCGCATGTGCCTCCGTAGCTAAATCTCTTTGTTTCACAAGTGATGAATTAATGAAATTGAGTGTGGCCCCACTGTCCAGCATGACTATGACCCGTTGTCCTTGGAGAGTTCCTCATACCCGAAAAATAGTACACCTCGGAGTGTTAGCAAGAGCAATGGTACCTCCTCAACATACTAGCACAACAATCCTCACTACAAGATTTATGTTACCCTCTTTGGAAATTTGTTAATCATCTTCTTTGACTTTTGGTTCCTCATCTCCTTCACTATCTAACATCACCTCTATGTAATGGATCTTCCCCTTCCCTAAGCATCGATGTCCTAGTTCCCATGATTCCTTACAATTAAACAATAGCTTCCTCCTCCTCAAATCTTGTTTGGTATTGACTGCTTCTTTGGAGGGGGCTTGTTGTCTTTCTCCTTCAGAGCGATGGGTGGCCTGGCAGGTGAATAACTTTTAGAAGAAGTGGATGTTGACATGTCTCGTGCCTTCTTGATTGTTGCCACAAGTGTGTTAGAGTTAAAACCCTTCACCCAGCCCTTTAAGGGTTCGATCAACCCATCCATGAATAAGACAACAAATCTTCTCTCTGAAATGTCTGTCACTAGTATTGAATGCCTCTGAAATTTTGTAATGTAACTCCCTATTGCTCCAGTTTTCTTTAGTTGTGCCAACTCCTTGAAGTTAAGCTTTGGATCCTTTATGTCAAAGCGGTCAATAAGTCTCTCCATGAAATCAACATATGAAGTGATTCAATCATGACTGAGGGTGACCATCCCATGGTGCCCCCATTCATGAGTGATTCCCTCCAATGAAGGTGTCGCAAACTTGATTGCCTCTTCTTCAAGCATGGGGTTGTGCTAGAAGTATGTATTAGCCTTATGAACCCATGCTCGTGTTGATGTATACCCAGATCCATCAAAGCATGATAAGTTTATCTTTCCGATTTTTCGTCTAATGTCATCATTGTAATTTCCCTGCCTCCTAGAATATCTCATTTGCAAATCCACATAATCCTTAAGGACAATCCTGCACCAAATCTAGCATCAAACCAATCTTGACAGAATTGATCTTGCTTCTCGAGGAAGGTAGGCTCTTGTTCCCTAGGTTGTTCCAACTGTTGGGGAAATGTCGACATCATTGGTCGTGTTTGGGAACGCTCTGTGTGAAGCCTCTCATTGACAGAATTATCAACAAACCCATTGTGTCCTCCATTTGTCCTTCCTTCTGCCAAAAGTCGAAGGGTCTCACTAATTTGATCTTTGCCCCTTTGCCAAGGTCTCACCGAGCTATCGTTGTCCATTCAGCAAGGTTCCACTAAGTTGTTGTCCTCTTATTAGCTCCCTTAGAAGTTGCATCATCTCAGTGCTTGATTCATCCATTCTTCCTACTGATCGGGATCTTGGTAGCATCCAATGTCACTGACAGGTTGGCAAGATCACCAGCTCTGATAACACTATAATGTTCCTTGTCCAGACTAAGAGGAGTACGATGGATTCAAGACCATACGTCAAATTTTTTGTGAATATGGAGGGATATATGGACTATGGGGTACATATGGTGAAGAGGACCCTAGTACGATGGTTGGTAGTAGAAGATCAAAAAAGAAGTACGGAGGGGATGGAAATGTATGGAATATGGAAGTGTATGGAGTACGGAGGGAGGTATTACGAATGACAGATGAAGGGAGGAGTACAAATGGAGGGAGGTAGTACGACGGATGGAGGGAGGAGTACAGATAGAGGGAGGGGTACAAATGGAGGGAGGAGTATGGTGGATGGAGGGAGGAGTACGGGTGGAGGGGGAGGGAGGAGTATTGTACAAAAATTGGAAAGAGCATACAAACTCATATGCAAATAATATTAGAACACAACTCCATCAAATAAATGTCAAGCATGAATAGATATTGAATACCAATATTCTCCAATTAATACTCACAGACAGATGGCGCTCTGATTTTCCATATCTAGGCGAAGTATTACAAGCAACAAAATAGGGTGAGGGTTGAATCCCGCCGAAACCGAAAAGCCAAGTAGGGAAGATCTTTCACTTTTGAAATGGTGAACAATAGAGAACTCCAACAGGAATTCACTGTACAAAGAAAATAATCCAAATTGCATGTCTAAAACAACCTACAATAAGGCCTTATAAAGGGCTTCGAGGAAGCTTCTTGAAGGATTACAAAAGTATCGATAGGCTAGCAAGTACTAAACAAAAATAAAGAGTGGGTACAAGAGAGTGGGTCCGAGAGATTAAAAACATTGATTTTCGGCCACATAAGAAAACATTATTATTTAATAATATTGGGGACATCACACTAAACTCGTAATGAACTAGAGATGGTGGTTATACTCCATTCTCAAGTAGTCTATCAATCCCCCTTATAACCTTTAACTTATGTATCCAAGTTGATTGACATGGGCATGCAAGCCACAAAATATAATATGGAGCTCACCAAATAGTCAACTACAGATTGGAAGTTATCCTCCATTCTAATGTCAGCCACCAACCTCGCTTGTGATCTTTAGGTTACATACCTGAGCTAATTGACATAGGCATGCAAACCCCAAGACACAATACAGAGCTCTACAAATAGTCATAACAAGTTTTTAAGCAATATGAATGAGATAACCTCCTGGACATGCATCCTTCATCAATTCTACTTGATTCCCTTCCTCTTCTCTCCACAACCATAAATAACTTGTAAAGATGATGTTTACCACCAATAATGCATTTCTTTGAACCCAGAAAGGAAAAACTTATGAATTTGAAATATGCAAATGTTATTTTACCACTTAAACAATTAATTCTCCCTCTATATATTTGCATACATTTTTTGTGTAAAGATTTGTCAAAACTCGTGTCTTGGGTCAAAATTATAAATTTAAATACACTATGGAAAGGCTAAATAATCAAGTATTCTTTTTTCGATTAAAAATTTTAGCACAATCTAACAAAACCTTATGGAATGATTTCAAAAAATTAGTATAATCTGACAAAACCTATGGAATGATTTCACATGATGAAAGAGAGTCAAGCTAGCCTAATATTTAGACCAAACTATACAAACATATTTTAATTTTTTTTAAACTAAACCATAGATAAAATTAAAACTATAATATCAATAGACCTTTTTCAGTTTTGTCTCTTGTAGCCATTGAAGTGCATTGTCCTCTTCCATGCTTCACAATATTTAGCTAATTGATTTCACAGAAAAATCAGTACCATACTCCTTTGAGTGCTAGGACATGGGTTGGTCGTGGCTGCTTAATTCTTAATAAGGAGATATTTTCATAGAAAGTCAAATTGTGATATTTATCAGGATTCAACTGTCTAGTTTTGAATCAAATTCATTGACCCATGTTTCATGAGTAGTACTGGAATAGGTAACCTCCCAAAAAATCTTGGTGCTTCAACTCTATGCACATCACCTAGATGCAATGAGTGCTAAGTGTTCCACTCGTTCTCATGAGAGATGGGTTCTTGTGAACTACTACTCATGAAACATGGGTCAATGAGTTTGACACAAAAACTACACAACTTGGCAAGCCCAAAATTTTCAACTTGGAGAAAAGTAGGCAAAATCTCGAAAACTTAGAAAGAAATTAAAATATCCATTAAAACATTTTTTTGGCAAATTTCAATTACAAAATGTAACAAAATGAAAACTGACATCTGGAAAGAAAAAATGCGTGGTTTTATAGCAAAACCAGCATGTGAAAAACACATTTTAACCAGCATATTACCTTCATCAACATTTTTACAAATGTTTTTTTATGTCTGTAAAAATGAGTTAAACTTGGAATACTCACCTAGCAAAAAAATATAGAGTACTCAGCAACTCGAGTACTCAAAGAGTTTGCAAACTATGATCACGGCTTAGATAGCTGCCCATGTTGATGAAAACAGTAATGACAGATTTTCATGCATTTCTTCAAACACCTGTGTAAATTGCCTCTTTTGCTGATTTGATCTACCAGATGCTCTTCCTCTTCAAGTTCACAATACTATCCCAGACTCCACACTCATTCGTTCACAGGCACATAGAATATCTTATCACTCCTCATGCATCCATGCTTCTTGTTCCTCCCTTCTCATGTTGTTACACAAATGCCAATAATAACAAAGTAGGATGTCCTATTTTTCCACTTTATCCAGAGTTTTTTCTTTAAACTGGTCTCAGTAAATAATTAACAATTGCAGGCTGAAAAGGCATAACTACTCCAGCCATAGAGCAGCAAGCCAAAATCTTATGCTGAATTTAAGAGAAATAAATTGAAAGAGCCTTTGATACAATCTTGAGCAACTCAAAACAGAAAACTGCACTATATAGTTGCTTTTGCTAATGAACATTACCATTCAAAGACCATACCCAACAACAAAATATTAAAGATGTGCATAAGGCAACATGGTGTTGAGAAAAGATTTAAAAGAACACTAAAAATTTGCATTATGGTGGAATGGTTTTCATGAATATCATACCAAATAAAAGTGTCCACCTACACACCAGCACCCTCAAATACCAACAGAGCTTTGAAAAATAACAATATCTAAGACTCCTCAGGTATCAAAGAATAAAACAATTTTATGCACATATATCAAGATAACATTGTTCATAATCCTAAGAGAACTATACAATGAATTTGGGTCCTATTTTTAAGCCCCGTATCCCTCCTCTCAACAGCTTAATTCTAAACCAAATATATGTGTAATAGGTTTAATAAATTAAAATTTAAAGAAATAGGTAACACAACTATGACTTAACGGAGTGCATAACAGTTCACTCTATCTATAGGATGGCACACTAACTTAAATTGTTGCTAAAATGACAATTTTTAAAGGTAATTAAGAAAGTTCAGTGGTACACTCCCATAGCTATGAGGCTCTCAACCTGCAGGGCTTAAATTTGGGTCAAAACCCTATTGATCTCTGTCAACCTTTGACCCAGCGAAGGGTACAATGTCAAATAACTTTTTGAATGAGCTTCATCTAAACAAAAAGAAAGATGGCCTTGGAAAATTGATGCAAGCAGCATAATCCCTTTGAAAAGCCCACAAGTTCATTTCATTTGAGATTTTATTTTAAGAAGCCAAATGAAGTTTAATTACATTCAGTGATATATATAGTCCAATTCATTAGCAGAATACTGGAAGGAAAGAAAAATAATATTGTGTGAAACCATCATAAAATGGTATATATGCATGCTGCCTTTGGGGAGGTTTCATTTACAGTGCTTAATCAATAAAACACGGCTTAGTGAAAGCAACTGTGAGGTAATACAGAAGCATTCTGTTATCCTAGAAAACACGACAAGAAACTGTTCAGAAAAATGAGTTCATTTGATACGTAACAGCATAATATAGGTTGTAACAATTGATCAATCTCAAAAAAAAGGCTATTTTGATTTGCAATGCATATGATTCTTAACATTAAAAGCATACCTAAAAGTACAAATGCTGTGTATAACTTTTAGGAGATTTTAATTCTGCAGACTTGTGTACCATGATAAATGCTAAGATAATCTGAAATTTCTAACCACGTCTTGTATTACGTAAATTTGCCATCTCCATCCACTTCACAAGGCATCTCGAACAGCGATTCGGCACACAATGGCATCAGCCAAAGATGAAACCCCTAGTTCAAGAGATGAAATCTTATAATGCTGCAAAAAACAGAATATTGTCAAACAGTATTACATCGATAATACATAATTCTGAATGAATGTTTGTAGAACACATACCTTTTGAATCAGAGCTTTGTCAGCTCTGATCGCCAAGTCCGACAAATTTAGTTCTGTACCATTAATAAGCCTCCTAGTAGCCTCCAACTGTTGCAAGGTAAAATATTCATAAGAACTACTTAGATACTCTACTCTATGCAAAAACGTACAAACCCAGAAAGAAGTGAATTTGCTCAAATTTCCACACCATATACAAAGTTGGGAGCTTAAATGTTCGAAGAATGTACAGAATCTCCAAAACCATGCTAAAAGATAAGTCTCGTCTTAGTGCCAAGATGAATCTCATGCACATTTTGTACATATATATTTTGGCTTGGAAGGACATCTTATTAATGTTATTTGTTCAAGTATAGTTGTTTGAAGACTTGCATCAGTCTTAAGGGCTTCATGGTCTTACACTACGTCAGAAGGTTGGAGTTCAACAACTATGAGGTTCCACAAGTCAAACAAAATCTACATTAAATCTGCCTTTTGTAATTTTCAAAAAAATATAAGTACCTATATGTTGTTTTTATTATATGTTTATGAGTTCCATGCAGAGAACTTTATAATATTGTATTAAATATTAATATTGTCAATATAATAAAATAATAATAACATAAATTAAAATAAGTTTTAATCAAACCAAAAAATAAAATTAAAATCTTATTAAAAGTAACTCAAACCTAAAAACACAAAATAAAAATCATATAAGTTAATAACTATAAAAATTTTAGAGCTGTTGGCCGAAGATTATTTGGATTCTGAACAGAGTCAACGGGGATCGGGAGTTGCAGAGAAATGATGGACGGGAGTTGCACATCACAAAAACGACAGACGACAGTGGAGATATGCCACCAGCCAGCCAGCCACAGAAACGATCTGAGCACAAACGATTGCAGAGTTGCAGACAGCCAACCACAGACAAAATGTTGCCCTAACCGCCGTCACAATTGAAACTTGAAACGTTGTCATAGCCATCAATGAACAGAAACGAAGTTACCATATCAATTTTGGTCGACTAGTAATGAATTTTTTTTATTTTGTTTGGATTTGCCGAATTTTTAACCTAAAGCCGGAAATTCAGCAAGCCCTGTGACTTAGGTCTTACGGACATTCATGGAAGTGTGTGATGATACATGCATATTACAAAAAAAAAAAAGTGCCGTATGATTGGAAATGTTAATAAATTGCAATTTCAGGGCAGTCAACCATCCACCATGTTCCCCCATTTACAGGATTCCTCTCCCTACTGTCAGCTTCTCTCCAGGTTCAGAGCCTTCTTAATAGCATTAGGATAGATGGCCAAATTCTTTTACTAAACCCTTGAAAGGTTCAAATAAGCCTTTTGTAAACAGCATAGTCAATCTCCTCATAGTGATGTCACTGCTTCCATAACCGTCACTCCCTCATCCCATGTTTCATTACTAACAATATGTTTGTAGTGTCAACGAATTATCATATGAGACCATCAAGAAGTCTCATCCCACCAAATGATTCCTGCATATGCTTTCTTTGCATTTAACAATATCCAAGACCATTAGGTATATTTGTAATATGGAATAGTTGTATTCTTCAATTAAGTGGATTGTGTGTTTAATTGTATCACACTATTCAGATAATTGACTATTAGATTACCCTAATGGTTTTGGTATTCATAGCTTTATTTTCAAAACGGGGCTGCTAAGGACCATCAATAACAGTGGATTGCAGGATCATATAAAATTCAAAAAAATCCAGTTTTCAGCTTTCATAATTGATAACCAGAACATTAACAGTAGATATTTTTAGAAGACACTATGCATTCCATAAGAACGTATTAATAAGCTTAAACTGGTAATCTGGGCGATGAGATTTGAAGGTTCGACAAGAATATTCAAAATATTAGTTGAGGATAAAGTACAATAGAAAATGCCTCATCTTCATGGCCACCTACAGGACCTTGCACAACACAAGCAAATGGATAAAACAGGCAGGTAGAGTCATCAACCTTAGGTTTCAAAGCATATATGATCTGAAGATCCCTAAAAATAGCGCTGAGCTATGTTCAATTTAAGTAATATAATATTGGATGAACAGGCCACACTGCTCAAGAACACTTTATGATTTCTTTAAACAATTCATGTCATCATTTGCAAAGATCATGTTTAACAAACACCAAATTTAACTACGACTCTTGTTTGCATTAGAAGAAATCCTTACTTGCACAACAACTTAAAAATAAGGGTGGAATATTAGTAGATTCAAAGTTAATATAACTTTGGAGGGAAATGAACTATGCATGTTAATGTAATATTTATTTCACAAAAGATAGTGTTTATTCTAACTGTATATTGCCATTGATTAATAAGTCTTCTCAGCATATTAGAAATATTTAATTGTCCTCACCTAGGTAGCCAGTAATGACATGTCACCTTGACATAAGGTGTGTTAGTTCCCAAAACCATACATTGGAAATCCAAGAGCTTGCCAGTTGCCACTTCTCCGATAGGATTCCGTAAACAGTTTTGGCCAACAATCGAGAATCACCTCGATTCCCCTGCACTTAAGGCTCCACTACACCTAGTTGGGTAGACCTTCTCCTCGAACCTGATCAATGGTTCAGAGCTTTTCTATAGAGATTTTAAGCTTTGGAGAGTTCTTCGGTTGACAAAGTCCTTGAACTCAATTAAAATAAAACTGAATGCTGAGTGTTTGAATTGAATGAATTGTATAAGGTTTTAACAATGGATTTGAAGTTTGTAAGAAGTTATAGATTTTTTGACTTCAAATATAAATCCAATACTTCAATGATAAAAGACCAGTGCTTTAGCTTATTCGGGCAATAGAGTCAACTATGATGAAGATTATAGCATACAACTTTAAAATGTTCTATGCACATAAACTATAAATAATTTAATAATCAAGACGCAACGGATCAAATATATATACGCAATTCTAAACTAGTCCAAATTGTGCTTTAACTCCTAAGGTCAGGGAGACAGACTAGACACAGATTCAGAAACAATTTAATATTTCACAATATCTGCAATGATTGAGTTTAAAATGCCATAGATGACCACGTCCACTTATCTGACATAAATTGTTTATGGAATTTTAAAAATAATTATAAAGGACAAATCATCTACAGCTTAAATCTTCATGCCATTTAAATAATCAAAAAGCAACAAAGGCTTTTATTGATCATAAAAATATAATGAATAAATTTATATTACAAAGTAATATTAAAGCTCCTTATCCCTCCATACAAAATAAATATATTACATTTGTACTCCTCTTCCAAATGTGTCTTGTTAATGTCAAAAATGTCTTCTTTCAAATGGTTTTTTCGAATATGTCCTATTGAATATGTCTTATGTGTTTTTTTCAGTAAGAGAATCTCTTATTTATAAGAGGGCAAAAGGATGAAAGATTGCTTCTAAGCAACATACCGCTCCATAATAAATAATTGACTGATAATTGTATTAGTGCGGACTCTTAAACTTAGTTTATAATATAATCTAGACTTTGTTTTAAGCCCCAAAACCAAAATGTTTAATTTGTGAGCACTCTTTTATTATCGAGTAAACATAATTAAATTCCTTGTAGACGGTAATGGATATAGATATCAGCCGAACGCCATGGAATAGTTTTCCAGTTTTCCAGTCGCACATACTCTCCATCGAAGTGTTTTCATACCAGTTAACAACATGATGATAATTCTCCCAACTCCTCAAGTGTTTTTGTATGCAAATATACTCAGCATTATTGACAACCATTGAAGATGATGCTCTTTGTCCTTTGCATATAGTGGATTCACGATGGCTCCTTGTGAATGGATGACATGTTTGGCTTGGACTTTGATGCTTCTAGAATCTTTCACATACATTATTTATTTTTATTGATGCCGTCTTATTTCTTTTAAGCAGTCAATACCTCATTCGATGTTGTTTAGTTCGAGCTCTCCCTTATGCGTTTTTATTTATGCTATGCTCGTCCATGCTCGCTCTACTTTCTTTTTTCTCCGTCTGTCAATAATTGTAGAGCCTCGCTCATGGATGGCCCCCAGATTGCTAAATGCCTTATGCACAGGGATGCTGTGAAAAACACCCTCTCCATCTCAACGATATTATATTGAAAGTCAAACCTTTGATACGTTGTTTCCAGACTCTAACAATGGTTTTGACCAAATTAAAATGTTCCGTTTTGAAGCATCAA
Organism: Cupressus sempervirens; assembly: GCA_028749045.1. Taxonomy (NCBI): domain Eukaryota; kingdom Viridiplantae; phylum Streptophyta; class Pinopsida; order Cupressales; family Cupressaceae; genus Cupressus; species Cupressus sempervirens. Next base: position 277,815,893 of record CM053792.1, on the reverse strand, counting down.
AAGACTTCCTACCATACACAATTTCCACCTATAACACCCCAAAAGAAAACACATCAGTTTTCTTGTCAGTTATCCTATGCATATACTTTGATATTGTTCTTTCGAATTAAGGTTATGAACTCTGATGTCTTGATAGCAATGCAAGTCTCTATCATTCTTGATTTCTGTTTATGTTGAACACATGTGCGTGACTGTATGATTTGTCTGATACATTAATATCTCTATTTGCATATTACTGTTGTTTTATTCCAGTCACTGTATGTACACTCTTGCTGATGAATCCTAATTTTGTATTCTTTCAATGATGATGTGACAAGTGGAAACCATTAAGGCATTTCTCCAATTGGTCTTTATGTCTGATGTTTGGTGGCTTCTCTCTAATAAATCTCTGCTAGCATAAATGCTGCAGCAACGTACTTAACACATCAATACACAATAGACAATATTTCAATGTATGCAAATCTTAATTGCTCCTCCTGTCATCATCTAATATAATACTTCAGGGATGTTCTGTATGCTTCCTTGCTCTCTTTGCCATCAGTACCTCAATGAATGTTTTGAAAGTTGTTATCGCCTTGAAAGAAAAAACCATGTTCTCTTTGAGCATTAAGATTCCTTACAACATCTGCATAAGCTGAAGCCCTCTTTTCAAGAAAAGGTATCTGATGCAGCAGCATCCAGAGGTATAAGGGCAATCCTGTGTCACCCAAAAAAAATGTACTTAGACTTAGTTTCTGTTTCATGTCTTTACATTTTTGGATACCCATTTGGGTCAAATAAAGGTTCCAACTCTCACAGTTCAACTATCAGTGTGCTAGAAAATCCCGAAAAAATAGGAGCATGCAATTTGGCCATCATTTTGGTGACCTAGAAGGTGTGAATTGGCTAGATGAATGTAATTGTGATTTAGAGCATTCCAGAAAAAGAATCAGGTCAAAAGGCCCCACGGTTTGAAAGTTATTGCAGTTTTTCGAGTTTTGGAGACCTCCTAAGAATGCTTCAAAGTCAGGTTAGGGGCATTAAATGACCTCGAAAAGGGCCGAAAAATGGGGGACGAGCAAAGCTTGTCCATAGCGCTATAAAGCACTTTGAGAGCTTTCCGGAAATGTAAACGGTTCGTCAATCGGAGCTATGGTTCAAAAGTTATGCCTCTCGGAAGTTCGGTTACCATTTCTGGATTCTTCTAGATTTGCACTGACTTCTAATGCAGCTTTTGGAACCTTCTATTTGGTCGGTGGATGCTTACTAGCACTTTCTAGAATGTACTCCTAGTCCTTAACCCTCCGGGGTCTATTTAAGGAGATTTTTGGCATTGTAAAAGTCAGTTCAGAGTGGAGTTTGAGAGGAGGTGCTGAAAGGAGAAATTATCTCCAGATTTATGCTATTGTAAGCCCTTAGGGCATGTTTTGAAGTTTATTTTCTCTGTACTATTTGTACTAGCTTATTTTCTCAGTTAATATAATTTCCCTTTTCTGTTGTGTCCATTCTGTTCTTGGGTTGTGTCCCCATCAAGTAAATAGGAGCATGCAATTTGGCCATCATTTTGATGACCTAGAAGGTGTGAATTGGCTAGATGAATGTAATTGTGATTTAGAGCATTCCAGAAAAAGAATCAGGTCAAAAGGCCCCACGGTTTGAAAGTTATTGCAGTTTTTCGAGTTTTGGAGACCTCCTAAGAATGCTTCAAAGTCAGGTTAGGGGCATTAAATGACCTCGAAAAGGGCCGAAAAATGGGGGACGAGTTAAGCTTGTCCATAGGGCTATAGAGCACTTCGAGAGCTTTCCGAAAATGTAAACGGTTCGTCAATCGGAGCTACTGTTCAAAAGTTATGCCTCCCGGAAGTTCGATTACCATTTCTGGATTCTTCTAGATTTGCACCGACTTCTAATGCAGCTTCTGGAACCTTCTATTTGGTCGGTGGATGCTTACTAGCACTTTCTAGAATGTACTCCTAGTCCTTAACCCTCCGGGGTCTATTTAAGGAGATTTTTGGCATTGTAAAAGTCAGTTCGGAGTGGAGTTTGAGAGGAGGTACTGAAAGGAGAAATTATCTCCAGATTTATGCTATTGTAAGCCCTTAGGGCATGTTTTCAAGTTTATTTTCTCTGTACTGTTTGTACTAGCTTATTTTCTCAATTAATATAATTTCCCCTTTTCTGTTGTGTCCATTCTGTTCTTGGGTTGTGTCCCCATAAGTATCTCAGTTGTAGGCACTATCTCCATACTTTACGTGCCCTATGAGAGATGCGAAGTTTTGCACCTGATAAACTTCTGACACTTCGACTTATACCAGATGAGATACCGTCATTTTCTTTAGAACTGGTTGGAAGATGACTCAGATTGAGCAAAAAGCCACACCTTTCTTTTCCCCAATCACACTCAAGAACTTGCAACATATAGTCATCAAAACTCCGCAAATTCTCATGTTGGGTTGCTTGTATTGCAGAAAGCATTGCCATTTCATGAATGTTTGAATATGAGGATGTACACAATCATAAATGAAGATTCTCCACTTGGCATGGAATTTGGAACTCTAAATTTTGCCAAAATTTAGAGTTCCATCAGTGGCTCTCGTTGGGGACATATGCCCCTTGTGGGCATAATGAGTGTCCCAGCTATCTCTAGAGGAGCAAACTGTGCATCCATGCTTAACATGATGCACAGTGAAATTGGGTGGCCCCAGGCCCCCAAAAATGAACATTACTTCTTTCCTCTATCGAACACATAGTTCTAACTTCTGATCATGTAACAATTTCTTCCTTCTAATCATGGTATGCCTTTTTGTTTCTTCTTTGTCAATCTCATATTTGGTATGCAACTTTTGTTTAGCCTTAAAGAAATCATCAAGTACAACATGGTCTTTGCTAAGTAGATCTTTATGCATTTGATCAATCATGCAAACATCTAGATCAAGGTTTTTAATATTTCCTCGCACACAATCTAATCCATGATCGTACTTGTTGGTTCCCAAAACCGTAGATTGGAAATCCAAGAGCCTGCCACTTCTCTAATAGGACTTCTCAATCAGTTCTGGCCAACGAACAAGAACAACCTAGATTCCCCTGCACTTCAGGCTCTGCTACACCTAGGCGGGTAAACCTTCTCCTCGAACCTGATCACTTGGTTCAAAGTTTTTTTTAAAGTGAATTTAAGCTTTGGAGTTCTTCGACTGGCAAGTTCCTCGAACTCAATTAAAATGAAAACTGAATGCTGGGTGTTTGAATTGAATGAATTGTATAAGGTTTTATTAATAATGAATTTGATGCTTGTAGGAAGGAATATATAGATTTTTTGACTTCAATAATAGAAAGACCAGTGCCTCTGCTCATCCGGGCAATAGAGTCAACTTCAGTGAATTTTCACATACAACTTCATAAAGTTCTTATGCACTTATACTACCACCAATTAAATAATCAAGATGCAACAAATCAAATATTTATGCAATCTTAAATTAGTCCAAATTGAACTTTAACTCCTCTGGTAGGGAGACAAACTGGACAGAGATACGGAAACAATTATATATTTCACTATATATATGATGATCGAATTTAAAATGTTAAATGACCATGTCCACTTAACCGACATTTAAATTGTATACAAAATTCCAAAAAAAATTACAAAGGACGATTCATCTGTAGTTTAAATCTCCATGCCATTTAAAAATAAACAAAACACTTATTTTATTATAAAATTAAAATAATGGAATTCATATTACAAAGCCATATTGAGCCCTTATTCCTCCAAACAAGTAGATATAAAATGCTTTTCGCTGAATGTGGATGTCTTTCAATGTTTTTTTCTTCTTGCTTCTTGAGTATCTCCCTATTTATACTTTAATGATATGGGGATGCGACTTTTCAAATTAGATGCGACTATTCATAATTAACTTTAGCCCCCAAACTAAAGTAATTTATTTATTATTTTGACTTTTGACAATAACTCATTTAAATTTATTCCATTGTGACTTTTGCTCATTGAAGTATATATTATATTCCTTAGTGTTGGCGGGTTATTATCCATGTTCATGCATATAATTTTTCGTCTTTTTATTGCCGGCATCGGGCTAGGTATCTAATGTCATGGCTTTATTGATGGCGGAGTCTCTTTCTATATTTACTGGTTTATTGTCGTAGCACCAAGTCTCTTGGCATCGTGTAATTTTTACTGGCTGGTGTTTCATCTCTTCATATTTTTTATGCTCACTGTTGGCGTCTCCCATCTTCCTTTGGCTCCGTAACATATGTCTCCGAATATCTCATCCTCTGCTCCCTGTACACTGGCATCTGTTGCATCTAAACATTCCATCATTTTGTCCGAATAGGCTCAGCGTGAATCTGATTACAAATCGATACTGGAACTTATGATCGTTCAGTACTCTAGAACTTCATTTCACAATAGTTCCAAAGGCACTATATCTCTTGGTTATATGCTAACGTTGAATTCAATAAGAATGCCATTTCATTTCTGATTTTCTGTATGTCTTCAAACACTAATGTGCTCATTCCAATTTGTATTCCATGCAGAGTAGAAAAGGATTAGGCGCTGCAATGAAGTCCCAGCTATCATTCCAGACCAGATGCCAGTTATTCCTGACTTGTAACAAATAAATATGCCTAGCAATAGCCCCACCAAATAACAGGATCTGATAGCACCAAATCAGCATGATATATTCTGTGTCATAACAATAGCATATATTGTTGTTTTTAATCATCATGACACTTCAACAAGGACGTTGATGTCTCATTGGCCTGTGCATATAAGGATTTGAGTATCTTAGTTGTTTTACTCTTCTGCAATTAATTTGCTTCACCATTGGCTGTAGGATATACATCCTAAAACATTAATATAATTTGCAGAATCTCCATATCTATCAGTATTGGAACTCGAGAAGATATTCTGGTATCATGAATCATGTGCAGTTTGAATGGATTGATCTATGCTTATCTCGGTCTTTAATCACATGCTATTTGTATATTATCTTTATTTCTGGTCTTCAAACTTCTGTGCCGGTTCTTCTTTTCTGCACTCCACAAGCATACATATCTGCGGCTTAAGTTTTCATGAGGATTGCTGCCTTATTGTTACCTTTTACTTATCAGCCCATTCTGTACATATCACATGTCCAAATTGTTTGATTGCTGCTGGAGTCTATGACACATCAATTGCTTGTATTTCCATTATAAATCTCCAATATTATTTCTCAAATGGAGACTCTAATCCTTTGCAGAAATTAGAGTTCCATCAGTACTCAAGACATCGCTTTTCCTCACATAAAGGTTCTGAAGATAACTCACATTCAGGAAATGCTACTTCCCTTTACCAAGAACCTGATCAGACATGGCACTTGGAAAATTTTCAGAACTACCCTTCAACACATTTTCCTCATTCTATTTGGCTGATTCAATCTTATCACACAACTCCTGCTCATAAGATGAAGTAGTGCATGTCTCATTTATTTAATGAGAGTTTATATCCAGATCATCAAATGTTTCATCAACAAGACTAATATCTTCATTATCTCCTGAAACTTCCTCATGTTCATACATTGTACGCATTTCTATTTCATCTTCACTATATGATTCCTATGAATTACTATCTCCTTCACCCAGCAACCCTTGAGAATGCACTGATCCATCAACTTGCTCACTATGGTGAATTGAGAAAAAAATTGCACTATTTCTTTCAACATGTTTATAATATTCTAAATCTAACAATGCTGAAATTTCTTCCACACTAAGAGAATTTTCTTCCTCAATTTACAATCACTGTCATCTACTATTGCACAGGTCTCATCATGGATGAATTCTTCTTCAACTAGGCCCAAAACTTCTTCCCCATTCAAATTAGGAACATCCTCATGCATTTGTTTCTCTTTGATACCACCTTCTTCCAATATCTGAAAAAGAAGCTTCAAATCAGGGTCACTTGGTGAGACTCCCAACTCAAAAAAAAAATCCTTAAAAATTCCACATATGGAGGCTTGATGTCTGATGGTATCTCATGATAAGTGTTTTTCATCCTCATGTACAAATACGCTGAAGACTCCCCTGCAAATCTTTCCAAATTGAAAAAGGGATCAAGTGGAGACATGTTAAGATCCTCTTCCATGTTGCAATTTTGGTCTTCATCTGGTTCATAACACATGTCATTCAACACACTACCATCATGAAATTCACATAGGAACCATTGTTCAAATTGCTTCCAAGAAGAGATAAATTGTGTAGGTAATGATTCATACACCTGTCTCACATTGTCCTTCAATGTTCTGACAAACAGCTTCATCACCTGATCCTCTACGCAAACCTTATAGTCCTCTATGAATGTATAAAACACATCCAAATGCCGAATTGCCAATTCATCCCATTCTCCATGGAACTTTGGTACAAGTTGTGAAAGCTTTGGGGATAACATGCTAGGTTCATAATCAAAATTGCTGAAATCCAATGGCCTGATACCATCTAGAATAAAAGGCTTTCTTTGAAATGATCGATACATTTGAAAAAACTATCCACCATCTCCTTCTGAGTTTTCTCCCTCAGCAGAGCTACCAACTTAAGTCTTTATTGAATAGAGTCGCCACCTCTTTCGAGGAATGTATTGATTTGTTGATCCTTCGGGTTCTTGCTTCCAGCAAAGTACGCTTCCAAACAAAACTGATACAACTACTTAATGATTCTAGTCTTACGAAATCTGAAACTCTAGATAACAGCACAAAACTTGTTGCAAGCAACTCTCCCCAATAGAGTCACAAATCTATTAGTTCCCAAAACCGTAGATTGGAAATCCAAGAACTTGCCACTTCTCCGATAGGATTATGCAATCACTTATGACCAACAAACAAGAATCACCTTGATTCCCCTGCACTTCAAGCTCCACTACACTTAGGCGGGTAGACTTCTCCTCAAACCTGACTTGGTCTAGAGCTTTTCTATAGCGAATTTAAGCTTTGGAGAGTTCTTTGGTTGACAAAGTTCTTGAACTCAATTAAAATGAAACTAAATGCTAAATGTTTTAATTGAATGAATTTTGTAAGGTTTTAAAAATGGATTTGAGGCTTGTAAGAAGGAAGTTATAGATTTTCTAACTTCAAATATAAATCCAATACTTCAATGATAAAAGACTAGTGCTTTAGCTTATTCGGCCAATAGAGTCAACTACAATTAATATTATAACATACAACTTTATAATGTTCTATGCACATAAACTATAAACAGTTTAATAATCAAGATGCGACGGATCAAATATATATATGCAATTCCAAACTAGTCCAGATTGAACTTTAACTCCTAAGGTCGAGGAGACAAACTAGACACATATTCAGAAACAATTAATTATTTCACAATATCTGCAATGATTGAGTTTAAAATGCCATAGATGACCACATCCACTAATCTGACATAAATTGTTTATGGAATTTTAAAAATAATTATAAAGGATGAAAGGTTGCCTCTAAGCAACATACTGCTCCATAATAATAATTGATTGATAATTATATTAGTTCGGGCTCTTAAACTTAGTTTATAATATAATCTAAACTTTGTTTTAAGTCCCGAAACCAAATAGTTTAATTTGCAAGCACTCTTTTATCATCGAGTAGACATAGTCAATTCCCCATGGATGGTAATGGATATAGACATCAGTCGAACACCATGGAATAGTTTTCAAGTCACACATACTCTCCATCTAAGTGTTTTCAGTCTGGTTCACGACATCATGATAATTCTTCCAACTCCTTAAGTGTTTCTATATGTAAATATACATTGATGCATTCCCGGCAACCATTGAAGATGATGCTCTTTGTCCTTTGCATATAGTGGATTCACGATGGCTCCTTGTGAACGGATGACATGTTTGGCTTGGACTTTGTTGCTTCTAGAATCTTTCACATATGTTATTAATTTTTATTGATGTTGTCTTATTTCTTTTAAGTCGTCAATACCTCATTCAATGTTGGTTAGTTCGAGCTCCCCCTTATGCGTTTTTCTTTATTTTATGTTTGTCCATGCTGCTTGTACTTTCTTTTTTCCATCTGTCAACAATTATAGAGCCTCACTCATGGATGGCCTCTAGATTGCTAAATGCCTTATGCACAGGGATGCTGTGAAAAGCACCCTCTCAATCTCAACGGTGTTATACTGAAAGTCAAACCTTTGATTTGTTGTTTCCAAACTCTAACAATGGTTTTGCCCAAAATTAAAATGTTCCATTTTGAAGCATCAAAAGACTTCCTACCACACACAATTTCCACCAATAACACTCCAAAAGAAAACATGTCAGTTTTCCTATTAGCTATCCTATGCATATACTTTGATATTGTTCTTTTGAATTAAGGTTATGAACTCTGATGTCTTGATAGCAATACATGTATGTGCCATCATTCTTGATTTCTTGTTATGTTGAACACATATGCTGACTCCATAATTTTTCTGATACATTAGTATCTCTATTTGCATATTACTCTTGTTTTATTCCAGTCACTGTACGTACTCTTGCTGATGAATCCTAATTTTGTATTCTTTCAATGATGATGTGACAAGTAATAACCATTAAAGCATTTCTCCAATTGGTCTTTATGTCTGATGTTTGGTGGCTTCTCTCTAATAAACCTCTGCTAGCATAAATGCTACAGCAATGTATTTAGCACATCAATATACAATAGACAATGTTGCAATTTACGCAAATCTTAATTGCTCCTCCTGTCATCATCTAATACATTACTTCAGGTGTGTTCTGTATACTTCATTTCTTTCTTTGCCATCAGTACCTCAATGAATGTTTTGAAAGTTGTTATCACCTTGAAAAGAAAAACCACGTTCTCTTTGAGCATTAAGATTCCTCGCAACATCTGCATAAGCTGAAGCCCTCTTTTCAAGAAAAGGTTTCTCAGTTGTAGGTACTATCTGCATACTTTGCGCGCCCTATGAGAGATTTGTAGTTTTGGACCTGATAAACTTTTGACACTTCGACTTATACTAGAAGAGATACCGCCATTTGCTTTAGAACTGGTTGGAAGATGATTCAGATTGAGCAAAGAGTCACACCTTTCTTTTTACCAATCATCTTCAAGAACTTGCAACATATAGTCATCAAAACTCCGTAAAGGTTGCTTGTATTGCAGAAAGCATTGGCATTTCATGAACACTTGAATATGAGGATGTACACATAGTCATACATGAAGATTCTCCCCTTGGCATGGAATTTGGAACTCTAAATTTTGCCACAATTTAGAGTTCCATCAAGGTGCACAGGTGCCACCATTGCTTGATCAATCCTTTATTGACAATAGCTAGGCGTCACATTTGTTCAATCAAGACACCTGCGTCTTAATTTGAGTTGACCATTTCACTAATTGGCAGTTCGACTATTTTTTTCCCAGTTATATTTATTATTAACTAATCCACTAACTGTTTGTTAAACTCATGCCCTCTAGTCATGTCATCCCCTTGAATCATGCATCCAAGAGGCCTATTTATGTAGATTCCAATGTTTCATTTGATATATGATTTTGATTAATTCTGATTATTGATTTATTTACAAAGTAATTGGTAAAATATTTGCTTGTTATTAATAGAGGCCGAGAGGTCTATATATACAAAAGAATAAAGCGATGTTTCCTTAGGAAATGATCATAAAAAATAGAAATATTCTATTCTAGCTAAAATAAAGCTAAAGAAAGCTAACAAATAACTACAGCTAATTAAATATAAGAGACATTCTAATATTTACAATAGATTACAAACAGATAACAATTAACTATAATAGAAGCTTATCTATTATCATAATACCCTCCCTTAATGGTTAATCTATCCAAAGCACAAAGCTGTCAAGAAGTGTAAAAGACAGATCTTGTCTGCTCAAAGTGCTCCGCACTGTTCGCTGTGGGCTGTGAACCAGACTGCTTAGATAGGGCAGCTAAGCGCTTCCGACTTTCAATCTTTAGGTTCCCATACTTCATATATTTCACTTTCTAGAAGATTCACCCCTTCTTATAATAATAATTAATTGCACTTAAAAAATATAATTAATATAAAGTGCAAAGATCATAGGCTACGGAAAGTCCGTGGCTGCAGGAAATCTGTAGCTGCCAGAAGTTTGTGGCTGCAAGAAGATTGTAACAACAGTAAGAATTGCCCACACGACCCTCTCCTCAACACCTTGGCCTATGAGGGTCCAATTATAGGCCAACGTCCATTAAATCTGAGTGTTAGTGAGAAGGGGACATTACACCCATCCTCCTATACAATGAGAGAACAACTTTCCTCTATCCACGTCTCCTCCAAGTGTATCAAAGTCCTCCCCAATGTTGCACATGAGAGAACAACTCTCCTTCGAGAGTCCACAACTCCTCTAAATGTGTCAAATCCCTTCTCTGGTGTTGTGAAAACATGTGTCAAATCCCTTCTCTGGTGTTGTGAAAACAATCTGTCATCCATTGCACAAAACATCAGCCAATGTAGATACATCAAATAGCACCCACAAGAAAAGATTAGTCCCCCTTGGTCCTTTAAGGAACACAAATAGAAAAGATGCTTCTCATTTAATGAATCGTACCTAAGAGAGAAGCTAGCTCAAGATGATAGATGTGCAACCTCCAATAAGACCCATTTACACTCTAACTACCATACATTGCATTATCAAAAGCTTTCTCAAGGGTGGTGTACATAGCCCCGAGAGCACAATCATTTGACAATATAATTTTTAGTTAAACATTATAAAAAATTGAAGGTGTTTGATTCAAGTAAAAATACACCTTTTTACAGTGTGGTAAACATTGTCTCTACCTCACTTCCTCTGTCTTTTGAATACTCACATGTACCATTGTCTAAAAATGCCACTCTCGTTAAAAAAGAAAGGTACCATTTTGAACTTCCAATCACATATTTGAATACCTTAAAACAATGCTGTGAATACCAACACCACTAAACATTAGACTTGTCTATGCAACCACCATATAAACCTACCAATGTCAAATCACTAGATCAATAGCACACTAGAAAATTAATTACTTTGCAGCACATTTCTCAAAAGATACCTCAGTTTTGCTTCACATATTCTGATGATAAGGATTTCAAACTTCCTTTTTTCATTGCATACAGTTTACAGTGTAAGAGGCACAACAAAAGGTGCAAAGAAGCATCTGCATACTCAATGCAGAATTGAATTTTCCCATGTTTCCTATTCACTTTGCTTCTATCTATTCTTCAAAGTAAACCACAATTATGTAACTACCTTTGCAACATGCATTTCAACAATGCATTTTTAGCCTACAAAAGTATTCCATTAAATGATATATTAATGGACTTCCAACAGAATTTTGTGCTTCATTCACCATGCGTATTATTTTTCCAACAAGGCACTGTCAAATAATAACCAATCATGCCCAACAACATAAACAAGAGAAAAGGCAATATTATTTATGATTAGTAATTTAGAGCAACCTTCAAATAGTTGCAAAAACCACTCTGCTTTACCAAACTACTGTAGATAAATGCACCATGGTTTGAATCAATTTGCTAATATTCATAATGAGTTTTTTTCAATGGTGACCAATCGATACAAGTACCTTTCCCTGTAATCCATTCCTCTGTCAATGCAATCTGCTTTTCACATACTAAGAGATACTACTTTTCCTTATACAACATTGATGACCTCCTTACATGCAGCTGGTTCACTCACCCTTCTCAGAATCACTTCATCATTATTGAAAGATAGACTGATGTCCCTGTTGGGAGATGCAATGCCTTCTATCAAATATCATGCCATAATTTAACAGGCACATAGCTCAAAGATGCTCCGATACCATGCTAAAATGGTAGAGCCATCAAAAGAAAATTTAGATTAAACCATAGTTTGCATATCAATATAAAAATGGAATATTGATTTTCTCCAGATGATTTTACATTGCTTTCCAAATGGCTTATAAAGCCTTCCATTTTCCCATATCATTCCAACCCACTCGTGAGAATGACTAACTACTACCTCACATTATATTTATTTATTCTAATTTAATGCTAAACTTAATGTACTTCCAACAATAATCAAGAAAAACAATGTACCCATAATTGGTCTTAATGGGACCCCCTCTTTGTGAATCAATTAGGCACCAGAAATTCTTGAGGTGATGTCTTATTTGGGTTAAGATATTTCTTCACCCTGTCCTCAAACAACTTGATTTATAGCTTTTCGCACTTTCTTAATGAACATGGACATAAGAAGTTGTCCAATCTTTTGAAATTTTCATTGTTTATCAAATGGTCTACATCATTGCCTCCTAGTCAACCTTGGACATAACCACTGCAGCATTCTCCTTGTCTACTTTTGTAACAACAATGTTTCAACTCTCACTAATTTTTTTCATAGCAATCCACTCGAATTCTAACATGTTACACTAAGGTAGCTTAGCATATCTAAGAGGTATGGCAGAATGATTTCGATGGTGTTTGTTGGACTTTTCAGGTGTAAATCCATGGTCTAAGTGTTCATGGATTTATTTGCATCTATTCATAATTCTTGTGCTCCATTTCAGATCAACCATGTCTCCCAAAATTAATTTGTATTAGTACATAATTTATTGATTTAATGAAAATATACTTGACAATATGAAAACAGAACATAGAAATGCATTGTGCTTGTCAATATGCCATATTTAATTAGAAATGACTACAAAGAAAAGGTTTAGAGATAGTCACCTCAGTCGAAGTGGCATCAAAGCGAGCTACAAGAATATATGTTGTATTCTCGTCAATGCCACATCTTTTCAAAGATTCTGATATCTTGAAAATGTTAAGGTCTACAAAACTATTGATTTAGGAAGTAATGAAAAGGCAAAGGTTCTTCTTGAAGATGAAACTTGTTAGTGAAGGTTACGTGCTTTGATCCAGAGTAGTTGTACACAAGCTCTGAATGAAGAGTTCTTGTAGTAAGACACCCTCGCCACTTGGCCAAGAGAGTTTTATGTGCAGCAGCAAGAATAGGAAATGTATCTGGTATCTGCAACAAATCAACATGAAAGGAAAACTTATTGGAAAAATTGAGCTCAGAGTAATAAAAGTAGGAACAGATATAAATGAATTTCAACAGTACTTTAATATTTTATCTGTTCATCATTTTATCAAGGATGTAAGTACAATCCAATACATAGATTAGAGATGACACAGAAACATTAACCTTACGAAACCGGTCAATGAATTAATGGTTAATCTTTATAAATATATTGAATAAGTTGAACAAAAATGGGATTCCAATTGAAAGGTTAATAGATGATAAAAATAACATAAAAGAAAAGAACTGCAAGTGCCTGCAAGAGGGGTAATTGTAAAGCTAAATTTTGTTGATGCCTCTAAAGGCAACCCTGGCTTAGTAGGGGATAGTTTTATATTCTGAGATGAGAAAGGAACCGGAAACTTTATAATTGGAGGTTTAATTTCTTTTGGGAACAAAATCAATAACTATGAGAAGTGGATAGTGCTTCTTGCAAATATTCAAGCTTCTTAAAGAGCTGGTTATAGAGAAATAGAAATAAATTGTGATTTGCAAATTGTGGTCTTCTGTTACTAAAAAAAGTTGTCGAAGTTGGCACTTAAAGCAACCATAGAAGAAATATTAATATGAAGAGAAATTATTTTTCCTTTACCTCACATTGTTATAGGGAACAAAAGGCTGCAGATCTTGTGGCCAACTTGGGAGCTTGGAAAACATCTCTCATTGGTGGAAAGTACAAAGGTTAATGACTGGGAAAATCTGAGCACTATAATAAATGAGAATATACATAACATGTTTATTCCTATATCGTTCTAGAAAGTAAGCAACCTTAATTAGATGTTCATTTTAGCCCCATTTTAGTCTGTATGGATTCCCACATTGATCTCACGCTCTTCTAACACTCATTGGAGCTTTACCTTTATTAATTTAAATTGATATAATCTTCCTTTATTAATTTAAATTAGCAATATGGGTCCTCCTTTACTAATTTAAATCAATATTATGGGTCCTCATTTATTAATTTAAATTAATATTATGAGTCCTCCTCTATTAATTTAAATTAATACTATAGGTCCTCTCTTAAATTTATTTAGCACCTAAAGTCGGTTAGACCTTTATTAATTTAAATTAATATCATGGGTTCTCTCTTATTATATTTAGCATATAAAGTGGGTTAGACCTTTTATTAATCTAAATCAATATTATGGCTCCTCTCGTAATTTATTCTCATAAAAATCTTGTTGTGGCATTTATTATAATTGTGCCCTTTAAATTATTCCATTTCCTCACGTTAAGATGGTCTCACCTCATTTTAAAGTTTGAAGCATATTTTCCACATCTATAAAGTCGGCCTAGAGGTAATTTTATTTTGAGATCTCTATATAAAGGCCTCCCTTCCCATTCATTCAACACAAAAATTCAATCTACAATCTTCAAACAAGGAGATCATACCAATTCAAGGATCCAAGTCTTCAATACTTCAAAGCATCCCTCCTTTATCAAGAATTATGTCAAACTACAACATCCATCATCCAAGGCTTATATTTCACGATTTCCTTTAGGGTTTTTGTGGAGTTCAAGATATTGCATTAACATTTGTGATCACATCCAAAGAAGCATTGCATCATCGAGATATAAGGTGATTTACAATTCAGATCTTGTTTCTATTTCATCATTCCTTATGTAATTTCATTTCATTTTCAAGGTTGATTCTTAAAAAGGGCCAACATTTTTCACCGTTTTATTGTGTAAGATCAGGTGACGGAGCCACCAAGTGGGAATCAATAATATCGGACATAGTTGAAGAGATCCAAGAAGTCTTAGTCAAATTTGTTGGGTACTGAATGCCATTGGCGATCTGCTCCTGGGTACAAGACAAGTTTTGACCTGTCCCTAGCATTTTCTGCACAAATTTGGCAGAGTCAAATTAGAATCTTGAGGGCCCAAATCTGCAGTTACAGCTCCTTCTAACATTTCAACAGTCGAGAATTCAGATCTGAAAGCTCACATTTCCTATTTCATTTCTAGGAGCATTTATATTCATTTCCATTCCCTATAAATCATTTCCTCAGTTGGTTTAGACCATATCTGTATCTAGTCTTTCGCATATCAATATCATCCTTTTCTTTCTCGATTTTGTGATGTCCCAAATAAATGGGAATTTATTTAATTCAATAATTTTTAATTTTTTTTAACTTTTGATCAATAAGAGGCTGAAGATAAGATTAATTATTATTATCTGTTGTGATCAATTATTATTATTTCTTAAGCTTGAGTAGACTTGAACCCAAGACCTCCCAAATAAGAGGCTCACAATTTGCCCTAGTGTTGTAGGCTCTTGCCTATTAATTCAATTAATTTATTAAGTGGTCCCAAATTCAAATAATATCATATGGACTACTTTCATAAATAAATTTAATTATAAAATAAAGTAATAAAATAATAGAAGTAATTAAGTATGTCGGCCATGTAACCCTTCAGAAACTTCTCGAAGTCCCTTGCTAATGTCGTGTTTGGCATTGCAAGAAGTCATCGTGGAGTTTATTTTCTTGTGTATTTGCAATTCCTGTTGGAATTGTGTCCCCTTGCATTTCAAAAGTGCAAGACCCTCCCTAGTCTATTTATGTTATTAGTAGCTACCCTAGTCTGTCGTTAGAGATATTGTTTCAGATATTTCACTTGTGTGTAATTGTTCAACTTTGTGATATCTTCACTTGAAGACACATCTGATGTACACTAAGATATATAATCTGAAAATACAAATTCTTTGTTCTTTCCAATTAAATCTAGTTATTGGTGAGCACCCTATATTAGAATTTATTCATCAATAAACATTTGGCATCTATGAACCATATACTTGACTCCTTTTAATTAAAGGTGTCAAAGGAAGTCAAAGGGTGTCGAGTGCCAAAGAGTTGAGTTTATTGTACAAATGTGAGAATGTTGTCATCAAGAACATCACCTGTGCTCTCGTCGCACACATCACCTGCATTGTTATTAGGCACATTGCCCACATTGTCATCCGACACATCACCCGCATTGCTATGGGGCATATCACTCGCATCGTCGTCAGACACATCACCCACGTGTTGTCAAACACCTCATCACATTGTCTCGAGTACATCATCCGCGTTGTCATTGGGCACATCACTTGCATTGTCGTCGAACACCTCACTATTTCCATCAGCCACATCACTTGCGTTGTTGTTGAGCACATCACCTGCATTGTTGTCAGCCACCTCACTGCATTGTCATCAAGCACATCACTCACGTTGTCATCGAGAACATCACATGTGTTATCGTTGGGTACATCACCGATTTTCCGTCGGGTTCATTATCATTTGTGTTAGGTACATTTGGTTGTTCAAGCACATCATTGCGGTAACAAATTGGTGATTCTACCATCCTGTCGAGAGAACCATCGCACCCATTGATAGAATGTAAAAGCATATATGGATATGACAACCATGTTGAGGGAGTTGATAAGAAGTCAACAATAATTTAGTAAGACCCTAGCAAGAGGGTACCAAAAAATGGAGGAGATACTCAATTGCTTGACAAAAGCAAGGGTGAAGGGAGATTCAAAATGTTTCAACCCAAGGCCGATCCTACCAACCTTCCTACCCAAGATTGAGCAACAAGAAATGCAAACACCCACTTTGGATGAGTCACTAAAGCAATTGAAGAAGGATCGGGTTGATGGTGGATGACTAATGGATATATCTCTCAAGGACAAGACATACCTAAGGATGAGGTATCCATCATCTAAAGGTAATATAACCTACAACAATAATCCCAAACAGGAGATCAACAATGAGGTGCTTAACACCATGAGCTCTACAAAGGATGAAGTCATGCCTACAACTTCACTTTAGTCACACGAGGAATATCGACAAGCAAGAACCAACAATTATCCCTTTAAATGTAGTACATCAAAATCTTCAAGGCACACCAAAAAGGTGAAGAAGATGCTTGCACAAATTTCATTGTGTAATTTAATTTATTACTTTTTAAAATATATACTTTGATTGTTAATTTAATTATAATATTTGATCAATTTATTTACTTTAAAGGAAATTATATTTCAATGGATAGGATTTAGCATCTTATTTGAGGGTCTCTAACAGTCCGCCCTTCCTTAATTTGCTTGCCCTCAAGCAATGTATATTTCCCTCTTGGAAAATCAAGATTGGTAACTTAAGTATCTTTTATTCTTGAGATCAATCTATAAGAGAATTACATCTATTACAAGGAGACAAATTATACATGTTAGTGTTTTAAAGATGAGGTAAAAATATAGAATACACATAACTGCATCAAGATACAAAGTATATACACATTATCAATTAATTTTATTTTTATTGTTTCATCTTTACATTTGCATTATATGTCCTATTCTCCAAATGATTTTCAAGGTTTTAACATTATTAGTATTGCCTTACATGGGGGGATGAATAAAAAATGTTGTAGAGGCTAAAGGAGTTCCTCCATAAAGCTCCATTTGCTTCCCAATCCTTCATTCGCCTCTTGGACATTTTTGCTCCCCACTTCATCGTGTTTTCCTCTTTTATTCGGCTTCATGTATGTCTCTATATTGAGTGTTTTTTTTATGCTAGGGTTTTCTCTCTCTTACCACATCTATGCTCGGGACCCCATTTCTCCTTACACTTGTAGCACCATTTTTTCTCTTATGATTCTTTTTGGTGACAAGTGTGCCATTGTCCCCGAGGTTCTTGGCATTTGAAACATAAATTATTTTTCTTAAGCTCTTCTTTTGGTAGGAAGTCCTTCTGGTGACTATTAGTGCAGAGTAAGACAATTTTTGTATATGAGTTTGTAATGGCACAAAATCTTATGTAAACTGTTTTTTCCGAACTAGAAGCATAATTTAAGGATCGAGGAGAGAATTAAGGAGGTGATTATGCCTGCAATCATAGATCATTAATCCCTATGGAAGGTAATCAACAAATCAGAAAATTAGGACTAAGCGGCAAAAAGGATAGATCCAAATCCTTGGATGGGCTCTAGAAGTTTCTTAGATGGCTATAAAAGAAGGATTCAAGCCAGGTTTGTGTATGGTTGTTAAGTTGTTGACAAAGGATCGTGTAAGTGCGAAGTTTAAGGTGAATCAGAAGTAAAAGACAAAGGCGACCAAGAAGTGCAATGGAGTCAATGAAGATCAATCACAAAGAGGTAATATTATATTGGATAGAGGAGATTTGTATCAGCATTCTAGTGCAAATCGAAGGATAAGATATTGTAACATTTTAATCGGTGTTTCAGGGTAAATCTCTTAACAGAGTGGTCCCAACAAGCCTATGTAAATCTCCTAATAGATTTACATAGGGCAGCTCATCAAAAGTGATCAAACTTTGTAGCCCTAACAGGCACACTTTATTGATGCAGTAGTGAAGATCTTTGTAGGTGTCATCCCCACCATAGTTTTACCTTCACCTTGGAGGGTTTATGAGTTTCTTCGTTACCATAACTGGTGTCATGTGTTGATTAATTGCTTATATGTGTTATTTGAGTTATTAGATGTTAGATCTTATATTACATTGCAGTATATGATTGACTTGATATAAGGTTAAGGTTAATGAGGATTTATGGTGAAGATATCAAACATGGTTCATGTTTGATTAGTTTTGAAAATCCTGATTCACACCCCCCGCGCCCCCCCCCCCCCCGCCTCTTAGTATCTCACTTTCCCTATTAGATTTCCAACAATTGGTATCAGAGCAGTGTTCTCTTAGCAGAAGTCTAACCACTTGAGAGTTAAAGATCTTGAAAAATGGAAGCCTACAAATGGGGAAAGATCATTGAAAATCAGAATCTTGATGTTCAGCTTGCATTTGAAAAAGTTAAGACCGCAAGGGAGACATTGAGGAAATCCTTGAAGAGAAGGAAAGAGATGGAAATTCAACAAAATCACACACAATGCAAAGAAGAAACTATTGAAGACTTGTTTGATGAAGGAAGATCTAGTGAATCTAATGCAGCCATAGCAGAAATATGAATGAAGAAGTTAGAGCACTGAAAAGAGACCATGAAATGCATTCAGTAAGGTTATGTGAAGTCATGGAACAAAAGAAGAAAGCTGAGGAGCAATAGTCAATGAACACAAGAGGCAAATGGCTATAAGACTTGATGAAAGGATCAATCAAGTGCAAAGGATGACACAAAATCAATTTGACATGGTCAATCAATTATTAAGTGTCAATCATGAGATTGCTAGAAAGGTGGAAGAGATTGCAAATTTGATATTTGAAAATGATCAACTGAAGAATGAATTGAGAGCTGAAAAAGAAGTCATTGAAAGGATGAACAAACCTAAAGAGGCTATGAGATTACTTGATGAACAGATGAATGCATCAAGGAGACCTCATGACACTTTTGGATTAGGCTATGTTGAGTTCCTATCAGGTGTCAAGCAAGGAGAGTCATCAAAGCAAGGAGAACAGAGGAATGTGACTGCAAAACCAAAGAACAAAAAGCCTACATGCTATCAATGTGGAAAACCGGGCCATATTGCAAATGTTTGCAGGAGCAAAGTTGGTAAGTCAAATCCTAAACCGAAATTCAATGGAAATTGTTTTAATTACAAGTATGGACACTAAGCAATTGAGTGTAGATCAAAGGTCAATAAGGGATCTAGAAAGGATATTGTTATACATGTTAGAAGCATGGTCACATGGCACAAAATTGCAGATCTAATGCAAAACCTAACTGGACACCTAAGAATCAAGGCAACGCACCTAGACAAGGTAATGCAATAAGTTGGGATTACAACACTTGGGTCACTTGTCAGCTATGTGGTAAGAATGGACATATTGCAGCAAATTATGTGAAGACACACTTTAGAGGAAAGAATTGGAAACATTTTGGGCCAGTGTGTTTTCACTATCAGAAGGTTGATCACCTAAGCAAAGAGTGTAGGAACCGAGCACCAATATACAATGATGAAGAGAGCAATGGAAAAGTAAAGGTCAATGCAGAAGAAGTGAGAACTCAGATGAATCAAACTTGGAAGAAGAAATCTGATGGAAGCAACAGTGCAAATGGTGAAATTGTGATCACCCAATCCAATGGATTAGGTGATTCCCCCACCTCAAACTAAATAAAGAGGTATGTATGGAACTGTGTTCCAAATTGCAACATCATACATCAATTCCTAAAATTGTTTGCATAAAAGTCCAAATCAGCATGATATTAGATGCATGACGATAGATCTGATTGAATCGAGCAATGTATTTTGGAGCTGAGTTGAATAACTTGTGATGACTGAGTGCAAGTATTAGGGTCTTAAAATGCTAGTAAGGACCAAGTTGCTATAGTGACCAAGTTGGAACATAGACCGAACTGAAGATTGCAGTGGTATTGACTGAGCGAAGCTAAAGGAAGTATGTTTGCCAAGTTTTATAGAGATGGCCAAGACAGTTGTTGCACACCCACTATATCTACGATGCATTAATGAGGCCCTAATTCAAATGTTTTAACCTTTATAACGGACTTCATCGATCATTTTACTTGTCATGCATTCGAGTTTTCAAGAGACCAAAGAGCTAGAGCAATTCAGATTGTTGAACAGCGATTTGAGTGAAGATCTTACAACATGCCATCGACAATCAAGTGTGCTTCAAGGGTCGTATTGTTACCGAGTGAAGCAGAGTTGGAAAATCAAACCCTAAGCACAAAGAATGGCATCAAGTTCAGCTATAATGGAGAAAGAGCTATCATTCAAGGTTAGTAAAAATCAATTGATCCATAATGATGCTTGCAATCCGCCTAAATTCAAGGCATACCCTAAGATATTAGTTAAGGGAGATGCATCTAGAGCCCTATCCTTCATCCCTCCTAGAGTAATTTTAATTCCTGATGTCAAATGCTGTTATACGTGCAAAATTGGTGAAATTAGAGACTTCAAACTAAGGAATGCATATGAGAAGCTACATTTTGATGGGAAACTAAAGGAGGAACACAAACACATTGCTGAGAAAGGGTTAACTCATGCCCTAAATTTTCTACAGGTTTTCAAATTAGAATGGATCAAAATTGTTTTAAGTCATGTGCATGATATGAAGTTATGGTTAGAAGGAGGACCGGTTGTTATCACTAAACAAATTATCCACTGAGTTACCGGATACCCTATTTTAGATAAAGTGAAATCTATTCGTTGCCAAGGGAGAGAAGTGATTGAAGCAAATACGTTGGCTAAATGGAATAAGCGAGGAATGTCAATTTCCACTATCAAAGATCTAGAGATGGACTTTGCAGTGAGGGTAATGGCTCACAAATTCTATCAATCTAGTCGACCAGGAAGTGTATCGTGCATTGCAATTGACGTAGCATGGAAAATTGTGAAGAAAGGTCATTAATATGATCTTGCTGACTTGCAACTACAACAATTGGATGAGAACCTAAAAAGCATCAAGAAAGAAAATAATACAATGTGTAAGTTTGGTTCACTGTTAGTTTGCATATTCTTTTATGTGCAAAATTCATTTCCTACCATTGGTAACGTGAATTGGAATAAGAAGTCAGTTACTCAACAAATTAATGAGTTTACTAAGCAGCTAGGAGATGATGTTGAGACTATCATGGATGGGTACTTTGAAGAGTTTAAACAAAAGATGAAAAATAGGTCAAGAATACCTAAATCTCTGGTAGACAAGTACTACAATCACATTTATTTCCTAGTTGATATAGATTGGACTTATGTTCAAGCAGTTCTACCAAGAATTGCATGGTTGAGACCACTAGGTTATGAGATGAAAATTGATGAGGTTGTTGTTGCCATAACAATATTATTAGATGAACCTATTAATAAGGATGTCAAGCCATTCGACACATATGAAACAACAAAGATCAAGATCATGATGGAAACAAAAGTGCCTAAGATGGAGAGAGAGGAAGAAAATGATAAAGAACTTGGACGGTACATTTGGTGAGGCACCATTACAGAGTACACAAGGCAAAGGTGAAGACTTGAGCAATGATGAAGAATAAGGTAATGAAGGAGATAATGAAGAAGAAGAAGTAGCAGAAGGCAAAGGCAAAGAATTAGTGGTTGTTGAGCCACGAGCAACAAAAAGCAAATAGATTGTTGTTCCCGAGCTTGAGGTGAAGAAGAGCTTGAAGAAGCCTGCCACAAAACTTACACCTAAACCACCAAGGGTAACAAGACAAAGGACCAGGGCAACTATTACTGCAATTGCCAAGCCTCAAAAGAGAGCAGTTGTGAAGGTAACCAAGCCAGCTCAAATCCAGAGCTCAACAAAGAGGAAGACAACCTCTGAGGAAGCCAAGCCAAGCAAAACTATGAAGAAACCAAGAAGGCTCATAGTCAAGAAGGATGATGAGGAAGAGGATGTAGAGAGGACCGAGTCAAATGACTAGAGTCAATTCAGAATTGCTACACACAAGAAGCCCTAGAACTTAGACGAGGTATGTAAGAATCAGTATTCCGGGACTCTGCGAGTCTAAGGTAGAGGTGGCCTTTCCAAGGCAAAAGGCCTTTGGACTTAGAGTCGACCGAGTCTTGGAAGAGTCCACATGGACTTGCCGAGTCCCAAGCCCAAGACTCTCCCGAATTTATTTTATTTTATTTTTTAAAAAACTTAGAGATTTTTGGAAGGTTTTTTTTTTCAGTGTATATTAATTCTAAAAATGATGTTGTGGTATGTCAGGAATTTATTAAGGATTGAATCTTAAATCTTAAATCTTCAAATTTATGTCTGAAAATCTTGACTATTATAGGAAATTTAATGTTTAAATCTTCAAATGTCGTTAACCAGGTTATAGCAAATTACATAGCTGAATAGCCCTGCATCTCAAAATGAAGGATAGTTACCCAAATTGAAGACTCCCTGCCAATATTGGTTACTATCTAGGTTCCATTATGAATAAGTCGCTTTCAGCATTGTAGAGTTTAGTAATGTTGTACAAATATTTTCAAATTTACATATATTTGTGTTAGAATTCTATAATGATGTATATGAGTTTTTCTTTTTTTTTAGACTTACGTGT
Source organism: Cupressus sempervirens (assembly GCA_028749045.1). Lineage (NCBI taxonomy): Eukaryota > Viridiplantae > Streptophyta > Pinopsida > Cupressales > Cupressaceae > Cupressus > Cupressus sempervirens. The sequence goes on along the minus strand of CM053792.1, from coordinate 277,792,885 downwards.
TCATGAATGTTAGAACTCTCTAGTGTTGTACATAAAGTTATAAACTTTCAGACTTACGTGTATATGTGTTGTTAGCTATGTCCTTGAGCATTTTCTTGGCAAAAATTTTTAAGCCCACTATAATTGTTATTAAAAGACTTTTACCGTTAAAGGTTGTGTTTCACCAAGCAAATTGATAGACATACTTGAGAGCCCTGTTGTTGTCTACAATGTGCACATAAGCTGTAACAAACATATTTCTCAATATCTAAGTCTTCCATGACTTATCTTAGGCATATTCGTAGGAGGGCATAGGCTACTATGAACCTTAGTCTTCTACACTCTAACTAATATTTTGATATATGTTTTCAACCTTTGATTCCATGGATTTCATATTGTAGACATTTGACAGTGACACTCTATTTAATTTTATATTATGTTATTCTATTTTTTTCCTTCAGAAATTCATTGTTATGTGATCTATGCAAAATTGTTTATGAATGTTAAGTAGCTTCTATTTATCTCAGTTATTGTGTATTTGATGTTAATTGACTAAATGATGTATGAAAAAATCTCTAAATCCTTAAAAATCTTTGAATTTCATGTGTTTTTCAATTTTCTGAGTACTGGCCGAGTCCAGTCACCGAGTCCGAGTCCGAGTCCAAGTCGGATTCTGACTTTCCGAGTCAGAGACAAGTCCAAGTCCCATAACATTGGTAAGAATATAAGGGGTAGTGCAGGAATATCTGGATTTCATTATATAAAATATGATGCATTAATTAATGCTGATTAAAGTAAGGTAGAAGAAGCGGTTTTGGATATGATGGCAAATTTTAAATATACACCTATAGAGTTAGGAAAGATGATTCCAAAGGAGTTGTACAACAAAATTGATGCAAAATGGAAATAGGCATTAGTGACCAAGAGACAAATAAGGGAAGCCTCATTGGCCCAAACTCTACCTGAATTGAGAAAGCAACAAATCTGTTTAGCTATGAGAGATCATACAAATAGATTTGTACCCAAGAGGAGAGCATATTTGTTATCGAAGAACCAAGTAGAAGAGGTAGTTCAAGAAAGCAAAATACCATGGAAGAAGATTTATGGTTTAATGCTTGATGATGAAGAGAACAAGGATGAGGAAGAGAAGGAGGCTGGCCAAGTTGAATTATATAATGAGGACATCTATGATGTTGCCAAGCAATTAGTTGACTCAATCCATCAGATGGCTCAAGAAAGTGAGCAGCAAATTGAAACAGTCACCATAGAGGATGAACCTATAGAAGATCCACTGAAACGTGGGACAAATGCAAAGGAAGAGCTAGAAAAGACTACATTGACCGAGCAAGAACAAAAGGAGCAAGCTCCTACACAGAAGTCAGCAAGATAAGTATTGATGACCACTAATCCTGTGGTATTACAAGTTAAAGAATGTCCAAAGATTGACACACAGGTAACTTCTCAACTAGTCGAACCACCACCTATTCCTATTATCACTTTGAATCCAATTGAAAGTCATGTAGATGCAAATGCAAGTGTTGCCGAGCAATAGAGTGTGTTGGGCAATGAAGGCAAAAATGCAAAAGAACCTAAATAGACAAACGATGTAAATAAGGATAATGTATGTATAAATTCTGAAGGAGAGAAGAAGGAAGAAGACCCAAATGTTTGAGTAGATAAGTCTACTATAGATGAGATGGTCAATGCCTCAGGACCTCGGATTGAGGGAACAAAGGAGGTTGTGCAACTGAGCTTGACCAGTGAACTCATTTCTAGTGTTAGAAAGATAAGGATGATGCACCTGAGCAACAGGTGATAGCCACTGGAGAGGGACAAACTAATGTGGAGCAAAGGACATAAGAAATGGAGACAAAAGGAGTCGAGGAGCCACAAAGACCGAGTGTACAAATTCCCACAAATGGTCTATAGTTGTTTGTGCCAAGTACCAGCACCCCAGACTCTAAGCGGAATAAAAATAAGAAAAGAAAATTGAAATCTTCGGGAGGAATACAAGGTAAGCCTATAACACTTGATGAAGTGATTGTGATTCCTAATTGGGACACAAATAATTTAACCTATGATCAGATGAAGACACTTCGAGAGTTGTTAACAAGGAAAACTAAACAAGAAGAGATGAGAAGGGAACAACAACAGAAGGAGGTATAGTATGAGATCAAGGACATTTTCCTTAACACAATTGTTATTGATAACTTGAATGAACAAGCTCCAATCATTGAATAATTGGTTCAAATAGTGGAAAAATTGAATGATCCAGACATTGATACAAATGAGAAACTTATGCAATGGTCTAAGAGGAAGTTTGAAAAAAAGGTCATGGAGAAAATTGCAGCTGAGTTAGCTGTAAGACAGGTAGAACTTTCTAATCTTGTAGATATTTTGGAAAATGTAGTTCAGAATGTACACATATTGTTTAGAAAGGTTATGTGATGTTTCCATATTCACAAAAGAAATAAGAGCACAAATGGATAAGAATGAAGCTGACTTGCAGTACAGTGCAAACACACTGAACATGGATGCAAGTTCTAGTTCAGTTCATTTCCATAAGATGAGATTTTTGCAAGGGAGACAATCTGAATTAATGGCAGAAGATAGCAGAATAAGAGCAAAGCTTATATCTATTCAAGCTATGTTGGCACCCCATATGTAGATAATGCAAAGGCATTTACAGAATGCTAGAGAGTTAATAAAGAGGGATCCTAATCTATCTATAGAAGATAATATGGTTGATCTCGCAGCAAAATTGGAAATCGAAATTCAAGCATTAGAGTTCATAAGGACTACTTGGGACAGTACAGTGGACATTGTTAAATATCCCAGGATTTTGGATATGTTGTAACTTGTAATAGCACTTGTAGATTCTATGTGTTTTTCAAGTTACCTTCTCAATGCATATGTATATGATATTAAGAGGCATGTCTCCATAGAGACATTTCTTTTTAATTCTTATCAACTATCAATAACATTTTCTTATTATCATGATTAAGCATATGATAATAACTTATACACACACACTATATCTAAAATATATATATATATATATATATATATATATATATATATATCTTTAGTGAGTTTTATCTGACTAAAACTACACTAACATTAACACTCCCTCTAAGTTTAGAAGGATAAACACATAAGTAAATAATACACCATTGGTAATATTTAGGAATGACACATCAAGGAAATCTTTGATCAAAAGACTTCCACTAAATGATATCAAATGTGTATTGGCCTAACGAAATATCAACACATAATATTCACCAAATACTATTATGATATCATATTAGGTAGCATGAGTATTGGCCTATCAAAATATCAACACATGATATTCACCAATGACTCTGAGTAATGGCCTAACAGAAGATCAGTAATTGATATCCACCAAGTACTCAATACGGTAATGGCCTATCAAAATATCAAGGCAAGATATTCACCAAATACCTATCATATATCTATACAAACAACTTATAGACCATCAATTTAATGACATCTAACACTTAGTTGTTGACTTACAAGATAAAGCCTTTCATGATCTATTTCAACATTTACATAAAATGTATATCATAATTTTAAGTTATTGTAAGGTCGTCACCTTCCAACAACTTTTGCAAGTACAAGTGATTATCATTTAAAAGTAATCACTTCCTCAAGATGTAGACAAAGGGCTGTAGACAAAGGGCAGGCCCATACAACATGACATCAAAAGTTCACATAAAGTCACCACAAACACTGTCATTTGGTGTTGTCATGACATCTACCATGAAACGTATTAGAGAATAAGGTTTTCACCTCAAATTTATCTCTCATAGACAAGGATGTATTGCAAGGGATTGCACTTGGAGATTCTTCTTTACGAAGAAACACTGACCTTTTGACCTCCTTGTTAAGGTTACTAATAAAGTGTCAAAAACTCCAAGTCTGATATCAACTTTTCTGACCTCTTAGTACAAGGTTCTCTCTAATAAAGTGTCAAACTCCCTATGAATCTATTATCAGCCTTCTAACCTCCTAGCAGCTAGTCGTATCATGCTTCCCTAGTTCAATAGGTATCCTAATAGCATAAGACCTTCCAACCTACATACATCAAAATTTATCCCATGAATCATAGTCTTTTAACTGCTTTAGTTTCTAATCACTGGAGAATCCTTCTCAACATGGTCTACTCCTTTGAATCAATACAACCAAGATCATCAAAAATATGACTAAAGCATATCTTCTATCTGCTCCCTCTCTTTGTCCAAGGTTGCCTCTAATGAACTGTCAGACTCCCTCTTAATATAGAAGGCTACTTCATAATCTTAATCATCAAAGATAGTCACTTCAAGAGCCTCACATTATATAGCATGATCATCAAATGACTTAATGAATTCGAGATCAAAAGCTTCTTTGGAGCCACTGTCATAAGATCGAGTTTTGCATATTATGTGTAAAGTATCAACCCTTTTCCTACAAGAACATCTCCAAAGACAAAGGAAAAGATCAAGGCAAATAACTCTTTATAGAACATATAGAAATACAAATAACAGAGAGACTACAATAAGTAGATAAATGTAATACTTAAGAATAAGAAATAATTATCTGCACAACTTTGATACAAATTGCTTCAGTGAAGGTCCATTTACATCAACTTAGAAAACGTTTTCTCATATTGTTCGAGAGACATCTCCCCTTTGAATCATCTCCCCACTAAGGATGGTTCAAATGGGAACGGAACATTGGTTATTATTCCTCGCTACAATGTTTAATTCCCACTTATTCCATTATTTATAGATATTATTCCAAGGTTGATACCATGTTAAAATTCCAAAGTTGATTAAACAAGAAGCTAGACGGGCTACACGGTCACACCAACTAGTTGATACCCATAAAAATTTATATTTCTCCTTCTGCATCTCAAGTTCCTGCTAATTTTCATATCCACGTGATAGTAATCATATTATAAAACTTTCACAAATAAAGAAACAGCCATGGTCTACAACTTTCATGCTAGGAACTCAATGTCTATGCAAGCTTTCCCCGGACTTTATTTTAGCAAACTCATTTAGAATTTCATTAAATAGATGATCTCCCACATGTTGAAGATTGGCAGTATTTGGCGTCGAGATAAATGATTTGATTTCACCAAGTTTGTCAATCTTGAGATAAGCATAAGTAAACTCTATAGCCTGCCTGATGCTTCTAATGTTGTGTAAGAGAGCATGTGCGAATATTATCATACCAATTATAAATATATTTATCAAAACTTCCACTTTTTCTAACTTGAAAATATAGCCTCCAAAGTATTTGGTAACGATTAATCTTCAATTGAAACATGCAGTTCACAGAATGAATATCTTCCTCTTCTCATATTGTCGTTTTCTTTAAAAAATCACAGTAAAAGGTATCTGAGACTTCTAATGAATCCTCAATAACTTCGAAAGATGACAAGAAGTTTCTTAAACCAAATTCATGTGCTCACATTGGTAGATAAATCATATATTCTGAATTCACGCAAAGTCAACTGGAATTGGAGAAGATATTGATAGGTAATCAATATCATGTTAAATACTTTCTCTCATTTGATCAATATAATCTTCTAGAAAACATTCCAAATGATACTATAGAAATTGATGGGGATAAATAAGTATGTGCTTTACACTGATAGTGACGAGTGTAGTTGCTGCTGTAATTCTTTATTTTCCAATACAATCTTTTGAACATGATCATTGTATTGCTCCAAGTCAGAATCTGACATGTCAAACATTAATCTTCTATGCACTGTGCTATAGGGAACTCTACATATTAAAATTCCTGATAATGAAAGCACTGCAACATCTGCACATACTTTCCTCCAAGTATAGCAGATCACAATGAATTCCTCACATGGCTAAAATATCAACGTGGCACTTGCAACATCCAATGATCCATCAAAAATTATTAATCACAGATGTTCGACCAACAGGAAAGACTGTATTCTTATATTTTTAATCAACAATAATGATGTTATTTCCCAGTCTGATTTGGAAGACTTAGGCACGTAAATTAATTACAGCTCATACACGGGGATCGAGTCACTTGTCCATCGTTCAAAGGTCCTTTTGACTGCTGTCTTCTTTCTTTTCTCAATTAATGCCTCCATATAAGCATTTATATCTGAATCTGATATCAGTTGGCCTGTCAATGATGTGGGCCCTTTTTGTGTTCTGTGCTCCGCAGTGGTTCCCTTTAATCCATTGAGCACTTTATTGTATAAGGAAGATAATACATCCCAAAAACTGCATCTACATGGTTGATGTCCTTGATCCGGTCAACTCACCTGCTACTCATTTACATGTGGATGCATGCACAAAGAGGGAGTCTTCTGAAACCAACAAACAGACCCACAGTTGAGTTGAATTTTATCTAAATGTTTCCTACCTTTCTCTGCCAAATGAATTCAATATAAAATATCGTTCTTCCTTGAAATTGACAGTGAACATCAACGAAAGGTTACAGAGGAAATGCTTATGTGGCCTAAGTGGAGTTTAGATATGACCAAGGCATAAAAAATGCTGCAAATACAAAGGAAAAACCCAGCCTTGGCCCTATTTTTGCAAAAGCCCATAGTCAATTACTAAAAATGCTTATAGCGACTTGCTGAAACTCCCAGGTAGATCTGATAAACAACAAATGATCGATAGCCACAAATCCTAATCACCCATATACAAGCATCTAGGCATGATCCTTTTCCACAATCTCAACTTGACTGATATCAACCTCTGATATTATAATGTCTTCAATGTATATTCAGCAATATATATTGATCTTTTCCGATATATAATAGTCACTACGATCATAATATATATATATATACATACTCTGCGATTATATGAGCTTACTATATTAGCTGTATGTGTTTGTTTCTACTTTGGACCATTGTAAAAGACATATGAAGACTAAGAATATATTCTTCTAAACCAATTTCCATCACTCTCTACCAGTCATGAAATATTTATGTCTGGTAGGGAACTAGGCTCTGATACCATGTTATATATTCCAAGATTTTCGATATGCTATAACTTGCAATAGCACTTGTACATTTTATGTGTTTTTCAAGTTACATTCTCAATGCATATGTATATGATATTAAGAGGCATGTCTCCATAGAGACATTTCTTTTTAATTCTTATTAGTTCTAACATTTGCTTATTATCATGATTAAGCATATGATAATAACTTATGCACACACACACACACACACACAATATATATATATATATATATAGTGTGTGTGTGTGTGTGTGTGTGTGTGTGTGTGTTTTATCTGACTGAAACTACACTAACATTAACAGACATGATTTTGCAAATTCATAAACCATTTTTGGACAAGTATGGTTTAACCCCTACTCGTACCCCACAACAACTGTGACAAAAACAAGGGGCAAAATATGTATGATCAAGTAAAAGCACAAGGCGAAATGAAGGATAATATACCGAGAGATAGAAGCAGCACATATATTTATGGAGCACACCCTAAGGGGGAATTTTTGAAGATTTTGAAGTTTTGGAATTTTTATGTACATGAAATGTTGATCATGATAAGTGTTTTTGCCACTAATGCTAAAGGGGGAGATTGTTGACCCTAAAGGCAATCTCAATATTGTCTATTAGTGCAAAACACTTAGTCATTATCTAGGCAATGTTGGTCGGTCAACACTGCGACCGAGCCACTATATAGGCCGAGCAAGTATAATGGTGAAGTGTACATATTTAGTTCATACGGAGTAATAGTTAATGCCAAGTATCCATCACAGTCGCCGACCAATTTGGTTAGTGCCGAGCTAACATAGAAGCCAAACAATTCAGAGAAGGAAGATATTGTGGTTGCCAAGTGACTCAGGAGACAATGTCTGCCAAGTGAGATAGAGGAACTTACAGTATAAGCCGAGCAGAGCTAAAGCCGAGGGACAACATGAAGAATAGGCATGACCAAGCAACAAAAGACTATTAGTGCTGAGTAAGCCAATTTCTATATATGAGTTTGTAATGGTGCAAAATCTTATGTAAACCGTTTTTGCCGAACAGGAAGCATAATTTAAGGATTGAGAAGAAAATCAAGGAGGTGATTACACCTACAATCACAGATCATTAATCCCTATGAAAGGTAATCAACCAATCAAATCATTAGAAGGACTAAGCAGCAAGAAGGCTAGATCTAGATTGTTGGATGAGATCTAGAAGTTTCTTAGATGACTATAAAAGAAGGATTCAAGCCAGGGCTATGTATGGTTGTTAAGTTGTTGACAGAGGATCGTGTAAGTATGAAGTTTAAGTTAATCAAAAAATAAAAGATAGAGGCGATCAAGCAGTGCAGTGAGGAGGTGATATTACATTGGATAGAGGAGATCTGTATCAGCATTCTAGTGCAAACCGAAGGATTTAAGTACTGTAACATTTTAACACGTGTTTCAAGGTAAATCTATTAACACAGTGGTCCTAAAAGGCCTATGTAAATCTCCTACCAGAGTACTCACTTAGTTGTGATGTTAAATCCTTTAATCGAGGTAGACCTAACAGTCTTGTAAGCTCTTAACAGGGCAGACCCATCAAAGGGTAGATCATTAGAAGTGAAGCCCTAACAAGGACACTTTATTGCTGCAGTAGTGAAGATCTTTGTGGGTGTCATCCCCGCCGCAATTTTACCTTCACCTTGGAGGGTTTCTGCATTACCATATCTGGTGTCATGTGTTGATCAATTGCTTATATGTGTTATTTATGTTATCAGATGTTACATCTGATATTACATTGGAGTATATGATTGACTTGATATAAGGTTAAGGTTTAATGAGGATTTATGGTGAAGATATCAAATATGGTTTACGTTTGATGTGGTTTTGAAGATCCTGATTCACCCCCCACCCCCCCCCCCCCCCCCCCCCCTCCTCTTAGTATCTTACTTTCCCTATTAGATTTCCAACAAATATGTGAGTCGAGCTTCATCTATTCTTGTCACTCACATTGAAAGTCTTTGAAATTCATTAATATAACTTTTGACTTTTCCTCGTTGCGTGATATGTGCTAGTCTTTTAAAGTCTTCTTGCAAATTCTTCCTATCAAATCTTTTGATCAGTCTCGGGTGTGAGTTCCATAGTACCACCATTCATGGGCTATGTCCTTTAGGTGTAAGATACAAAATTGGAGTGCATCTTCCCCGTCATGGGGCTAAACGTGAGGTAAGTGTTTAGAGCCTGCAACCAATCATATGTTGTGATTTCCCCTGATCCATCAAAGTTCAAGATATAACTTTGCTTACTTTGTGCTTAAGGTCCTTGTTTGAATCCACTATCGCTCTTTTTTGTGCTCCATGTTTTTGGCTTTTACAAAATTCGCTAAATGTTATGAATTCTCTGATTTTAGGTTCTAGGCTAGCATAGGCTCTAGCATTATCTACTGCACTATTTGTAGGGTGTTCAGTTTACTCTTCTCTTAATGCCTCTTTCTTGGGTAGCAAGGGAGGGTCAAGTATCCCACAAGATGGGTAGCCGTTATTATAATTTTCAGAATGGTTGGAACTCATATCCCTCCCAATAGAACTGTTTTTAAGGCTTTCAATTGAGTTTCCCATGTTTTGTTGTGTTTTGAGTAGTGCTAGGTTTGTCTGATTTGCTTGTTCCATAAATGATCTCATTTTGTTTGCTAATTGAGCATTCATTTTTCCTTTATCCTCTTTCTTTTGATTTGGCATGCATGCCCTTCACAGGATGCCAATCTGAGGTTGTCAATAATCAAAGTTTGACACACATTACCATACAAAAAATTTAATCAATTTTAGTGTAAATAATAGATATTTTATAATGCATCTAGTAATTAACATGATTAAACCTTAATTCCTTACTTCCCTCCTATACTTATCCTAATGAGAGTGTGGATTTACTTGTCGTAGGACACTTGACACCAGCACATCCTCTGGTTTTACTCCGCCTCTCCCTACACAACACCATCTATCAACTCCTAGGAGTATAGTAAGCAGATAAGAAATTTGGCTATAAACATCTTTTAATCTCTATACATTACAAGTTGTATACGTTTATATAGAGCTCAAAAATATGAACTCCCTTGATACTTCTTTATATAATAAATCGCACTCTATTTATTTATTTATTAACATCGTGTATATATTTTTATCATATTCCTTAATTTAATTCATCATTGATCTCTATTCATATAAATATGATTTAATTTACTTAAGTTGATATATATATCCCATTTAATTATGTATTATGGGTACCATGTGAAGTACCATGACTACTATTTTATGATGGGGAGGCCCGATATGCATGAGGCTTACTTCCCGATATCTTCTCCTTTGACTTTGGGATTTGGGTCTTGCATTCAACATAGACATCCTTAGCCCTCAATTCATCTCACTTGGCATCCAAAGCCAATATATCATTTTTATAATACTCGTCTCAGCTGTCCTTTTTCGATTCACTCCATGTGTGTATTTCGTCAGTGACAATTACAGTGTCAATATTGTTAGATTACTGAGCGGCCTTTTCTTAACTGCGAGCCAATCCTTCCTATTGGTTTGTGTGCAATGCATTTCTACAGCCCAAGGCCAAGAAGGGGATTTATAACTTTTTTTATATTATTCATTCTTGGGGGTGCTTCTAACATTCTTGTTCTTTAATACTTATCCAAAAGGTGGGTCAGAGTAAACATACATTTTATAATTTAAATGTATTATTAGACATTCATACCTTTTGGTTATTGTTTTTTTTCTATTGAATATCATTTAGAAATCTTGTGTTCATGCGAATAACATGAAATTCTAGCTCTTGATGAGCAACAACAATTGGGAGACCCCAAGAGTCACAACTTAGAAAGCCACAAAGATGTCCCACATGGGATTTGAACCAAGATTTCCACAATGAGAATACATTGTTTCAATCAATTAAGCTAAACCCCTTGGACACTTTTGGTTATTCTTGGATTTGATCATTTATTGATTACTTTTTAACATATATAATTTGATTATTGATTTAATTATAATATTTGATCAATTGATATCACTTGATTGAAATTATATTTCAATGGATAGAATTTAACATCGTTCTTTAGGGTCTCTAACACATTGAACCAACACTCATCAATCAACTTGATGAAAATGCAGGCTCTACCAATGATCTTAGAATGAGAAAGCTCTACCAATGATTCTTCATGGAGATGCAGACTCTACCAATGATCCCTTGCAAGAGCAATCTCTGCAATTGGTTGAATATGGAGTTTACCATTTGGTTGGGCATGAAACGTGCATTTTTACATTCTCTATATGAGCGTGGTTTCCTCATGAGTAGAACAAGTTAAATCCGAGCTTTAAGATTTCAGACCATTTTTTGAAAGAGATTGATGGGCATGAAAGCATGAAAGATTGGGATCTAAGCATTGATGTGTTTGATGATTGGTTTTTGTGGGATCCTGATGACTCCAACCATGGCAATGTTTATATCGCAGTGGAGAAATGGAAGCTTAATGGAGATTTACTCTTCTCGCCTACATCTAGGTGCATGCACATGATCATGTTGCACCATCAAGCTTTCAGCAGTTACAACTATTAGCACGCACATGGTCATGTTGCAGCATCAAGCTTTCAGCAGTTACAACTATTAGCGCTCACACTTGGCTTGGGATCTTGGAGCTTCACAGTCGGCAAATGGTTTGATGACAAATTGCTTGAGGGCAAGCAATCTTGAGGCGGTGAGGACCGTAATGTCCCAAATAAATAGGAAGTGATTTGATTATATTAATGTATTAAGTGGTCCCTTAAATAATATCATAAAAACAACTTTACTTAATTTACTTAATTATAAATAAACTTAAAGTAATTAAATATGTCGACCCTAAAACCCTTTGGAAACTTACCGGAGCCCTTTATAAGGTCATGTTTAGCATTGTTGGAAGTCATCATGGAGTTAAATATCTTATGTATTTGCAATTCTAGTTGGGGAGTCCTTGCAATTTTGAAGGTACAAGATCCTCCCTAGTTTGTAATTGCAATTTTGGTGGTCAGCAGCCATCCTAGTTTGTTGCTGGAGATATCATTTCAAAGATTTCACTTGTGCAAAATTGTTCAGATTGTCAAGTCTTCACTTGAACACAAATCTGATGTACTCTAAGATATATAATCTGAAAATACAAATTCTTTGTTCTTTGCAATTCAATTTGGTGGTCAGTGAGTGCCCTATGTTAGAATTTATTCATTAATAATACATTTGGCATCTATGAACCATACAGTTGGCTCCTATTAGTTAAGAGTGTGGAAGGGAGTAGAAGGGTGTCGAGTTTCGAAGAGTGCAGAGTACCAAAGGGTTGAGTTTGTCTAAGGTATTAGAAGGCTGTCCTCGGAAACATCACCCATATTGTCATCGGGTACATCACCCACATTTTCGTTAGGCACATCACCCGCTTGTCGATAGACACCTCACTGCATTGCATCAAGTACATCACCCACGTTTTCGTTAGGTACATCACTTGCATTGTCATCGAACACCTCACCACGTTGTCATCAAGCGCATTACTCGCATTGTCGTCAAACACATCACTGCATTGTCATCGGACACCTCACCATATTGTCATCGAGCACATCACCCGCATTGTCATTTGGTGCATCACCCGTGTTGTCATTGGGTACATTGCTGATTTTCTATCAGGTTCATTATCATTTGCGTTGAGCAAAATTGGTAGTTCAAGTGCATCACAAATTCTAAACAACAAAGAAATAAAAACCTTCAAGCATAGATATCACATTGGCATCTTTCAAATGGTATTAATCATATTGGGTTTGAGGTGGTTTTGTATTCCAATGTGCCATATGAATTGGGGAAATAAGCCCTTTTGCATGAACCCCTTTTTATATTGTACAATTCCCAAATAGAGTGCAATTGGTACTTGAAGTAGGCTAGTAGCTACAAGGTAGCATCAGTACTACCAGATTTCCTTCGTATCATTATAATAGCATTGGACATATTCAACAACAATATAAAAATTTGTTTTGATGTGTATATGTTTATCTTTAGGTGGAGCTATCTGGTATGTGAAGGGCCTCTATGTTTTATTTTTCTATGGCCTGATTTCTATAGCTATTTATTTTACAGGAAGGATGTGCAGTTTATTGACTTGTGGCTTCTTCAGGCAAGGCCTGGTCACAGATCATTCATTGAAGAATAATTCCAATTGCAATTTAGCTAAAAACCTCAAAGTTATTAACACTGTTCAGATAAAGAAGGCACGATTGATAATAGTTTTCCAAAGTCCCATGTAACTATTTTGGCAGAATTCAATGTAATTTTGAAACAGACAGTAGGGAATAGACAACTAAAGGGATAGCTTGATGCAGCTGTTATTAGTAACTACCTTGCTGAAGAAGATTGAGGTTTGGGAAGTAGTTTGGAGCTGGGAAGAGAAAAAAATCTGATGGTAAAGGAATTGTGGAGTATAAGGAGACACGGTTCTAGCTGAAATATATGAGGATGAATACCAGGGATATGATCATCAATGCAGAGATTTTAGAAAATTTCATGCAGATATTTGTATTAATGAGAAACATGGTGGTTTTAGTAGATAAGGTACGCTGTCAATTACAAGTGGATACACCATGCTATTCTCGGAACATGGTTTTCTAAAACACGTAGTGTTGATAATTTCGTGTTCTGAAGAACAATTCTTGGCAGAATGGTTTTTAACAGTTATGTTGTTGTGGGGCAGTGGCAGTACTTCTATACTGTTTTTTATAATATGCTATGGATAGTTATTACATGCATAGCTCTTTGGTTTTTTATGCCATGTTCAAGGTTGTTCACGCAGGAAGGCCTTTCACATAATCTTTCTCATATCGCTTGGATGAGGTCCCCATTAATAGAACTCTTAAGTCTTAACACTTAAGTTTAAAAAAGCTGAAACAATGAGAAATAAAAGTAAGATCGATAGCACTGACATTTATTAATTCCTAAAGGAAGTAAAAAGATTGACGTCCAACTAAAGCACTAACTATAAACCTAACATCTTTTTCTGACCATAAAGAACAGTTCACACCCATTGACTCATCAATAGAATCAAGAATTATATCCATACAATTGCAATGCATACAGATTATATAGATTGGATTCAAGCATTTGATAAGGAAATAAAGAGAATTTGACAGAACTGGGAAATGAAACCTACAAGTGCTGCATTAAAGAATGCCAGTTCTGGTTCAAGTGTCCCTGCTTGCATAAGATTTAATAGTTCCCTGAAACACAGAAAAAGAGTAAATATCTGGAATTCTGTTGAAGAGACATGGGAAACAAATTTAATATGTCCATTCAAATTGCCATCTTACTAAAGGAAACATATGGGAGAGATGATATAAGGATCTTTAGTACTATACAACTCCCACTCTAAATACATCTTAAGGTAAAAAGACAAAAAAAATATAATCGAAAGAAATAATGAACTGAGCAGAACGAACCATATCAAGTCAAAAGATAATGAGCCCAATAAAAGGCCCAACTCTTCACAGCAATATATTAGTTTTGCTAAAGCCTGGACAAATCGGTATGCACTATGTATATCCATTAGCATGCACTATGTATATCCATCGAAGTATCAAACAAAAAGATAAATGTAGACATAAAAAGGCAGAAGGCAATTGCTAAACTAATTATAAAATAAGAAAACAATGCATTAAAAATCTGTCAAAGGACAAGTGTGCCCCTTTCCTAGCTAAACATAGCCCTCATGGGATGACATAACCTTATATCACTAGGTTAAGAGACTTGAATCTTGATCTATGTGATCTTTCCTACTCATTGGTAAAGCAAAAAGGGAATGCACATTAGATGATTAACAGGGAAGATAACGTTGAGATAAGGTTCACTATTTGATTTCCTCCCTGACTTGACCTTGAAAGCAATATTCCATTAATTTAAAAAGCAAATGGTCAATTGAATCTCTTCCTAAATTCAAATTCAAATCCTATGCACCATAAGTTCAATAATCACATCATAATGCAGTTAAGAAAGTCTCTGACACTGGCCATTCAATTTGACAATCCATATCCCATAAAATTAACAAAACAGAAATTAATCCTTAGTACTTATGAATTAATTCAGAAACTGATTTAATACTACAGTTGGGATCCACAATTGTAGATATAAAACTAAAGCTATTTTTTTGGCATTTAAGGATCCTGGGCATGCTTTCCAGGTTTCGCAACTGAGTTATTATGAAGTTATGGGCCCCAACTCACCATTAGTCCAAAGATCAACAAACTGAAAGATGGGATTCGAATTTCTGGATCAGATAGCTAGTTAATTTTAAATCATGAGCAAAACAAAGAGATGATATGTATATGGTTTTACAAAATGGGACTGTACACTCTATAGAAGGCTTGAACAACTTTATATTTCAGTTAAACATATCCATGTCAAATGAATTGGAATTTCTCATATAGAAATGTGTATTGTATCTAGTCTCCAACATACAGAGGTCTGACTAAACATAGAAAGATCTTCATGGACTTCAATTAAGAACTAGACAAAAAATAAAGTATTTCAACCCAACTAGTATGTACAGGTAAGAACGTGGCATGTACGTCACTTTACAATAGCAGTGAGTTCACGACCTTACCATAACCATTACCAATCCCAAAATTAACAGGAGGGCATCAGTAGATTACAAGCCATATAATCAATTCTTTATCAAATACATGAATTACAATTCTTAGCTCAGTGTAAATAACTAAACTATATCTACACCTATCTACCACTCAAGAATTTAGTATCGTGCTGAAACCAAACAACAAGTTACAATGAGCTACAAATCTAGGGTTCTACTGGAATGGAAAAACTAAATTTAAATGACACTATATCACCAAACAGACTGAATTTTATATTTTTTAAATGGACTCTTGATGACACTTATGCTGTGCCAGCTTCAATCAAGATAACTAGAACTGGTAATCAAATTGGTAATGATGAAGTCAAACATCTAGCTGAAGTAGAGACACCAATCAATGTTCAGATTCATTTCCATTGTCACAATTCCCCTCTACACTCACCCTGAATGAATGCCTTTCACTAATTTAGGCAGACAATCATCTCCAGACTCTTAAATCTAGAATTTAGCACAAGCACACGGAACTTGGTTAATTCAAGTCCAATTTGACAAAGTTTTTTCTCTGCAAAATTTAATTCACAGCCCTGAACTGGAGATTTTATAGATTCAAGGCACAGATTGCTTCACAAATTAGTAAATTACCTTTAGGTGGCTGAGTTATGCCACAACCCAGACATCTTCCAAGGTTATGGCATCCATATGATGGTTGAAGATTTACCTCTGACATAGAGAATCATCTCAACTGGTTGGGAAGTCACTTTTCAGGCAGCAATCTATCATTGTGGACAGCTAAGGTTGACCTTGATGGCCAAGATCGGCCGAGGAAGCCTAGGATTAGGCTTGGTTGGAGAAATAGAAGGCTAGGGGTAGGACAATAAAATTGGCCAAAATAACTAGGGACGCGGCTATCCTCCCTACAAATTGCACCATTGACTAAATTTCAAAAAAACGAAAACAACATGAAATTTTTTGATATTTTCAGCATTTGATCTTCATGATCTGTATATTTTGTGATCGAAAACAACAAAGTTTTTGAAAAAATTTCGCTCTGTTTTTGTGAATCTGAAAAAGAATCATGTTTGACTTTTTTTTGTCTTTGGTGAATTTTGTCTGGAGATTAGCCAGTCCCAATAACTAGGGCCAACCTCATACAACCAGAGGCAGAGTGTGATGATGATAATTCCTACTTCTAGATGTCTGCGATTTCTCAATGTCCTTTTGAACAATATGTGCTTTTGGATCTTCTTGCACCCTTCCATTTGAATTTGCTCTCATTTCCATGTAATTCCTTTGCTGGTATTGTTGCTGGGGTAAGCCTCATAATATAATATTCCTTTCCTGTGTTAAATTTATATACAAATATAGAGATCCTGTTGCCTACACAATACAGTTACTCGTGATTATTTTTTATTTATTGATATGGAGATGCATTGAGGCAAAAAGAGATTTTGAAGCTCGAGTATCTTCAAAACCCTTGAATGGTCTCAATTCTTGCATATTATTCAGATTGTCTGAAATTGGATTAACAGAAAAGTGGTAGTATTTGTGACGGGTTGTTGTTGGAGGCTCACAGACAAGTTTCACAGAAGGTAAACTTTCAAACTTTGGGCTAAAAAAGTTTTCTTTTGTATTGTATAATATTATTAGAAAGGGACAAAGTAAATCAATCTAGATAAGTATGACCAAAAGATATCCTGCAATTAAAGCATAGATAGGAATAGGCAGAAAAAAGCTTAGGGTCAAGATATTATAAGCACATCCACATCTGTCCTGATGCTATATGACCCCCACAAAATCTGGCCCATCGTTCATTGCAAACAGTGAATTTGTTATTCATTGACAGCATATAGTTGTAAAATTCGCACTATGATAAATCATTTATTGCAGATCGGGCTTCTCATTAGCAGCGCTTATGCTCTTGTGTGAGTTGTTGTACGTGATCTGCAAACAAAAACATTCACAGCTCATGCTTGATTGATGCATCTAGGCAGTCTATGTTGTTGCCAGAGAATCTTTGGATTGGCTTCAACAATAGTGGCACTTATTTTCTGCAGCTCACAGACTTGTGCATTCTAAGCAGCCATTCCTATGGCAGTTGCTCAGACATCTGAATACAGTAGAACAATCAAATCTGCACGTTTTCAAGTCCCGAGACTGCTGCATCCTCCATGTATGCGGAAGACACATCGCACAGCTCAAAAAGACCAAGGATTCTAGTGTGGTGGTTTTGTTTTAACACGCACACACAAAGGTCCCCAATGTAGAAGAACCCAAGCCAAGGCAAGGCAGCCACTACTAAAACTCACCCCAACCTCTCTGCTCGCACCCGAAAGATCCCTAAGACTGAGCTGCTCCGATACCACGTTCTTTCAGGTGTGCTCATTTAACAACGGGAATGACACAAATCATTGTTCCCCTCCCAACCATAAACGACATACGGCTATCATCTCCCCCAAGCACTTCTCTTCTAAATAATGCAGATTTATTAATCGATCAGTTGTAGGTTGTGTATGTTTGATTCTAAGAGAGAGGAAGATCCATTCTTCCTTTATACCTATCGGTAGTGCCCCTTCACCAAGGGACACCACACTTCCAAGTTGGCCCCAGTACTTATATTATCAATATAACTATTTATATTATCAACATAATTATACTATCACAATATTTATATTATCACTATAACTATCACAACCTTTATATTATCTATGTCAGCCTGAAGGATTCCGACCATAGCTACAATTAACGTTAACAATAGGCTCCACGTTCATAGAAAGGATGGGATCTGATGTAACAGGACTTCATAAAGATGGTCAATGAATACTTCAGCCCATCATTGTGAAGGAAAGACCACCATTTGAGGGTCTCAGATATGGGATCTAGGAAAATGGTGAATATTCAAAGAAGGGATCTAGACCAAGCACAAAACAAGGGCAGGCCATGGGAGATAAAAATTCCCCTAATATTGTTGTTGTAAAGCCTTAAAATGATAATGTGTTCTCTCCAAAATATGTGCATCAAACTAAGGAAGAAGGGAAGAGCAAAACTCTACTTCAAAAGGACAAAAAGGGACCTTCACAAAAGGGAAGAGCAAAGAATGACAATGCACAAGAACAAAAGAAGAAATGGGAGATTCCACTTCAATACTAGAAGAACACGTGAGAAAACAAGGTGAAGAGTCCATCTTATGTTTCATTTGATTTCACACAAAATGTAGGTTTCTTGTTCCTTGCACTTGTTGTGGAGGAAGTAATCATTATAGAATGATAGCAAACACCACTAAGGAGCATATATTGATGGCAAGGACAAAAAAGAAAAATCCAATCCCCAAGACAAAGGGAAGAGAAAGGTCAAGACAATTTAGAACATAGAAAACAAGTTGATTTGACTATGTGTTAAGCTCACGGCTATTGCTCTCATTGCAAGGTTGGAGAACATTAGTATTGCAAGTGCTGGAAGCTTCACTGGAAGAAGGGGAAATATAAAAGAAAGTACCTACAAGAGGAAGAGAAACAAAAACCAAAACACCAACTTCAAAGAGAGAATAGCTCTCCTATGAGTCTACACCACCATTAGATGGTAAGTGGACCAAATGACATTTCAAGAATGTTTCAATTAGTGACAAAAATTCAATGAAACCTAGGAATGTGCACCCAACCCAAAACCTCAGAGTATCTGAAATGGGCATGTCCCTGGGACACGTACTGGAATACCAGGTACCCTTGTTGTCATCTGAGCTCCGTCATTTCTCAGTCGCACCCCCACCACATCGGTTGTGTTCTTGGGGACTCCATGACGTCCCGAGATCACTGGGGGACTCCCAGACATCCCCTTGACTCCCAAGGGACTCCCATGCACCGATCATGATTTCTTATTATGCTACTCATTGTAATCATCTTTGTGATATTTGAATCTTTGATAGCACTAATATAAATGAAAATCCAATTTGCTGATAATTTGAATTTTGATTTTTGAATGTTACTATAATATTGGGTATGTTACTATGTACAATGTTGAATGCTCAATGGTTCTGGTTCATGTTGTAATTTCGCTATGTTCAAGTATTTCAAGAATCAATTTGATACATTATATTGAAACATCATTTCATAACTAGCATTTCAAGTTCTATATGTATAGTATGCAACACCCCTCTCCCCCCATTCGTCGTCCTCAAATTGAGGCCCTTTTTTTCCCACCCTAGAAACTTGTCTCGGCGTCCCCCTATCCCAACATTTGCTCACATCGTTGTTACACTATAGAAACTTCAACAATTTTGCAAGAAACATGAAGGATATCAAGTTTTTTCTATATGTTAAGGATGTCCATGTTGCTAACTCCATTTGTAGAGCAAGCAAGGAGTATGTTGCACTTACTATGGGTGAGCATGCTAAGCAATTCTACTTGGGAAGCCAAGACAAGCAAAAGGAAAATGTATGAGGTGAAGGGTAAATTTCAGCTTTCACATTTCTTGCAAATTTGTTGTAATGAATATCACATCCACGTGTTGTCTGAAATCAAGAGTAGTGCAATGCATGTTGCATGAGAGATTTTGAATCTTCAAGCAATATAAGCAAACTTAGCAACATGGATAGAAAACATTTGTCACAGATGTTGGCATGTACATGTTTTACAATATGTCATCACAAAAATATAGTTTTATTCTATTTGTATAGGCAATTGCCAAGAGAATGGGTGAATGGGCAGCAATATGAAATGTTTGCAGGCATTGTATGTGTAACGACAAAAAAATGGCCAATGCCTAGAGCTCCCCTTTTTAATTATTCGTCAACATTGTGTCATTCTTCTATTAATTAGATAATGAAAACTATTCAATTAATTACTGATGTTCGTCCTTTAATTTGCATCATATTTTGCCTGATTAAATGATCAAATGATTGATTAAACCTTTAGGGGTGAAAAAAAATGAATTCATCCCCTTGTCCTAAGGTTGCACACATTGGTAAATAAAATAGATTTATTTACCCTCTTTATCGCGTTTTCCTACAATTAATTAATTTTATTTAATTAATATGCTAACTTCCAAAAATACGAGGGAACTGTTAATTTCAAATTATTAATTTCCCCCTTGTTTTCTAACTCATGTTATAGCCGCCTAATTTCTCTCCAATCCAACTTTTCTCACTTTGTGTCATAATCCCACTAATTTCTCACATGTCAATCCCACTAATTTCTCCATTTTCCAAAACCATTCATCAATTTGTCATAAATTTATCATTTTCCAAAATCATTCATCAATTTATCATAATTTGTCATTTGCCAAAATCACTCACTAATTTGTCATAAGTTGTCATTTGCTGAAATCACTTTTGAATTTGTCATAAATTTGTCATTTGCCAAAAACAAGTTCTCATATGCAATTGTGATCATTGATTTGTCTTCAATCTTGACCGTCAATTCAAATTTCAAAAATCTATAAGTTGGCCTCTTTGGCCTCATTTTTGCAACCACAATTTTCTAGTATCGTCGCCCTTATTTTATTGATTTGACCATACTTGCTTTCATCTTATTGGTGTACTTATCCAATTGAGAGCAACATATCATATAAGAGGAGAGAGAAAAAGTGATGAGGCTTCATCAAAGGAGTAACGGTGCTCAGATTTGATTTGTCATGTTGTTTACTTCGTTTTGATGGTGTTGTCAATGTGAATAGGATAGTTTACATGATTGTATGGCTTTCATGGTTAGCTTTGATCATGTTTGTGACTAGCCCGTATTTTCCTAGTCAACAATATGCATGTATACTTCAAATTGAGAAGGAGCAACACTGTGAAGCATATTTGGGGTTGTAACCATGTAGACTTTGACTCATTGCATATGCAACACTATGACAATTTTTGGGAAAGTTGTATGGATACATACTTGCTATTATTGAGCAAGGGAAAAACTATAAAGCATATTTGGTTGTTGTAGGCATGCAAACTTTCATTGTTTACATAAATACAATAGGTTTCTAGCTGTTGGAGTTGATAGTGAACCTCAAATCTCCCAAAAATCACCAAACCAAAACACCTCTCGTGTGAAAAGAGAAAAAGCCATTAATGTGCTCTTGCAACCTTGACAAAAAAAATGGATCTAGAAAAGAAACTACATATGCATTCAATTCAATGATATATATTGATTACATTTTATGAATGAAGGCTCAAAAAAAAAATTTGAGGTGAGGATCACATTAAATCATGACAAGTGTCATTATCCTATACTATGAGACAACAAAAATACAGAAAAGCACTCCTGATTAGCTTAAGTGAATAAAGTAAAAGGGAGCCTAGTTAATTAATGAGTGATTGACCTTGTACTCCAACACCCCGCATTAAGTTCACCTTAGAGGGAAGCTAACAACCTACTAATGAAGCAATAATAGATGCATGGATGGGTCTCAGCTACAAGGCATAATGAGGTAGCCTTGTACAAAAATATGAATCTCTCAAAATCAAAGGAGAAAAAAACCTCATGGGAAACAATCCTCTCCAAAAAGGAGAAAATGAAATAAATGTACCAATCAAAGAAGGATGGGAGGACTTGAAATGATCCCCCAAGAAATGCTTGTGTCAAATAAGTGCAATGAATGTCCCTTGAATAGGAGAGAGGAGACGAGGATAAGAAAATAGATCCTATGCCAATTATGAAACTCTTAAGTCGAAACATGACTCACCAACTCCAAACATCATTTCCCCATAAGAAAAAGATTTTTTAGTGATTAGAGAAGCCATTACCACAAACTGAATGAATAAGGTATACAAATCCAAAAGATGTGTTCCTATGAAAACTAATCAAATGTCCACGTGACGAAATGAAATTATGTTGAATAAGAATCCTACGACGACTGATGTATAACAAGATCCAAAGACAATGTTGATGGGTTGACAACAATGTTCCATAAGGGCGTGTCCCCTACGATTTCGGGGTCCTACCCATCCCAAAGACAACGGGGACGTAGGGACAGACTTTTGCCAGCCCTAGAGCCATCCCTTGTTTGCCAATTTTGGAAATGTCCCTGAAATGGCCATTGTTTTGGGCAGGAAACTTGGGGACAGCCAGCAGTATCAAGGAAGACTTTGTTGTTCCTCATGCCTCCCCAATACTGTTGGGCATCCCCTTTATTCCCGTCATTGGGGTAACCTCAAAACACCCCCAATAAATCATTTTTTAAAAACTTTATTGTCTACGCAGGCCTCTAGAAGTCTTAAAGACAACAAAAATATGTGAACACTATTTAGTCCATTAAAACACTAAAACACTAACTCTTCTACTCATTTTTAGATTTTTCATACTTGCTAAGAGGAAGAAAAAAGCATAGAGCAGCAGCAGCAGCAGTGAAGAAAGATTGCATTTAGTATTTACTATTTACTATTTTAGTTGGACTTCTCTTTATTTCATTCTGATTTTATACATAATACTTGGAGCCTTTAGGCATTTTAATTTTTTCTATATGTATGCGATATTGCTATAATGGAAGTAGTTACTATTTGTCATTTGATAAATTTCCATGTATATATGTTGGTCCCAACTAGTACTGAGAGGGGACATGAGTCAGTACGCACAATTCTATTGGTTAAAGCAGCAATCTTGATCACAAACCTTGTTACCATTACTTTTGTAATCAAAACAATAACAAATGCAATGATGTAAAACCAAACATGATCACACAAAGAAGCATACATCAATGACACAAAGATTTTTACGTGGAAACCCCTAGTGTGAGGGTGAAAACCACAGTGGGAGTAATATACCCACTAGCCTTTCCTTGCAAGTGGGTGCCCTGTTAAAGGCTTACCTCTATTCCTTCTGAGAACTCATCTTGTTAGGAATGAACATAATTTGTTAGGATTACAATAGCCTGTTAAGGCTACCTCATTAGAGGATTTTGATCCCTTTTTGAAAGATACCGAGTTAGAGGATTCAAAGACTTATTACAAATCTACCCTGTCAAAGGCTTACAATAGTTGCAATGGTAAGAAAGCAAACTAAAGATTAGATCTATAGATGTGGCACAACTTGCCTTATAGATCCATTGTGATACTCCACGAAGATACACTAATCTCCTTCCTCTTTTTTGGCTTAACTCCGTGAACAATCTCTGTTCACTTCCTCTTTCTCGTGCTTGAGCACCGATCTATTGTTACTCATTGTTCTGTTTGTTCTTGTTTGTCTGCCACAGATATCTGATTGACACAGCAACAACAACTTCAAAATGAAGTCTGAGTGACCTTAAATTCACTCGTCCAATCCATGGGTCAAATCTCTAAAATTACCCCGCTCAAATCATCAGTTTGAATTTTGAAATGCATAGCAAGCAAAGTCACACCATACCCGTGACTACCTATGCATAGGTGCGTATACATGTAGGCTTGCTTGTCTGCCTATAAGTCTACATATAGACTTTTCTGTCCTTGTTTCCTTTTGTTGTTTCCATCACTTCTCTCTGTGTGCATGTCACATCACTATTAGACCTTCTCTTGGTTTTGTCACATCAATGGTGACTCAGTTGTGACCATTTATCTTCCACACCTATCTGCCTATCATAGACTGAAACGTGCCTTTACTTTTATCATGACCGGTATGCCAGTCTACCGATGGTTGCATTCTCTTGCAATGCTTCAGTCTTCTTGTTAACCGGTTGCCAATCAGTGACAAAACTTTAATGCTCACTCAATGCTTGAGTCCTATTCTCACCATTTTGTCGATCAACCATGTCGTGACTAATTTAGTCCAACAATCTCCCCCTTTGGCATTAATGGCAAAATCTCTTTAATAATAAAATTTGATGTGGTTAACAAGACTTACATCTCTTCATAAGTTTACGCTTATGTGTCTCTTTGCTTCTAAGTCTCTGTTCTGTCTATCTGTGGCCTTAGACTTTATTTGAGCTCCATATTTTGTATCTTCACAACATTCCTTTTGCATGAAGTTTTTTCATTATCTGCGGACTCCCTCTTTCTATATGCTCTCCTTTCGTCATTATCTTTGGCATTGTATTCTCATTTTTGGTTATATCCCCCGTTTTTAGTTATCTCAATTATCTCCCCCTTTTGTCATCAGTGACAAAGGGTATAAAAGGGTGTAGAGTTTTGGGGCTTACGACTTCTCAAATGTCCTTGTAAAGCCCCCTTGCTATATTAAAGAGAGTCTTCCAGGACTCTTTTAGGTGAGTAAGAGCCAATGTTGCACTTCTAGGCTCTATCAGTGGCCTATTCAATGCATTTTTTTATCTCTATCGGTGGCTTGGCTATTTGAGCATCTACATCCTTGAGATGTTCATTGATGATGCTTGGCAATGGGGATAGGAAACATTGAAGTTCCATCAATTTGATTGCTCGCTTCTCTTCCTCTGCTCTTAGCTGATGTACTAAGTGCATGGTATCCTGAATCTTTGCTATGTACTTCGAGGCTGATCTAGTAAGTGGATCATAAGCCTATGCAGCTGCATCAAGCTCTTGTTGAGCTCTCTCTCATTTGCTCTAGATCACCTGTTAGGGTACGTAATGTGTTGGGCTTTTGGAATACAGGGATTATTTCTTTCAGCGCTTTTGATAATTCACCTTTTAATGACATCAACTCCCCTTGCTTGTCTTTAACAAGACTTATTTGCTTTTCGAAATTTGTCTTTGGAACCTATTGTTCCATGACCTATGTAATTTTTTCCGCTTTTCCATAGAGATGATCTACAAAAACTTTGATTTGGCTTATCAAATTATCTTTATTGTACAGGGCTTCTCGTGCTAGTTGTTTGAATATTTCTCGGGCCTTCACCAATGTAGTTGCCCTCTCATGCCTCTTGTTGGATAATTTCATTATTTTGTATCTCTTTATGAGTCTTGTGTATTTGTTCAGCTCTTTACTATTTAGTAGATTGATGTGTTTATCCATTGCATCTACTTTCACAAAAAGTTTATGCATCTTTATTGCTTCTTGTGTATCAGCATCATACAATTCTCCTTCATCCCAAGATGTAGATGATTCAACCGGTTTCGAGGATTGATGTCTCCTTCCGCTCCTCTTTTTGCTCCTTGATTCCTCTAAATCTCTCTTTCTTTTGTCTTTACTTTTCTCCAGTTTCCTAACGTTCCTTTGTCCTTTGGATAGTGTCCTAGATAGTCTAGTCTCTATAGGAGACTTTTCTTGTTGAGATAAAGGAAAATCACTTTGCCTTTGTTCATGCTTTGTTTCTTTTACAAGTTCTTCCTCTTGTATTTCCTATCCCGTTGTATATTCAGGAATCTCCATTGTAGGCATTTGTTGATATCCAGTTCCATTGTCAATCTCTTTCTCTTTGATGGCTTCTCCTTTCTTTTCACCTTCCTGTATTCCCTCAATGATACCGGTCACATCGTGACCTCCTTTTTTGTGTCTTTTGGACTTGAGTCCATCATTGTGACATCAATAATGTCAAGATGACTCTCACCAGCAAAAGTATCATCTTTCTATTGTCACTTTGGTGGCCTATTCCTATTGAACCTAACCACTCTCCTTGGGCTCCATATTCAGATCTTGACTAATTTGAGTCTTCTGCTCGGTCGGTGCATTAGGCTATTCAGTTGTCTTCTTATTTGAACCTTTTGGTCCCGATGTCTTTGTTGGTTCCTTTTCCTTTGGCTTTTCTCTTGGCTTTTGTTTTTGGCCATGCTTCTTCTTTAAGCTAGATTCTTTCTAATAATACAATTTCGACCAAAATTTCTTTGCATTTGAAAATGCTTCTCTCTTCAGACATGTAGTTATTAATGCTACAATTGTAAGCATATCAAAGTCTTTTCTACATGAGTCCACTAGTCTGACTCTATCTTCATCACTCAAGTCAGGTCTAATTTTAGCTAGAGCATCATCTAGCATATTTTTGCAATCAATTATGCTCTTAGACCATATTTCACTAATCATTGTATAAAGTTCACTGGGGACCAGTGCTTCAATTTTCATCCTAGTTCTATTGAACACTCTTAAACTTACTAATACAACATTTACAATATTATTTTTGTTCACCTTGGTGAACTTTGAGAATCTATTTTTCAATGTATTGTAATTACCGTTATTTTCAATATCATCAATAATATTTATGAAAGTAAATTTCTTACCTTCCTTGGGTGTAAATTTCTTACCTTCCTTGGGTGATTTGAGACTCTCTGTCTCGGTCTTCTCTTCAATTTTTTCTTCCTTCAGTGGGATTGGACGCTTTCTTCTGGTCCTTCTTAGAGGTTTTCCCCTTGTAAGTTTCTACCGTTGGGGGTTTAACAATAGTTGCGATCTTCTTGCCTATGGCCTCTACTTCTAACTCTAGTTCAGGTGAAGACTCACCTCGAAGCTCAATTTGTGGGCTTTCATCTCCTCCTCTTTCTTTCCCATTCTTCTTCACAGTTTGGCCTGTGCCCTTCTTCTTTTGCTTGTTCTCTTGAGCAACTACTTCCTGTTGCTCTCTCAGCTCTTTTATCTTTTTATCAGCTGATCCAAATCTTTGTTGTTCCTGGTCAATAGCATTGCCAACAGCCAGTTAATGTGTTCTCTAGTTGAGTTCTCTTCAACTTAATTGGGCAGTTTGGTCAACAAGTGAGTTCGTGGTTCGACCGGTTGGACAATGCACCTGTCTATGCTGCCTAAGAAACAAATGTCTCTTATCTAATCCATGATCAGATTCAAGGGTATCCTTCTCCTCCTGTGCATTTTTGACTGAAACTTCTCAAAATAGTTGTGGAGTGAATTAGAGGCACCCCTACCTAACCTATTGTACATGCTCATTATTTGAGTTGTGAGGTTGTTTCTGAGCTTCCACTGGAATTTCATGAATCCAACAAATACTACCTTAAAGTAGAAGAATACACATACCAGTATTGCACTATACTTGAATATGTGTGCACTACTGCCTCTCTTGATTTTCCTTAGATTTTCCATCATTTGCATATGGAGACACCCACTTAGATTAAGTTTGGCGTGCTCAGTTATAATCTGATGTGCTCGATACACTGCTCCACTAGAAAAGTTGCTTATTCTGCTTGATTGACATAACCAGCAGGCAATCGCCCTTGCAGCAAATTGTGCCTTTTCATCTGGAATGTCCTTCAACGAACACATCCTACCATCATGATGGCATCTAATCAGTTCTACTACTTCAGTTGGCTTGTATTTCTTTATTGTTAGCTCAATTCCCATTTCGCTGAACCCTGTAACCCTTTCAATCACCTCCCTTGTGATCTTGTAGGGTTTGTTGAGCCACATGTGCTCATCATGCACCTTGCTTAGCACAAATCTCACCCATTCATCTCTAAAGAAATTTGGGATATCCACCGCACAGGCTAGGGTTGTGTCTTCCAGATCTTCAAATCTTGATTTCCACTAGTTATTGATACGGAACTCCTCATACTTTTGACTAAATTTCCTTGTCTCCTAGCTCCATGAACTTTGCCTTCAGATAGTCTCTTACATCTTCAACTAGTAACACACTGCCTAGGAGTGAGGATAGGGCTCCTGTCATTTCTTTTTCATCAGCACTCTTCAAGATCAGTTTGTAGACTGGCGGATCATTCTCCTTTCCGCCAACCAGTTCAACATCATACAGATCAGAGTATTGTTCTCATGTCAATGTAAGATCAAATTCTGATATGGTTCCTTTCACACACTTTGTTGCTCTAAACTGGTTCAAGGGTTGCTAATCACTTCTTGCTTAGATTTGCACAAAGGTTGTTCTTTTGATAGCTAGGGTTTTGCGAATATAAAGCTCTTAAGATCTCGGGTTTGCAAAGGTGATATTTGTTGGATGATGTGCACATTTATAGATCCTGTTGAAAAGTAGCGTTGAGGTTCTAATGGTAACCTTGTCTCTTACCTACCTTCGCCCTTGTGCAATAAATGCTTTATGACATCATGTCCAATAGTAAGTTTTGAGGACAACTTGTCTTATCTTCACAGGTTAAGCACTTTGCAATAGTGATCACGTTTTGGTCTTTGCGAGGCACTTCCTTGTATGACCTACTAGTTTGAATGTGGGGACAGGTACAAGACTAAATTTGCTTGTGCAACCCCTTAAGACTTACTGCCTTAATTAGATTGGGAAGTCTCACCATTTGTCAATGAGCTCACAACCTCTCTAGGTTTTACTTCGAACCTTCTGACGACTTCTTGGTCCACACCTTGGCAAAGTCCTTGCTACCTTGCTCAATATCAATGGCCTTATCTTTTTATTTGTTGCCATTGCGTTGTTGCTTGGGTTTTCGCTAAACCCAACAATTCTTAGCGATATGACCAGTTTTGTGACATCTGTAGCATGTCATTCTTGTGTTGTTCCATGGTCTAGCATTTTTCATGCGACCTGTCTTTAGTTTGTAGTGGGGTGCAAGGTGACCATTATTTCCAAAAGTGAAGCAAACCTATCTTACACACTTGTTGTTCTCAATGTATCTCTCTGTCTTTGACGATGACTAATATGATTGAGCTTTTGATCTACAGTCTTTGGCAGTATGACCATACTTGTTACAATGGTAACAGTAGCATTCTGCTCTTGCATCATTTGCAAGATCTCTAAACTTATGTGCACTGTGTCCATTATGGTGACAAATATTGTAGTAGCCTCTATATTTGTGTGCAGACTATCAGGTACTACTTGCCTGTGCCAACATACATTTGACTTCTATCCTACTTTACCACAACAAAAACAAGTAGGTTTGTTAAATGGCATACCTCTCTTCGATGTCTTCTTGTTCTTTGTAGGATTAGAGTCTTTCGCTCCTTAGGTCTCTCATTTCTCAGTTGTACTGACTCCTTCAAATCCTAAACCGATTGTGCTTGTGGTCTTTCTTTGATCTTTTAGTTGCTCCTCCAGCTTCCTAGTGCTTTCATTGGACTTTATTGGTCTTTCATTTTCTTCTTTGATGTTCTTCAGTTTATCCACCAGTTCACGAACTTGTTCTTCCAGCTATTTGGCTTCTTCATTTAGAACTCCCAACTACTCATCCTTGTCATGGCAGTGCTCTTGTAAGGCATTGTTTTCTTGTCTGATATATTGGTGTTCTTCCATCATGGCCATTACTTCTTACTTGGCTTTTAGCAAATCTTTAGCTTATTGTTTTGCTTCTTGACCATTTTGAGTTCTTCGTAAGCTTGATCTCTCTCAAGGATAGCATTTCCTTTATCATCATGTGCTTCACTTATTCTTACTACTATATGTTCTTGCTCCCTTTTCATCAACTTTTCATTCCCATTCATCAATTCTGAGATTGCTTCTTTTGAATCTTCAGAACCACTTTACTCAAGTTTCTCTATTAGCTCTTGTCTCTCTCCCAACTTCTTCATCAATTTCTCCCTTTTAGCTAAAGATTCTCTCAACTTGTCCTTCAGATCTTCAATAGTGTCCAGGGCTTTTTCAAGTTGCATTTTGTATTTCATGGTTGCCATCTGAGCTTCCCTCAAGCTATTAGGCTTGTCAATGCTAGGGACTGAGCTCTGATATCAATTGTTGGTCCCAACTAGTACCGAGAAGGGGGGTAAATCAGTATGTACAATTCTACCGATTAAAGCAGCAATCTTGTTCACAAACCTTGTTACCAATACTTTTGTAATCAAAACAATAACAAATGCAATGATGTAAAACCAAACAAGATCACACAAAGAAGCATACATCAATGACACAAATATTTTTATGTGGAAACCCCCAATGTGAGGCTGAAAACCACGGTGGGAGTAATATACCCACAAGCCTTTCTATGTGACTAAAAGGGTGTCCCGTTAAAGGCTTACATCTATTCCTTTTGAGAACTCATCCTATTAGGAATGAACATCATCTATTAGGATTACAGCAACCTGCAAAGGCTACCTCGTTAGAGAATTTTGATCCCTTTTTGAGAGATACCTTATTAGATGATTTCAAAGACTTATTACAAGTCTACCCTGTCAAAGGCTTACAATAGTTGCAATGGTAAGAAAGCAAACTAAAGATTAGATCTAAAGATGCAGCACAACTTGCCTTGTAGATCCACTATGATACTCCACGAAGATACACTGATCTCCTTCCTTTGTTCTGGCTTGACTTTGTGAACGATCTCTGTTCACTTCCTCTTTCTCATGCTTGAGCATTGGTCTGTTGTTACTCATTGTTTTTTTTGTTCTTTTTTGTCTCACACAAATCTCTGATCAACACAACAACTTCAAAATGAAGACTAGGTGACCTTAAATTCACTCTTCCAATCCATCGATCAATACCCTAAAATTATCCCGCTCAAATCAACAATTTGAGTTTTGAAATGCATACTGAGCATAGTTACATAATACCCGTGACTACCTATACATAGGTGTACATGTAGGTCTGCCTATTTGCCTGTAAGTTTACATATAGACTTTTGTGTCCTTGCTTCCTTTTATTGCTTTTGTCGCTTCTCTCTGCATGCATGTCACATCACTATCAAACCTTCTCTTGGTTTTGTCACATTAATGGTGACTCAGTTGTGAGCATTTAACTTCCACGCCTGCTCGTCTGTCATAGCTGGAAAGTGTCTTTACTTTGTCATGACCACTATGCCAGTCTATTAATGGTTGCATTCTCTTGCAACCATAGTTACACTGCCCTGGGGGATGGGAGGACGACAGAACGAGGGGACAGAGAAGCCTTAATTTGGGGAAGGTGGGGGAATGGTAGGGGGACAACAAGGATTGTATATACTATAAATATGGTACTTAAAATGCTAGCTATGGAAAGATGTTTTGCAATATATGATATAAAGATGTAAAAGAGTAAATACTTGAACATTGCATTGAATTGTGTTGTGAGGTTTTCACACCATCGCCCCAAAGTTTTTGGGGACCCCCTTTTTCGGTTGCCTTAGCAAATTTGTAGTTGTCCAAAGGTTTTCAATTTGAAAATTTTACACCTTGGACACCTTGGGCTAGGAGGGATGTGATTTGACTTGTTTTCATCTGGTGCAGAACTTGATTTTCCAGAACATGTAATTTTATCCTTAGGCCAAACAGGTTTCAACGACAACATTTTTTCGATGGTTAGAACAAAATCTGGCAAGATAAATTGCAAAGTTTGAACTTAGATGGATTTTTGAAAATTTGAAATAATTGTATAAGCTTGAGAATTTTCAAAATGAAATTTTTTGATTTAGTCGTTCTAGAAAATCTCGAAAATTTTTTGGTGGAAAGATTTTTTTTCTATAGTGAAATTGAACTTGGAGTTTGAATTTTGACTACCAGGAAAATGATTTATTTTGTTAAAAATTAAAATTCTATTGCAAGTTGACATTGGATTGAATTGCAAAATTGCATTGATTTGGTTAAATTTTTGGCCTGGAGGATTTTAGAAATGTTAAAGGAAATTGGTAATTTGGAATTGAAAATTGATTTTATCTTGCTAGATTTGATTTTAATGATATTTTAATTGCCAAAACATTATTAAATGAAAATTTTGACATCTCCTAGGCTCACCTTGTTTCTATTTTGAAATTTCTGATCAAAACTAGCAATTAAATGGGCCAATTTCACTATGGGCTAAGTAAATTTAAAATTGCATTTAAATCTGGACCATTAATTAAGGGACTAACTTAATTTTGTTTTCCCTCCAAGCAGGTCGACCCACTTGGAGAGGCAAAAAGTGTGGTATAAGAGGGGCTTCCCCTCCTCTTATTTTCTCATTCCTTTTTCCTCCTCCTTGGATGTGCAATTTTCTTCTAAGGGAAGCGAATTTCAGACTTGGGCGATTTTTGGGACAGATTTTTTCATTTCTTGGCGGCATTTTTCTCCTTGTTTGGGCAAATTTCTGCCCTAGGGCAATTTTTTTGAGCAAATCTGATTTTTTCCAGCTTGGGCGATTTTTGTTGAGTCTGATATCTCCATCCTTGGCAGCGATTTTCTCCTTCCAAAATTTGGCGATTTTATTTGGTGAAGAGGCTATATGATTTAATGTCTGATTTTTGGCAAGTGTGGGCGATTTCAAGGAAGTTGAAATTATGATTTTGCTAGGGCATCATTATTTGCAAGGAGGATTGAAATTTCCAAGATCTGATCGGAACTTGAAGAGGGCCCGGTTATTGGTAAAGGCAGATTTAAAGTAAAATTCTATTCATTTTTAGAGGTGAAGATTGGTTTTAAAGGTGAATTTTATTCATTGTTCTTGCTTGGTTTGTTTCTCTTATTTTCTTTTTGCACTACTCATCCACCACTTCATCATTCCATTGATAGGCTGAAGTTGGGAGATATAAGTGTAGATTTCATGATAGGACATTTGGAGAGGCAGAAATAAGCTAGACCACCCTACGATTGAAGTTGGGAGATATAAGTATAGTCCATCCTACGGTAACGAAGAGACAGAAATAAGTGGTAGTCTCATCTCTAGGAAAGAAGTTTGAAGATTGATAAGTGTAGAGATAGAACTTGAAGAGGCAGAAATAAGCTAGATTCCATCGATAGAAAAAAGGTTGGAGATTGATAAGTGTAGTCCATATCATTTAGAATGAAGGGGCAAAAATAAGTGTTTAGGATGGTAGATGTTAGTGCAAGCAAGAACCCAAAGGGAACGAACACCAAAAAAGACAAGGAAGACATGATGCCTAAGACCACCTTCTTCTCGAAAGTGAGGCGAATAAGTGATACCAATATTGGCATGGTGAACATGGTATAGTTGAAGGATAGATTGAAGGACAATCCCCCATGGAAAAGAAGATCTATAAGAGCGGAATTGTACATGCAACAGCTTTCCCTCCTACCTTGCCTTGTCTGGAATTGGTAATGGAGTGTGCATTCCAGTTTGATATTGTGACCAAGTCCATCATTTTCGATGAAGAGAAGAGAGTGTTGGCTAACATTAGCAAACAAGTGGTCGAAGAAGTATTCAATATTCCCCAGTATAAAGGCATGACAGTGGCAATGATGGATCAGGCGGCCAAGTTCTTTTAGGATAATCAAGAGGCCTACTTCATTCATCTAAAGCAGAATTGGTTACACGAAGGCAAGAAGGGAGTTACCAAGTCAGTTTTCAAACCGGAGTACAATGATCTAATTGTGCTTCTCAGTCGGATCATGGGCATGGCTCAAGGTATGCAATTCAAGTACTGGTTGCACTACTTTATTGATGAAATTGAAAATAGAAAGAGAAAGTTTGATTGGGCTAGAATCATAAGTGAAAATTTAGAGTTGCAACTTAGGACAGTGCAAAATCAAAAGCAATTCTATATGGGATCCTATCTTTTCTATCTGATTGCGAGACTATATGCAAATCCTGACTTAAAGCCTTAGGAGTGATTGGCCATGGGTCAGGGCAATGTTTGGTGCATGAGTGTTATCCATAGCTTCATTTGCACAATACCAAAGATTATAAGATGTTTTATGATGCCTTTGCCATCAAGACGGTAAGGATATTACAAGGGACACCTACTAGAAGGCTCTCATTGGAAGCGGAAGTAAAAGTTAAGAAGTATAGGAGTTGGTTCATCCAATTTCCGCAATTTACATATATCAGAGTAGTAGGAAGTACAATTTGTCCCAAGAGACTTCCAAGGTACCCACCCGACAAGGTAGTTTTGATAGTGTTGGCTAGGCAACTTGAGCATTATGACAAGATGATGAAACTTAAAGGTGAGACAGGGATTACCTTTTCATTTGGAATAGGCAATGATACTTGCCCCAATCCTGTCACCTTTGCAGCTGCGGAGAAAGAGTTAGAATGGTATCATCTAGGATGGTATAGAGCAAGACAAGGATTTGATCCTAATGGTCTTATCAAGGCATCTCACGGAAATACATTCAAAACATATTCCTACTATAGAATATTTTTGGGCCAATGCACAAGATGACTTTCATGTGAGAAAGCTAGCTTTCTCAAGATTGTCAGTGGGCATGATGAGGGCAATCAGATGGAGAGGACTTGATATTCCCGATCAACTAGAAGATGATGAAAATGTGCTAAGAGCAAATTATGATATAGTGGATGAAACGAAGTTGGGTCCAGTGGATTGGGATGATCATCAAAATCCTTCCTTAGAGGCAATTACAAGGACAGTTGATCTACACACTAAGTCATGGTACAATGGGAAGTTAAGACAATTACAAAGTCGGAAGGTATGCCTTACTTATGAGAAGATGAAACCAAAGGAAGAAGGTCCAATGGAGTCAGTCGGACAAAAAGGTGAGGGCAGTAGCCAGCAAAAAAGAATAGTTAAGGGCAAGAAGAGAAATTTGGAGATTGAGAAAAGTAAAGAACATCAGGAACCTCCAGCAAAGGGACAGAATGCAACACCGTCAAGGGAGAGCATAATTGAGGCTACAAGCCAAGGGGATAATACAAGTGGTCAAGGGGTCGCGGTAGAGGTAAGCTCTGATTCGAATCAAGTGGTTACAGTGATAGCACCGAGTACTCTCCTCTCTCGGAGAACCAACATGGAGATGATGTGACAGTCACTAGTGAAGAAGAGGATAGGCCAATTGATATTGAAGAAATAAGTTAGGCGCCAAAGGCCGTTGGTGATGCTTTGCTAGTCGAACCGAATCTCAATTTTGGGAGATGCACTACACCGCTATGGTTAAGGAAAATGCTTATGCCAAGAGGC
This sequence comes from Cupressus sempervirens, assembly GCA_028749045.1. Lineage (NCBI taxonomy): Eukaryota > Viridiplantae > Streptophyta > Pinopsida > Cupressales > Cupressaceae > Cupressus > Cupressus sempervirens. The sequence goes on along the minus strand of CM053792.1, from coordinate 277,757,738 downwards.
GAGGTGGTGAATGTTCGAATAGTTGAAGATATTCAAGGGTTAGAAGAAAAGGAAGATAACGAGAAACAGAGACAAATTGCCAAAATGGTGGCAAAAGTAATTAGGAGTGATGATGAAGGTCACCGAAAAGTTCAAATTGATATACCAAAGGTTAGCAAGGCAGTGGATGAGATTGTAGCCCAAGAATATGAGATAGTAGAGTATAACTTGGGAAGAATCACGGATGAGATGGAATGTAAAAAGATCCAGGAAGGCATGCTTTCAATTAGAGAAAGGTTGAGGAAGGCAAACGAAAGGATTGTAAAGTTGGAGGTCGAAAACAAGTATTGGAGAGATTGCCAGCCTATCCAACAGTTGCGTCAGGCAGCTCTTTCACAAGACAGTGGGAGCAATATAGAAGAGATATTGGCTTAGCTGCACGAAGTCAAGGATTGGATCCATGATATAATTCAGGAGGGGCGAAATTTCTTGCCTTCCTTTATCTCAACATTCAAGTCATTAGTGGCTATTAGAGACAAATTCAGAACATTTGAAGGGGAGTGGGAAGGATTTCCTTCCAGTCAAGGACTTAGCCATTCCCAGACTACAAGCATTTATCGAGCTACCAAAGAGATATTTGGAGAGAACCAAGTTGGTAGATGAAGGAGGAATAAGTACAGTGGAGTCTTGGTTTGTTGCCTTGACCATCAGATTGAGGATACTTGAAGAGATACAGAATGAGATTGCACAGCATAGCCCAGGCGTTGACACTTCCATTTCAACCATGATGAGCGATGTTGGGGTTGCACTTGATTTTGAAGATATCAAAGAGGAGAACGTCAATGAGACAGAATTTGGATCGAGATTGGATGAGTTGGGGAAGGTTGCCATCAAGAAGAAGCATTTGGGCACCCTTGCCTCCCTCAGTGTCTTTATCGAATATGCGAAAGAATATGAAAAGGATCATGAGAAGACACTGCAAGCAACGAGCAACATGATGAATTCGGCTGAGTTCAAGATGAAGCATACGCTTTGCCTTCCCATGAAGGAAGTCAACGACAGGCTAGCCAAGTTCATTGCCTTGGCTAAAAAGATGAAAGAAAATGGTAGAATTATATTAGATCATTTGATGTAAGCCCAAGTGGAAAGTTCTCCTTCTTGGGTAGGATAGGTGTCTGATTCTAATTGGCTACCATTTTGGTGCCTTCTCATTGGTTGCCACTTTTCCTTTTTTTTTCATTGGTCCATTGATGAGGTGGTGTCTTCTCAATGGCCGATGAGGTGGCAATCCTAATTAGGGTTTCTGGGATCTAATGTGGATCATTGATTTTGCCTCTTAATCTCTAGCATTGGTTGTAATTTTGGCCCCTATATAAGGCCATTTACTCTTGTTGTAAAGGGTGGAAGAAAGTTGTTGCTTAAGATAATACCAAAATTGCTTCTCTTATCATTGTTGTGACTTGCATGGTGATAAGAACACTTGGTGTTATTGCATGGCTTTTACTTCCAATAGTTTGAGTTAAATTTCATTGAAGTTGTTAAAGTAGATTTTATTTCAAGAAAGTTGTTAAGAGTAAGAGTAGATGGATAGTTACATGGTGATATTAGTAAATGTTTGATAGGGATCTATAAACTAGGCCACTGGCATCCTAGTGGCTAGTTAGGAAGCTTTGCGTAGTAATCTAATCTTTTTTCCCTTGAATCATTACATCTGTGGAGCTAGAGCCGCTGGTAAGCTTTCATCAAATTTGATCCCCGTCCATTTGCTAATCATTCCATTCATAGGAGTAGGGTAAAGCAGCGAGTAGTTGAGTAGTTGGAATTCATTCTTAGAAAGTTAGAAAAGGAGAAGCATCATTGGCAAACACACCCTCCATCGTCATCACCATCAACATCATTTGACGTTGGTATACTTTACAAGGCCAGACATCATTATCATCACAACGAGAGTTCGACAATCCTTGAATGAACGACGTAAGGCCGCCTACGTGATTAACCAGCAAATCACATTAATATAACTGAGTTAGTATGCACAGGTGTAAGGAACATAGGAGTTTTCCTCATGTCTTCATGAGTATTTACTTTTCAAGAGAGGGATTGAGTGTTTGATATTCCATATCAAGTATTCAATCGTTATATGTTATATAGTGGTACAAAACTAACATCAACAAATTGGAACATCAAACATTCAACATAAATAGTCGAATCAGCAAATAGTCAACACTGGGACATCCCCCCATCCTCGGCGGATGCGACAAAATCTGGTGGCACCGCTAGGGACGGGGGAACAGAGTTCCCAAGTCCCTGGTGCATCCCTGTCTCTGGGATGTGGGGCAAAAAGGGGGGACACACGTCCCCATCTTACTATGCTTGCAACACTTCAGCCTTCTTGTTAATCGGTTGCCAATCAATGACAACACTTTCATGCCCACTCAATGCTTGAGTCCTCTTCTTGCCATTTTGTCGGTCAACCATGTGAGTGACTAGTTTAGTCCAATAGTATAGATCTTCTAAAATGTCTATGGTGAATGGTTTATCAATGTTATAATATGCATATTTGAATTTTGTCTCTATATATTTAAAAAAATCCCCTATGTTTTTAATCGTCATCCCCTAAGGGCCGTCGCCTAAATTTTGGCATTGACCCATACCTATACCAGAAACACATCCTTGTCCCCTAAAACGTCCCCATCCTAGAAACTCTGTGGAGCATACTTTGACAATGAAGATATGGCTGTCATAATGAGGAGATGAATGTCCTCAAAAAATCCTCCAAATTCCAAATTGAAAAATCCACAAACAATGATGACATATCTATAAGATGCAAATCCCAAGTAGTTGTGTTTAGAAGATGATGAATGCCTGCCAAAAAAACCAGTAGCCAAAATCTGTAAATTCTATTGGGATATTCCCTCATTTATCTGAAAACCTTTGTTTGTCGAGAAAAAATCAAAATTGACAATATATATCACATAAACCTGAAATATTCTTCTTGATACCGGTAAATTCTGCTATAAAGTAGGTTAAATTTCTTGTCATCGTCAAGAGGTACAATAGTCAGCAATGATGATGGCATTGCCCCCGACAGTGAATATAATGAGAATGAAGGATTAAGAAGAGTCCTCGGCTAGAAAAGAGCTGTTGACAATGGACTCAAAACTCATCATCAATTAAAATGACAACTCCTATGTCACTGACCAAGCCTGACAGTGTACTGCAAGTACCTTCTTTTGATTTTTTCATATCTAGATTAAAAGAAAATTATTTTTTTTCCAATCTGACCCATACTTGCAAAATAATGGTGGTGATTGCATGAGATGCTTTCACCCCTAAAAATTGTTTCTTTCAACTACTTCGATTTGGCATTTGGACAAGCAATCCCTAGGTTTTTTGTTGTTTCAGACTCAATGGTGATTCTTGTTTCTTTCCAAGATGAGCCAATTTTTCCCTCGAGACTAGATATCTCAAAAAATTGACAGGAAATCAAAAATTTAGTGCTCTAATACCATGTTGGAGTTAATAATAAACTCCACAGCCCCCAAGAATCACCTGCAACCAAAACAGCTATCACATGATGAGAGAACAAACCAATGAAGTACTCTCACAACCTTGAAAAGAGAATGGATTCCAAAAAAAGCAATTGTATGTGCATTCAATTGAATGACCTAGATTGATTGCAATGTACAAGTAATGGTTAGAAAAGCAAAAAGAAAACCGTGAGTGAAGATTAAGTTAGATCGTAACAGCTATCCCCATCCTACGCTATCAGACAACATTATCTAAACATAGAAAAGTACTTCTAGATTTGGCTTAAGCGAATAAAATAAACAGAGGGTTTAATTAATTAATGATCGATTAATTAGGTGATGACCTATTTACTCCAACAATAGCAGCATGGGTAGCACTGAGAGAAAAAATTGATTGTTGTAAGGATGCATATTTCCACTCCATGACAATATAGACATTGTACATATTATTCAATATGGCTATGAAAGGAAACTGATTTCACTTTCTGGGTAAGTGAGAGAAACACCTTGCATATCATGGATAAGCATGAGGACAATCGTGAGCATTGCAATGGCTTTTGCGAGAAAAATCCTTGTCTTTGTGTTGCATTTAGTCATTTCAGCACTTGAAGTAGTTCTTATATTTCCTCCCAGTTTTGACTTTTTTTGCAAATCTGGGTAGAACAATAATTGAGTTGTTTGATGTCCTAATTTCTAGCAAATTTTGGTTGACATTACAGATCATTCGTAAACAGTGGTAATGTATCCTAAGACTGAGCAGACTATTTATTCATCCTGTTGCAAATATTTGCATCTTCGTCAAGCTGTGGCAAGACTTATCCATCTTGTCACCACCTACTGCTAATGGTGAAAAGTTTCGACAAGGAATCAAAAGTCTCAGATCACCCTCCATATAATAAGTATATGGATCTTTGACCCCGTTGGTGCAGTATATAATGATATAAATTACCCAAGGATGAGAAAAGACCTCTTATTTTGTCTGCAGATATCAAAGCAAACAATTAGACTTTCACTCTTATGGCTTAGGTGTTGATCTGGATAATGGTACTAAGAAAATTCTACGTTTGATGAGTCGCTGAAAACTCTTTTGAACTTTCTCACAGCGTCAGGTAGATTGGCTTGGATAGAGGATATATATGGGAATCCAGTTGAACAGTTTTTTAAAAAATAGAAAAAAATTCAAAACGGATGTTCATTTGTCCCAAGCCTCGTACAAAGGCCAAGTTCTTAATAAATATTTAAGAAAGGGAATTATTGTTGACAGAAAAGTTAATGTACCGTCTGACAATTTCCCTTACTACCTAAGTGAACACAAAATACTGCTTCAACATTCATAGATGGCAGGCAGAAAGATAACACAATTGTTACGGTGAATAAAAAGCTCACATGCGTGAGATTCTATCTTGATGCAGCTCTCAGCCTCGTTGTCTACAGAGGAGTGATCACATTTGGACATGGAAAGAAAGGTTTTATTCTTCCTCAGAAGGAATTACACTCTCTAACATAAATTGACAATTAAAGACATTAAAGAAGGAAATACCCACTTGCTGTTGGCAACCTCCGAGAAGAGGAAAAGGTGCAGTGTTGTACCACTCTTATCATCTATCTTGAATTCTGTCATTATTGCTGTACTTCTCTTCGAAAGAGTGGTAAGCGACCTGAGTCACTGTAATATGCACAAGAGAATGGCTATAATTGGAGGCGGGATTTGAAGATTCTGCCGATGTCGAGAGATACAGCTGCGTTGAAGGGTTTTACAACCCCTTAATGAATTGTTTAGACCAATTCAAATGCATTCATTAAGTTAAGCATGAATCATCTTATGGTTCGTTAAAATTATAGACGTAGATATATATTAAAATTAAAGTAGATTAATCTAAATATTTAGATCTTGATAAGGATAGATGAAATGTCAGTAATTATCTGCATAGATTTCAATTTTTTAAGGTTTTTGTGTTGATTTCATTTATTCTGTTTAATCTTTTTCATGGATTTGATATGACATGTGCAAATGATTTAATTTGTTCTTTTTGAACAAGGAAGAGGTCTAAAAAAGAATTATGTAGGTGTAAGTATACTTGTTTTTCTTATGAAAGTGTAAAGTAATGAGTAATCTAGATTGCTCTTGCATTATTTAAGGGAGAAATGAATGTTTTGAGTACAACAATCAAGTACATAAATCAACATAACATGTAATAATTTAGTTTTCAATGGCTAGTGAAAAGGATGACAATGGCGGAATTGAAATTGTAAAAATTTAATAATGTAAGGTATGAGATTTAGTTGTGAAGTCATCCAAAGTGCAAGTTATTAGAAAGAAAAGTTAAAGTAGAAGACTAAATTTGAAAGAAAAATTTGTATTATGTTCAACAAAAATACAAAGCATATTAGAATCAATGATTAAAAACTAACTATAAATGAGTAGATATATAGAATACATCACTCGAGAGATTAAAAATAGTAAAATGTAGAATAATATGTAAAAATAGCTTAATAAAATTTACCTGGATGGGAAGGACCTAAGTGGAGAACTAGTTATGAAGTATATGGTTATTCACACTTATACCCCCATTAAATCCAATTTAGGGAAAGGAAAGAGAAAAAAAATCTCAAAGATGGGTCTTGACAAGGCTTGATGAGGTACCCATGTATAAATATCCCTTCAAAATAAAAGAAAAGGAGAAAAAATAATGTGAAAAAACACGTCCCTCTTGAATGAGAGGAAATGCAAAGAAGGGTCAAGAAATGTCTCGAATGTCAAAGAGAGCTAAAAAATGGATATACTTACTCTCAAAGGATTTGGTGAAGATATTTACAACTTGTTTTGTTCTCATAAATGGCACAAATAAATGACCTAATTTGAAGTTAGCTCCATAAAAAATGCATATGGATCTTGTGTATTTCATCCACTAATGACGAATTGGATTGAATCAAGTGGTGTTTTGAATGTCATATCATATTACTAATAGCTTATGAAAAGTGATGTTAGATTTAGTAAGGATACTACAAGGCCAAATATCCTCAATGACAACATTTACAATGCCTTGATAGTTAACTTCGACCAATGATAGAGTACTAAAGTTTTGCTTTTAGATCTACCAACAAATGGAATTGGAACCAAGTTAAAATTATTACCAAATTTGGATAATGATAGTCAAGCATGTCAACCTATTCGAATTATATGTGTCTAGTCATCATTTATGAACCTATACATATTAGATGACAAATATAATAACTATGATGCAATGAATGTATTGAAGAATGTAGTTGGCTCCATCATGAAGTGTGAAATAATGTCAACTACAGAGGAAATGTCATAGAAAATATTATTTAAGTAGTTGAGAATACTTATTCCTTAATGATACAATATGATGTAAACAATTGGCTTCCATAACCCAATCCAATTATAGACTATCCCTACATATTATGTCATTATCCCACCTTCCATTGGCATATTCCATACTCCTCTTTCACAACACATTGAGTTTCCTTAATTGGAGAAATATAATGGACAAGGTGACCCTCTTGCTAGTGAGAAAATATTTTTTGTTTTGTGTAGTAAATTTTGTTGTGGCCAAGGACTCCTTCAAAAACCAATCCCCTAATCCTTAAATGATAAATTCTTGCGATGGTTTTGCTCCTTGCTTGTTAATTAATTAATACTGATAATTTCATTCAACATTTTCAAAATAATATTCGTCCACATATTGCTTTGGCTTATTTGGTGCATTATAAACAAGTTATTAAGGAAAAAGTAATAAATTTCACTGCACAGTAGGACTTAGAGGGGAGATGAATCATTCTAGACTAATAATAAATTTGTGAAGATTATTTGGTGGTACACAAATAGTTGTACTAAATAAATCAATTAGAAGATATATCTACTATTATCTGAATCTAAAATTTAATTCAATTGAAAACTAGTTTAGACATTCACATGCACATATTTTAAATGCAAACCTTTATGTATCTACATTAGTAAAGATGCTAAATGATTGATAGTTCAAATATCAATGCTAGACCAAAAGTCATTCATTATATGGAAAAGGCATTAAGTTATGTCTATTTACTTGTTTTCAAAAAAGGTTTTTGTTTTAGATATCCTTTTAATCCTCATGTTTGTAAGTGTCCAATTCACTTCAAGGTAATGAATTTTAATCTAAGATCTCTTAACTATATTTTTACACCAATACTTGTGATCAAACAAAAAGAGCATCACATCATCAAGGTATAAGGCATTATTTCTCAAATACAACCTCTGTTATATATCAACATAACCTTTTACCTATTTTTCTATGCATAGGAATAGGCAGTATATATAAAGAAAGATGAATTCAGGGCATCTGATTCTATGCATGGTCTATAATGAAATCAAACCACTGTTGTAAGGAAATTTACTTAGAGATATTCCTCACTTCTTCAAAATTATTGACATTTCTTAACAATATCAAAAGCAAAAGTCATGCATAACTTGACCTTCTCTTCTAACACACTACCTTCATCAATTCATTAGCTAGATTTACCTTTTTAGCAACATTTAGTGTAGAAATAAGACTAAGGGCATTATGTGCTAAGTAAGATACCCTACGCAATGCATTAGTTAGATTAACTTTGTAGAGGCATGTAATATTAGTGTAAAATAGAACTCAAGGCAACATATACTAAAGCAAATTAGAAGCCCTGTTGAATTCAAACTTCTTTCTTAAAACTACCTTCGAACTTACCTTTGTAGAGGCATATAATATGATATGGTAGAATAGGACCTAGGACAGTATATGCAAAGAAAATCTATGCAACTTTAATTAGAGCCATATTGTGTGGGCATTCTCAATAGATTTGGAATGCTCGCCTGCTTTTAGACCCTCACTAAGATCAATGTCACTTGAGCTACAAGCATTCCAAAGCCAAATCTTAGGTTGGGGCTTTGTGTGGGTAGTGAGCAAATCAAATAGCCATCAAATAACTGCCCCAGTGTTGATTTTAGCCATCAAATAACTATCCCAATGTTGGTCAAAATTTATGCATCTTGAAATGACACTAACCTAAAATGGCTCTTGTGTGCATAGACCGTCGCCAAACAAGCTCTATGAAATAAGAAATTGTGAACCCAATTTTCTTTTCTTTTTTTATTATGAACCTGATTTGGTCAAAATTTTGACCAAATTGGAAAACCCTAATTTGGTCAAAATTTTACCCAATTTGGACATAAAAACAAAAACAAAATGTATTCAACAAGCCCATTAAGGGCTTGGTCAAAATAAAAGGTCGAAAATTGACCTATAATGTACTAGGACTTATGGTGATTTGAAGTTTATCAAGATTTGAATTTGAACATGTACATATTATTGATGACAAATAGAATCCTTATAAAATAGACAAGGCAATGACCCTAAAATAATGCAATGTATGATTAGATAGTTTATTACCAAAAAAATGTAAATAAAAATAGAATTTCATTAAACTTACCACACATAATTAAATGGAACACATACATGTATTGTAAATGTATTATTTTTCTAAAACTCATTTGGTACCAAAATGCCTCTACAAAAATCTTAGAAGAAAGTCTTAGAATGTATCACGATGATATACTAAGTCATAATATATGTGAAGAATATGAGCATTTTGGAATACAACACGATCAACCAACACATCCAGAAACTCGGTGGAGGTAGATAAGAGAGAAGTTTGGATAGACAACGAAAACATTTTAAATGTTTTGGTTTGACTTTGAATTGGTTTTAAAATTAATGTTCATCTAGTGGACAAATCATAAGCATCTAGTAAATGATGGAGGCACCCTTGTTTATATACCTCTCCTAGCCATTTTGGGATGCAAATCTCAAATGAGACTGACATAGGCCTATAACCCTACTAAAATCAATAAATATGGCCCAATTTAGATTTGATACCAAACATTGAGGATAGGGACAAATTTTAGGGAAAGAGTAACCCTAAGTTGCCCTTGTCCTCCCCAATTGTCCTTCTCTTCCCAAGATGGATCTGAATTTGGAACAAAGATCCTACTTGGAGATACGATATTACAAATATGTGTGTAATCAATATAGGATAAGAAAAAATGGACGTGGAAGGCCACGTGGTTTTAGTGGGACCTAGATAAGAAAGAAATTATATGGGAATACAATTTACAATATTTCATTTAGCCTTCACTTTAGTAAGAGTATGATCCTATATACAATATCATGCTAAAGTAGGAGAGAGAGAGAGAGAGAGAGAGAGAGAGAGAGAGAGAGAGAGAGAGAGAGAGAGAGAGAGAGAGAGAGAGAGAGAGAGAGAGAGAGAGAGGTGAAACACTTCAAATTAAGGATATTAAAGTATAAAATCACATACAAAAGCACACAAAAAAAAAAGCAAAAACATATAAAGGAAAACACAAACAAAGATGTACACAAAATGTTTAGTACTAAAAATAAAGGCCCAAAATGAAATGGTTAAAGAGACCTCAATGAAAACATTGTCTCAACCACTGCTATCATGCTTGGAATTCTATTTCAAGAGCATAAATCCCAATGAAATTAAGATAGAAGCGTAGGACCCCAATTAATACTTCAATAGCTATCTATATATATTAATAATAGTTTATAAACATCTTGTTCATAAGTTATCCATATCAAATTAATAACAATCAGCCATTTTTATACTATAAACTAATCAAATTCAATTTAGGATTTCATATAAAATATTTCCATGTCAAATTTGACCTTAGATCTTCAAAATGAATACTCAATACTTTAACCAATTATAATTCAATCCCTTAACCCAAATACAAATCTATAAAAAATGGGTAATATGCTTCAAATCCAGTTGCCACAAAGAGCTTAAGCTTGAATTCATTATTTCCCAAAAATCCTCACATTTTATTTAAGTGTGTTGAAGGCGATGTGTAAGTATGCAAGTTTGCATCTTCAAAAAGCTATACAAGAGCGCACTAGTAGCTTGAGAGATGTTGTTTGGAACAACATAGAGAAGAGGAAAGGAAATTAATAAAACAAAGGGATCTTATCCAACACTAGGTGAGGCAATAGGACATGATTGATTCATAAAATAGTTTGTCTTAAATATTATATTTTAGGAAAAAATTAAGCTTAAAAAATAAGTCAACTTTGACTATTTAATACTTCTAATCTAGAAATCAAATCTTAATATGTGATATTTAAGTGTCTTGATAAAAACCTTCCATTAGTGCCAACTCCCTTTTGAATTTATTTCTAAAATACATTAGCCCATGTATGGTTATACAATTTTTTTCTTACAGATAAGATAATACCTTGTAAATTCATATGGCAAATATAGTTTTCTTGCGTTTTACATCTTAATCAATGAAGAAGCCTCAAAAGCCTAGAACAACTTGAATGATGAAACATATCTATATGACATGATCAAGTGAATCTAACAAGTCAAAGATTACTAGGGTTACAATTTGGTTCCAAAATCATCATCGTAGTTATATCAATCAAATTAATAAGGATTTTTTAACTATAATTATCTATTTTCTTTTGATGATCACAATCATATTGATAAGGAATTATTCTAATATGAGATTTTCATGAACATAACCCCTCTTCAAAGATTTTTTTATAAACCAATATGTCTGGCATAAAAATGTCTTTTCAAGTTTGTTTAAAGAGATTTTGTCTTATTACTTCAAATGGAATTTATTTCTGATCAAATATTATTGTGAGAGGGTGTGTTTCAAGATAACAAATTTCTTGTGATTTGCCTTATTGGGCATTTATGATGCAAAGTTATGCAACAAAGCTTCTTCCTAATCCAAAGTTCAAATATGGATAAAAGTGTTGATGCACTATCAACTCAAACTTCTACTATTCCTTCTTCAAGATTCCTAATTCACTTCTTGGTTCCTACTTCCCTCCAAGGCACTATGAGTCTCAATATGCTGACCCAAGACTTAAGGTATCACATACTAGTTTAAAAGGAGGACTTTACACTTGTTTGAATCACCCAACCTTCCATCTAAAGGTTAATTAGCTACATATTAGATTTTTTGCCTTTAGCCTACTTTTAGACTAAGTCTCTCCTAGTGACTTCTCTCCAAACAAGGATGAGATTATGGTTTCAAGGCTTCTTAGGATGGCCTTCTTTGCTAGAACTGCCCCCTTTGGGTGCATAAAATTGATCTATTAGTTTGGTGACCTCATAAAAACCAAGAATTATTTGTTCCATCCAGAAAATCTGACCCACAATCTTCCCTTGTTGATTACTTGCTCAAACAACACATTCTAAGGCTAAATACATAGTCATATATAGCCTAGGGCATGAAGTTTGAAGTGGCTAATGGGATTTTCCTGTCCCGAGCCTTTGAAGTATCTAAATGAATCCTACCTACTTGCATTTCATCGAAGGGCATCGATTTCCAATCGTGAAATTGCAAATTATGGCCATTTCTTGGCTTCAAACCCTTGAAATGAGGGTTTCAGACCCGTAGTCAAAAAATTTGCTATAACTACCTCGAAACTCAATCAAATTCAACCCAATCAATTGCAAATGAAAGGTAACATAGGTATCCAAGTTCACATGTGAATCTTCTATCTATACCAATCTGTACAAAGCCATACAAAACAAATTTGCTCCCAAAAATAGGTTTTTTCCCTTCATAAAATGTTGATTCTTCTGTACAACTTGATGATCAATTATGAAATGGACACACCGAGTCTTAAATACCTTCATCCAATCAGTTCAAACCAAATTTTTATGGTTATGAATGTTGGGAGGTCAAAAGGACAATTTTGACAACTATTTCAAAATTACATTTTTGCATATTTGCAATTTCTTGTCAAATATGACAACTTTTTGCATTTTTAATCCTAATGGACACCAATTGATCCCAAACCTTTTGGAATGGTAAGAAATTCATGTCTAAGGTGAAACAAACATGTTTTCCATTATTGAAAACCAAAACACTCAAAAACCAAGAAATAGGTGTTTTAGTGATGAAGTTCAAAAACTAGTGAAATAAAAAAAATTTAAGAATTTACATCTTCAAGAAGAATTGAGAATGAAGTTACACAAAGGAGGACATTAACAAAGAGAATTGTAAGTAGAAAAATTTTCATTGATTATAATATTGGTGAATTTGAGCGAGGTGACCAAATTTTTCTTTCAAAACCATGTGTGCAGATATAAACATTAAGTATAACATGTCTAATAATTTTGCAGATATATTTTCCTATGAAGAAAGACCACACCTGACAATATAAACCTAGAATAAAATAATGAGACAATTTCTAGATTGTGGTCTCAGTTCTAAAAAAAAGTTGATAAATGTAATTGTTCTTGTAAAAAGTGTAAGGGCTTAAAGAATTGAATAATTCTAATCACAATAGCCCAGAGTCATTATAGGCAACATGGTCATGTTGAAGGGGGGCACAATTTTTGTTAATTGGTGAATATGGATTTCCAACTAGAGGAACATGGAGGTGTGAATATCCAAGCTGAGGATAACACTCCCATGGAAGAAGATGATAATGTGCTAGCGAACATGATTGAAGAAGATGATATTGATGCAACTAATGAAGATGATCATGATGAGGGTACTAGTGCATCTAATAATGATGATGAAGATGGGCTTGATATACCTATACTTGAGAAGGAATATGAGCCCCTATACCAAGGCTCCCAAACAAATCTTCTCTTTGCTATAATGTTTTTTGTAAACTTGAAGCTTATGAATGGTTTATCCAATGCATTGACCAGGATTTCGTTGTGGGTTTGGCATCCTGATCGATGGTTGGGTCAAAAGTTCGACCAAGTTTGGTCAAAATTTTGACAGTCATTCTCATAAATAAGAGAGGTCATTTTTTACCAAATTGTGCATCAAAATTCTAATTCTCACAAGACTTGGTTGAAGTTTCAACAAGGAAATATCAAAAAAATAATTTGTAGATCATTTGACCAACATGAGTCAAAAATTTGACCAATTTTTGTTGAAAATGAAGCCAATTCTACTAGTGAGTAATTATCACCAATGAATCAACAAAGAAAAACATAGGATCAATATAAGAAAACCAAATTTATGTGGAAAGGGCAAGGATGAGAAAAACCATAGTGAGAAATCTAACTCACCATATGAATGTATTGCATGATTGGGCTCATGCATAGACTTGCACAACTAAGGCTTGTTGTCTAGGGTAATATACAAGAGACTTGTAGTACTAAATTTTTTTATCTCAAAACAAGATATGAAAAGATCTACTAGAAAACTCACTATCATCCAATAACTTGAATCTCAGAAGATGAAAAAAATTGAGAAGAATCTCTTGAACATGAATTAGCTTTTGTCTTATGAATATGTTTCTTTAGGCTCAAACCTTTGAACAATATACTGTATCTAAATATATTTATTTAGGTTTGGAATTATACTATGCAAAAAATTATCTCTAAATATATTTCTTTCAAATTTATATTATTGATTACTATATTCTTCTTCTACACATCTATTCCTAAACATGATACACACTCACACTCTACCCTTGAATTGCATTCCTCAAATATAGGATAGATCATCAAAATAATTGTTGCAAGTGAACCCTCAACTAAGATAAATATTATTTCATAAAATATAACATGTCTAAGCCCCCAAACACATAAGGTGGTAAATTATAAGAGAAAGAGAGTGCCCAAATATTTATTAACATATTCTTCTACAATAGATCCAACGCTTCATTCATCGGCCAAGGTCATATTTGAAACATAAGATGTGAATAGAAAATTAAATTTGTAGAACCAATTGGCCAATAAACATCTTCTAGACTACTCTTGGATCATGTAGATCTCCACACACCAAGACAAGACCCAAATAACATCACATCCCTAATCATGAAGTTTTACTTGAACTAAAAGAATGATCCCAATAAAGGTAACACATTTGGATAGAAAAGAGCATATCAAGCATAAAACATCAAATCTTACTTGTAAACCACCAATATCACCAAAAAATATATTGTATGACCAAGCATGATAATTATTCACCAATTATATAGGTAATCATATTTTGAGGATACTAAAGATGCCTCAAACTAGTTTGAAAAAGCTTATTGCTTTCTAGATCACACTACCAATACCAAAGGATTAAACTTGTCCTCGACTGTAATACAAGTGTTACCCCAAGTAGCAACAAACACAATTGTCATTATGAAAATAGTAAGAGGCATTTGTGCTAGATCAACAATGTAATGCCTTTCTAGGGAACCCAACAAAAATTAACCTAAAACATGTTAATAGAATAGTTTTTTTTCTTACTTAAGTTTACAATAATAATGTAAATGATGCAAAAGAAAAGTAACATAGGATAACACATGCACATAAAGGAGACTCAAACATATATCAAAAATCTCAAGGGTTTTGTAATGTAGAACTACTTAATAGTTAATTAATGATAAAGATAAACCATAAGTACAAAGTTTCATATTTATAGGTGGTTATCAAATACATCATCACCTAAGTGAATACATAGAGACAATTGATATTGTACGATATATATAATGAGCCAATATCTATTGTACAAGTCACAAGGAATGTAATAATGACCAAGTACAAAATACAAGCAATCTCCAAAAGTATCACAACTAATACATTGATACATGATGCAATATATGAAAGATAAGAATGAGTATCCAATAATGATAAACATGGAAATAAAACTTCTATTAGAATAATCTAGCATATGAACATGAATTTCTAATCACAATGGTACTAGAATTACTATCACCTGACCACATGGATCCAAAGGTCCACTCCCACCATTTTGAGGACATAACAACATAACCCACTTAGATATAAAATTACAAAACTAATTATGTAAAACTAGGGATGGGATCCTACAAAGATCTCTATCTCAATATATACCACACATATTGCAAATGTGATACACGCAAACCCATAGGAAAATACAAAACCTACAATAGAGACTTAGATTACATGCTACAAAAGTGTCATCTACTTGAGTTACCTATTGTGGTCCCACAACACACGCCCCATTTTGAGTCACAAAATGGGGACCCCTAGTTTCAATATTCTCTATGAGGCATCTAGTCTGAAGCCTCGGTCATTTAGGACCCTCCCCTAGGTCTAGGTCAAACCCCAATTCTCGACTGGGCAATGTCGAGCAATCAGACAAGGAGAAAATTAAAGTTTTTAAGCTTTCAATGCATAAAGTGCACACTTGCACACATGTACACATGTGCATGTGTGCTAAGTGTGTAGATGCACACTTCGCCTCCTTCTAAGGATGTGCACCCTCGGGGGTGCATACTTGCAGAGGTGCACACTAACGCAAGGCCTCAATCCTATATAACCCCCTCCCTTACCCCTTCTCACTCATTATTTTTTGCTCTCCACTCTTTAGTGCACTTTTAGTTGCTCCACAACTTCGCCATCTACATCTACTAGCCTCCAAGGTAAAGACAACCCCTCTTGGAGGTGCACACCTCAGCACCTACAAAACAAAGAACTCAGTTCTCCCCCCTCCCCCCACCAAAGTACTGCACAAGTGTAGTTGTGCACATGTGCACAACTGCTCACTTTTCCATCCAAAGGGAAAAATAGAGGTGCACTAGAATACCCTGCATAGGTGTGCTAGTGTGCAAAACAAGCTTAGGGGGAGGTTTTTATAGTTTTTTCATTTTTGACTAGTTTTTTCCTCAAGTTTTTATCAGCTTAGGCACTAGCTAAGTCTATTTTGGTCTTCTGACATCAATATACTAATGTCTTCCTCTTTTGTGAAAATATAATGACATCATCATCTTCATTTATGGAAGCAAAAATAACACCTAAAATTGTTGCATTCAAGTACCAAGGAGCTCCTAAAAAGTCGAGACTCCAAGATGAGCATGCAGAGATCTAGGATATAGAACTCGACCATATTGACTGGAACACCTTTTTGACACTCTACAACAAACTGAAGGAGAGATCAACAATGGTATCAACATTGATCCAGAATAGGTTGGTGAACACCACTTCACACCCTACATTAGTTTAATCATTTGAACTGATCATGACACTAGTTGAACACTATGTGCCAAATGAGAAGGTTGTAAAGAGCATGGCAGGAGAGATAGTCCTCAACCTTAGACCTTAGAACATTAAGAACATTTTCCACCTCGTGAGGGTAGACCAATACCTCCAAATATCCTATGATGGAGCAGACAAATGGTATAGGGAAAATGAGAAAGAGGCCGAGGAATTGGTACAACCTATATTCTTGATCGACATAACACCTTTGGGCTAGAGACAAGGAAAGGTGGACATGACTTGGGGGTATATGAAGGATGACATCATGTATTCAGTTATTCTCCTCAATAGATATTTGGGCCTCCCTGCAATAGGTCACATACAAACATGGACGATTCACTTCATTAAGACCATCAAGATTGCAAAGATGCCTATTAATTGGGCCACCATCTTGAGTGACAACTTGGATGAGCACTTGATCTTGGTCAAGATTGACCCATGTTTCTACATGATATCTTATATGGTGTATCTACTTGCATCCAAAACCACATACTACCCAGGATTGTACAAGAAGGGAAGCATGCAAGATGCAAATGCTTGGCCCTACGTGGTATACCCATAACTAGTGAAGAAGAAGCTCCCACTGCAAAGTGTGGAATAAAGGGTAGTGAATGATGGATCCATATTTCCATCATTAGATTCATAGAAGGTGATTATGCCAAATAGATGTCAATAGAGGTAGTGGCAAGGATAATTGAAGTAGGAGCCTACTAAATCCAATTTAAAACATTTACCTATCTCTGGATAGCTAGTATACTTTTATGCCCCAAGAATCTCCCAAGGTACGCTTCTGACTAACTCATACATTTGGAGATAGCTCGCCAACTCACTTCTACATATGAGAGAGCGAGGAAACAACACAAAAAGACCTGGGTTTGGTCGATCACTATTGGAGCATTTGAGGTAAAGTAGAAACAAGACATCACTACCTTTGACTCATAATGAGATCAATATCCCTTGGAAGATTATCAGGCTCCTTGCCCATATTTTGATAATATTGGGATGGTTCAACATCTAGTGGGGAAGAAGTTCGTGCATGAAGAAACTTTGGAAGACCATTGGATGAATGTGATAGATAACTACAATGTTTACATTAGGGACTATTGTAGGATGACTTACATTTGGAAGAAAATGTGTTAAACATTAATATACCCTTAAAGTTCATAGAAAATGATGTCCTAGAGATAATGGATCCCTTGTACAATAGGGATAAAATTTATGACAAGCCCATTATGAATGCATAAATAGGGCACAAGGAGAATGATGACATAAATCAAGGCAAATATGTGGTGGAACTAACAAGGGAATGGATCAGGAGGCCATTTTTGATGGATCCAATTCCCTAGGCCATACCTTTACAAGCTACTGCCAGGCCTCAGAGAGGAAGAGGTACCAAGGTCACCACACTAACATACCTTGCTAAATCACCAGCGAGACCAAAAGTGGTACATCAGCATGAGTAGGAGTTTGAGTATTTTGAGGCTAACAAGAGTAAAGTAAAAGGAAAAGGGCAGCCCCTAGGGAAAGGAAGCAAGCGACTGAGGCCAAGCAACATAATCCTAGCTAGAGCCAGAGCCAACCAAGAAAGCACAACCAAAGAAATCACAAGAGCAACAATTAGAGCAACAAGAGGTGGAAGCACCAAAAGAGAAAGGGGTCCCACCACCAAGAACCTCAGAGGAAGAAGCCTCCCCATTAGTACCAAAGAGAGCCAGAACTTAAACAATGGTGGTAGGTACCAAGAGGAGGAAATTGAAGAAAAAGAGCACTCCCTCACCACAGGTGTCAAAAATAATTCTAGAAGCAAAGGATGATTAAGAAGGGGAACAAATTGATTTTGTCTCCTTAAATAAGAGAACCTACTCGGCTAAGGTAGCAAAGGAGGAGAGAAGGAGAATCTCTAATCAAACACCTCCATCTTCTACTAAGGAGCCTATCCAAGTAGAAGCATCAAAAGATGAACAACAGTGAATAGCTAAGATGGAGGGTGAAGGAGATGATATTTTTTACCTCCTGGATTTTGATATCATGCCAGTGGGCACCGAGCTGGTAGGAGAAAAGATAAGAGATACTCCAAAAAATGAGCCATTAGGATAGGATTGAAATCAACTGCCTCCTCTACCTCAAGGACCTCATGGCATTCTACCACCACCACCATAGGATATGGCCACAATAATTGATAAAGGGTTAGTAGCTCCACCTCCTTCGACAATCCAAGCAAAACTAGAAAGTTAGGACACAGAGGAAGGAGAGTATCAATAGTTGCATGTTGATGAAGTATCTGAAGAAGGAAAAATAGCAGAAGAAACTCCACAAGTTAGCCCAAATATAGAGGCCATATCCTTAGCCCAACAAAGTATAGAAACTACTTCTAAAGATTTTCCTCGACATGAGAAGACACCGAAGAGGATTAATAAGGAAAATGAGCTTGCTTCGAAACCAATTTCTTTAGCCAAATATATGTCAGCAATGGGGACCACACCATCATGGTTGAAGAAGAAGGTAATGTTCCAACAAAGGAAGAAGATGGAACTTTTAGAAGAGGAAAGAATGAGGGAATTGATAAAAGTGATAAAAAAGCCTAACCCACCTAACACTTGCCTTCATCATGAAGAATTGAGATCAAGATCAGGACCTTCTTACACACATTGTCATTCTTCCTCCTCATGCTGACAATGAAGAACTAACTCCTAAGGATTATCAAATGAAGGAGATCATATTGGGAAAGCCCATGGTGGACACGACGAAAGTGTTGATCACTACAAGCCTTAAGCAAGTGTTCAAACATATGGATCAGGGGGAATCAAAGATGATAATGTTGTGAAAGTAGAATGAGCTATTAAGAGGCTACTTGAATGAAGTGGTGGCACCCATTGACCTAGATAATACTAAGATTGCTCTTGGAGTGGCACTTGGAAGGAAGCAAAATAGGCTACACATGGATTCATTTTTGGAAGCATGTCAACAATGGCATGATAGTTTTGAAGAGAGAGGAGTGCAAATAATATAGGGCAATTTGAACCTATTGCACCATATCCAGACTAATGTCGACAAGTTGGTTTCCATTATAAACCAAGATTTTGGGTTGATGGATGAAGTGTGTACCTGGGCTAATGATTTACAAGCACTTAGATTAATAAAGGGTCAAATGTACTAGATATTGATGGAAGTATACTCAACAAAGGATCTAGATAAGCTAGATGATTGGATAGAGAAGATATCCTTGGTAAATAAGGTTATGGAAGGATTACAGGAGGGAATCCAACAAATAGAGAATAAAGCTCAAGAGCAATTTTTGGAAGTGAAAAGATGCCATAACACTACTAACCTTGAGATTTTTGAATATGAGTCAAAGACCAAGCTTTCATTGGTGCAATTGATAGTTTAACAATTTAGAGACACATTCAAAAATGCTTCATTAGAAGATGATGTATGACACGCATTCAAAGCTAAAGAAGCATTGTTGGAACTCGACACTAAGCTTGAGGATTTTAACTAGAATAGAAGTAAGCAACTATCAAAAAGTAGTTAAGAATAAATATGATGCATTAGATTTATTAGAGGCTAGTGAAGTTGCAGAAATAATAGAGAAGTTCAAGGGGAAACATCCATATATCATTTTGGTATAAAGGGGAAGAAAACCCAAATGTTGGAAATTCAATTTTGACACTTAGACGTTTTTTTGGATTTTTTGAACCTATCACCAAGGTGCGCAGGTGCACTTTTCTCAGAGATGAGTTGATAGTTAACTACCAATTGCTATTTTAGAGCATTCCATGCATCGAAAATGCATTTTGACGATAATTAAACTCCTAAAAATGCCTAAAGAAGGTGGAGTGTCCATTTCTAGAGCTCCTAGAGACTTCCAGATCATCTCATAGCTTCTATCTTCTTATTTTCTTATTCTTTTATTCTTTTATGTCATGTAAAGGTTCATGCACCCATTAATTGATATAAACAAGGGTGGAGACCTACTTATCACCATTTAGAGAGTCAGTTTGTATATAATTAGATTTGTTAGTCCTGCCTATATAGGTGAAGACTTATGTTTTCTCCTCATTTTGTACTACTAGTTTGCCTCCATTGTAGGAATATTAAATTACATTGGTAATGTTTCACATTTCTCTTGTTTTTATTTTTATTTTTTAAAGACTTTATTTTTTCTCATTGGTTCCTCCTATTTTTGTTAGTAGGTTTTTCCATTTTCTTTTCATAAATTCAAAATATTTCTTGTGCTACTCATTTTCTACTGCTAATTTGCCTCCATTCTAGAAATATTAATTAAATTTGTAATGTTTCACCATTATCTTATTTTTATTTTTTTAGATCTATTTCTTTTTCCTAATTGGTTCCTCATATTTTTGTTAGTATTTTTTTATTTTTCTATTAAAAAATTCAAAATGTTTCTTATGCCACCAATAAAAAACAAGCAAATGAAATATTTCTACATTTCTTTAAAAAATTCCAAAATTTTTTTTTGTACAATTTGTAAAAAAAAAACTTTATTTATTTTAAATTTTTTTTACATTAACTCCATAAACCTAGAAACAGTAACACACTATTTGTATCTAAAGCCAAATAGTAAAGAATTAAAAGTGAAAAATGAAAATAATTCTTATATATATATATATTTTATGTTAATGTGGTTGCCCTCAAAAAACATTGATAAACCAACTTATATGAATATTGTATACATATTAAATTATCATTTATAAAATTGGCAAAATTAATTTATTATTAATGCAAAAACTTGTATACACCACGAATTTTTTCAAAGGTATACCACAAATTTTCTCAAAGTTATAAGTACATTTCCTTTTGCTCTTTTTGCATTAGACGGGACTCCATTTGTATCACAACTCTTGTTTTATTAGTTTTTAGCATAAGTTTGCATTCAAAGAGCTCTCACTCCTAGCACAAAGGGAGGAGATGATTTTCTATAAATACATCAACGTAATATGTACTCCTAGCCATTATTTTGATGCAATAATATATGCTATTGGTGCTCTCATTCTGAGTGTAGTTTTTCTTGTCAGAGTGTGCTATTTTTGTGAATGCACATTCATGAATAATAATGGAGCCAATGTTTTTATGTGTTGTTATGACTGTGTGATCTTTTAGTTCTAGTGTTTTCCTTGTGTTAATGAATTTCATTGTTGTGATGAATTGGAGAAAGGATCATCTTTGTTCTTGCATAGCATTTTGTCTCATGTGAGCACACTTTTTGTAGCCATATGATTTGATGAAACGTGAAACATCTTTTGGTTATTATTAGATTTTCCATTGATGATTGCATCAATGGAGTTGAGGAAGCATTGCTCCTAATTTCATTGGTTTCCTACTAGATTCTTTTGATAATTTAATTTGTAGGCGTGTTGTTACTTTGGCTTATGTCTATTAGGAATTTCCCTTTCAACAATTTGCTTTAATCTCTTGTTAATCTATCTCTGTTATTTTATTTTCAAACACTTGGCTAAAATAGGGATTCATATAGTTGCATTGACAAACTACATTCATCATAAAATAGAAAATACAAAAATATATCTCTTTTGTGGTTACATATTAGCAACAAGTGTGCAGATTGGTTGGAATCAACAAAGCCTCCTCATGAACATACAAATTTTTATTTAATTGAGTTACCCAATGGGTTGAAAAATAGTCATCTCGAACCTTGGAGTTGGTCATTGATCAACTTTTCAAGACAGAGATTTGAAAAGATCTTTGTCGTTCAAAATCATGCAAAATAACAACTCAACATTACCTTAGACTGATCTCTCTAGACCTTAGTGTTGGAAATATAGGATAGGCTAGGTTACTGAGAGGGGAGGGGTAAATCAAGAACCAATAAAACTTAATCTTATTTCACCAATTAATATTTCATATATATTTTGATCTAATTGCATGCATGAAAGACTAAATATAGTAAAACATTCATAACTCTTTGACACAAGATATGGTGACCCAGAAACCTTCCAAATAGAAAGTAAAACTGGGGTGGGGATGATACCCACAAGATTTAGTACTGTAGCATAAAGTGGCTTGTTAAGGCTTACAATTGATCACTTCTAATGATCTACCTTGTTAGGAGCAATAAGGACTGCTAGGTCCACCTTGTGAAAGGATTTACAAAAATACAATGAAGTATGCACTCTATAAAGAGATTTGCAGAAGACTGTTAAGTCTACCTAGTTAAAGGATTTAACTGATACACCTATTAGAATGAACTAGTGGTTGATCTCTGATCTACAACTCTAATTTGTTGGTTGAGATTCCTTTAAAATGTAATGATCACCTTGTTGTGATAGATAAATATTTGCTGCTCCTTATACTACTTGTAGCCTTTTCACTTCACACTTCTCTCTATATTCACATCATTGCTTCTTCCATTGATATTTGGATATGATATAATACATTATATATATACCAATCTAAAACATAATTCATCAAAGTTGGCTACAACATAAGTTTCCATCAAGATCACAAAGTCAGCCCAATTGCTGGTACTCGGGTTCTGAAAACAAACTAGGTGAGGTTTTGATACTTGGCAACCATTGTTAATACTCAACATCATCATGCTCTTGGTAGATGTAGAATCTTGATTTGTACTAATCACTTCAAAGTAGTCTAAACTTGGTCATCACTGGTGACTTAGTGAACACTTTGAAACTCGACATATAAACTAAATCACTTGGTTTACACTACATGGCTCGGTCAACACTAATACTATGACATTGGTATAAATAGAATCACTAGTTTGACACTCCTTGGCTCAGTCAACACTAGATTCACATCACTGACACCGCAAGCATGGTGGATAGTGGAGAGAATAGTTGACACTGTGCAACTTAGTTAATACCATGAAGCTCGGTTTGCACTGTCACTAATCAACTTGGTAGATACTACTCGGTGTGACCTAAATACTAATCTAGAACTCAGTAGCAACTGTATTGCTTGATAGTAACTATGGCACTTGGTTAACACTACAAACTAAAAGATAAGCTTAGTAGCAGCTTAACCAATTGACTAAGTGTGAGTCACTAAATAAAAAAATTTGACCATAATGTCAACAATCTCCCCCTTTGGCATTAGTGACAAAAACACTTATCAATTCAAAATTGAATACTCAAAATTTCAAGTCCAAAATATTCTTTTATCTCCATCCTGTGTCTTCAACTCGGTAACATGCTCTGTTTTGAGATATTTCAAAATTACTTTTGTAAAAGATATTTTCTAATTATCTATACATGTATTTGTATAATATTATGTTGATCCCCCATACATATATCAAAATACATATTTCTCTCCCCTTTTATATACATATCTCATCTTATGCTTTACTTCTCCCTCTTTTTGACATTAATGCAAAAAATGCTACATGGTAATGCCAAAATGTGATAGGAAGTCAGAATGTACCTTCAAAATCAATACCATATTCTTGTCCCAATTTTCCTATAACACCTTGCTTGCATGACATGCAATCTGCACTTTTGTTGATAACTCCATCATGCGATTAGCTATGGAGAAGTTATTATCATGGATGGGAGTTTTGGCATGTGCAAAGTGTTTATGCAATGCATCCATGTTTGGAAGAATCATGCCTTGGATGTCTACAAGTGTGGCCCTAATCCTGGCTTCTTCCCTTAATAATTATGCTTGCAAATTAGTCAAAAATTTGATCTTTGAGTAGTGAGAAGAACTGTAGCTCAAGTCAAGTGATAACTAGTGTGCACTTGCCTTCAAGTCTTCATCTATCTTAGATAATTTTTTTGATTCCTTGGGTGAAGTTAGATATATCACACAACTTTATAAATAATAAAATAATATTATTTGTAGAGGTTTCTAATGAATTGAGAGTAGTAGACAATTCTACCTGATGTATTGCCAATACCTTGTTCTCAAATTTCCTCTCTGCCCTCTATAGAAACTTTTCTTGTCCATTCAAATCTTTGTTAAATTTCTGGACAATTTCTACTAATTGAACCAAAATAGGTTAGTACTATCAACCTCAATATTTAGTGCATCTAAAAATATGTTCTTTACATCTTCAAGCACTTGGTTTTCTCTGCTCTAAGCTTATGTTGCTTAGATCTCTTTTGAAATAGTTCACCCGTTATGTTCATTTGATCAGGATTCAGAGTAGGGATATCCCAATTTGGGATAACTATATCCTCATCTAGATCAATGTCTTCTTCTTTGCCTTATCCTTATTAGAAACTTTTGTACTCGGTTGAGGCATGATCTCAACTATCTTTATACTTGTTACTAATACATTTGGAATTGTAACAATAATAGAAATAGAAGGGCTATCAACAAAAGTAGATATTGCACTAATAGTAGAAATACCTAGTTGTTTTGTAGCCAAATCTGATGATGGTGGAGACACTAGTTTCTCAGTAGATGAGGTGTTGATCACTTCAGTCAATATGGTACTCAGCTGAACAGGTGCAAAGTCTGGTTGGGCGATTGATGTTGCAGTGGTTGCCAAAACCAACTCAGTAGAAGCTTTCTCTGAGCTTGATGGCATTAAAGATTTGTTTAGAGAATGAGGAAATGAGGCCATTATTGATGCTGCAATCTTCCCTAGCTTAGTTTCCTCAATACTCTGAATCTCAGGGAGATTCTCCTCTGTAGCTTCCCATTCTTCCTCCTCATCATCTAGATTTACATCTTTTGTTTCTATATCTTCTTCATCATCATTGTCATCATCTTCCTTGATATTTTCATCATCTTTTTCATCAACATGGATGGCAAAGTCACTAGCTTGATGCAAGTTATAAATTTTCTTCCATGTAGTTGTAGTTGCGTTCAACATTAGGAGCCCTATTATCCTATGAATCATTTTCTTTCTTATTTGGATAGGCTATTCCAACCATAATCTCTCACTGTGTACATGACCAATGATAAACCTTGTCCACTTTATTTGAAAGTCTTAGGGCTTATGTGAAATGTTTATTAAACCCTTGGTCTCCAAATGTTGATGCTCAAGTTTCAACACACCATTCACACACAACTTCACTAGAGTTTCATCCATCTCTAGGGTTCCAATTTATTGAATTGAATAGTGAAAATGTGAATGAATGTCATTAATGAGTAATACCTTGGGTGAAATCTACGATTGAGCTCCAGTTGGGTCAAGTGCTTCTGCAATTGCCAAACTCAACTTGAAGTCTAGTGCCTTCCATTCAATTCTACGAACCAACATCTTAGATCCTTTCCTAGTTTAGCTGTTGGAAGACACCATGCTCAATAGGGTTTATGAAAACATGGAAATATTCAACAAAAAACACATAGATTGCTTGGAGACACATAAATTTCCCTTTGCAAATAGCTCTTCAAAAATTCATGGTGAAAAATGAATTTGATTTCCTTTCTTTTAACAATTTTTTTCTTTTCAATCACCATAAATGCTTGGTATGTTCACTCATTTGGTGACAGACTATCTTCCACTTGGTTCAACCTTAATGCTCAGTAGAGTCATTCATTTCTTGGTGAAATTTATCATTACTCGATGTCCATACAATGTTTTAGTGTATCTTGACCTTGCTCGACAAGGTCTTGCAACCCAACCTAGCTCAATAAGGTCTTGAATTTTTGCAATTACTTGGCGATCCCTTTGCATCTTGAAAGCT
This sequence comes from Cupressus sempervirens, assembly GCA_028749045.1. Taxonomy (NCBI): domain Eukaryota; kingdom Viridiplantae; phylum Streptophyta; class Pinopsida; order Cupressales; family Cupressaceae; genus Cupressus; species Cupressus sempervirens. Next base: position 277,731,553 of record CM053792.1, on the reverse strand, counting down.
GATTTGGATCTTTATTAGCTAGAAATGATGTGAGATGTGTGCTTCAGAGTCTCAATTCCAGTTATCCCTATGGGAGATCAAGTTGAAATGCTTGAGTCACCCAATTCTTGAGTGACATGTGATTCATGACTCAGAATTGTATTCTTAGAAGATTTTGGAATCCATTGCTACCTCATCTGCTTTCTAATATTGTTAGCTTTGGCTTTTTTTTTTCATCTTCAATCCTTCTAGTGTTCATACACTTCTTGGTAAGATGTCTAGGTTTTGTATAAATAAAACAACTTCTAGTGGTGTATCTTTTTCTCCTATGATGTGTCACACATCTTTCTCTAATGTGCCCAAATTCTCCATAGTAGTGGCATCTACACCATGTGTTGTAGTCCCAACTGAATATAGCTTTCACAATCTATTATGCTGAGTTCAATATCTTGGTTTTGCATTCAAAATATTTGTGTCCATGATTCTTGCACTTGTAACACTTTCCATTGAATTTTTCTTTACCATTGCTCCAACATTTGTTTAATGTATGACCTAACTTACCATAGTAATTGCAAGTAGGCCATTTATTATTTTGAGCTCCTTTGCTTGGATTTCTTCATTTGTATTGGTAAGCTGATCAATGAAGTCTATTTGTCGAAGGGATAGATGTTGAATTTCAATGTTCTTTTCTTCTATTTCTTCTTTAGCTTTGTCTTTTTCTTCCATGACTTCACATAATCTTACTAACTGAATTTCTTGTTCCCTTTTCAGCTTTCTAAGTTCTTCTTGAAGATTGGAATATTTTCTAATAGATCTTTGATTGCATCATTATTTTCATTTGAATTTCTTTCTAGATAGATGTCTTCAATTCTTTCTTCAATGTAGAGATTGGCATTCATTTGTACTGAAGATATTTTCTTCTTTTCAATGATTGAGAGAGTTTCTCCTTTTCTTTCTTTAGTTTCCCAATAGCCAATTCTAAATCCAACTTTTCATTGTCAATAGCCTTATTTAGCTTGTATACCTCCATTGCCTCTAATCTTTGCTCAAGTTGTTAAACTTCTTTCCTGAGAACCATAACTGGTTTGATACCATTTGTTGAAAATATAGGATAGGCTAGGTTACTAAGAGGGGAGGGATAAATCAAGAACCACTAAAACTTAACCTTATTTCACTAATTAATCCTTCTTATATATTCTAATCTAATTGCATGCATGAAAGACTGAAAGTAGTAAAACATTCATAACACTTTGACAGAAGATATGGTGACCTAGAAACCTTCCAAATAGAAAGTAAAACTAGGGTGGGGATGATACCCACAAGATTTAGTATTGTAGTATAAAGTTGGCTAGTTAAGGCTTACAATTGATCACTTCTAATGATTTGCCCTATTAGGAGCAATAAGGACTACTAGGTCCACCTTGTGAAAGGATTTACAAAACATACAATGAAGTATGCACTTAGTAAAGAAATTTGCAAAATATAGTTAAGTCTACCTAGTTAAAGGATTTAACTGATACACCTGTTAGAATGAACTAGTGGCTGATCTCCTATCTACAACTTTGATTTTTTGGTTGAGATTCCTTTGAAATGTAATGATCACCTTGCTATGATAGATAAATCTTTGCTTCTCCTTATAGTGCTTGTAGCATTTTCACTTTGCACTTTTGCTCTCTATATTTGCATAATTTCTTCTTCCATTTATATTTGGATATGATATAATATATTATATAAATGCCAATCTGAAACATAATTCATCAAAGTCGGATACAATATAAGTTTCCATCAAGATCACAAAGTCAACCCATTTACTGACACTCAAGTTCTAAAGACAAACTCGGTGATGTTCTGATACTCAACAAACATTGTCAACACTTGACATCATCATGCTCTTGGTAGATGTAGAAGCTCAGTTCATACTAATCACTTCAAAGTAGTCTAAACTCAGTCAACACTGGTGACTCGATGAACACTTTAAAACTTGACATATAAATAGAATCACTTGGTTGACACTGCATGGCTCGATCAACACTAATACTGCAAGCTTGGTATAAACTAAATCACTTGGTTGATACTCCTTGGCTCAGTCAACACAAGATTCACATCACTAACACTGCGAGTTTGGTAGACACTGGAGACCACAGTTGACATTGTGCAACTCGATTAATACTATGAAGCTCAATTTGCATTGTCACTGATCAACTCAGTAGATATTACCCAATGTGAACTAAATACTAATTCTGGAACTTGGTAGCAACTGTATTTCTCGATAGTAGTTGTAGCACTCAATTAACACTACAAACTGAAAGATAAGCTTGCTAGCAGCTTAACCAATTGACTAAGTGTGAGTGAGTAATAAACAAACTTGACCATAATATCAACACGTAGACCCTCAAGCATTGGGTTACCTTGGACCAGTCACATTAGAATCCATACCGTTAAGTATTGAGTTACCCTAGACTAGCCACTTTGGGCCCCAAACCCTTAATAAAATTTATGCAAAACTACAATACCTTATCATCTTCCTTATGTGCTCTCTTGCATCCTGATGATGGATCATGTAGTGTGATCCAAAACATTGGTGATAAAAAAATACCTCATAATAAAATCTAAAAATGATCTAGCACATACTATCTAGGTGTCATCTCACTCCCATCATTAGCCTATATAGGTACTCAAAGCATGGGCGAGGACATATCACTAATTATGTTTTTAATGTGTTTAACAAAATTTAATTACTCAGTTATCACTTATTTAAAAAATTATAATAGGTTATGTTGATCCTTAAGGAAATCATGGTATTGTTAGTTAGTGCAAAAAACTTAGTCATTCATTAGGAAGGGTTGTCAGTCATCACTGTGATAGAGTCATCCTATATAGGCCAAGCAATATACTAAAGGAATTATATATATTTCAGTTTATGTCAAACGATAGTTATAGCCGAGTAAGTCAAAGGTTGTCAAGAACTCCAATGTTAAAAAGAGTAGTATACAATCCAAGTTCATTCTTATGCCAAGTTTGATAGAGACCAATTAAAATAGAGTATGTCGAGGAGAGTTGAAGCTGAGTGATAAGGACAAGTGTCAACAAGTTCAAGTAACAAGTAAGACAATTTTGATATGATTGTTTGTAATGGCACAAACATTGAGGTAAACCATTTTTGTTGTGCTAGAGAGGTTTTTATATGATCAGGGAGTTAGTTATGAGGTAATTAAACATTCTAGTAAGAACCATTAATCTCTATGAAATCAAATTAACCAATCTAAAAATTGCTAGGACTAAGCGACAAAAGGAATGAATTTAGATCATTGATCATGATCTAGAAGCTTCACATAGTGGTTATTTAAGAAAGGGTTATGACCTAGTTCATGTCTGTGGAGTGTGTATGATTAATTTTTTGGTTATACATGAAGTATGAAGGTGAATTAGAAAGAGCGACCGAGCATTGCAGAGAAGCAGTGAAGAGAAGATTTGGTAACAAATTAGATTAGAGAAGTGATCACTAATTGTATAGAGGAGATTTATTATTAGCATTGTAGTAAAAATTGAAGGATGAGGTAGTGATACATTATAACAAGTGTTTTAGGGTGTAAATCTCTTAACAGAGTGGTTTTAACAAACCTTTGTAAATCTCTTAATAGAGTACTCACTTAGTTGTGAGGTAAAATCCTTTAATCAAGGTAGACTGAATAAGTCTTGTAAAGCTCCTCACAGGGCATAACCCTCAGATAGTAGATCATCAAAAGTGATCAAAATTGTAGCCCTAATAGGCAAACTTTGTTGCTATACTAGTGAAGACTTTGTAAGTGCCATCCCCACCATAGTTTTACCTTCATCTTGGAGGTTTTCTTTATAACCAAATCTTTATTTCATGTGTTATAAATTTTTAATGTGTTGTGAGTGTTATTCATACGAGTATATATTAGATCTGATAATAAACTACAGTAAATGTTTGATTTAGTTTATGTTGATGTTGAGATAAGGATTAATGGCGAAGTTATAAATTATGGTTATTGTTTGAAATGTAAAAATTTAAATAGATTCTAATCCCCCCCCCCCTCTTTCTCAGTATCTCACATTCCCATTAGATTTCCAACAACTCTCTAGGTGTCATCCCACTCCCATCATTAGCCTATACAGGTACTTAAAGCATGGGCGAGGAAATATCACTAATTATGTTTTCAATGTGTTTAGAAAAATTTTATTACTCAGTTATCACTTATTTTCAAAATTATAATAGGTTACTCTAGAACTAGCCTCTTTGGGCCTCTGGCCCCTATTGTAAGCCACTATGTTAAGATGTATAAAGATAACCTACCTTAAGCTCACACATCACAAATAGATTTCATAAATCACATAAACAATGATAATCAAATTCAATTTTATAAAAACATAATTGGAATTCATATTGATCCTCAAACCAAAATCTTGTAACTACATGTTTGTCCTCAAACCATAGCATCATAAAACATACTCTTTGAAGAGGTCACTAAATAATAAGCCTAAGAAATATGGCTGGGTAAAATAATTTATAAATGTGATCAAGTCAATGTCACATAAACACTAGAAATACACATGTCACAAAAATAATGTAACAACCCCAAAGCCTCTAGTGTACCACTCCTAGAGTCGACATAATTCCCCCAAATAAGCATTATCAAACAATGCAATGAAGTGGACAAATGTAACCAATTCAAAATATAAGTCTCTATCATTTTAAATAATTGCTTCATTTTGTAAGTCCAATTTGACCATAATACATTCATATAAAAATTACATGCATAACAAAACATCACATGTTCAAAAATATAATGACATTAATTTCCCAAATATATTTATCATTTTTACATAAAATATTATAATAATTTGCCTCAAGATTTGATACCATGTATATTTTTCCATTGCCCAAAAATCACGTACTTGTGGTGGAGAGAGATCTCATTAGGGGTATAGTCGTTGTGCCAACACCCCCCACATGATGGAGCAGGATACAACCATGTATCATTTGGGATTTGCACCCACTACATACCATGTTGATAAGGAAAGCTTATGCAAATGAAGGTTCAAAGGGCTTGAGGTACTCAAATCAATGACCTGTGGTTTGATACCATGTATGAATCCACCTCAAGCTTTGATACTATGTGAGAATTTTCCTTAGGCAAAGAATAAAAATTCCAAGATCTAGAAGCTTGATTGCTAGCACAAGAGAGACAAAATGATGAAATTCTCAAATGAATTGTTTCATAGATGTTCAATAATAATGATGCATAATGGATGCCCAATTTAGATATTAGATACAATACATGTAGATGTGTCTAAATATATAGGCAATGCAAGATAACTAGGAGTAATGCAAGTGATAAGCATAACAACTAAGCACATGTACACCAAATGTGGATTATCCTCTGTTGTGCATGAAAGTATGTGCAATAATGAGAGGATAAGAACACAAAGGGGTGTCACACAAAGATAGATGTGAGACAACATGTGCTCAAATAACTTGCAAACTCCTATGTGTCTACACGACAATTAATATGAAAACACATTATCCTAAGTAAATTTAAGTAAAGAGCAATCTGTAATATTTAATTACACCAAAAAAAATTATGAAATAAATTAATATCCAATACATTAATTTTGACTTCTTATTAAATACTATTAATATTTCCCAAATATACTCACATGCCCAATGTATCAAATTATTATTTAATATTCATCAAAAATTAAAAATAACCCATAAACCAAAAATCTCCTAATTTAATAAAGATTAAATAGCATTGAATAATTATTAAATATAAAATAAATTAAGGAAAAAACTATTTAAAAAAAAATCAAATTATATATATATAAAATTAAAACAATTTAAAAAACACAACTAATATGTGGTGGGCCTTTTCCCTCTCGACATTGTTGTAGCGATAACCCACCACATACACAACAAGTAATGTCATGTGCTCTCTCTCTCTCTCTCTCACACACACACACACACACACACACACACACACACACACACACACTCACTCACACACTCACAAAGGTAAGAGTGATTTAATGATAATTGTATTAATCGACCATATAATAAATTATTTCCTATAATTCATTCCAAATGTTATAATTTCCATGAAACCTTATTTTAAAATCAATTTGATAAAAACAAAACCTCTCGAATTTAACAATTTGGGTTTTCTATTATAATAATTTTTTCCACACAAGATCTCGATAACCAATTCAACCAAAAAAATGGAAAATCAAGCAATGATATAATTGGGAATTTCAACAATAACTCAAAACACAAAGTAGACAATCTTTTTGAAAAAACTAACATGGATTTCCAAACCCTATTTGAAATTCATGAACTAATATGAATAAACAACTAAGGCCAAATTGAAAACTCCCAAAATCCAACTTTGAAACAACTCTTTAACTTCAAGCACTTAAAATCTAATTCTCCAAAATCTAATAGGTGTAATGAATTGATAACCCCAAAATCCTTTAATATAGTAGACTCAATAGGTTTTCAAAATTAAGAGACTCAACATGCAAAAAGTGAAAAATAATAATTTAATGAATAAATTCTAACTTAAGTAACTTAAATAATCATAATTACTTTAATTAAAAATTCTCATTCATGCAAAACACTCAAGTTTATATTTATATTTCAAATATACTAAATTGAATGTTCAAATTTAATTGCATATTAATACTAAATTAATAATTAATATGCTTTTAGATGAGTAATAGGCTGAAGCCAAGGTTAATTATTATTATTTATTGTGATTATTTATTACTATTTATCAAGCTCAAGTAGACTTGAACCCAAGGCATCCCAAATAAGAGGCTCACAATTTACCATTGTATTGTAGGCTCTTGCCTAATATTTTCAACATATTATTAATTATGCAATTGATAGTTAAATAACAATTCATTACTTATGCCTTTAATCTCAAATTTGAATTTAATAATTAACTAAATACTCTATTTCTATAATTAGAATTTTTAATTAATACTTTTTTTATCAACAAGTATATTTAATTCACAGGAATTAATTGAATGTCCTCATATTAAATAATTCAATATAAAATAAGATTTAGTTAATAAATCACTTAATTAATTCTATAACTCACTTAAGCATATAAGACCATGACATGAAAATACATGTCTACAACCAAAATAAAATATCAACAAAATCAAAATAACATTTGTACTCAAAGGAAGGGTTCATGAATTTATGCCACCTTAACAAATATGAATAAGTAGTCAGATAGATACTTGTCCACAAGTTCTTGACAAATGATGGCTTGGATTAGGATTTAGATGATGTGTGTTATCTTCCCTCTCTTACCATTGAGATATTATGATGGAAGATGTTCATCTTGGAAGTTCATGGAAGTTGATGATTGATACCTATGAACCTACATGTAAAAGATGAGTATGTACATACAACATATATACATACACACACATGCATTCATGAATGTATGCATACACACATGCATGCATACATATGTACATACATGCATGCATGCATGTATACATCAACAATGGTGGGATCAATACATCATGTAAATCTCGTCAAGCAAGCAACTACATCTTTGTACCTCAACCACATCTGACACATCAATTAGATAAAACATATATGCCAATCATAGATATGCAAGTATGGGGTAAGCACAACCTTAACATAAATAACATCATCTTATACTAATAATCTATAAATATAAATGACATCATGACATATGAATAATCTCCATGAAAGTAACCATATAATTCAACTACAAACACAATATATCACACACTATCAAATGGCTCATGATATATAAATAAAATTAAAATATTATGTTATAGGTTGATATCCTTAAACATCACTAAAACCAACACACACATAAAAAGTGGTCTAAAAGTGTTTGGCAATAACAACCAAAAAGGAAAATTTGAGTGGGCTCTACATCCACATACCCTAGAATTAGGCTTACTTCTAGAAGCCTACAAATAATTAAAAATTAAAATCATGTAATCTCACAATGCTTTACTAAGTCATAAAAGACTGAACATGAGGGTCTCATTGGACCCTTTCCTGATCTTCAATGTGAAATTTGAGGATCATTCCTGACTATTGGAGTTTATAATTCAGCTTTAGGTCTTCTATTTTAACCCACTTATAGTGGCTTTATACCTAGTCAAATGGTGATTGATGGCTACAAACGTCTTGTGAGATCCACCAATATCCTAAACTATAGGTTCCAAAGCTACTTGTTTCTAACCTAAAAATTATATCGATAATTGAGGATAATTTATGATAATGTGACTATATTGTCCATAAGAATAACAACCTCTCTTAGTTTAAGGGGCACTAGACCACTAGAAGCTACCCCCACTAACATCTTGATCGAAACTTTGAGCTAGCTTATTTGTCTAATTATCCATACTACATTTGCAATTGTGATAGTTCACAAATTATGAACCACCACTATTACCATGGAAGAATTTCCTACCCTAATAGTTCTAATTACCTCTTATGAAGGTAGGAGGATTCATGGATTTCCTATCTCCCTTAAACTGATCACCCTTAGACCTTTGAAAAAAAGAGCACTAGAATTAACACCCATTTTTCCATCCTAACCTAAAGCCAAATTCTTCTCTACTATGGTAGCCTTAATGACTGTCTCCCTAAGAGTCTTAGGTTTGAAAACCTAAACTCCTCCAATGATATGATCATTAAGCTTCCTAATGAAATATTGAACCATAAGAGATGAGTTGTTACCAAGCCCTACATACTCTTTGATCTTAAATAATTGATGTTCATACTCATGTATTATCATATACAATTATTGCATATTGGGGAACTAATATGCATGTTGTTTCCTCCAATGATGAGATAAGAAGCATTTCTTGAAAGTTCTCAAAAAATAGCTCCTGAGTAGTGGTGTCCATATTAAGCACAAGTTTTTATTTTGCAATCTTCAATAAAGTGGCTGCAAAAATTTCAAGGTGCATGATGACACACCTAACCTTTACATTATTGTTAAAGGGACATATAAAAAAAGTAGTCGTCCAAATGAATGACCTAAGAATTTTCTTCAAAACTAGTACTAAGACCATCAAAAGGACGAGGTCATATCCTAAGTAAGTCTCTCATCAAATTTTCCATAGAGGCTCCAAGAACCATTACAGTGTTTCTCCCTCTAGGACTCCTAGATCTCTATTTTTCCTCATTCTCATAATGATGTGACCCTCGCTATTCAACTTTGTTATGAGTAGGTATACGTTATAGAATAGTCAAAAGTGTTTGCCTAGTATTAGGCTCCTTTGACTCACCATGTTGATCACCACTATTCCATTTCCAATTTTCCTCATGCACACTCTTAGTCCTATGACTTATAGAAGGGTTGGGTTTCATGCCCCTTCGATGTCCTCTACCATTGCCTACACCGTGGCTTGTACCAAAAGATCTAGTCCCGGAAGTCATATTTCCTACAATAATCAAATAAAACAAAATGTATCTCAAAATAAGTCATATACAAGGAATAGTCATAAAATAATATATTAAATACAAGAGAGTTATATATCTAAGTATCATTTTCAAGATTAATTATTTATACAACTAATAGGGATATTGTACTCCTGGAGTTCCCAGTATATTAACTTAGGCTCCAATACCAAGTGTAGCACCCCATTAGGGAACCAAAGAAAAGTTAACCTAAAATATGCTACTGAGTTTACAAATTTTTATTTTTTTGAAGAGTTTACAATACTAATGTAAAATAATGTGAAAGCTAAGTAACATAAGATAACACATGCACATAAATGGGACTCAAGCATATGTCAGAAAAAATAAGGGTTCCATAATTTAGGATGAATTAATAGCTAATTAATGATAAAGATAAACCATAAGTAAAAAGTCTCACAAACATAGATGACTATCAAATACATTGTTACTGAGGTGAATGCATAGATACAATTAGTATAATAAAATATACATAACTAATCAACACCCACTGCACTTGTAGGGTATTTAATAATAACCAAGTACAAAATATAGTGAAATATTGAAAAGTACCACAACTGGTACATTGATACATCCATACCATATATGACATATAATAATAAACCTTCAATAGTGATTAATAATAAAGTACAACTTCTACAAGGATCATCCAATACATGAACATAAATGTTGGATCTCAATGCTAATAGGATCACTACTACCTAACCATGTAGAACTAAAGGTATTGAGAAGATAACAATATATCCCACTCGGATATTAAATCATAAAACCAATCACATAAAACTAAGGATGGGGTCCTAATAATATCTATATCTCAAGATGTACTATACATACTATAAATGTGATACACACAGACCCAAAGACAAATATGAAAACTATGAAGGAGACTTAGACTAGATGCAATAAGAGTGTTTTCACATGACATATGTTTAAGTTACCTTAGAGTAGTCTCTATGGACCTTGGACCATCAAGCTTTGAGTTATCCCTAGACTAGTCATATTGGACCCCAAATCCTCATGTATTGAGTTACCCTATACTGGTCACTCTTGACCTCAGACCCTCAGTACAATCTATACATAACTAGAATACAGTCTTGTGAAATGAGGTACTCTAATCATACCTAGTGTCTAGGTATTATCCCACTCTGATCCTTAGCCTATAAAAGCACTCAAGGCATGGGACAAGCAATATCTGTCATGACCCCTCCTAAAAGGGAATCCTACAATTACAACTAAATAAAATTATATAATTAAAATATATACTATCATCGATTATTCACAAAAGATAAATATTTATAGTCTATTTATTCTACTTATATATTTAATAATAATATAAATTTATATTATCGTAATAATAATAATTATAAACATTATTAGTAATATACATTAATGTCTATATTATAGACATTTAAATATAATCCAATAAAATAAACAAACTATACCTAAATCGATATACTAACAAAATACAATTAATACACAAATTCAATAAATATTAATATATAAACCTAAACCAACCAATATATAATCAACATATAATTAACATAATAAATTATATATTAATAAAATATAGCTTATTAAATCAATGGCAACCATCATCGATAACTCCAAAGGACACATCCACCCCCAGCCAAGTCAACGGTATTAATTGGGAAGGATGAGGGAGGCAGAAAAAGAGCGTCATCCAATTGGCGAATACATGCATGGAGAGTATAAGGATCAAAGTCATGGCAAGTATGAAGAAAAACAACATCAGATAGTCCACTCACAATTAAGGATGTGGAACGAGGATGGGGGAGGAAATTAGGATCGATAATAAGGCAAGTACAAGGATCAGTGTTGCGCTCTGCATTGATATTAATATGAAGGACATGAAATAAAGGTGAAAATCATATTGGGTATTGTGGACAGAAGCTAAAACATACACAAAGACCCCAAACATATTCACAAAGACAATAAACTTTTCTAATACATAAATCACAATGATTTTAGGGGGTAATTGAAAAGGGTCTAATTTATAAAGGAGATCAAGGGTGTTAATAATAAAATATAAGTTGATATATTAGGAGAGATTCTTAAATTCAAATATATTTTATTCTATATACAAATCTATCATTTCATATACATATATATATATATATATATATAAAATTCAAATAATTGGAACATCTTGAAGATAAATACAAATTCCATATATTTCCAAGTATAGAATGGGTACTTGAAGTTATCCACAGGACCTTAAATTGGAAATTAAGAGCGATTTGAAGTACATTCAGGACAAGACATTACAATATCACTAATTATATTTTTAATGTGTTCTAAAAAAAATAATTACTATGTTATAACTTAATAACAAACTTATGATAGGTGGAGAAGTGTTCAGGCAGGAAGTTCAATCTGAATTCCTCTATACCAGGAGAGCAATTTGCGTTAGCTGGAGATTCCTTTGTTGAATCTGGGGATGCTGATGATGATAGGCTTTTGGATGACTTGGGAGGGGGGCCCAAGCAGATTTAAAAATGGTCCTGCTTATTTTGTGTAAGCCCTATTGGCAAGTCCGCTTTCCCATGGGTTAGGGATATATCTACGAGGGATAAAGGTATGTACTCAATCAAAATCCTTGATCAGATTATTGACAAAAACATTTCCTGTATGGATTAGACTCTGTTTGGGAGGTTCATTGGGGCTAGACCCAATATTGAAGATGTGTGGGCCTTTGTTCGTAAAAAATGGAGTTTGAAAGGACAAGTTGACATTTTAGTGATGTTCAAAGGGTGTCTCTCCTTTTGTTTTTCCTGTGAGGAGGATAAGCAAGATATCCTCTATAGCAATTCTTGGGTTATGGGAAAGCACACTCTGTTGTTACAGAAATGGGCCCCCAACCTTTACTCTTTGGATGAAACTGCTATTCAAGCCCCTGTTTGGATTAGACTACTTGGTCTCCCTCTTGAGTTCTGGGTGGAAGATGTGTTTAAGGGCATTGCTAATACTTTTGTGGAGCTCCTCTCTTTAGATCCTATGATTGTTTCTAGGAGGAGATTGAACTTTTCCAGATTTTGTGTTGGAGTTTCAAGAGGTGTGGATTTTCCTGAATCTATCTCTTTAAAATCTAAAATTGGTATCTAGGACCAACAGATTGAGTTTGAGTCTATTGCTTTTGCCTGCTTTCATTGCAAAAAAGCTGGTCACTAGGCCAAGAAATTTCCTTCTTTAAAAGGAAAGGCTAAGAAGGTCAAGAAAGTGTGGGCGAGAAAGGAACTCTCTAAGGGTGAGTCTACCCCCCAAAGGAACAGTCTACATGTTTAGATGGTGGTGCGGCTGGGAGTGAGACTAGGGGTGTGGAGGTTCTCCCAAGACCTTTGGCTGATGGTGCTCCTCCTCAAGAGCAATTAGAAAGCCCAAACTGTGATGTGGGGGCTCCCCATCCTAGTTTGGTTCCACCTATGGAGAAAAAGAGTGGCTTGGATGCCTCTGCATAGTTTATTTTGAAGATCCCTAATAGTGATAGCTTGAAGAGGAACTCAGAAGACAAGGTGTTTATGACCAAGGATGGGAGGGATATTGTCAAAGAGGGAACCCAAAAGGATACAATTGTGTCTATAGAGAATAGGGCTCAGGAGATTGTGATGGCTGGCAACTTTGTTAGAGGTGAAGTTGAGGACCTTCTAACTATTTCTTATGATGAGGAAGCATTGTGGGAAGAAGATAGTTCTGATGCCAATTGGATTTCGGTGGCCAAATAGTCTAAAGGTAGGAATAAAGGTGGTAAAAAAGATGAGGAGACTGTTCCATCCAAAAACAATAAGAAAGGGCCCAAAGCAGATTAAAAAAAAGGGGAGTCTAAAACCTTTAAGGGAAGAAATGGATGTTCTTATTCTATGCTTGTTGGATCTATCCTCAAGAATGGTGATGTTGGGTCTTCCCCCTCATCGGTTGGAAGACCATCCAATTTACAGAGAAGAACAACTGAGGCTAATAAAGGCATTGTTGATGGTAGTCAGAGAACCATCCTCGAATCAATTTTTTTCATAAATTATGAAGATAATCTCTTGGAATATCCGAGGGTTAAATAACCCTCATAAACATGACATTTTGAAAAATATGATTAGGGACAATAGGTTGGACATTTTTGTTATTCAAGAAACCAAGATGCCGAAGGATAAGGTAGGTAGAATGTCTTCCTATTCTCAAGGGAGGAAGGATTATTGGAAATGATTATGAAGGAGTGTTAAGTAGGATGGTTATTTTTTTGGATTAATAGATGGATTCAAGGGGAGATTATCTCTCAAAACAAAAATATGATGAATGTTAGATTCTTTAACTCAAAAGATGATTTTAGCTGGATTCTTACTAATGTCTATGCCCCCAACTCCAAATGGGGAAAGAAGGCCTTGTGGGAAGAAATTTCTAATCAAAGAAAGCTTTTTGCTGAGGAGAACTGGATGGTGATGGGGGACTTTAATACCCCTTTAAACGAATATGAAAAATGGGGAGGCAACCAGATTAATCTGGATAATAGATTAGATTTAATAAACTTTATTGATCATCATCTTCTTCATGATCTTGACCTGCATGGGATTGAGTACACCTGGACTAATAGAAGAACTAGAAAGGATCTTATTCAGGTCATGTTGGATCATGCTCTTATTAGTAATGACTAGTTCTTGAATTATAAATGTGCACTTAATGCTCAAGTTCATGTGGGATCGGATCATTACCCTATTTTCCTAGTTGTTGATAAGCTCAACTTTCATAAGAATTTCCCCTTCAGATTTGAGAAAATGTGGACTCTTCATCTGGACTTGAAGACTCATTAAGGAGTGCTGGAGTATCAAAGTGGAAGGTACAATAATGTTCGGAGTGGTAGCTAAATTGAAAAATGTCAAGAAGAATATTAAGAAATGGAATAAACATACCTTTGGCAACATCTTTGAGAACGAAAAAAGATTATGGAGGAACTTAAAGATATACAAGATAGGATTCAAATTGATGGTTATGAGGTGGTCTCAAGGGAGGAGGAAAGTAGCAAACTAGTTGAACTTCATGACCTTATCACCAAGGAGGAGATGTTCTGGAGACATCATTCTAGAAGGGTCTTTTTGAAGGAAGGTGACCAAAATACTAAGTTCTTTCATATGACTACTTTAAAGCATAGGATGGCTAATAGAATTTTCACACTTAATATGAATGAAGGTTTGACTGATAATGAAGAGGTTATAAAAAGGGAGGCTGTGGAGTTTTTTAGCAGATTGCTTTAAGGTGACCCCAATTTGGATTTGGATAAGCAAAATATATTTTTGGAGTGCATTCCAACTTGTATCTCTGAGGTTCAAAATCTATCCCTCACTTCTATTCCTTCCACGAATGAGATTTCTAAGGTTGCTTTCTCTTTTGATGTTGACAAAGCCCTTGGTCCTGATGGGTTTCATTTTTTGTTCTTTCATAAGTATTGGAATATTATTGGTGTTGATATTTGTAATGGTGTGAAGGAATTTTTTGGCACCAGAAACATCCTTAAAGAGTTAAATGGTACCTTCATTTCCCTTATTCCAAAGGAGCAAGGAGTGGATAGATTGGATCAGTTTAGGTCTATTAGTTTGTTCAATTCTTTTTATGAGATTATCTCTAAGGTTCTCACTCTCAGAATTTTATCCCTTCTTCTGACCATCATCTCAAGGTAGCAAAATAGGTTTGTTCCTAGTAGATGGATATTGGATTCCATTATTATAGCTCATGAAAATATTCATTCTCTTACGGTTTCTAAGAAGGAAGAGTTTCTTCTTAAGGTTGATCTTTCTAAAGCTTATGACAGAGTGGACTAGAATTTCCTTCTCCATGGATTGGAAGCGTTTGGCTTTAGTAAGAGATTTTGGGATCTTATCTTCATGTTAGTTTTTTTGGCCTCCTTCTTGGTGCTTGTTAATGGTTCCCCTACCTCCTTCTTTAAGGCTTCTAGGGGTTTGAGACAAGGGGACCCGATCTCTCCTATTCTTTTTATTATTCTAGTTGAATGTTTGGGGAGATTTGTGGATAATATGGTGGTGAAAGGGGACTTTGTGGGTCTTAATCCCTCATCTTCTGCTTTAGTTTGCTCTCATCAACAATTTGTTGATGATTCTATTATTATGGGGGAGACTTTGGTGAGAAATGATAGGAACATTAAGAAGGCTTTGGGTGACTATGGGATGGCCAGTGGTCAAATCATTAACTAGAGAAAAAGCCAAATCTACTTTATTAATGTTAGTGACGCAAGAAAAAATAAGATAAAAAAGATAATTGGCTATGAGATTGGTTCTCTACCTAGAACCTATCTAGGTTTACCTTTGAGTTTGGCACCTCCCAATAGCTTTTGGAACTCACTGATTTATAAAGCCCACTCGAAACTTGCTAGTTGGAAAGGTTCTCTCCTTAGTCAAGCTAGTAAGGTTATTGTTTTGAAGTCTATCCTACAAAGTGTCCCACTTTATGCTTTGAGTGTTTTTAAAATTCTGAGAAAGTTTGCTCTTGCTATTGAGAAAATTCAAAAGAATTTCTTGTGGACTGGAATGGAGATTAAAAAAAGACTCCCTTTGGTTGCTTGGGACAATGTTTGTATGCCTCGAGGGAAGGGAGGGCTTGGCTTGCGAAGGATTACTACAATGAATGAATTCTTATTGGCTAAATTATTATGTAGATGGCATAATGAAGAGGGGGAATGGAAGAATATTTGGGTTGATAAATATTATAGAGACCACTTTGATTTTTATCATTTCCTTAATAATGACTTGGAACAAGGGGGATCTATGATCTGGAAGAATGCCCATAAATTCAAATATATTTTAAGGAAAGGGGTTAAATGGAAGGTGGGTAATGGTAGAAGAGCTCTTTTTTGGGAAGACTTTTGGATCTTGGACTAACCACTTCATAATGATCCAAGGTGGAATAGGTATATGGAGCAATGCAAGAATCAGTTTGGTATTTTTGTGGGTGATTATTGGAAGGATGATATGTGGGTGGATCTTAATAGTGTGGACAATAACTTGGTTGAGCTGGGTAAGTGTTTGAATGCATTCTTTTTAAACCATGAAGAGGATGTTCTGATTTGGAAAATTGACCCCAGTGGTATGTACTCTGTTGCCTCTACCTATGCTAATTTTTTCAATGATCATGATGAAACTTGTTGGGCCAAGGCTTGGGTGAAAGGCATGACTCCCAAAGTTAATATCTTCTTTTGGATTCTTCTGCAAAAGAAAATTTTTACTCTTGATAATCTTAAGAAGAGAGGTTTCATAATTATAAATCAATGTGTTCTATGCAAGAATGATGGGGAATCGGTGGATCATATCATGTTGCATTGTCCCTTTACCAAGAAGCTTTGGGATAAAGTTTGTAGCTTTTTGAAAGTGGATTGGGTTTTCCATGCTACCATTCAATTATTCTTTACCAGTTCGATAGCTCCTTCTAGGAATGCTTTGATTTTCAAACTGTGGGACTTCATTCCTCCTTATTTATGTTGGGGCATTTGGAAGGAGCGTAATGATAGGATCTTTAGAGGAGTGGAGTCCAGTATGGATCAGGTATTAGATAAAATAAAGGTCCTTATGATTGAAAATATTAAAATTATTGGTTCTGGACAGCAACCTTGTAATGAGTGGGAAGAATGGGTGTTTAATAGCTAGAATCCAAGGAGTTTGGGAATGGATGTTAAGGATCCTAATCCAAGGGATAATGATAGATGGGATTTTCCTCTGGTGAATTGGTTCAAGATAAACTTTGATGGGGCCTCGAAAGGGAAGCCGGGCAAAGCAGGATGTGGAGTTGTTATTAGAAACTCTTATCGTGACTATGTGGGAGGTATGGCTATTCCAATTGGGGATCAAACTAATCATGTTATAGAAGCCTTCGCTACTCTTCATGGTTGTCTCTATGCTAAGAGTATGAATTTGAGGAAGATATGGGTGGAAGGTGACTCCCTCAACATTATTAATTGTTTAAATGAAATTACTAAACCATCATGGACGATTAGCAATATTATGTTCAAGGCTATCCATATTATAAATTCTTTTCAAACATGCATTATAACTCATAATTTTAGAGAAGCCAACCGTACTACTGATTGGGTTGCGAATGTGGCATGCTTCAATGATCATAAAATCATTTAGGATTTTTATGAGTCCCTACCTCTAGATGGCTGCCAATTTATCGATTTTGATAAATGGAGATCTAGGAAAAAATATTTTAAATGATGGTGTGAGTATTTTGTAATTATGAGGTGAACTCTTTCGAAGTGTGGTGGGTTATGATTTTTAGAAAGTCAAGCTTTTCACACAAATTCTGGGCAGTTTTTTCCATTTCTCTTTTTGTTAGTGGTGTGGCCTTTTGTTACAAAGTGATTTGGGGATTTTAGAGAAACAAAACCAACGAATTTGGTGAACTGAATATGGGAGGAAAAAGGAAAAGGGTGGAGCCGACAAGTTGCTCAGAGTGGAGGAACAAGATAGAGGTTTTGGATATTTTAAGGCATGGCAATTTCACAAGGTATATGGAAAGGCTTAGAGGTAACAATCCTACTATTATGCACCAATTTATCAAATCTTGGAAGGATGGCTCTGTTATGGTGGGTAACCAGCAAATGGATGTTATTGAAGAAGTTATTGCGGAGGCCACAAGGGTGGATATGGATGGGATTAATTTTTATCAGGAGAGGAAGCTCTTGAATAGGGCAATCAATGATTTTGTGGAGACAAAAAAGGAGAAAAGTCACTTGGTTAAAATAGGTAATTTTTATTTCAATCTAGCCTCTATTTCTTGACCATGGAGATTTGTGCTTTTTATGATAATGGAAAATCTAACTTTAGATGGGAGATTCACTAAGCTGTATAGGTACCATTTCATGTTGGAAAATCACTTCAGGCATGATGTTATGATCAATTTCCCATTTTATTTATTGCAGTCTCTTAGCATTTCCACTCAGGCTAATCAAAAAGACCTGAATGGTGAGCATGTTTTCCATGAGGGTCTTATGGTCCTGATAATGAATGTGTTAAAATCCAAAAAAATTGTGAAGCCTAGGGTAGTTCAGAAGGGGCATACCAGGATACGGAAGGGAGTCTCTCGGATAAGGGTTATGATTCAAATACCCAAGATGAAGTTGAAGGGGGTATGGGGAGTTTGAAAAAGGGCATGGGTTGTAGTTCTAAAAAGAAGAAAAAGATAGTTATTGAAGGTGATTCTGATCGGGAAGGTGATTTTATGGAGGAATTAGTGAGAGATCACTATAATAAGAGGAGTGGAGGTAAAGGAAAGAGTATAAAAGGCTTGCAAGATGATTCTAATGATGAGCCTTTGGCTCACTGGTTGGAAAGGAAAAGAAAATATTTGAGGTGGTAGGAGGAGAGGTTACAGACTATGAAGAATGGGGGATCAGATAATGAGGATGTTGGGGAATAGGGGCATTTTCCTAATTTGGGTGATAATACTGATGGTGGGCTCAAGTCGTCCAAGGGTCTTTTTGGTAACCCTGGTACAATCTTGAAGGAGATTGGCTTTCTTAAGGAAAAAATGTAGTTGCTGGGCAAGAAAATGGAGCAAGTCAGTAAAACTGCCAAAGGTGAGCGTACATTGGGCCAACACATAGATAGACTTTTGCAGGTTATTTAAAAATATCATGCATAAGATACCACTATTCGAGGCCAAATAAAGGGTGATGGATAAAGAGATTAGTGCTATTCAGGGGAAGGTGTCTAAAATGGGTGCTAAGTTGGGAAATTTGGAAAAGTTGTTTAAACAAATGGTTGATAATGTGGGTAACCTCTTGAAGCAGATTGAGAATGAAAAAGGGCAGGACTCCACTCTGGTGGCAGAGATTTCGGGACCAAGATAATTCACCCAAGCTCATTCTAAGAAGAATGAGGATGTGAGTAAAAAGGACGAGGTGAAGGCCATTACTAAAAACATGCATATTCTAGCAGATTAGGCTATTGACTTGATAAATAATTCTTAGCTGGTTGATTGCTATTCTTTTACTATTCTTTTGCTGTCTTTTCTAGCTTTGTCTTGGGTGACTTCATGGATGTTCTTTTTGGAGGTTTGTCTGATGTTGTCTTGTATTGCTTTTCTTTGATTTTTATTTCCAAACTTTTGTTATTTTGTAAAGGTTTCAAGTCCTTTAAAACCTATTTTTACTTAATCAAAACAAACTTATGATAGGTTACCCTAGATATAGCTTCTTTGGGCCTCATACCCCTACTGTAAGCCACTCCATTAAGATGCACCAAGAGATCATTACCTAAGATTACATATCACAAATAGATCTCATTAATCATGTAAAGAATGGTGATCAAATTTAGTTCCATAAAATGTTAACTAGAACTCATACTGGTCCTCCAACCAAAATCTCATAACGATGAGTTTGTCTTCAAACAATAACACCATAAAATGTACTCTCTCAAGAGTTCACAAAATAATGAGCTTAAGTAATTTTGTTGAGTAAAATAATCATGACTAAATCTGTTGACAATTGGCCAATGAAGATATGTAATTGTTGTCATTTATGGAAACACGTGATGTACATGCTTGTAGAAAACCTCAAAAATAAAGATACTTAGCTTTTGGTACCCAAAAAATTGTCTAAGTATGAAATTGGTTTACAATAGTGTATTGTTTTGTATGTAACTTGTTACTGACATCATATTATGACTAGTGAAGTTAGATAGAGATAGTATACTTGTTTATGATGATGTGTATAACCTCATACATCAGTACAAACTGTACAAAAAAGAGATATTCATGTTCTACCAGTGAAACATGACAACAAAATTAAAGGAAAGGAATTATTTTGTTTACAAAATAATTTCTTGACCAATTAGGGCTAACAACCTAGATTTTTACTCTAAGTTGGAAAAGTATATTATGGTCTTAGCTGACCTAGTAGCAATTTATGAAAAGGCATAGTATTTATGCAAAGGACATCTTGATGTGTTGTGTTGAGCAATTGCATTGTGATAAATGAGGTGCAAAATTTTGTGAAGCAATATATGTGAAGTTGATTTTTTGATCTAAGATCTAGCTGAGGCCAGTGATCAGTCAAGAAAGAAGTTATGACACCTAGATACTAGAGGACTAATTACTTTTTTGGGCAGTGAGCTCTTCTTGTAATTGGAAGTGCATGTTTGGGCAGTGGGCTCATCTTGCATCTACTATAATACAACTCCTAACATGGATTCAAAGTCTATTAACAAGGACTCTCTATACTAAATTTTCTCATTAACTCCTAATAGGGTCCATCATCTAACAAGGAACATATATATCGGTATATTATCTAGTGGGTATCATACCCATCGAGGTTTTCCCTTGGCCAGAGTTTCCCTAGTTAAAAAAAATGGTGTTATTGTTGTAAATATAAGAGGAGTAACTAAGAGGGAAGGGGTGAATCATTTACCACAAAAATAAATCCCAGATCCCTTAGATGTCAGTACAAAATTAACTCTAGAAACTAAATACTACTGATGCTTGACAAACACACATAAAATGTTGTAACTTGGTAAATACTGAATATGCTCGGTAAGTACTTAACATGCAAATCTTTAGATGTTATCT
This sequence comes from Cupressus sempervirens, assembly GCA_028749045.1. Classification (NCBI taxonomy): domain Eukaryota; kingdom Viridiplantae; phylum Streptophyta; class Pinopsida; order Cupressales; family Cupressaceae; genus Cupressus; species Cupressus sempervirens. The sequence continues at coordinate 277,710,495 of CM053792.1, read as the reverse complement.
ATGATTACCATTAATTTAACTTAAACACATGAAAGAAAATTAGCATGAACACATTTGACACTAGGATTTAATGTGCAAACCCAATTTGGGAAAACCACCAATTGCAACTAGTTACCATTTTCACTCTTTTGAAGTTGGCCCTGTTAGGAGCCAACCCTGTTGAAGGTTACAAAACACACTGTTAGGTGTGACCCTGTTAAAGGATTTAATCACCCCTTTAGGAGTGGCATCGTTAGAGGTCTCTAGACAATTCAATAAAACTATTACCTTGTTAGAGGATTTACAAATAACTGTTAAGCCAACTCTGTTAAGAGATTTAGATCACTGTTATAATGGTGAGAGAGTAACAATGAGATGACCTGATTTCTGATGCAACTGAATTATTGATTACATATCTCTATTCTAGCTATACTTGATCCTTCCTAATCAAATATATCTCTTCTACTCCACAAGGATATTCTACTTATCCTTCTGATTTGCTTCTTCTTAGCATCATCAAATCTTCTATACTCTCACACATTCTAACCCACAATTTGATCTTATATTTATATCTTTCACATTATGAAGTCAGATAGAATACAACTTACAATAACTAATATTCATCTTCTCAATCAGCTAGAACCAATAGATAAATTAATTAAACTTAATATGTCAAAACAATAAAATTCTTTGTTAGCCAACCTTACTCGGTAGACACTAACATAGAAATGATTTTCCTATGTTAACTAAGTGAACTTAGTTAATACTGCATATTCACAAAGTTACTTTGGTAATCAAGTGATCTGAGTTAACATTGGTTCCATCCAACATTTCCTTCATTAACCGAGTGAGCTCAGTTAACACTCATCTTCTATAAACTTTCCTTTGGCACCCGAGTGAACTCGATAGACATTGCCTTCTGAACTAGGCAAACATAGGAACGCTTAGCAGACATAGAAAATTGTCTTCACTACCCGAGTGAGCTCAACATGTATTGACTGATAATGATATGACATTTGTGTAACATCAAAGACAATACACAATTAATCAATTGTATCCAACAATCTCCCTCTTTGGCATTGATGGAAACACAACATGTCATAACACAATAAATTTTTTTGAACAAGAATAAAGTAAGAAACATATCCTTAGTTTCATTCAGATTCACATCTATGAGAACTTTCTCTATTAGTATGAACTCTATCTACCTTCAGTTTCTCCCTCTGTCAGAAAACTTCTATCTATAACAACTTTTGCCAAGTTCATTCTCCCTCTTTGATATCTCTATGATAGAACACTTCTCCCTCTTACAACAAACTTCTCCTTCTTTATAATTAAAATTTATTATGAGATATGATAGTAAACTTCTCCCTCTTTGAAAATACATGCCAAGGACAAAAGCTTTGTTAATATCAATGTACCTTAAGTACTGATTCATTTGCAATATGTTGTTGTCAATATTGCACCAACTGATTGATCTTCAACATGTTATGGTTGATGCATCACTAAACTTCATTTAGTGAGCTTCAGATAGGGGAATGTCCCCTCGCTTACCTCTTATATACATAAATGCATCCTTAGGTAATGGCTTGGTGAATTTGTCTACAATCTGTTCTTTTGTGTTCACATATTCCAATCTGACTTCCTTGTCTTACACCAATTATCTTAAGAAGTGATATTTTATAGCAATGTGCTTTGTTTTGGTATGAATTATTGGAATCTTTGATATATTGATTGCACTAGTCTTATCATAGTATATGACTATGAGATCCTTGTTCTCTATCTTTATTCCTTCCAATAGTTGTTTGAACCAAACAGTGTTAGAACAATTAACTATTGCTGCCACATATTTTGCCTCTACTGTAGACTGAGAGATACAATTTTGTTTCTTGCTTGTCCAAGAAACTAGTCTTTTACCAAGAAAGAATGCTCTTCCACTAGTTTTTTTCTTGTCATCAAGACTTCCTGCCCAATCAAAATTAGTGAATACCTTTAACTCCAACTTGCCTCCAAGTTTGTACCATAAGCCATAGTCTTTAGTACCTTTTAGATATCTCATGATTCTCTTGATTGCCATCATGTGATTTTCTCTGGGATTTTCTGAGAATCTTTCCACCATACCAACTGCTAATGCAATATTAGGCCTTGTATGCACTACATACTGTAATTTTCCAATCATTGATCTATATGTGGTCTGATCTACCTCTTTTGAATTACCATTTTTGGAAAGCTTATGTCTAGTAGACATAGGGGTTCCAACTAGTCTTGAATCTTCCATTCCAAATTTCTTTAGTATTTCCTTAATGTACTTAGATTAAGTAATGTATATACCATTTTTGTTCTGCTGAATCTACAATCCAACAAATAATTTTATCTCACCAAACATAGACATCTCAAATTATTTACTCATTTCTTCTGAAAATGCTTTGCACAAGTCATCATTTCTTGTGAATAATGTATCATCCAAAAATATTTATGCTAACACAATCTTCTTGTCTGGTCCTTCTTTGATATACAGACTACTATTATCATTTGTTCTTTGAAAGCCAATATTTATCAAGTAATTATGAAGTCTTTCATACCAAGCTTTGGGAGCTTGCTTGAGACCATATAATGCCTTGTGTAATTTGTAGACCATGTCCCTTTTAGTTAGATCTAAAAAACCTTTTGGTTGTTCAATATATACTTCCTCATCAAGAATTTCATTCAAGAATGTAGATTTAACATCCATTTGATACACTTTAAATCTTTTGTGTGCTACATATGCTAGTAGAGTTTTAACACCTTCTAATCTTACAATAGGAGCAAAATTTTCACCATAATCAATACCTTCTTCTTGAGAATGGCCTTTACACACCAATCTTGCTTTGTTTCTGGAAACTTTTCCATCTTCATTCAACTTGTTTCTAAACACACACTTTGTGCCAATTACATTTCTATCCTTGGGTCTAGGAACAAGAGTCTAAGTTTTGTTCTTCTTTATTTGTTCTATTTCTTCATTCATTGCTTCAACCCAACTTTCATTGTCCAGAGCATCTTTAACATTTTTGGGTTCAAATTCAACAAGTAAACATGTACCTTTTAATTTGCTTCTTGTCATTGTTCCATCAGATTTGTCTCCAATGATCTAATTAGGTGCATGATGCCTTCTAACATATCTTGCTAACATAGGTTCTTTGGATTTAGAATGAGTTCCACTATTTTCATCATGAACTTTAGTATCTAGCTTGGGTCCCACTGTCTGCGACTTAGGTCCATTAGACTCAGTTTGAACTAGCTCAGTAGCTGTTGACTACAACTTGGGTCCTTCAGACTATGACTCAAGTTGCACTATCTGCAACTCTGTAACTATTGGAGATTTTGGGGACTTAGGAGGTGAAGCCTCCTTTCTCTCAGATAGATTTGGCTAGATATCAAGTTCATAGTAAACAAATCTTCTATAATCTTCTAGCTCTTTATTACTTTCTTCTTTACTCTTTTCTGCAAACTCATCAATTCTCACATGAGCTCTTTCTATGATTTTATGAGTAGAAAAATTCAAACATTTGTATGCTTTACTTTTGTAGGAGTATCCTAGAAATATGCCTTCATCCCCTTTGACATCAAATTTTCCTTTTCTAGATTCTTTTAATATATAACATTTTCTACTAAATACTTTCAAGTAACTTACATTACATTTGTAGACATACCATAGTTCATAAGGAGTTTGATTTGAGTCTTTCCATAGTTGTACTCTATTCAAGGTATGAACTGTAGTGCTAATAGCTTCCTTCTAGTATTTGATTGCAACATTCTTTTCAATCATCGATGTTCTTGCACAATCCATGATGGATCTGTTTCTTCTTTCAGCTATACCATTCTACTGAGGTGTATTAGGGGCTGATACTTATCTTTTAATCCCTCTTTCAATGAAAAAATCATTGAATTCATTGGAGATTAATTCAATTTATTTCCAATTTCTTTTTATACTCTTTCCAAATACCATTTGAACTTTTGAAAAGCTTCTAATTTTTCTTTTAGATGTATTGCAGTCATGATTCTAGAATAATCATCAACAAAAAGAATGGAAAACTTTTCTCCACTGTAAATCTTTATTCTGATAGGTCCACATAGGTTAGTATGCACGAGTTCTAAGACTTCTTCTAACTAATAGTTCTTTCTTTTGAAGCTAGTTTTTCCCATCTTACCAATTTGGCAATTTTTCATAAACCCATATTAGGTTTCTTCAAACTAGGAATACCTCTTACTCTTTTATGTTTGCTTATCTTAACCAGATTATCAAATTTTAAATGCCATAGTCTTTTGTGCCATAACCAGCTTCCTTCTAATTGAGAAATAAAATATGAACTTTCATTGAGATCAAGATAAAATAGATTACCTTTTGTTTTTTTGCCAGATCCAACCAGATTTCTTTTTTTATCTTGTCATTTGGCCTTTCCATCCATGAATTCTACCTTGAATTCAATGTTATTCAATTTTACCACACTCAGTAGATTATGCTTTAATCCTTAAACCCAATGAGTATTGTCACATACAAGTTCCTTTATCAAAGAAATACATCCTTTTCTTTTATGTTACAAGGTTCATTATTTCCAAATCTTACACTACCACCATCATAATATTCCATGTGCTCAAATTTTGTTTTATCTCCAGTCATATGATGTGAACAACCACTATCAATAATCCATGTATCATTTTTGCTAACATGAGAGATAGGTGCCATTTTATCTCCTTCATCATTAGATTCATCCTTTACTGCAATATATACCATTTCATCTTCACTGTTATTAGAATCTTTAGCCATAAAAAAAGTTTTCTTACCTTTGTCCTTGTAGTTCTTGAAATGCTTCTTGCCTTTGTGCTTATTACTTTTCTTTTCATCTTTATTTTCTCTATTTGGACACCTTGCAACAATATGACCAACTTCTTTACAAGAAAAATAGATCAGAGGAACTTTACCTTTGTACTTTCCTTTGCCTTTGGAATACTTTCTTGCAAGTAGGGCTTCAACAACTTCAAGATCACTATTTGAGCTTTCTTCCATTTCTTCTTCTTCACTTCCTAATTGATTGACCTTTGATTTCTTACTCTTTTTCTTGAATGAGAGTTTAGCTTCAAATATAGACTCAATATCTTTTGAACTAGGAACATAGTTATCAAAGTTATCTAACTCAAAAGCTATCAATCTTCCAACTAGAGAATCCAAAGATATTTTATTATTTGGATCACATCTCATCTCTTGAATAGTAGACATTGTAATTGCATAAATAGGAAGAAGAGTTCCAAGTACCTTGCTTACAACTTTTTTGTCTTCAATGTCTCCTCCAGATGCTTTGGTTGCGCTCGCACCTACTTTGATTCTTTCCACATATTTTGCAATGTTCTCATCTTTTCTCATTTTCATCTAATCAAAATGACCTCTAAGACTTTTAACCTTATCTCTTCTTACATTATCATCTCCTCCATAAATGTCTTTTAGTTTGGTCCACATTTCATGAGCAATTTTGCAATCTTTTACTTCATCAAATTCAACATAACTAAGAGCAGATGCAATATCAATCATCATGATGTTATGATTCTTCTTTTCAGAAATATCTTCAACTAATAATGTTCCAGTGAGAGTCTTGTATTCAACATCAAGATATTTACAACTTGAGTCACCGATGATAGCCAAATGTAACCTCATAAGTCCTTGCCATGTTGCAAAATTGTCTCTATTTAGCTTGGGAATCTCTCTTCTGTAAGACATCCTAATCTCTAGCTTAGGTCCTTGAAACCTTCTTTGCAAGCATCAAAAGCTTTGATACCAATTTTTGGAAATATAAGAGAAGTAATTGAGAGGGGAGGGGTGAATCAGTTACCACAAAAATAAATCTTAGATCCCTTAGATTTCAGTACAAAATAAACTCTGAAAATTGAATGTTGTTGATGATTGACAAACACACATAAAATGTTGTAACTCGGTAAATACTTAATATTATCAGTAAGTACTTAACATACAAATCTTTAGATGTTATTTATTATTACCATTACTTTAACTTAAACACATGAATGAAAATTGGCATGAACACATTTGACACTAGGATTTAACGTGGAAACCCAATTTTGAAAAAACCACCAATTGCAACTAGTTACTATTTTTACTCTTCTAAAGTGAGCTCTGTTAGGAGCCAACCCTATTAAAGGTTACAAAATTTTTTTTTATGTGTGACCTTGTTAAAGGATTTAATCATCTTGTTAGGAGTGGCCTTGTTAAAGGTCTTTAGACAATTCAATAGAACTATCACCTTGTTAGAGGATTTACAAATAGCTGTTAAACCAACTCTATTAAGAGATTTAGATCATTGCTATAATGGTTAGAGAGTAAAAATGAGATGACCTAATTTCTAATGCATCTGAATTGCTAATAATAGATCTCTATTCTAGCTTATACTTGATCCATCCTGATCAAATATATCTCTTCTGCTCCACAAGGATATTTTGCTTATCTGCAATAGACCTTGATTAATATTCTTATTATTATTTATAAAATAATTGAATGTCTAATTGGATCAATTGTTATAAATATTTTTATTAATCTTACTTATAAGAATAATCGAATCGGATCCATTGTTAATAATTGCATATCATATTTTTATAAATAAAAAATCATATTATTATAAATCATATTGTTTTAGATATAAATTGACACTAGAATTAATATTATGTTAAAATTTAATAAATTGATTAATGTTGCTATTATCGACATATTAATCATTAAGTCTGGGCGGTACACCTTGGGATACAACATTCCATGTTCGTATAAAGGACAAGCCACAGACAACATCAAAGGGAGGAAAATAAGGCGGTTTTAAAACAAAAGCAGAGAAGGGAAAAGAGGTAGAGAAGCATTGAACCAAAAGAAAAAGTAGAAAAACGTTGAGCCAAATAAGAAATGTAGAAAAATGTGGAACCAAGGAAGAAAGGAAAACATTCAACAAAGGAAGGATGAAACAACCCCTCAATCATACACCAACGAGGATCTACGAGCACATTGGTAAGGACAATACGTCCTTCACATAGTTTCAGCCGTACCATTAGTCAATATATGCTAATCCACTTTGAGAGGTACAAGTATTATGAATTGCCATGCCATATACATTAAGACTTAGTTGAGTTTATTAAGATATAAGGTTATGGTTATGGAATGAAATCAATTATATGTTATAAGAATTTCTACTATTTTAAAAAATAAATAATTCTATGTATATAGATGTATTAAGAAATTCTTTGTATGGAAAATAGTGATAATTAAATAATAATGTTAGGAGAATTATAAGACTTGAAGCATGGGGGTACCAAGGTATTAACACCTTGAATCGACCCCCATGGTCGAGAATTCTCCATGTTGCCAGAATAATTTGATGTTGTCAAACATATGCATATGTCATTAGCCTTGGATAGAGGATGCCCATCCAAGAAGGGTCTTAAGGGGTGTGCTCCCGAGATGATGATGAAGTAGCTATGAGTTATGAAGCCCAATCTGGAGACATCCTTAAGATCAAGTTTTAACTTAGAGGGTAGAATTACATAATTAGTTTATTATTATCATGTTTCTAATGTTTACTCTTGCAGGTATTACTTGTCCTCAACTACTAACCCTAATCCTACCACCCTAAAGAAAAAGACTAGAAACGATGGCCAAACAAATAGCTCAAGAGCTAAGGACTTTCATAGAACAAACTAATGAAAGATTTGAAAGAACAGAAAACTCCAATAAAGTAATACTAGAAGCTATCCAAAAATTAAGTAATAATAATAACCAAAATGTAAGATCAAATCCACAAAGGGACCATCACTCTACTCATGAAGAAAACACACCAAATTAACCTTCATCACAAATCTCAGTCCCATAGGAAACCTTCCCAACCTTTATTCCAATAGAAGAACCGATGGAAGAAGAAGAACCAATAACATATAATGTGGAGGAGATAGGACAAATGTATGCTAACCTAGATCCCAATTTGAGACAAATCATCCCTTTTAAAGAGTATTATGAATCTAAGCTCCTAGAAATTAGGAAGAGAAATCATGTAGATAAGAAGCTCCAAGAGAAATTAAATAAAGTAAAACTACCATGTTTTGATGGCTCGGGAGAAGAAACTGCTCAAACTTGGGTTCAAAAACTAGACACATACCTATCTTATAGTCCAATGATAGAAAAAGGTGCTATTAAATTTTCCATACTTCATTTAAGAGGTTCAACCCACAATTGGTGGCACTATGGCCAAAACTCCCTAGGGCTTAAAAAAAAACATCCTATAGTGAATTTACTCAAAAGTTGATGAATAGATTTGACCTAAGGGATCCTAAATGGTATTACCAAGAACTCACTCATCTCAAACAAACAGGGTCAGTAGAAGAATTTGCAAGTAAATTTCAAGATCTTAACATAATGGTCCCAAACTTGTCTCAAGGGAAACTCACATTCATTATTATAGAAGGACTTAACGAATCTATAAAAAACCAAGTAAAACCCTTTGAACCTCAAAACCTTGAGGAAGCTATTCAAAAAACCAAGAAAATTGAATCAAATGCACCAAAAGAAGGGTATAGAAATATTCCATTAAAATCATCCTATCAGAATGAGGGACCTAGAAAAAATGATAGAAAAAAACCCTGCTATATTTGCAACAAACCCTAAAACAGAGATCACCAATGCAAGAAGGAAGAATTTCATCAGTTTTTTTTTTTTGTTTCAAATGCAAAGAACCATGGGATCAAGGTCACCAATGAAAAAGGGGCTAAATGAACCTAATTGAAGAAGTTTTGGAAAGAGAGGAAACCAATAAAAAGACAAAAATTGGTGAAAGTGAACAAGGCATTCTCACAGTCATCTTAGAAGGGAACGAGAATAGAACCATTTGAGTCAAAGGAGAAGTCCCAGGCAAGGAATTATTGCCTTAGTTGATACATATGCCTCACATGATTTTATCAGGAAACACATTGTCTCTAGAAGGCAATTGCAAACCAATGAATTCAGTGGATTCAAAGTGGCATTCAGGAATGGATCCATCGAACAATGTACCAAGATTTACTAGAATTAGAAGTTACCCTCAGAGGACCTACAATCAAAAGAAACTTCTATGCGGCAAACATTCAGAATGATATTATCCTAGGGATGCCTTGGATAAACTCTTTAGGGAGATTCAATATGGATGGCCCTAACTTAGAAATTTGTTTTAATCACAAGGGGAGGGAAATTACATTAAAAGGATTATCTGACGGGTCCCCAAAAGTAGTAACCTACAAGAAAATGGAAAAGATACTCAGTCATAACCAATGCGAATAGTTAGCACAATACATGATTCTAGATAAATTAGCTTCCCCAGGAAAAACAATTCATGTTGATATTCAACCTATATTAAACAAATATAAAAAGGTTTTTGAAGAGATCCCTCCTGGTCTTCCCTCAAAGAGAGGTTTTGAACATCCCATAGAATTAGAAGAAGGAGCTAAACCTATAATAACTACTCCTTACAGGCATCCCTGAAAGTACAAAGAAGAGATTGAAAAGACCATTACTGAACTAATGGAAATGGGATATATTCAACCTACTAGTAGTCCTTTTGCTTCCTCTATAGTACTAGTAAAAAAGAAAGATGTTACTATGAGAGTGTGTATTGATTATCATGCACTAAATAAAAAATGATAAAAAATAGATATCCCATCCCCAGAATTGATGAATTAATGGATGAGCTACATGGAGCATGATACTTATCAAAAAATGACCTATGCTCAGGTTACCATCAAATAAGAATGAGGAAAGAGGACATACCCAAGATGGCTTTTAGGTGTCACTATGGACACTTTGAATTTCTCATCCTTCCTTTTGGTCTTAGTAATGCCCCAGCAACATTCTAGTCATGTATGAATCACATCTTTAGGCAGTAGTTGAGGAAGTTTCTGCTTATATTTTTTGATGACATACTCATCTACAACAAAACGTGGGAAGAACACCTTCACCATATTGAGGAAGATCTGAAAATCTTGGGAGAAAATTCTTTATACGCCAAATTTTCAAAATGTGAATTTGGTTTAGAAGAAATTCTATATTTAGGGCATAAAATTAGTATCAAGGGAGTAAGTGTGGACGAGGAAAAAATTTGTGCCATAAAAAGTTGGCCAAAACCCAAATCACTAACCCAACTCAGAGGATTTGTGGGTTTATGCAATTACTATAGATGATTTGTCAAGGGATTCTCCAAATTAGCATCCTCCCTTATTGATTTGACAAAGAAAGGAGCCTTTACATGGAGCAAAGAAGTACAACATGATTTTGATAAACTTAAAGAAATCATGAGTTCTTGTCTAGTATTAGCCATCCCAGATTTCACCAAGCCATTTGAATTGCAATGTGATGCATTGGGAGAAGGGATAGGAGTAGTACTCATGCAAGGAAAGAGACCGCTTGCCTTTGAAAGTTGCAAGCTCAATAATTTAGAAAAACATTACTCTATATATGATAAGGAAATGTTAGCTATCATGCACGCTCTAGCAAAATTTTGACAATATCTAGTTTGCAAAAGATTTATGGTAAAGATAGATCATAATAGTCTAAGATTCTTTTTAAATCAAAAAGATCTTAATGACAAGCAACAAAAATGGGTGAGCAAGATTCAAGCTTAAAACTTTGATATTGAATATGTAAAAGGAATAAACAATGAAGTCACAAATGCACTCTCTTGACGTCCACATATCAATAGCATTACCAGTGTTGCACAAGATTGGAAATGGGGCATCTCAGTAGAATATGCCAAGGACTCTCAAACAAGGGACATATTAGAAGGAAACTTTCCCAATGAAGATTTCAAAATATGTAATGACATCATTTTGTATAAAGGATAAGTATTTCTGGCTCCACACTCAAAGGTTAAGGAAAAAATTCTTAAAGAATATCATGACGGTCCCTTAGCAGGTCACCAGGGATACTATAAGACATAAACATATCAGGGAAAAATATTCATGGAAGGGCTTAAAAAAAGATGTGCAGAAACATGTACAAGAATGTATGATGTCTCAATGGAATAAAATCGAATTGACACACCCAATAGGAATACTACAACCCTTACCAATCCCAAACCAAAAATGGGAAAGTATATATATGGATTTCTAATGAGTTCTCCAAAAGTACAAGGGAAGGACAACATCTTTGTAGTAGTGGAAAGACTTACAAAATATGCTCATTTCTTTTCTATCTCCATAGAATATAAAGTACACCAGATAGCCAAGTTATTTTTCAAAGAGATTTATAGACTCCATGGGCTTCCCTGGAATATTGTTAGTGATAGAGATAGTAAATTCCTTAGCAAGTTCTAGCAAGAACTTTTCCACCTGGCAGGGACAATGCTAACTCCAAGTACCAGTTATCACCCCCAAATTGATGGGCAAGCTAAGGTGGTGAACAAATGGTTAGAAGGATACCTAAGAAATTACATCACCGAACAACATAATCCATGGATTAAGTGGCTACACCTAGGTGAGTATTCATATAACACCACTCATCATATGTCTATCAAAATGAGCCCTTTTAAGACACTATATGATTATGATGCCTCATCATTTGGAGAGTTGATAAACTAAGAGAGAAAAGTTTCGGGTGTACAAGATTTTGTCAAGAAAAGTGCAAACATACTCAAATCCCTTAAAAATAATTTGCAACAAGCTTAGAGCCAACAAAAGATATACACAGATACGAAGCGTACAGAAAGATCATTCATCATTGGTGATTTAGTATTCTTACAACTACAACCTTATAGACAAACTGCAATCAAGAACAATGGAGTAGAAAAACTCAAACCTCAATTCTATGGACCTTACATGATTATAAGAAGAATAGGAGAAGTGGCATATGAGTTGGAACTTCCACCAAATAGTAGAATTCACAATATATTTCATGTATCACGACTCAAGAAAGTTTTGGGACCACAAGTAGATCCATGTACCACCCTACCTCCTTTAGATGATGAAGGAAAACTTACCTTAGTACATGAGTGTATTCTAGATACACGAGAATGTAATCTTAGGAATAGAACTATTATAGAATTCCTAGTTAAATGGAAAAACTTACCAGAGTTAGATGCCACTTGGGAGAATGTAGGAATCTTGAAGTTGCTTGAGGACAAGTAAAATCGGGATTGAGGGATTGCAATGGACCTTGATTAATATTCTTATTATTATTTATAAAATAATTGAGTGTCTAATTGGATCAATTATTATAAATATTTTTATTAATCTTACTTATAAGAATAATTGAATCAGATCCATTGTTAATAATTGCATATCATAATTTTTATCAATAAAAAATCATATTATTATAAATCATATTGTTGTACATATCAATTGACATTAGAATTAATATTATGTTAAACTTTAATAAATCAATTAATGTTGCTAGTATCGGCATATTAATCATTAAGTCTGGGTGGTATACCTTGGGACAGAACATTCCAAGTTCATATAAAGGACAAGCCACAGACAACATCAAAGGGAGGAAAAGAAGGCAGTTTTAAAACAAAAGCAGATAAGGGAAAAAAGGTAGAAAAGCATGGAACCGAAAGAAAAAGTAGAAAAATGTTGAACCAAAGAAGAAAGGCAAAAAAATGTAGAACCAAGGAAGAAAGGAAAGTAGCTATGAGTTATGAGTTAAGGGGTGCGCTCTCAGGATGACAATGAAGTAGCTATGAGTTATGAAGCTCGATCTGGAGACATCCTTGAGATCAAGTTTTAACTTAGAGGGTAGAATAATATTATTAGTTTATTAGTATCATGTTTCTAATGTTTACTCTTGCAGGTATTACTTGTCCTCAACTAACCCTATTAGTGGGGGACATTACATTATCCTTATGATTTGCTTCTTCTTAGCATCATCAAATCTTCCATACTCTCACACATTTTAACCCACAATTTGACCTTATATTTATATCTTTTACATTGTCAAGTCAACTAGAATACAACTTACAATAACTAATATTCATCTTCTCAGTCAACTAGAACCAATAGATAAATCAATTAGACTCAATATGCCAAAACAAGAAAATTCTTTGTTAGGCAACCCTGTTCGATAGACACTAACATAGAAACAATTTTCCTAGGTTAACCAAGTAAACTTGATTAACACTGAATATTCACAAAGTTCCTTTTGTAATTGAGTGAGCTTGATTAACACTGGTTCCATCCAACATTTCCTTTATTAACCGAGTGAGCTTGGTTAACACTCATCTTCTATAAACTTTCCTTTGGCACCCAAGTGAACTTAGTAGATAGTACCTTCTAAACTAGGCAAACATCAGAACACTTGATAGACACAGAAAATTGTCTTCATTGCCCGAGTGATTTTGACATGCATGGACTGATAATGATATGAAATTTGTGTAACATCAAAGACAATAAACAATTAATCAATTGTATCCAATATTTATGAGTTATCTTTGTGCATGGTTATTGTTACTGTTCAACATTAGTTGTTTACTTTCTTATGTATGGTTCAAAGTAATGAATAATATGCAGTTGGTGACTAATGTTTGTAAATTAATGATTCACCCCCCCCCCCCCTCTCAGTAATTCCTATTTCTAACAATTTTTATTAGAGTACAACCACATAGAAGAGGCTTAACAACTTGAGTAAGATCCCTATGGATATGGAACAGATGATGAAGAACCTTGAAGGGGCATTTGAACAAATTGATCTCCTTACTAAAGAAAGAGATAAGCTAAAGGATAAATATGAAGACTACAAAGTATATATTGGAAAATTGAAGGACAAGATTGAACATCTCAAATCCAAGCCTGAATCTATTGAATTTTAAACTAGTGATGATGATTATTCAAAACTGAAGACAGAGTAAAAGATCTTGAAGCATGAATTGAAGATTACCAATCTAAAGTTGACTTTGAAGAATGATCCTAGCAAAGTTGAATTTGATTTGAAGAGTGAAAATATAGATCTTAGAGTGAGTCTGACGAACAAGACATTTGAAACATTGAAAGAAGATCATGAAGAACTTCATCAATACAACACTATTGTGAAAGGTGAACTAACTTAGTGCAAGAAAGAACTTGAAAAGCTTTATTCTAGCAGAGAAAAGATTTATGATTCAATGTCTATACAAAGACCTACCTATGATAAGATTGGTCTTGGTTATCTATTTAACATGTCTATAAAGAAACCTAAAAATAGATAAGATCTGAAAGAGAAAGATAAATCTGATAATAAGATTGAATCCAGTTAATCTTCTCATAAACCTAAAGAAGTTGGACAAGACAAGGAAGTTGAGATATTGGATGAACCAAAGCAAGTGGAATCTCCTAAAGAAACTAGGTATGAATTTAGAGGTAAGTGCTTTTCTTGTAATCAAATAGATCATATGAAAAGAGATTGTACAAATAAATCATTTAGTCATGTTATGGACTTTATTGTCATAATTATCATGGTATGGGTCATGAAGCAATTGATTGTAGGAAACCTAAATATGATAATGATAGAAGGAATAGTAAAATGTCTGGAAATACTAAACTAGCAAATAGAATAAGATCTAATGAGAGGACATCAAGAGAAGGAACACCTTATGAAGAAAGAAGACAAATTGTGTGTTATAAGTCTAACAACTTTGAACACATAGCCCAAAATTATCATGCACTTGATAATCAAAAAAATCCTAGAAGTAGAACTCCAGTATGTCAATTATGCAACAACTTCAGACATACAACAAAAGTATTGTAGAATGGACAAAAATTTTAGAGATAGAAGGAATAATGGAAGAAACTTCAGAAATAGAAGGAATGATGAAGAAATGTTAGGAATGATAGAAGGAACCATGAAAGGAACTTTGGAACTAAGAAAGACAATGAGGAACAAAGAAATGTAGTCAATGAACTTTGAGAAAAACTTAATGAAGCATTCCTAAAAGGAGTAGACATCTTAGAAGAAAAGTTAGAAGATGGTGAGATAGGAAGATCGAAGTCAGTAATCAAGTTTGATTCAAATAAGTTGAATTAAGCCTCTTCATAGCACCAAAATTTGAAACTTCATTTAGAGATCAAACTATGGGAAAGGAAGTTGGGAAAAGGTGTATCGAGATAAGTTTAGATGGTGTCTAAGCTTGCTAGAAGTTTGGAGCTTATCAAAACTTGTTACAAAGGAATTAAGAGTTACTGTTATTACAGAGAAAGTTAATTCTATAGCAAAAGATAAAAAATATGTTTTTACAGAGAATTTCATGGAGTGAATATTCTTGGAGCACTGCTACAATGGAAGGAAGCTATGGTAAACCTTGGGTAGCATTTGAAGATCGAACAAAGGTTTTGAGCAAATATTTGATTTTAGAATGTATTTGACAACTTTTTCATGTTTGTAAAGTATGCAATTAATGCAAGTTCAAATTGAATGAATAAAATGGAGTAAAAACTTGATTACCACTTCATTGTGATTATATTAGAAGCATAGAGCACTCAAAAGCGACTTGACAAGGCGATTTCGAACTAAACCCTATTTTTAGAAAGAGGTATTTTATCGTTTCTCTGCATAATTTCTTTGATAAAGTTTATATTTGATAGAATCATGGATATGTCAAAAGTTCATAATGTTGAGAATGAGGAGAGACTAAAATTCAAGGTTGTTTCTATGAAACTTGTAGAAAGAAAACCCTAATTCAACATTATCCATTACTCCGAACAATGTAGTGTATTTGGAAAATGTAGGAAGTTATCTCAACAACAAGTTTGAAACTATTAGGAGTGAGTATATGAACAAAGATATGGAAATTTTATTTAATCATGATGTGAGTAAAGAACCCAGATTTGAATGTTTGAAAGAACTAGACCTTTTCAAATATCACTTCTACTTAGAATTGGACATCAAAGAATGGACTCAGATCATACTAAGTATAATTCATTATGGAAAATTGAAGATGAAAGAAAATTTAGTTAACATTTTAGCTAACCTTATTCATGAGGTAACTGGTCTTAGCAAACAAGGAAGTGTACCTATAGGTGAGAAACTAGTTAAGAAGAAGGTTGAGAGCTACACAAAAGTAGTTTATAATGGGAAGGCCATGGTTATCAACACCATTAAACAAGATGATGTAAGATTCCTGAGCAGAATCATTGCCTATTCTATTTGTGCAAGTTCTAAGATTGATGAATTGTTAGCAGGATTCATCTATGTAGCCTATAAGATTTTTGTTGAGAAGAAACAAATTAACCTAAGTAAAATTCTAAGAATGTAACTTCTTGAAAACTTGGAGAAAATCAAGAGGACCAAGAATGGTGTGTTTAGATTTCATTCATTGATCAATCATATATTCTTTCATGTACTTAAGAGATTTCCATACTTATCAGTTACTAAAATTAAGAGTAGTGAGAAGTGTACCATGGAGAAGATTATAGATGTATGTAGAAGACATCCAATAAATTAAATCTTTGATAGAAAAAATTTGATCATGAAAACATTTCAGAATGGGATAAAAAAATATTCAGAATAACACTTGCAACTGCAGAAAGATTCAAAAAAGATATATGTGTTAGGGTTGATACAAATTTAACTCATATTCAAGCAGTAAAACCTCGGGAAACATTCCTTGATCCCTTAGGTTATGAATTAAGTGATGATGTAGCAATTGGATATATTGTTGAACTCCAAGAAGGACCAAGATGAGTATAGATTTGGGACATATGAGGAAATTACCCAATCAGCCCATCAAGCATCTTTAGAGAAAGAATCTCACAAGAAGATTGAGACAATAATGAAGAAAGCTCTAACTAAGACCGGTATGATAGAAAGTGAGTCACAGGTAGTTAGGTAGACCATGAAATAAGGAATAATGTATGTGCAACCTTTATTAGTGTCTATTGCAGAGACATCTTCTAGACAAAGCATTCCATATGCTACAGTATCAGCCGAATAGCCAAGTGAGCCAAAGAAAAAATCAAAAAGATTAGTGGAAGATGTGACCATCGAGACTAAAAGAGTCAAGTACCAGGCTACTAGACTAGGTAAAAGACATAAAACATTGTTGAAAATTGTGGAATCTAGTGAAGAAGATGAAGAAGACCAAGAAGCAAAATAGGCAAAAAAATTAATTATTTCTAAACAAAAAACAGGAAAAGCAAGGCAACCTTGGAAGTTGAAGATTGAGAAAATAAACTTAGCCATTGTAAATGAAGGGAACTTTGTTTAGATAATTTTTTTAATGATTTATATAATGATATTGAGAAAAATAAGATTGATATCTCTACTGTGAGATATATAATTGCTAAAAATATGAAACTTAAGGATATTGAAGGCATAGTAGATCAAAAAGTCTATGACAAACTTATAAAGAAGAAAGCACCAACTTGAGAAGAGGATATAGAACTTTAGAAATATATGATAAGGACTATATGCAAGATTTATGATGATGAAGAAGTCAAGAATTTGTTGAACAATCTGGCACCTTTCTTGAGATACAAGGTGAGACAATTGAAACCACCTTCACTAGCACCTAGAACTTTAGAAGTGTTAGTAAGTGGTGATACTATGCAAATTGACTAGATCAATATTACTATTAACATTGATGACACTAACCCTTTTTGAGTTTTGAATAGCGCAAATCTAAGGCTGAGGTTATTCAAGATCAATTGAAACTAATTGAAGAGGAAAACAGACTAGTAGAGGTAGGAAAGAGAAAATTCAAAGAATCCAAATAGAAATTGCTTGAAGAAGAAATGAAAAGTAGAGTTGAGGAAGAAAAGAAAAGGAAAGTAGAGGAAGAAAAGAATAAGAGAATGGAGGAAGAGGAAAAGAGAGAGAAGGAAAGAAAAGAAAAGGAAGAGAAAGAGAAAGAAGGGAGAAAAGTTAAAGAGGTAGCAAGAAGAAGCAAAGGGAAGATGAATCCAAACCATCTAGTTCATCTACTCCACTTTCACTTGCTAGCCTAACAAGTGATGATGATGATCAAACTGACTTGATCTCATCTTTGACAAAAATTATTGAGAAGAACAAGAAAGTAAAGAGCCTATAAAGAACCTTAATGGAGGTAACTGGCAGATTACATAGTACTTTGACAGTCAAGCATATAGAGGTAGATCTTGAATAGAGGGCACAAGTAGTGATAAAATATTTTGATGAAGAATTTACAATTTTTTTGAATGTTGCAGAGTCAAAAACCCAAATTTCACATGATGCTAATCTATTTAGCATCATTTTTTAGAATATCAAGAATGATTTGCTAAGTCTTGATATTTGTATCAAGGAACTTCAGAAATGTCAACAAGATGGAAATGTATTGTAAATTAAGTGTACCTTATCTCATAAGTTGACCAAGGATTTTGATAGTAAGATTGAAGGAAAGTTGAGTGAGCTAGAAGCTTTATCAAACCAGATACAACAACCTTCCAATAAAGTTGGTGACTTTAAAGGACAAGTGACCAGTGTTCATAGTGATATCAAGAAACTAGAACTTAAGAAAGAACACATTTTGAAGAGATTATTGGAATTTAGAGAGTCTATTACTCTAAAGATATCTACTACTGAGAGATAGTTGGAGGAGTGTGTCAAAGCCAAGGATACCTATTCAAACTTCTTATACTCTGATCTCAATGCAATTGAGGTTGTATCATATGCCCTTGGTGCAATTCTCACTTTTTCTGAAACAACCAAGGATACATGGATAAAAGGTTTAAATAGGCTCAAGGCAAGTTTTGATGATTGCATGAAGATATTGTCAGCTTAAGGCAGATGAACAGAGTTTTTGACAACAAATGGATAGTTTTTGAAATTCCTTTTGGAATTACAATAGGAAAACTTTCACCACACATCCATCTCATACATTCAATAAGTAAACTAAAATAACATGTAAAGCATATACATCTAAATCATGTAAACATGTAAGCATTCACACATATAACACTAGATATGATTACCCCAGAAACCCTCCAAGTGAGAAGGTAAAATTGGGGTGGGGATGACACCCACAAATCTTCACTACTATAGTAATAAAGTGTATCCAATGAAGGTTACAATGTTTTGACCATGAAACATGATATACCCCATGAAAGGTCTGCCCCGTTAAAGGCTTACAAAGATTGTTAGGTCTCACCTTATTAAAGGATTTCAACACCCTGTTAGAAGTGTGCCTTGTTAGAGGACTTCAACTTACAACTAAGTAAGAACCTTGTTAAAGGATTTCATACAGTCTATTAGGACTACTCTATTAAGAGATTTGATTGAAATTACCTGTTAAAATGTCTCAGCATAGATCCTACAGTTGGCACTTGCTTTCTTGATAATAGATCACCTCTAAATGATGTCTTCTTGATCCTTCTCAATTAGATGTCTCAATGTTGTATCCTTTTCTCTATCCTCTATTCTACTCTAACTGATTCTATAATTCAATCTTTCTTCATAACTTCTAAGTCACCATTAGTGCTTTATTTTCACATGCAAACTATCTTCTTCACTCATTCAATTCCTAACACACTCACTCAAAGAGTTTAGAGTTTTTTCCTCCTTAAGAAGACTTTGGTGGCTTAGGGTTAGGTATGAATCTATGGCTGAGATTCATCCATTTTTTGGCTTAATCATTATCATTTTATGATTGGCTGCATGTAATTGCATAGGGAATCCAACTAGAGATTCATCCTTATTTTCAAAATATCAAAATATAATCTTAAGTCAGCTCAAAAATGGTTTACATAGTTGTTTGTGTCATTACAAACAAATATGTCAAAACTATCTTACTCAGCATATGAAGTCTTTGATGCTCGACATACACTGTTCTTTATACTGCACCTGCATTGCTTGGCATCCACTATTTACTTGGCATGGTCTATCTTCTCAGCACTTGAGTGACTCGACACTTACTATAGCTCGGCATGGTCTAATATTTACATAGTGTGCTTGGCATGTATTATTAGTTTGACATGAACTAAGTAAATGGATTAAGTGTGTTGACACTCAATTGTCAAAACCAGTTTGAGATCAACAATCTCCCCCTTTGACATGAGTGTCAAAAACACTTAAATATACATTATTATCCTTAATTTCTCGAGCATAACATAATCATGACTCAACTTATATACAAAACTTCAAAATTTCAAAATTTTGCAATAACTTGTGTACCTCAAAATTTGATAACTCCCCTTGAGTTAATATGTCTATTTTGTAACCAAAATTCTATGCTCCTTTATGAGTAAATGTGTCTTTGTTGATACACTTTGAATTTAATGCTCTATTTTATGATACTTCTTGTATACCTGCTCTTCCTTAGCTGATATCTCTCCCATTTTTCTCTTATTCTCCCGAAAAAATATTTCTCCCTACTACTATGCTCCCCCTTTCTTATTATCTCCCTTTGCTTATACTCCCCCATATTATTTTTTTGCCCCTATCTTATTCTCCCCCTTTTTGACACTTATGTCAAATGGGCTATACACTTATTGTGTGTTTATCTAGAAAGATTTATGGACATCCATTATGATATTGAGGGAGGCATCCCAACGATCACATGTAACATCCAATGACCTGATTTGGATTGCAAGCTCAATAGCAAGGTGTACTAGACCATCTAAAGTAGAAAGATTGGGGTCTTTCTTCAGCAGTGTTTCAGCATAGCCTGGCTCCTTTTTCAATATTTCCATGTGTGGGTGAGGGTTGCTTGTATGCTTGTTAGTTTGGCTCTTATGTTAGCCTCATTTGCTATCAATACAACTAACTAACTCTGTGATTGAAGCAATGTCCTAAAATGCTTCTCACTCTGAGTTGGATTTGTTGGTAATCTTGCACCTGATGTAGATATTTGGCTTTCCAAATTCAGAATGTGACTTCTAGTCTCTTGCGTGAAAAGTGTAGGATTACTTAGTTTTGTGTACAATGAGAATATATTCTCAAGTACCTTCTTCACATCCTCAACCTTAGTTGCCAATGCAACTTGTGTAAGTGCTATGTCACTGGATATTTTCTCATTCACCTTATTTTGGAATTTCTTTTCTAACCATTCTAAAAGTTTGGAATTTGTATCAAGGTCTTCATTACTAACCTTCTCCGCTATTTTTGTCAGTTGTTCCATGAGTGGTTTGGTCTCTTTAGGAGTTGGCAGATTAAATGCATTCATAAAGATGTCCTTAATATCTTGAAGTACTTGCTTCTACCTATGTTCTCTCCTAAGCATTTCTTGATGCTTCTTCCTTTCTAAGGCCTACTATAGTATGCCTATTTTTTCTAGTGTCATAGTATCATAATCATATTTTGGTATAAGAATTTATTCATCAAGAGTTATATTTTTAGCCTTTGATGAAATTGGGCTTCGTACTGAGATCTGTAATGGAGTAGCATCTATGCTCAACTTCTAAAGAGTTTGTGTGGAAGGAGTGCCAGATGCTGGTAAAGCTACCAATGCTTGGATGACAACTTGTTCCTTCACTTTTAGTGTTAGCTCACTCTCTTCAGAATTTCCTTTGTCTATAACTATGTCTTGACTAGCACCTTGTCCTTGTGCTATAGGTGCATATAAGTCTATTTGACCTATTTTCTTCTATTGTCCTACAATGGTGTCTTTCTCTTCTACTATTTTCTTCTTAATAGTATCAACCTTGATGATTGTATCAACCTTGATAGATGTATCTTTTGGTATTTGGACCAAAGGTTGTACATGAGTAACTAAAGGGATGATAGAAGGTGGTTCTTGTGGATTCACCTTTTCCCTTGTAACATCAATTACTGACTTTTTTAGTTCATCTACACTAACCAAAATAGGTTTGCCACTAAGTTTGGCTTGAAATGTAGATTGATCTAAGATTTTCTTCAAATCTTCTACAATAAGAGGATTGATGTTTTGAGCTAATAGATTAGAGATATCCTTAATAGTTATAGTTTTAGTTGTCTTGGTTGTGTCATGGGGAGGATTGACACTCGACAATTGTGTGTCATGCACACTCTATTCTTCTTGCTGCTCAAACTCAGCTATCATCTTGTCATATTCTGTTATTTCTGTCTCTCATCCAACTATGTTATCTTTGTCATCATCTTCTTTGTCATTATCTTTAACCTCTAAAGGGTCAGTTTCTCCTTTCTTCACTGTGGTTAACCCATAAATGAGTTTCCATATTTGAGTTGATTTCTTGACAACATCTTCAATATTATTCTGTAGAATGCTAAAGGCTCTGTATTTAGGTGTGAACCTAACTACATATTTCTTTACAACCTTAGCAATTTTTCCTTTAGTCAATTTAAGAATTACTTGGTCTAGTGTGGTCTCCCTAATTTGTCTTTCCAAATTTAGACAATAATGCCATTTTTGCTCAACTATGTCATATAGACTCTTAGGTATTGAGTTGGCAAATTCTAGTGGTGTTGTCTTGAACTTTGACATCATGGCATATATGTCTTATTCCGCTCGGTTTTTCTCCACTTTACCTGATTTGTCAAAATTGACATGACTAAAACCTGATAAATATACATTATTCTTTAGATTCTCACATAAATTGTCAAGATTTGAGAGAGGATTGTGACTCACCACCTTAAATTGGTTGTTTTCATCTAACTTTGTCTTCTCTTCATCAGAATTTGGTTGTGCCACATACTTCCTTCTAGGTCTCTTTTTCTCTTTACCTCCTTGTTCTGGTCTCTTTATCTTTTCCTTTATCTTTTGTGTTGTAGCACGTGTGTTGGCTCTTGTTGTAGGTGTAATGGGCTTTGGCTGACTTGGTTTGCCAATTTTCTTTGTCCTTTCCACAAGTTGTGCCTTTGCATTCCTCTTCTTTTTCTCGGTAGGAGTAGGTGCTTCCTTGGCTTCTTCTCCCTTGGCACCTTCAATTTCCTCCTTTTCCTTATCTTCTCCCATGCCCTGTGTCAATGCTAAAGGTTCTTGTGTAATACCCCAAAATTGGCTCATTGCCATGATTACCAATTTTGGTCTATTCAAATCAATTCTAAAGTCCTATTCTACTTGGCAATTCTTATTCTAATTTTTGCTACTTGAATTAATTGTCAAATGTAGAAAACCCTAAATCTGCATTAATAAGCCTACCTATTTAATTCCTAAAGTATTGACTCGAATTAGTGATATTAAACCTATTGTTTAAGATTTAATTCAATTTGAAGTGTTTATACTTTAATTAAATTAAATTACATCCTAAGGCTAATGTACTAATGAATTATAAATATTTAATTTAATAACTATGCTCATTTTAATTAATTGAATGAGAATATTCAATTAAATGAAAAAGGCATTTATGAGGTCATATCTCAGTTTTTTAAATTAAATAATCTCTTCAAAATCTTCTCTTCAGTTCCAAAATGGAAACTCTGAGTGAACTATTACTCAAATTGGAATTAATTTAGTTAACTTGTTCTCACACTCATGAGAAGCTCAGTTAACTACTCATCACACTCAAATTTGAAACAGTTAACTTCACTTGCACAAGGAAGTTTCCATTTTAATTGAATCTTCTCTCTAATCTCAACTGTTCATCCAAATTGATCTTGATCGTTGATAAATTCTTGGATTCTATTTAAAGGACTCTCAATTTCTCATTATAGTGGGAGGAATTTGATCGTATTGAATTGCTATAAAAATAATCACGCATTCTAGCTTTCATATTTTCTTAAATACTTTAATGTCATTTTAGAATAAGAATGCATACATTTAGCTTAATGTCTTTTATTTATTAGACTAATACTTGCATTTTCATATAGATTAATTGCATAATCATATTCTGCATAAAATCCTTCATTTTAGAAAGGTTTGGTTGCCCACATCTTGATTTGAGAGTACAATAGGCAAAATCCTTCTAGTTAGAAGGCAATAGGTCGCATTCTCGGTCCTCTTGGATGAATGATTCCATGTTTATTCTAGGATGAATCCACATACAATGACCATGTTAAAGTGTAGGTGAAAGATCTAAGGTCACATTTTCATGTATACATTTTTGGCACCCACCATGGGGTAGAGAAAAATATTTTTTTTTGGCCTCATCTATCTGGTTTTCTAACATTTTTATCATTCTATCGTACTTGTCTATATAGTCTTCTAGATTTTTGTGTGGAAAATATCATTTTCGCACGAAGATTTGAGGGTTTCACCCATTGCTCTCCACTTTCTCATACAAAAAAGTGCCCTATTACATGGTTTCTTGCACATCACCTCATTTTCTCGTGCGTGACAGTGAAAGACTTCGTGCAGACCAGTGCAAGATTTCACGCAAAATCTTGAAACAACACAATTAAGATGCAATTTTTTTGTATGCTTTTTATCATTTTTCACTAACATATTTTCTCTGAAGCATCTTTATTTCAATTTTTTTAATTTTCTATAGCCTAACAATTGTCTGCAGGATGTTTGATGAAGATTCCTTTATACAAACTTTCCAAAACATGAATTGACTGTGTGTTTGTAGGACATTGTCAAAGATATGATTGTTGAAGACCAATCCTAAAATCCACTATAATAATGTGTCTTTTTCTTGCTTTCCAAACATAGTCTAATTAGGGCTTGTGAACGTTGTAGGGTGCAAGATAGAGGAATAGGGGACTATGCTCTTCACCACTTGGAGGTCATGAACAAGGGTGAATCAGAAACCTAGAAGCCTCTAAAAGATGACATTCAAGGGAGGCAATCAACTTAGTGGTTCTTTAGTGTGAGTCCTCTTCTATGATGAGATAATGATTTCCTTTTAGGGGATCAAAATCTTTAGAAAGAATGAGTCTAGATTGATTAAGCTAAGTTGGTGATTAACGTGTTCTACATATTTGGGTGAGAAAATAAGGTAGTGGAGTATGCTCTTTCCCCTTGAGGTAAATCATAAACTTTAACCCTTATGTTCAAACCACCAATCTGAGTCAATCCTTTAGAGGGCCTACTGGAGTGATCCAACCTCCAGGAATGACCCAAGTGAGCACACTCCTTACGTTGGAGATTTCAACTCACTATAATAAAGAAGCTTTGTAGAGCGAAAGACTCCAAAGTCATATTAATTTCTTCCTCTTGATTCTTGATATCACATATCAAGGGGAGACTTTGTTTGTTGCATTGATTGGCATCAACCCTAGTTTTGCTAAGAAAGTGTGTGCACTTTTAGATGTTGGTGTGGGCTGCTGGCCTCAACTCTACTTCTGGAGCCACCGAGGATTACTATGAATGGAAGCCAAGTAAAAACCTTTAGTTAGAGGCTACCTGGTTCACCTCTGAAAGGAGACATAATCTTTGTGCAAGTAGGGGGAAGAATCTCTCCTGTAGAACTCACCATAGGCATGATACTAGGTGTTGGAAGGTGGTATACATGCTTGACCCCTGCCACAAGGGTGTTCATTCAACATATATATTATTAAGCCCTTCGAATACACCAAAAACATGAGCACCCTCTAGGGGGTGACACAGTTGTGTGAGGTGCACACATGCACATAAGTTGTGGGACAAAGGTTTTTCCTTCTCTACCATTTTTGTTTTTAGGGATAAAGCATGTTTGTTATTGAGTCTTAAATATGTCCAAACCTGTCTAAACTAACTAAAGGTCAAGACTCCCCTATCCCTCTATGTTGCTTTACCCTCAGTTGGATTGTATTCGACTACTGCTTGCTTCCCATATCTTGTTGAAAACGCTTTGTCTTACTTGAAACTCAATGCTATTTCATGATCTAAAGATCAACTCTACAATCTATCTGTTATATGTCAAACTAACCAAAAATCTGTCTGGAATAGTCTAAAATCATCAAAATCTATTCAAAATCCAATCTAGTTGTCAGTTTGGTTTCCATATTCACGTATAGTTTGCAACATTTCACACAAGTTCCTTTTGTCCTGTCACTTCTTTGTGTAGCTCTATCTAGATCCTCACGCAAGAACTTGCATATCTCTACATGAGATCTTGCTGATAGCCTCCTATTTTGTTTGCCAAAAACCTAGCACTTCTTCACGTGACTTGTAATACATCTTCGCACGAGTTTAGATTGTTGTTATGAGATTTTGCCTCTGCTTATGTACATTCTCGTGCACCTTTCAAAGTATCTTTGCATGAGATCTTGAGTCAAAACTATGCAATTGATCTATTCGAGCTATTTGCACTCTGTGTCTAGTCTATTTCCTACATCAGGTTACCTCTTCTTTGTCTATAAATAGTCCCAAACAATGGCATTTTTCTTGGCTAATGACTTGCGATCTATACTTTAACTAGTCTCATCTCTCAGTTATCTTGTTCTCATCCTCTAGTGTTCGTTATACTTTGTGTCATGATAGTCATAATCTTTGGTTGTCCTAGCCTCTACGTAGACTACTAGTACCTTAGTATGCAACACTCTTTCTTTGCTTTTTAAGACTACGTTGTAGTGTGATCCTTGTCTTGGTTTTTGCTTCTTGTCCTTATCTATGACTATCACAACAAGAAGTGGGAATGTCTTTTATCCCCTTAGACTTAGGTGAGGTCAAGCTAGGGATCATAATTGTAGTAGAGGTCACCTTCCATTTTATACATGGTCTATGTCTAGTTTGTCTAGTGAGGAATCTTCACGATTTCCTTCACCCATCAGATCACCTTAAGTCCAACGAATGTTCTCCATAAACTTACAACAAGCCAAGAACCCCTTGTATTAAGAGGATCTTGAGACTAGAAAAGGTCCCACATCTCTAAACAAAATGTCTAAATTCTTTTTCAAAGGCCCTTTCCAATCACAACATACTGAAATTGAACACCTTTCTACAATGGCTGATTACAAACTTGAACATGGTAATCACAATAGACAACAAGATCAACCTCAAAATGACGAAGAAAAAGACCATGACACTGATGAGGAATAGGAAGAGGTGAAAATACTTCCTAAACACATAGAAAAGTGCCATAAAGACAAAAAATTTCAAAAGGTCATGGAAATCCTACTCAACAAGGAGAAAGAAAAATACTTTCTCAAACTTTCCCAAGAGGGAGGTAAGCTACCCCATCATTTCAATGTGGAAACCATCATCATGCCTTAAGAGGAAACTGAGACTTCCAAGCTCCAAAAACAACTAAAAATCATGTAAGACCAACTGGCTCAGATGATGCATGAGAAAGACAAACCTGCAAAAACATACACCTTAGATGCTCTTTGTCCATTTCCATTTGACAAGAGCATAGACATGCCTCCTTTTCAAAGAGGAGTAGAGCTACCAAAGTATGATAAATACTTTGGAACCACCGATCCCCAAGATCACTTCTAGGAATTTGGTGCCTTGTCTATGGAATTTATGCATAATCAAACACATCTCATGTTTTTATTCCCAAGAAGTCTAGGTGGTCAAGCTACGAAGTGGTTTTCACACTTGCCTCCTAGTATCAAGACATTTGATTAAATTGCCAACTTTTTTGTCCAGCAATATTCTCATAACATTCAACACCCTGTTAATATTTGAGATTTATGTAACCTTAAGCAGAAGGCTGGGGAACCTTTCCTCACATTCCTTCAGAGGTGGAGACAAATTTACACTAAATATTCATGCAAAATTCCTGAAATAGAAAAGCTTGACATCTTCACTGATAATCTCCTACCCAATTTTGGGTATAGAGTCCAACTTCAAGGTCCATACACCTTCAAAGACATGGTCACACAAGCTATCTGCATAGAGGAATTCATGGTCAAGAGGGGCGAACTTACCCTTCAGAAGGACACAAAACAAGGATCCACCTCTAACAAGAATAAACCCAAGTACGTCGACAAGAACCAAGAAATTGTACATGATGGGGTTGTTGACAACATCACTCCTAAACCTACTAAGGAAACCTTTAATCTCATAAAAAGTCTCAATGCAGCCAAGAATGCTGAGAAAACTCCTCCTGACAATAAGACACTCGAGAATAGACTGAGAAACTCATGGGCTACCTGCCCTAAATGAGAGTATACACCTCTGGGTGAACCTTTGGATGTGGTTTACAAGAACTTGCTACAAACAAGATTATTTCAACATCGGACAACTCTCACCCCTATGACATGCAACCACACCCACCATGGTGGAACAAAACTGCATTCAATGAGTACCATCAAAATAAGGGGCACAAAACTAGTAACTACATAAACCTACGTCACAAAGTCTAGGACATGATCGATGATGGTGACATTGTGGTAGATGGACACAAGAAAAACTCAGATCACAAGGCCTTCAAAGAGCCCTTCCTGGCTTATGAAAAAGGAGAGAGTTCAAAACCAAAACCTAAAAACATGGTAAACTATACATACTCTAATGACAACAATGTGATCAACATGGTTGAACCTATGGATTTTGAGTACTATGATGTCATTACCATTAAGGGAAAGCAAGATAACAATAAACCCAAGAAACCATTTGTCTTGAGGGGCCCTACTTCCCATACAAAAGATAACACATCTTCACAATACTGTGCCAATGCTATTACACACTCTCATGCCAAGTTGGTGATCAAAGGCCCTGCGCCTTGTACTCCTGATCTTGAACAAAATAAAGATAAAACCCTTGTTGGTCCATCTGGTAAAGGTGCAAAAATCACAACAAATTTAGTAGCCACAAGCTATAGTGTTCTTGATCAATTAAAATGAACTAATGCTCAAATCACAATCTTTAAGTTGCTTAAAATCTTGCCTACTCATAAGTAGGTTCTGGACAAAGCCTTGACTGCGGCAAATGTTCCTCAAGATCTTGATCTTGAGTGATTTCAATCTATGGTAGGTCACTTGGCCTCACCTTACTTTATGTCATTCTCTAAGGAGGATGATAACTCATTGAGTCACCCACACAATCAACCTCTACACATTGAGGTCATGATACATCAGACACATGTCCATCAGGTACTCATTTATAATGGCGTTGGGCTAAACATTGTCTCTACTACTCTACTTAGATAATTAAATTATTTCGAGGACTCTATTGATCCTCACCACAAGATCACTATCAAAGCATATGATGAAGTTGAGTGAAAGTCTCTAGGTCTTGTGGTCTTGCCCCTTTGCGTTGGTCCTATAGAAAGGGATGTCACTTGTTAGGTCCTCGACATTCCCTTGGCTTATAAATTTTTTTTGGGATGGCCATGGATACATGAGATGCATGCTGTGCCCTCCACATATCATCAATGCATCAAATTCCTATTTCATGGCTCCGAAATCACTATACCTGCCAGTACTAGCTACACCTGCAATATGCTTAAAGATGCTGAGAATTTTGTCCCCGCTAATAGGGAATCTATTAATTATCATGACAACAAGTTGAAACAAATTGAGTAGTCATTCAAGCTGAAAGAGACTAGCATGGGTGAATACAATATCGAACCAGTGCTGTCATTAACATCTCTTCCTGAGTCTCCTCGTCATTATGGGAGACCATCTGAAGAAAAGAAGCCATTTGTGTTGACACCTCAAACTAAGTATAATGGCACCTTTGTCAAGGCTACAATCCCCTTAGAGGATGAAAGTGAAAATAGAGCCATTGATGTGTGGCTTTACAAAGAAGAGACTCCAATAGACCTAATAGAACAAGCTCATGAGATCACTCTTGAGAAATATGCCCCGATCTTAGACTCATGAAGCACTTTGGCTATAAGGGAACTGGTCCTATTGGATGCAATAACAATGGTCTAGTTGATCCTATCAAAGCAATAGCTCAAAGAAATAGAGATACATCTAGTCTAGGCTTTAAGAAGATTCCTTTCCATTTAGGGGCTAATAAATTCATACCAGAGTTTGAGCGTTCATCTGAAAATGAGTCTCAAGCTGAGTTAGATACTCAAGAAGATAATTCAAACAATGAGGATCCTTATCCTTATCCCATTCCTCATGATCTTGCTAAATTCTTTGCTGAACCAAATGAGTTTTTGCTACATGTCAACACTATGGATGGTACTAGTGATTCTTCAAAGGACGATACTGATCCACACAGTGCTCATTCAGAGTAGGGAGAGTCTAGCCAAGAATTATGGGTTGAGTACTTAAGTAAAAATCTAGATGATGAAGGGGAGTATGTCCCTATTACTATTGGGGAATTCTACAGGCTATCACCATGCAGGACTAATTCTAAGGAATATGAGTTTGACTCCCTTTCAAAAGCAACTATAGATAAAGACATTGACCAAGTTCATGTTTATGAAAACCAACTCGAAGTGGGTAAAATGTCTAGGGTTAGGTCAGATGGGTCTAATCCAACTAGTGTCCTTGAGTCATCAGTTGTTGATGTTAGTAATCAAAGGCATTTGAACACACTTGTGGACAAAGCCGCTCTAGGTCTCAAATTGATGGTCCAAGCATTCAATGACTATACCGTGAACGCAATTGAACCTACCACTACTCTTTCACTCACATATCCCAAGCTTATAGATTGGAATCCTAATGCATCTAGTGAAGTTCCCACATTCCAGAATGACTATGCTCTTTCTTGCTACTTGAACGTTGTCAAACTAGTAATGTCTTCCACCAGAAAACAAAGCATCAACATGACTGAAGCTGACATAAAATATCTCAGTCATACAATTGAAAAGAAAAAAACATAGAAGGTCCGATGGTGAAAACCACATTGTGATAGTGTCAAAACCCAAAAAATTAAAAACAAAAGATGTATCCAAGAGTGAAAACCTCTCTGAGATGCCTGCGGATGAGATATTTGATGCACATCCAAGTCACTTTCAAGAGAGATCATTAGTGTTGATAGATCCGACACAGTTGATCAACCTGAGCACAGAAGAACATCCTCATATGATACATCTAGCACAATCATTGTCTCCAGAAGAAAGGGAGGAATTCATTTCCTTCTTTCGAGAGAAGAAGATAAATTTTGCTTAGACATATTTTGACATGCCAGGACTAGATCCTGATCTCACTATGCATCATCTGTCCATCACACCAGTCATTAAAACAGTTAAACAAAAACTTTGGAAAATGCATCCTCATGTTGCATTACTTGTCAAAGTTGAACTAGAGAAGCTTCTGAAAGCTGGTTTCATCCATGCTATCAATTATGCTAAATGGATATCCAACATTGTTCCAGTCTCCAAACACAATAAATATATCAGAGTTTGTATTGACTTTCATGATCTCAACTTAGCATGTCCTAAGGATGATTTTCCACTTCCAAACATTGATATGATAGTGGACATGACAACAGGATATGAGATGTACTCACTCATGGACAAGTTTTCTGGTTATAATCAAATTAAAATTGCACCAGAAGATTAGGAAAAGATTTCTTTTACATGTGTATGGGGAACCTTCTATTGGAATGTAATGCCATTTGGCTTGAAAAATGCTAGTGCGACCTATCAGAGGGTAGTCACTACAAAATTTCATGATATGATGCATAAGACCATGGAGGACTACGTAGATGATACCTTGGTCAAAAGTGCAAAACATAATACTCATCTGCAAGATTTGAGACCCATTCTAGATCACATGGAAAATTTTAGTCTTAGGCTCAATCCTAAGAAATGCGCATTTGGCATCACATCTAGGAAACTACTAGGATACATTATGTCTACAAAAGGAATTGAGGTGGATCTAGAGAAAGTTCAAGCAATTATGGATATGCCTCCACCCCATAACATTAGCCAGATGAGAGGTCTACAAGGAATACTCCAATCTATCCATAGGTTCATCTCGTAGTTGGTAGATAGGTGAAAACCCTTTACAAAGACTCTACATAAGGGTGTGAAATATAACTAGAGTCAAGATTGTGAGCAAAGCTTGACACAGATAAAAAAATATCTTACTAATCTGCCAATCTTGATGTCTCCTATCTATGGGAAGCCTTTGATTTTGTACATTTTAGCAACTGAAACATCTTTGGGAATCTTATTAGCTCAAGAGGATGACAATAACAAGGAAAGAGCTATTTACTACTTGAGTCGCACATTGATCTCTTATGAGATGAATTGCATCATCATTGAGAAAGCTTGTTTGGCAATTGGCTTTGCTTCCTAAAAGTTGAGACACTACATGCTTGCTCACACTACACAGCTGGTGGCTAAAATAGATCCACTAAAGTAATTTCTTAGTAAGGCGGCTCTCATAGGAAGATTGGCTAAATGGGTCATGATACTCAGTGAGTTTGACATTCAGTACATCAAATGAAAGGCTATCAAGGGACAAGCAATTGCGGATTAGCTAGCAGATGCACCTATGCAGAGTCTTCTCCCAATGAACATTGATTTCCTTGACGAGTCAATTCAGACACTCACAAACCAAACATGGGTGATGTTCTTCGACAGGTCCTTCATGCAATAGGGATTTGGTGCTGGATTACTCTTCATAATGCCACAAAGATATTCATTACCCAAAGAATAAAAGATTATGTTTCCTTGTACAAACAACATTGTTGAATACGAGGCTTTGATTAATGGCATGAAGATTGCAGTTGAATGGAGAGTGGATCAGTTAGATATCTTTGGGGACTCTCAGCTCATAATCAACCAGGTTAATGATGTGTATCAAACAAAGTATGAGAAATTAATCCCTTACAAATGCATGGTTGATGACATGAAGAAATACTTCATCCACACCACCTTCCAACAAATTCCTCGAGCAGATAACAAAGCAGTTGATGCCATGGCTACTTTGGCCTCCCTATTATAGATGCCCAAAAATGATCTCCGACATGAGTTCCTGGTGAAAGCGTTACTCTACCCTGCCTATGATACTCCTGACTCTAGGATGATCTATTCTATTGTAGGACAAGACTCATCTTGCGACCATCAAATCTACTCCTATCTCTATAACCAAACCATTTTGGATGGTCTAACCCAGAATGAAAAACATTACCTTATTCGTAATGCTTCATGATATGTCATTATTGCTGACGACTTGTTTAGGAGAGTTCTCAACAAAACAATCCTTAGGTGTCTAGAACTTGAAGAGTTTAAATTTACATTAATTAATTTTTACAAGGGCATTTGTAGATCTCACTCAAATGGCTTGACACTAGCTCACAAACTCATTAGAGCTGGTTACTATTGGCCTAAAATGGAGCAAGAGGCAATCAAGTACACCAAGTCTTGCAAGCAGTGCCAACTCCATGGGAATCTGATTCACACTCCAGCTAGGGAGCTAATTCCATCTACTACAATGTGGCCATTTCAACAATGGGCCTTCGACTTGGTGGGTCAGATTCACCCATCTTCTTCTAATGGACATAAGTTCATCATTACAGCTACAGACTACTTTACAAAGTGGGTAGAGGCAGTACCTCTCACCATAGCA
The DNA here is from genome assembly GCA_028749045.1 of Cupressus sempervirens. NCBI lineage: Eukaryota > Viridiplantae > Streptophyta > Pinopsida > Cupressales > Cupressaceae > Cupressus > Cupressus sempervirens. Next base: position 277,677,326 of record CM053792.1, on the reverse strand, counting down.
AATGGAAAAACTATAGCTCTATTTATGACAAACTACATCATATGCAGGTATGGTGTACCATCCTCCATCATTGCTAATAATGGAGGATAGTTTAAAAACAAAGACCCCAAGGAGCTATGCAAGAAATTCAAAATCACGCAACATTGGTCTTCTATCTATTACCCACAAGGTAATGGCTAGGTAGAGGCATCCAACAAGGCAATACTCAAGATCCTCCATTGCACAGTCAGCAAATCTGGGAGGGACGGGTACCTCCAAATCAATCCAGCTCTATGGGCATATAGGACAAGCATCAGGACTCCAATGGGTACAATGCCCTTTGCTTTGGTTTATGGAGCAAATACTATGCTCCCAATAGAGGTTGAGATTCCTACCTTGAGAATCTTTATGAAAGGCCTTATTATTGATGAAGATTACAAAATAGCTTGACTTCAAGAGCTAGTACTACTAGATGAACATCAACAAGTGGCATGTGATCATTTGTGAGCTTATAAACAATGAATGTCCATAAGCTACAATAAAAAAGTAAAGCCACATGACTTCCAACTGGGTGATCTCATTTTGAGAGAGAATCCTAAGAATTAGCAACAACGAGTCCAAAAAGGGAAGTTCAAACCAAACTAGCTTGGTCCTTACATAATCATTGTAGTGTATGGATCTAGTGCTTACTAGCTTTCTACAGTCGAGGGAGAAGTTCTCAAGGAGCCTGCCAACACTCTCCACCTGAAGCAGTTTTACAGCTGATATGATTTTAGAAGCTCTTTGTACATATCTAAATATCCTGAAAAAATCTAAAAATTTTAAAGTCCTAAAAAAAAAATTACCCTGGTGAAAACCTAGCAATAGGCACCTTGGTAATACCAAAAAAATTGAAAAATTGAAAAATACAAAAAAATCAAAAAATATAAAAAAATTGAAAAACAAGAAAAAAAGTGTCATTGATGAAAACCTAGAAATAGGCATCGTGGTAGCAAAAAACTAAAAAGCTCTGCCAAGAAGGTGAAAACCTAGCAAACAGGCGCATCTTGTTCCCAATGCTCCATCTTGTAGCGCATCTTCTGGCTTCCTATATAGTTGCTTTCTTGCTTTATATTTCTACTTTTGCTCATGTATCCACAGATTGAGTTTTGCCACAACTCGAGGGAACTGCCCTTATGTGTCATAGAATCTCTTTTGTGATAGTCACTAGTTTTCCTAACTATGTCTGCCTACTATCGCTATGTCACACTTTTCAAGATTCTCCTCATAGAATTTCTTTTGCAATAATCACTAGTTGTCCTAATTGTGTCTTCCTACTATCACTAGTGTCACTCTTTTCAATATTCTCCTCATAGAATCTCTTTCGTGATAGTCACCAGTTGTCCTAATTGCATTTGCCTATAGTCGCTTGTGTCACTTTTTGAGATTCCTTAATGGAAGATCTCTCTTGCATCAATCACCAGTCATTCTGGCTATGTCTGTCTACTATCGCTCAGTCCTCTTTAGGTTCTTCACCTTGAAGATTCCTCTTTGACCTTAGTCACCAGTCATTTTGGCTGTGCCTGTCTACTGTTGTCACCCTATTGAAGATATTTCTTTCATCCATGTTCTAGACATTGACACTTGACATCAATCCTATAACACAAAACTCAAAACAATATACCTATTTGGATATGTTGAACATTTTCTTTGTTTGTTTCACTTTCACTTCATCATGTCTCCTCGAGCAACTCGATGATGTCATTCTGACTAGAGAAGTAATGATTGGGGGCATGATCTTTTCTTTGCTTTCTATTTGTGGTTTAGCTCCAATAATTTGAAACATTCATATCAGAGGAGTGTCCTCTATGAGAGCCTCCGTCTCTTATTGGATGGCTGGGTGTACCTCAACTCCTTTTATATGGACACATCAATGATGTTGTTTCTTCTCCTTGCTTGTTGGAATGAACTCTTCATGCTATAGTATATACTAATGCTTGTCCTGCTAAGTGAACGTATGGGTTACTGTGAGTATATCTAGCACACTTTTGTCTTAGGTTATGAATGCAAGGGTCATTGCAAACATAATACTTACTAAATACATAGCATAAGATGGATCTCTTGTGTTTTTGGTGTGTCTGCCATGAAAGCAACATTCTGGTCATCCTAATGTTTGTGTTTTGATGCTTATGTTAACTTGATATATCAAAAGGGATAAATGTTTTGGTCATTCTAGCTTCTTGTGCCTCGAATGCTTACATTTCATCCTGAAAAAATTAGAACAGATGTCCTATTCATATTCTCATAATTGCAATGTCAATAAGAATTATATGACATCTAGGGTTTTTGCTATATGCTCAATGATGAAAATTGAAGAAGCTTGGTAACCAAACCTAGGGTTGCATCTAGCTTAGGGTTGCACTACATGAGTACGTGGTTCGATGGAAAATCTACTTCTATCCTTTGTAATGAGGAATTATTAGTCTCTTCAACCTATCATGATTCTTCATGGCTGCACAAGCATTTGATGCTTTGGTTCATCCTCTTGTGCTCTTCGATGAGCTTCTTGTTACTATCAAGCAAAAACATGGAACACTACATGAGATGTTAGTCCATTTACCTGTGTATTTCATTCATAAATCCATAAATTCATTTCATCTACATGTACAAATCAAATCAAACATGCATCCATACATCAACTCATGTTTTTCATCTCATAATCATAGCATAAAATATCTCATGTAAATCAAATTAAAATATGGACATTGACAATGATATGTACACAAGATGCTAAGGTCAAAATTTCATATATATATATATATATATCGATATCAATGAATGTGATAGTCCAAAAAAATGGGTGTTACTCGAGCACTGTCAGTAAAAAATGATACAAAATGGTGTTGGCACACCAATCAATACATAGCCAAAATCAAAACTCAGAGGCAAAATGTCTCATGACTAACTCTGTCCAGCACCCTCCCCTTCTAGAGGAGGTGGAGGAGGAGGAGGTGGCGACATATCTGGCCTAGTTGGCAGTCATGCACCCCCTTACTCTTGAGCATACTGGGAAAATCATGGCACCTGCTGAGCCTCATCGAGCACCACTGTGGAGTATGTTGCAAAATAGTAGGTTGCTTGGGCTGCCTATAGTCTGACCTCATCTTGTAGCATCTTTGCTCTCTGCTCAGTTGCCTGCACCTCCTCTTGTGGCTGCTAGATCTCATAATCCTATTCTGCTATCTATGTGTCCCACATGACCACCTATATCTAGAGCTCTCCTAATCACTGAGAGGTTTGCTATATCCGCTCTCTCATTCTCTTCAGAGCATTCTTAGGTTCGTCAGCAGGTTGATCTTGCATCTCCTCATCCAACATCTCTGCCTACTGCTCTGCCAGCGCCTTCTCCTTCGTACATGGTCTCTACTACTAACCCTGCTCTACCCCACTACCACCAACACTTGGATTTGATCCCATCTATTGGGGGGGATCTGTACCTACTGTACTTGATGTCTGACCTACTTAACTAGTCTCTTTCATAGGTGCTACACTAGGTGCTATGTTGGCTATTGGAATAGACCCTATACGGGTGCCTACTATGGTCCCTATGCTGCCATCCCCAATGGATCTATGAACTATGGGAAGGGGTGGCTGATAAAATATGCCTGGTAAGTAGGCATCATCCCAACATCTGATACCTCTAGAAGGTAATCCCAATGTGACGCAACTAGGTTGCGCACATCTATCATCAATCTCCTGGGATCTAACCTTGCAGACCACCCTTGATCCAGATCTCTTGCTACCCAGGCATATGAATAGTACTCCTGTGAGATGTCCTAGGGCTGCCCATATTGTTGCCAGACCATGTAATGGGGAATCTCTCTATGATGTACATGGCTCATCCTAATAGTGGCTATGAGGAGAACATCCAACTCATCTCTCGAGGAGCATCATCCCAATCCTCAGTCTCTCTCCATGGTCACCATATGACAAAGACTAGATCATCAAGACGTGTCCTCAAGTGCTCTGTCTTACCTAGACCTACCTAGGTAAGTTTCCCCTTATATCTACATTTAAATGGCTCCATAGGCTCTTAGGCATCCTCAAAAATAGGTCATGTTACAAGCAAGTGCTCCCATGCCTAGATTTGAAGAACGTAGATGTCGATGGCCATACTCTTCCGCCCATGATAGACAATCTCATGCATCTCATTAAACATATGGGCGAGCATGCATTGGCCCCACCCAAACCTCTAAGGAGCACCAAGCATCGTCTGTAGCATAACACCTAAACGAAACTCTAGTCCATGTTGTCCTCTATCAGGTACCAGGAAGCAATTGATGAAAATGGCTAAAACTGAGGCCAACCTGTGAGTAGTCCCATATGTGTGGATGAGCTCATCCCATGTGATGGCTTGCCCTATCACCAAGTCCCTTTGGAAGATGGTCCTCATTGCTTTTGTGCCTGCTCAGGGCATTGTGTCGTAAACTATTCATGGCCCATGGAAGGGTATCCATAGTATCCTATAAATATCCTCTGGCGTAATAGTCATCTCCCCCTGTGGAAGATGAAAGGTGTTTGTCTCCAAATGGAAACGCTCCACCAAGGAAGTCAATAGGTTGTGATTCACCAACATTGCTGGGATCCAGCATAGATATGCTAAACCCAATCTATCGATATGTGCCATGTTGGCATCATCTAAACTCTACAACATAGCTCCATAAGGTGGATAGTGGGACCTGAACACGATGTCATCAAAGATGTCCTGCACACATGAGAAAGAACAATATGCAAAGAATCAGTACTCACCCGACAAGTCAAAAAAATGATAAAACGAATGCAAATTTTTGACAGAACATAAAAAATGAAAATTTTAATTTCACCTAGCTCACCAGATTTTCGCGCAAGAATGCATTTTCTCGCACAAGATCTTGTATCTTCATGTGAGAAAACAAGTCCTCACATGAGGAATGATGAGCCTTTGAGCGAGATGCACCCAAAATTCCCATGTATCTCGTGCAAAAGGTGGATATCTCCTATGCGAGATTCCTCACCAGTGCACACGAAGAAACATTGGGTTGGTGGATCTTCGCGCGAAGAAGGATCAAGTTTGTGTGAGGAAAGAAACCCCTACGTGAGAACTGACTGACCTACCTTAAAAACATGCTAAAAATGCATTAAAAACATCTCAAAATGCATGAAAAATTAAATGCGAAGAGGGATTGTTGACTACTCACGGGAGGTCCATAGTTTCCTTGCCGGTTGTGTCGTCAGGAGCGCTCAAAATGGTGTGTACGCACTGGAATTGCCATCTTCCTCTCAAAGCTCACTTCTTCACTAAAAAAAAAATGCACAAATGATTTGAAAATGACCCTTTGGGCCCTTATATAGGTTTTGACCTAATTTTTCAAAGTGCTCCGATTTGTACAAAAATCACCCCCTGGCTAATTTGATGGCTTTGAATCCATTTTTGGGATCAAATTTGAAATCTGACACACTTAGGTGGCTCAAAAACACATTTTAAAATTTTGGGACCAATGTGATCAAATGCTTGTGCATTCAAATTTTTTGATACTTTGTGAATCTTGGAATCTTTTCAAATCACATTTCCTTCAAAATTTTCAAAAATTCTAGAAAAAGTCAACTATAGTCAAATTTGGTCAACTTTTGGTCAAACTTGCTCTTCTAAACCTCGAAATCATGCTGAAATGACTCCAAATTTTCTTCTGATTGTTCTGATCTCTTCTATATTTTGTTGCCTCTTCAATTACTTATGTATCTCTCACTATACCACTCTATATCATATTTTTGGTGTGTCATCTTTTGATTTTGCTCTTGAGGGGCTAGGATGATTATATCATTGAATCTGAATTTCAACTCAATCTAAATCTTATGTCATCATCACTAGGGGCATCTCATCACTAGGGGCATCTTATTCCCCTCTATTTGGTATCACTTTCCATCTATCTCATCTTTTCATTACCTGATCACATTTTATAGCTGTCTTTATCAGAGTTTGATGGATAGGTATCAGGACAGTCTAAACCTCAACTCCTGAGGATCAAGCCTCGTTCTAGGGATGATTCTACGACTCATGATGGGATCTTGTTATCTTTTATGCTTAGGTATCTAGGTGTTCTATCTAGATCCCTTAAGGTTAAGCTTTGTTCTGGAGATAATCTTTAATAGCTTATTCAACTTAGGTATCTAGGTGTTCTATATGGATTCCTTAAGATTAAGCTCCGTTCTAGAGATGATCTTTAAAAGCTTTTCAATTCAGGTATCTAGGTGTTCTATCTAGATTCCTTAAGATTAAGCTCCATTCTGGAGATAATCTTTAAAAGCTTGTCAATTCAGGTATCTAGGTGTTCTATTTGGATTCCTTAAGATTAAGCTCTGTTCTGGAGATAATCTTTAAAAGCTTGTTAATTCAGGTATCTAGGTGTTCTATCTAGATTCCTTAAAATTCAGCTTCATTTTGGAGATAATCTTTAAAAGCTTGTCAACTTAGGTATCTAGCTATTTTATTTGGATTCCTTAAGATTAAGCTCTGTTCTGGAGATAATCTTTAAAAGCCCATCAATTTAGGTATTTAAGTGTTTTGCTTGGATCCCTTAAGATTAGGCTCTATTCTGGAGATAATCTTTAAAAGCTTGTCAATTTAGGTATCTAAGTCATCTACTTGGTTCCCTTAAGGTTAAGCTCCATTCTGGAGATAGTCTTTAAAAGCTTATCAATTGGTCTTCATATCATCAATTTCGGAATTAATCTCATTTCTTGATCTTCGCATCATGCTTTTTGATTTTGTTTGAATTGAATGTGCTGTTCGCACATTCATTCAAAGGGGAAAAATGTAATACCCCAAAATTGGCTCATTGCCATGATTACCAATTCTGGTCTATTCTGATCAATTCTAAAGCCCTATTCTACTAGGCAATTCTTATTTTGATTTCGTTACTTGACTTAATTGTCGAATGCAAAAAACCCTAAATCTACATTAATCAGGCTACCTATTTAATTCCTAAAGTATTAACTCGAATTAGTCACATTAAACCTATTGATTAAGATTTAATTCAATTTGAAGTGTTTATACTTTAATTAAATTAAATTACATCCTAAGGCTAATGTACTAAGGAATTAAAAATATTTAATTTAATAACTATGCTCATTTTAATTAATTGAATGAGGGTATTCAATTAAATGAAAAAGGCATTTATGAGGTCATATCTCACTTTGTTAAATTAAATAATCTCTTCAAAATCTTCTCTTTAGTTCCAAAATGGAAAATCTGAGTGAACTATCTCTTGAATTGGAATTAATTTAGTTAACTTGTTCTCACACTCATGAAAAGCTCAGTTAACTACTCATCACACTCATATATGAAACAATTAACTTCACCTACACAAGGAGGTTTCCATTTTAACTGAATCTTCTCTCTAATCTTAACCCTCCATCTAAATTGATCTTGACCATTGATCAATTCTTGGATTCTATTTAAGGGACTCTCAATCCCTCATTACAGTGGGGGGAATTTGATTGTATTGAATTTTTGTCGAAATAATCACACATTCTAGCTTTCATATTTGCTTAAATACTTTAATGTCATTTTAGAATAAGAATGCATACATGTAGCTTAATGCATTTTATTTCTTAGACTAATACTTGCATTTTAATTTACATTAATTACATAATCATATTCTACATAAAATCCTTCGTTCTAGAAAGGTCTGGTTGCCTGCATCTTGATCTGAGAGCACAATAGGCAAAATCCTTCTAGTTAGAAGGCAACAGGTCGCATTGTTGGTTCTCTTGGATGAACAATTCCATGTTTATTCTAAGATGAATCCACATACAATGACCATGTTGAAGTGTAGGTGAAAGATCTGAGGTCACATTTTCACGTATACATCTTGTACTTGAGTTCCTTCTTCGTCTTCATCCTCTTCTTCTTCTTCCTCTTCCTCCTCAGCATCCTCTCCAAATTTTGCTTTCAATTTCTTTACTAGCTTGTCCTTCTTCTTAATAACTGATGCATTTTTTAGTTCCATAGTAATCTTGGACTTTTCCACTTCATAATTTCCAAAGACTTTTGTAGTCTTCTCTACTTCTTTTGCTAGTAGAGCTATTATAGCTGTAGAGGCTTCATCTACATTTACCTCATACCCTAAGGGTCTCAACCATCTTACCCTTGGTGTGCGCAAATTGTACAAATATGTAGTTAGCATCAACAATAAAACATACATCATTATAATGTTTCTCAACGAAAGATATTGGTATTCTTAGCCTCTCCTTGATTAACTTTTTGAAATCTTCAAAGTAGCTAGTCATTAAGGATTCAAAATTTTCTCCTAGCTACTAAATGTACTCACCAATCTATACTGCAACTGATCTGCTAGTCTTCCATCCCACAATACCAAATGAGGGGAATGTGTTTTGTACATAGAAGAATATACAAATCAATATAGAACCAAATATTTAGTGTGCACTCTTGGTTTTCCTAATTGCTCTAAGGTTCTTCATCAGTTGTTGTAATTGTAGTTCTGCTAGATCATATGTATGATCTTTCTTAACAATCTTGTAACCAACATCCACAACTATATAGGGTACACTATTCAATCTACTAGATTGATATAATTTGTGTGAGATTACCCATACAACAAAGTTAATAAGAGGATTTGTGATTGTATCTATGGTCATACCTCTCTTATTCAAGACTGCTCCAATATTTTTTTCAATCATCTCTTTGGAATCACTTCTTAGTGTCTTAGGATGATCTAGGGTTGGGTAGCCAATAGCCCTATGAATTATTCTCTTAGTAATTTTGATAGGTCCACTCTCCAGCCATAAGGAACCGTCATGAATTTGGTTAAACACTATTCATATCCACTTTGTCTTAAACACATTAGGAAAATCTAGGGCTTGTGTTAAACCCTTTTTCTCAACAATTTTTCACTCTTCTTTCAAAACACTAGTTTCACCAACCTATTGTATGCACCTTTGGTTTCCATGTCATCAATACTTCCTATATTAAAATTGTAGCATTTCCTCACATCTTGTACCATGATCACATTTGGCGAGATCATTGACAATGTACCAGAAGGGTCTTGTTTATATGTGATGTCAGGATTGGCCTTAAACATGGGCTATTTAACTTCATTGCTCACTAATTGAATGTTTAAAAATTCCTTCCCTTCAACATTTTTCAAACTCGATGCCATTGTGTCAAACTAGGGTTTATGAAAATTAAAACTATGTAGCTCGGCTCTTAATAAATACTTTGTGAAATCTAATGAATTGGCTTGAGATCGCTGCTAAATTCTCTTACAACTACTTTGAACAGATTTCTAGATCACTTTCTACTCTACTTGCTCTTTCTCAAATTTGGAATGATAAAAAATGAGAAAAAATTGATCATATACCTTTTGAAAACCTTGCATTTAATGTTGAGTGCTTAAACAACTGTAAGCTCAGCATCAACCAATTTTAGGTTCACTCGACATCCATTAACATTTACATCGCTCGGTAGCCACTACAAGCTTATTATCAACTACCTAGTCTAATAGCTCGACATCTTCCAACATTCCACTTGACACATATAGGAAACTTTTCATGCTCAGAAACAAAATGGAAAACTTAAAGACTTATCTTGCATTTTTAACAACATCTTGCATCTTTTTTCATTGGGTGAAGTGATCCCTTCTCCATTTGATGTGCTTCAAACATCTTTTCTCTTCCATGTCTTGTTCATCTCATCTTTGATGTATTCAACATCTGCTTTGCCTTTGCCTTTATCAAATTCATAACTTAGTGCCTTTAACCTAGTTGGACAATACTTACTGATGTGACCAATCTCAAACAACTAAAACATGTAGTTTGACTTAACCATCTTTTGTAATTACCACTGAAGTGAGTCCTAATACAATTCTCAAGGAACATATCCATATTCTTGACAGTAATGAAAACTATATCTTGTATTATAATCCCAATTATAAGAGTTGCAATTGTTTCTTACCTTTTCTTTCCTTTTTGATGACCACATGGAATTGGATCTGCATTCAAAAGCTTTGTGGCAATACTTCTAACAATTGTAGTAATATCCTTCAAATCTTTTTGTATGCATGGTCCTAGTTCTACATTCATGTGCTTGATGACCTTGCTTATTGTACTTATGACAATGAATCATATTCTTAAGCTTGACATTTTGATTTGTAATCTTGCTCTTGCACACATTAGTAGTATGTCCTTTCTTACCACAATTATGACAAGTAGGTTTGGAGTTTTTACCTTTGTTGTTCCTTTCTTTTGCACTTTCAAATGATTCTCCTTCTTCAATGCTTGTGTAGCCCAGTCCTAACATATAATTCTTGGATCTAAAGGATCTCAATAATTACTCAAAGTATTTGATGGCTTCATTTGGTTTGTTCAAACTTTTAGGAAATTCCTTTTCTCTCTTTAGGTCACTCTGCAATTGTTCATTCTACGACTTCAATGTAGTTATCTCAATGTCCTTGACATTCAATTCATAGTTGGCATTCACAATTTGACTTAGAGTATCCAATTGTATGTTGGAAATCTTGGTTAGCTCTGTTGACTTCTCTTCTAGTCTATTGGCTAGAATTCTTTTGTCTTCTTCTATCATTGCTTTGTCTTCCATAGCTTTCTTCTTTTTTTTAGTTACCTTAGATAGCACTATAGCTTGTGATTCTTGCTCTAACTTGAGATTTCTGATTTGCTTAGCTTGAATACTATTCTTTTCCATTAGACCTGCAACTATTACATCAAATTCATTGGAATATCCATTTTAAAATAGCTTGGGAGTGTCTATCTCTTTGTATTGTGTGTCATTCTCCACAATAGCAATTTCTTTCCTTCTCTTTAAGGAATTTTAGGTCTTCTCTTACTTGATTCAGTTGATGTAGTATGAGATTTATTTCAATTTTCTAGTTCTCAATAGTCTTTCCCAACTTGTAGACTTCCATTTCAAGATCTTTTTTAAAAGATACAAAGCTTCTCTTTCAAAGAACAAAGCTCTTATACCAATTGTTGGAATTACTATAGGAAAGGTAAAACTTTTGAGCGGGTTGGGGGGGGGGGAGTGAATTAGTAGTTTAACCTTGGACCCATAAAACTTTCACCACACATCCATCTCATGCATTAAATAAGTAAACTAAAATAACATGTAAAGCATATACATCTAAATCATGTAAACATGTAAGCATTCACACACATAACACCAGATATGATTACCTAGAAACCCTCCAAGTGAGAAGGTAAAATTGGGGTGGGGATGACACCCAAAAATCTTCACTGCTGCAGTAATAAAGTGTATCCAATGAAGGTTACAATGTTTTGACCATGATACATGATTTATCTTGTGAAAGATCTTCCCTATTAAAGGCTTACAACGACTATTAGGTCTCACCTTGTTAGAGGATTTCAACACCATGTTAGAAGTGTGCCTTGTTAGAGGACTTTAACTTACAACTCCTCTTAAAGAATGTCGTATAGTTTTTTAGTACTACTCTGTTAAGAGATTTGACTGAAATCACTTGTTAAAATGTCTTAGCATAGATCAATGCTGTATTCTTTTCTCTATCCTCTATTCTTCTCTAATAGATTTTGCAATTCAATCTTTCTTCATAACTTTTAAGTCACCATGAATGCTCTATTTGCACATGCAAACTATCTTCTTTGCTCCTTTAATTCCTTACAAACTCACCTAAAGAGTTTAGAGTTTCATCCTCCTTAAGAAGACTTTGGTAGCTTAGGGTTAGGTATGAATCTATGGCTAAGATTCATCAATTTTTCTACTTAATCCTTCTCATTTTTTTATTGGCTGCATATAATTGCATAGGGAATCCACCTAGAGATTCGTCCCTATTTTTGAAATATCAAAATAAAATCTTAAGTTGGCTCAAAAATAGTTTCCATAGTTGTTTGTGCCATTACAAACAAATATGTCAAAACTGTCTTACTCGGCATATGAAGTTTCTACTGCTTGGCATACACTGTTCTTTATACTGTGACTCGACACCTGCATTGCTCGAGATCCACTATTTACTCGACTCCTGAATCACTCGACATGGTCTATCTACTCGGCACATGAGTGACTCAACACTCACTACAGATCGACATGGTCTAATATTTACATGTTGTGCTTGGCATGTATTACTAGTTTGGCATGGACTAAGTAAATGGCTTAAGTGTGTTGACATTCACTTGTCAAAACCAATCTAAGATCAAAAATTCCAACCTTTGCCATTGATGTCAAAGGGGGAGAAGATGCATAAGAAAATTTTAAGGTAAGGTATGAAACCATATTGAAAGGGAGAGCATATGTAAGATGGATAAGTTGTAAAAGATATTAATGTATTGATACTGTACTGTTTTGACAAGTTTTTGATACTTAACCACTTTTCCCTATTTTGTTGCCATCAATGTGAAAGGGGTAGATTGTTGAAAATTAGCTAATGATGATATGTAATTGTTGTCATTTATGACAACACATGATGTACATGCTTGTAGAAAACCTCATGAATAAAGATATTTAGCTTTTGGTACCCATAAAATTGTCTAAGTATGAAATTGGTTTACAACAGTGTATTGTTTTGTATGTAACTTGTTACTAACATTATATTATGACTAGTGAAGTTAGATGGAGATAGTATACATGTTTATGATGACATGTATAACCCTAGACATTAGTATAAACTTTATGGAAAAAGAGGTATCCACATTCTACCAGTGAAATAGGACAACATAATTAAAGGAAATAAATTATTTTGTTTACAAAATAATTACTTGACCAATTAGGGCCGACATCCTAGATGTTTACTCTAAGTTGGAAAAGTATATTATGGTCTTAGCCGACCTGGCAAAAATTTATGAAAAGGCATGGTATTTATGCAAAGGACATCTTGTGAATTCAAATGTGACATGATGTGTTGTGTTGTGCAATTGTATTGAGATAAATGATGTGCAAACTTTTGTGAAACAATATATGTGAAGTTGATTTTGTGATCCAAGATCTAGCTGAGGTTAGAGATCAATCAAGAAAGAAGTTACAACACGTATATACTAGAGGACTAATTACTTGTTTGGGCAGTGAGCTCTTCTTGTAATTGGAAGTGCATGTTTGGGTAGTGGACTCATCTTGCATCTACTATACTACAACTCCTAACAAGGTTGGAATCTCCTAATAGGGTTTTAAAGTCTCCTAATAGGGGCTCTCTATACTGAATTTTCTCATTGGCTCCTAAAAGGGTCCATCCTCTAACAAGGAACATATATATCAGTATATTATCTAGTGTGTATCATCCCCACTGGGGTTTTCCCTTGGCCAGGGTTTCCCTAGTTAACAAAGTATGGTGTTATGAATTATCTTTGTGCATGGTTATTGTTACTATTCAAAATTACTTGTTTACTTTCTTATGTATGGTTCAAAGTAATAAATAATATTCAGTTGGTCACTAAAGTTTGTAAATTAGTGATTCACCCCCTTGTAGTAATTCCTATTTCTAACAAAATCAACATCACATAAACATTGAAAATACAAATGTTGGAAAGGTGACAAGTACCCTCAAACCTCTAGTTAACTACTCCTAGACCCAACATAATTCCCCCAATTAAGTATCATCAAATAATGAATTAAAGCGGACAAATGCAACCAATTCAGAATACAAGTCTCATTTGTTTTAAGCAATCATTGCATTTTTTGAGTCCAATTTGACCATAATACATTCATATAAAATCACACACATAACTAAAAACCACACTTAATAAAATAATGACAATAATTTCCCAAATATAATTATTATTTGTATCCATAAATTTTATTTTAAAAATTAATATCAAATATAAAAACCTGACTTCTTATTAAATACTATTAATATTTCCCAAATATTACTCACATGCCAAATGTAGTAAATTAATATTTACTATTCATTAAATATTAAAAATAATCCATAAACCAAAACTATCTTAATTTGATAAATATTAACTAATATTCAATACTTAATAAATATAAACTTAATTAGCTTGTAAATGGGTTGAGTTGGGTGAATCCATTTTCTACTAATGTGGATGATGTAAGGTGGAAAAAACCCAATGAGGGATGGTGAAAATACAATTTTGATGGAGCATCCAAGGGCAATCCTAGACCTTCAGGAGTAAGATCCATCATATGAAATTGGGAGAGAACTGTGGTTGCATGTGATGAAAAAAATTGATAGATGGAACTAATAATGTAGCTGAGATCGAAGAATCTCTACTAGTAGTTATTACAAAGCAATTAGAGGTGCAAAAACTACATGTAGAAGGTGATTCAAATATTATAGTTAATGCATAAAAGGATAGAAATGAAAGCCTGACACCTACAAAGTAACATAGAATTAGTCAATGAGGATTTTTTTGATCTCAGATTGGTTTTGACAAGTGAGTGTTTATACACTTAAATCATTTACTTAGTTCATGCCAAACAAGTATTATATGCTAAGCACAACATGTATAAGTTAGAGCATGCCGAGTCAATAGTGAGTGCCTTGTCACTTATGTACCGAGTCACTCAAGTGTTGAGTAGAAAATATATGCCAAGTGATTTAGGAACTGAGAAAGTAGTGCATGCTGAGTCATTTAGATACTGAGTGACAATATTGAAGTCAGTATGTGCCAAGCACCAGGGACTTCATATGTTGAGTAACATAGTTTTGTCATAGTTGTTTATATTGGCACAAACTACTATGCAAACCATTCTTGAGCCAACTTATAGATTGAATTATGATATTTTGGTGATAAGGATGAATCTTAAGTTGGAATCCCTATGCATTACATGCATCCAATCAGGTAAAGGGAAGGTTTAAGCAGCAATATGGGTGAATCACAGTCGTTGATTCATACCTAACCCTAAGTCATCTAGGTCTTCTTAAGGAGGACAAACCCTAAATTTTCTATGAGAGTGAATGAAATGAATGAATGGTCAAGGAGAGTTTTGCATGTGCAAACTAGGACATTCATGGTGACCAAGGTATTTCGATCTGAATTGTATTGCTAAATCAGTTAAAGGAGAATACAGGAAGGAAATAGTGAACAACAGAGAGACATCTAATGAAGAAGGATCAAGTATACATTATTTTAGAGGTGATCTATCATCAGGCAACAAAGTGCCAAATCAAAGGATCAATGCAGAGACATTCTAACAAGCGAATCAATTAAATCTCTTAATAGAGTAGTCCTAACAAGGTGTATTGAAATCTTCTAACAAGGTGCTTACTTAATTGTGATCTAAATTCCTTTAACAAGGCACACTTTTAACAGGGTGTTGAAATCCTTTAACATGGTAAGACTTAACAATCTTTGTAAGCCTTTAACATGGTAGATCATGTTTCATGATCAAACATTGTAACTTTCATTGGATACACTTTATTACTACAATAGTGAAGATTTGTGGGTGTCATATCCACCCCAGTTTTACCTTCTCATTGGAGGATTTCTGAGTAATCATATCTATTTCATATATGTGTGAATGTTTAGTTGTTTACATGCTTTAGATGTACTGATGTGTGGTGAATATTTTAAGGGTCAAAGTTTACTTATTGAATATATGAGATGGATGTGTGGTGAATATATTAAGGGTCAAAGTTTAAAGCACTGATTAACAAAGACAAGAGAATAAGGAGGTGGATATTCTATCTAATTGGGCTCTTTCTTTTAGAATTGACGAAATTAAGTTTGAAGATTTTAGAGATTTATCAACCTAAATTGATGAAGAATTGAATTTATCTACCCTCATTGAGTAAATTTAAAGAAAATTAAAATGAAAAAGAAATAAGGTGGAAAGAAGGGTGGCATTGTAGTATGATGGAGTTCAATAAATGTAGAGAGAATTTTGGAAACATAGGATGGTGGTTGATTGAGTGGGCTTTAAATAGGATTTATTCTCCAAAATTTACTTGTTGAATTCATTTTTTGAATTAGGGGTAACTATTTTGTGTAGGAGTTGTGGCATAATTAGATAGAGAAATATTTTACATTGACAACCACAAAGTAGTAGAACTCGTTTATGAGGCTAGCCTTTATGTTTGTTCAGAATTAACGATTTGAGATTGAGTGAAAGTGTGTTAATTCTACTAGGGAGTACCTTTAACTAGATAAAGAAAAATTACTACATGAACATAGATATTTATTCCATGATAATGACATGAGGTTTGTAGTTGGGGTTTTCATTGGAGGTGGTAAGACAAGTGATGCCAGAGATCATGTCAGAGGATTTCTTGGGGGTTTAGAAATGCTACTAGCTAGAGTGACTCCAGTGTTTGGAATGAATTTTGTGGATGAGCCTATAAATGAAGAATTTATTGATGACACAAAGTTTATGCCCTTTCTAAGGAAGTTTGAGGCTAGGAAGAGGCATGAGGTTAAATGAAGCAAAAGTGAGATGGGTGGTTGTGTTGTGTGTGGTGATAAAAAAATCAGTTAGCTAGGAAAATTGTGGCTTTGAGCAAGTGGAAAGACTTAATGTTGTTAGGGCTTTGAGAGGGACAATGTGTCCACATTGAAGGAGAGTTGTTGAGGTTGGAGAAGGTGACAAAAATGTGACACAAGGGTGCCAAAGAAAAGGAGGGTGAGGAATAAGAGGACACAAAATCTAGGGGCCATGAATAGGTAGTGGTGGAAGAGGTAAACAAAGGAGACATAGATTAAAGAGGAAAGTATAGAAAATCCAAATGTTTCTGATGCTCTTTGTTGTAAATTTTTGAATTTTATTTTGTTGTTGTAATGATTGGTCACACTATAGTGAATGTAATGATGTATATATAAATTCTTATTGGGTTTTTGAAAGCGTATGAATTATAAATTAAAATATTATGTAATTGTAGAACGGATTGATGGTAGCATGGTTACAGTTGGGTGGTTGATGGATTGTCTTCAAAGTCTTTTGGTGGATGAAAAAATATGTCTATAAGGGTGGGTAGCATTGAGATGGTTTTTTTTTCTAGAAATACTTTCATCAATGAT
Organism: Cupressus sempervirens; assembly: GCA_028749045.1. Classification (NCBI taxonomy): domain Eukaryota; kingdom Viridiplantae; phylum Streptophyta; class Pinopsida; order Cupressales; family Cupressaceae; genus Cupressus; species Cupressus sempervirens. The sequence goes on along the minus strand of CM053792.1, from coordinate 277,660,355 downwards.
GTATGTTTTGTTGAATTGTTGGTTTTGGTATTTGTCATTGATGATATATTGGTGTTTGTTTGCAAACTGAATTGATTATATGGTTTCTTTGAATTTGACCTTTATATGATTAATATATTATCACATTTTTGTTTCATCAATTGCTATAGGAGGTTGGTATACTTCATGTCACCCATAAGAATACTATTTACAAAGAAGAACTTAGAGATTACAATTTTAGATAATAAATATGATTATAATGTTTACAACTAACTTGTAAAAGATGAAAATTGTGATTAAAATGGTTTAACACCATGAAGATATCAATTTCTTAATTAGAACCCATACATGCATGCATACATACATACATACAATATACATAATGGCATTTTTTTACCATAACCCATCCATAAGAAAATGTTGAAAGATATTGTTTGAATGAAGAAGAATATCCAAATTAGTTCATAGTAATTATTTTTTATAGGATGAAATCTTTATAATCTCTTTTGTAAGAGATTTGAACAACAAAAATTGATATCAACTATCATAAATCAATTCTATTTAAAATTAAAAAAACATATAGATATCAATATGTTTTTACTAGTCCCCGCCTATATATAGGCAGGGAACTAATATTTTCAGTTGCTCTACTCTATTAATTTGTGCAACCATAAAAATCTTAATTTCTTAAGTTTGAAAGGTTTTTTAAAATTTAAAATTAATTTATGTTCATTAATTTTTTTTTTTTTAACTGGCCCTTTCCATTTTTGCTAGGGTTTAAATTATTTTCTTGATTTGAAAAATAAGAAAAAAAGATATACATCATTAAATGCATTTATTATATCTATAATAGTTGTTAGTAGTTTGACATGTCTCCCTATGCAAGTACACAATTTTAATCTACAAATCAGTTAGCTAAGGTTTTTTTGGAAGCAAGTGAAATAGTAGCATGATTTAAGCTTGCACTAAACTCAACTGGATTTACACATATTTATTTTTGCTAGATTTACACAAAATAACATTTTTCAATATTATCGAGATTCTCTATTAAGATATTCTACATCGGGTGAATCTGTCAACTCGTTTTGAGAAGCCCTAGAAATCTAAACGCCACCATTACAAATGTTTTAATAACATGGTCGTTGGATTCGAATTGAGGATTGGGGCTTGTTTTTATTTTTATTTTTATTGCATTGTAGTGAGAAGTAAATATGTGGAGGTGAGTAATTATAATAAATTTTTCCTTTTTTCAATCACAATGTGGTAATTAGGAAAGTGCAATGATCTATTAATTATAATTAAATAGGTATTTCATTTTTCTTTAGAAATGTCTAAATCTAAAATGTAATTGTGTTGTATTTTTTTAAAATTTCAATTGTTTATTGTTGGACAATTAGATTAAAAAATTAAATAAATATTAGTTGAAAATTATGTGATGAGATTTTAGTAATGTCTTATATAAGACTATTTATATAAATTAAATATTTCAATATAGATTAATTGGAATGTATCTAAAATATAATGGAATAGGGTAAATGGTGTTAGTTGGATAAGGATATATTAAATAAATGAATGGAAGTTATTGAATGATTTAATCAATTCATCAAAGGAAGCTATTGTTTCAAACTATTTGATCACATCTTTGGAAATATTTCATCTTCTTTATGAATTATTATCCATTTCATCTTTAAATCAATAGATATTTTACTAAAATAATTATTTAATTTTGTTATTAAGACTCGACTTCATATTAGTGTTTGTTAGTTTACATATTATATATGCATTGATAAATTTCAGCTAATATTTAGTTCTTTGATATACTTCTGACTTCATTGATGAGAAAATTGTGATTATCCACCATATTTTACTTAACAGTACAATACTTTTTATCGTAAAAGTTAAATCAAGGTGATTTGAATCAGCCTTTTGAACATGACATTGTATAAAGATAGAAAATTTGCAATAAATCCATATATAAATAAGTACGATGAGTAATCATTCATCTAAAATAATTTTCAAATGAGATCATGTTCCAAAGTTTGAATGAATTGTTAAGACAAGAGTAATACATCAACAAACAAGCTGCCAACACTTTCATAGATTTCCAGCCACACAATAAAATCAATTTTCTATTATAGATAAGAGATTTTGAATAATATTGTCTAATGTTCTAGTGTATTTATCCTTTTCAACATTGTAAATTTTAAATTTCAAAGAAGTCAACTAGAGATTTCTGAAAATCAAGGAGGAAATATAACTCCTATTCTAACAAGCTAGCATGATTAACAAGAACAAATTTCCATAATCGTTCATAGTAGAGAGATGCATATTTTGGATTCAATTGTGTGCCATATTTTTGCATCAACATTTTGAATCACACTCTGTGATGCGTCATCAAGATGAGAAGAGCTAAAGGAGATAAACTATTAGTTGCAGACTAGTCAAACAATACATATACCCATGTCAAGATGTGAGAAGAAAAAGGTCACAAAAATCGAGGCAACACGAGGTCAACCAAGAGAAAGAAGAAAGGTCAACACCAAGGAAAAAAAGGAGAGGTTAGAAGTTGGCAGGACCGCAACAAAAAAAAGAAAAAGGGGATAAAAATTTGGATAGCCAAAAAGAAAAATAATGGCAAGGAAAAAGATAAGAAGATAATAATAAAAAATAAAATGCTAATAATAATAAAAATAAGAATAATAATAAAATGATAATAATACAGGAGAATTGAGATATCAAAGAAATACAAGAGGAAGGAAGGAGAGGGATTGAAATATAAAAAAGATGAAAATAAGTGAATGAGAGAACCCAAAGGGGAAGGAGAGAAGAATAAAAATATTTAAAAAATATAAAAAGATGAAAAGAAAGAAAGATGAAAGAACCAATAATTTAAAAAAAAAAAAAAAAAGAAATAAATAAATAAATAATAATTTATTTATTTTAATAAAAATAAAAATAAAAAAAATAATAAATAAATAATAATATAATAATGAAAATAAAAATAAACAAACATAATAAATAAATAAATAAAAACAAATAAATAAATAAAGAGAAGGCGAAAAAATAACGTTATTCCTTATAATTCTTTTTTGGCCTTCTCTTTATTTATTTAATTAATTAATTAATTAATTTTCATTATTTTTATTATATATATTATTTATTATTTATTATTTAATTTTAATTTTAATTTATTTATTTTTAAAATTTTATTTTTTTATAAATTATTATTTATTTATTTATTTCTAATTTTTATTTTTATTTTTTAAATGATTGGTTCTTTCATCTTTCTTTCTTTTCATCTATCATTTTAAAAATATTTAAAAATATTTTTATCCTTCTCTCCTTACTTCCTCTTGTATTTCTTTGTTATCTTGGTTCTCCTTTATTATTATCATTTTGTTATTATTCTTATTTTTATTATTATTAGCATTTTATTTTTATTATTATCTTCTTATCTTTTTCTTTATCATCATTTTTCTTTTTGGCTATCTAATTTTTTATCCCCTTTTTTTTTGTTGTGGTCCCACCAACTTCTAACCTCTTTTTTTTCCCTTGGTGTTGACCTTTCTTCTTTCTCTTGGTTGACCTTGTGTTGCCTCGATCTTTGTGAGCTTTTTCTTCTCACATCTTGACATGGGTATATATATTATCTAACTGGTTTGCAACTGATCATCTATCTCCTTTAACTCTTCTCATCCCAATGATGGATTATGGAGTGTGATTCAAAACATTGATGCAAAAATATGACACACAATACGATCCAAAATATGCATCTCCCAAGCTGGCACGAGTTTGTGGAAAAGGTGGTGTTCCATTACCCTCCTTTTCCAATAAATTTCCTCTCAAGTTCCCATTCTTCCACATCTCTAGAGATAGTGGACTCAACAATTTTCTCTAATTTTAAATTTTAGTTTACTAAAATTTAATAAGATATTTTCCATTTATTTTATACTATATGTTGTAATAAACAACTCATGTGCTCTTGTCTTGTTTTATAAAGCACCTTTTGTTATATGAGATTTTTGTTTGTCCATAATTATTTTCTTAGGTTGCTTCAATGAAATGGTATTTTCTCTATATCATTAGTTATATAGAAGCATATCTGTTCATAGAACTAATAATATACCAAACATCTAGAAACATAGAGTGATATCATGGTGCAAGGTACCTTCTCAATTACTATTACCATGGAACACATAATTCAAATTATGAATGTGTTTGTCTAAAGTTATTTTATTACTTCTGATGGGGACACAACCCAAGTACAAAATGGACACAATAGGAAAGGGAAAATTTTATTAACTGTAAAAATATACTAATACACTTAGTGCAGAGAAACAGACTCCAAAACATGCCCTAAGGGCTTACAATAGCATAAAATTGGAGATAATTTCTTCTCCCAGTACTTTCTCTCAAACTCCACTCCAAACTTCCTTTTACAATGCCAAAAATGTTCTTAAATAGACCCCAGAGGGTTAAGGATTAGGAATTCATTCTAGAAAGTGCTAGTTGGCATCCACCGACCAAATAGAAGGCTCTAGAAGTCGCATTAGAAGTCGACGCAAATCTAGAAGAATCCAAAAACAATAACCGAACTTCTGGGAGGCATAACTTTTGAACCGTAGCACTTTGCTCGTCCCCCATTTTTTGGCCCTGTTCGAGGTCATTTAATGCCCCTAACCTGACTTTGAAGCATTCTTAAGAGGTCTCCAAAAATTGAAAAATTGCAATAACTTTCAAACCGTGGGGCATTTTGACCTAATTCTTTTTCTGGAATGCTCTAAATTACAATTACCATCATCCGACCAATTTACACCTTCTAGTTCACCAAAATGATGGCTCAATTACATACTCCTATTTTTTTGGCATTTACACGTATCCCAAGGTGATTAAAAACTCTAACCCAGAACACTAATAGTGGAACTGTGAGAGTTGGAACCTTTATTTGACCCAAATGGGTATCCAAAAATGAAAACACATGAAACATAAACTAAGTCTAAGTACATTTTTTTTGGGTGACATAGGATTGCCCTTATGCCTCTGGATGCTCTTGCATCAAACACCCAGGGTAGATTGAAAAGTGACCCTGTCACTTTATGAATGGTAGAGAAAATCCCAAATGGGAAACCTCAGCTGCTCAAATCCAAGTTGAGTCCTCTATTAGCCGTCCTTTCCACTTGACCAGATACTCTTCATACTGCCTATTTCTGGTACTCCTGCCCACACGATGATCTAGAATGTCTTCTATCTCCTCCTTCTTAGAAGCAGGAATTGGACATGGCTCTAACATCGGCTCCTCATCTGCACCATCATCATGATACTCTGTTAAGTCTGCAATGTTGAAAATAGGAGAAATGTGAATACCATCTGGCAACTCCACCTCATATGCATTTCTCGAGTCATGTTTCTTCAGAATTTTGAAGGGGCCAAATTTCTTCATTTTTAGCTTGTTGTAAGTACCGGTTGGAAATATTTCTTTTCATAAGTGTACCATGACTAGATCCCCTACTTGGAATTCTTTATGTCTTCTCCTTTGATCAGCCCTAGCTTTATACTCTTGATTCATCTTGGTAATGTGTGCCTGGACCTCCTCATGTGGATGCTTGATATGTTCAGCAAATTCTTCAGCTTCAACACTTGTCCTCTCCCCTTGCTCTATCTTCGTCAATTCTAGTGCAGTCCTTGGGCTACTTCCATATACAATTTGGAATGGTGATCTACCAGTACTCCTGTTTATAGAGTTACTGTAAGCAAATTTTGCTTGTGGTAGAATCAAATCCCATCCCTTGGGCTTATCCCCAAATAAACATCTCAGCAAATTGCCCAGACTTCTATTTACCACTTCTGTTTGGCCGTCAGTCTACGGGTGATGTGTGGAACTAAATTTCAAGTCTGTTCTCAACTTCTTCCACAATGTTCTCCAAAAATACCCCATAAATTTAGTATCTCTGTCAGAAACTATACTCCTTGGGAGACCATGTAGTCTTACCACCTCTTTGAAAAACAAGTTTGCAATATGGATAGCATCATGAGTTTTGTGGCATGGAATGAAATGTGTCATTTTGGAGAACCTATCAACCACCACAAATACTGAGTCATTACCCCTTTGTGTTCTCAACAATCCAAGAACAAAATCCATACTTATGTCCTCCCATGGCTTTGATGGAACATGCAATGGCTGATATAGTCCAGTATTGTGACTAAATCCCTTGGCAACTTGACAAATCTGAAAACTCTATACAAACTTCTTCACATCCTGTGAAATCTGAGGCGAAAAATAATGTCTCTAAGAATGGTAATGGTCTTATCTTGAACAAAATGTCCTGCCATCCCTCCACGGTGTTTCTCCTTAATCAAATTTTCCCTCATGGAACTCCTTGGAATGCATAATTGACTTCCCTTGAATAACATACCATCCTGAATCAGATAGTCTAACCACTTAGTTCTTTCTACAATAACATGCTCTTTACAAGCTTTCCACGCTTCAGCAAAATTAGGATCTTTAGGGTACAGATTCTTGAGTTCATCAAACCCAACTAATTCAACCTGCATTACTGTAAGCAACATCTGTTTCCTACTTAGTGCATCTGCAACCCTGTTAGATTTTCCACTTCTATGCTTCAACACAAATGTATAGCTCTGGAAGAACTCTACCCACTTCATATGCCTTTGATTCAATTTACCTTGGCTATTTAGGTACTGTAATGCCTGGTGATCAGTATATAAAACAAATTCCTTTGGCAATAAATAATGCCTCCATTTCTTTAAGGCTTGAACTATTGCATAGAACTCTTGATCATAAACATAATACTTCTTTTTCGCATCATTCAATTTTTCACTAAAATATGCAATAGGCTTACCTTCTTGGCTTAATACAGCCCCAATAGCACTACCACTAGCATCACAATCCACCTGGAACACCTTTCTAAAATCTGGAAGTACCAACACAGGTTGTTCTATCACTTTCTTCTTCAACAATTCAAAACTTCTCACAGCTGCCGTAGTCCATTTGAACTCTTTTCTATCCCCTCTTATTGTGTCAATTAGGGGTGCACATATGCCACTGAAATTCTTAATGAACTTCCTATAAAAACTAACCAAAACATGAAATGATCTTACCTCAATAGCAGACCTTGGAGTAGGCCATTCCAAGATGGCTTTTACCTTCTCTGGATCCATTTTGAGACCTTCAGGTGATATAACAAACCCCAAGTAGACTAACTCCCTTTTGCAAAGATACACTTCTTTAGATTAATTAATAGTTTCTCTTCCCTTAATCTTTCAAGGACACTACGAATATGCAATAAATGTTCTTCCAAAGTCTTGCTGAAAATTAAAATATCATCCAAATAGACAATAACAAATTTTCCCAAGAACTTCTTAAGTACCTCATTCATAAGCCACATGAAGGTGCTTGGGGCATTCATCAATCCAAAGGGCATGACTAACCACTCATAAAGACCTTCCTTGGTCTTGAAGGTTGTTTTCCACTCATCTCCTTCTCGTATCCATATCTGATGATAGCCACTCTTAAGATCTATCTTTGTGAAGTACTGAGCTCCACTCAAGCAGTCCATAAGATCATCCATTCTTGGAAAAGGAAATCGATACTTGATGGTTATCCTATTTATAGCTCGAGAGTCTGTACACATCCTCCACTCTCCATCCTTCTTTGGTGCAAGTACTGCAGGTACTGCACATGGACTGAGGCTCTCCTAAATCAAGCCCTTCCTCAATAGCTCCTGAACATGTCTATTTAGCTCCTCAGTTTCAATAGGAGTCATCCTGTGAACAACCTTGTTAGAAAAACTAGCTCCTAGAATTAAATCTATTTGATGACTAATTTGCCTTACTGGTGGCAATCCTTCTGAAACATTGTCAAAGATGATATCTCCAAAATCACCTAGTAAATCTAAAACTTCAAGTGGTATTTCACTACTATCTTCTTTATCTTTCCTAGGGATCAAAGCATAGCACATACATTGATGTTTCATGCCATCTAAAAACGTCCTTCCATCAACAAGACAAATCCTAGCACTGCTACATACCTTTTCACCTTCCTTTTTCATGGGCTTCAATTTGTGGCGACTCCATCCTTTGTTAAAGAGTATGTGTTTGCATGACCATCATGTACTACATACCTATCAAACTACCACGGTCTACCCAACAATAGATGGAAAACATCCATTGGAATAACATCATAGAGAACTTCATCATGGTAAATCCCAATTTTGAACTTCACTAAACATTGTTCACTTACCAGGACCTTATGATCATCTTTCACCCAAGCAATCCGATAGGGCTGGGGGTGTTTCTCCCTCTTGAGCTTCAGCTTAGAAACCATCTCCTCTGATACCAAGTTATCAGTGCTACCACCATCAATGATTACATCACAACACTTATCCTCACACTTGCACCTAGTACGGAATAAACTCCTCCTTTGTCTTGGTTCAATCTCACCACTTAGTAGGACCCTTTCATTCACTAAAGTCTCTCATCTTTCTGCATCCTCTGAATGTGATGATTATGCATCCTCATCCACATGAGCAACCCTAGCTTGACCCTCAGCTCTCCTATCTGTCCTTCCTTGTCATTGAGGGCATTAAAATGCACAATGACCTTCTTCATTGCAATGGAAATAGGTACCATGAAAGCCTCCTCTTCCTTGTCCATGTCCTCTACCTCTTCCTCTCTGATTTCCAAACTCTTGATCACGAGAGCGGTTGAAACCCTCGTTCCTCTGGTTCCTGCTAGTACCCATATCTTCATTTTTCTTTTGGGTTTCATTTCGGCCTCCAGATGACCTACCACAACCCCTTCCTCCTTGACCACACCCTCTTTGTCTCCCTTCAAACCTCTTATTTAGCTTCTCTTCAACTTGTAGGGAAAACTGGTATGCCTCTTCAACGCTGGTCATTCTTACCAGACTTAATTCCTCCTGGATGCTAGGTTGCAACCCATTGATATAATGAGCAACCTTCTCCTTATTTTCTTCTGCATGCCCTGCTCTAATAAGAAGTCGGTAAAACTCCTCTGTATATTCTTGGACTGATTTTCCTGCTTGCTTTAACCCATGCATCTTCTTAAACAAATCAAGCTCATAATCAACAGGAATGAACTGCTTCTTTAGTTTGTCTACCATGTGATCCCACCTTGTGATCTTATTCTTTCCTCTTCTATTTCTTTCCGATTGAACCTCTTGCCACCAGATGTTTGCATGTCCTTTCAGTTTGGCCTTTGCAAACTTAACCCTATCTGGGTCCCTGATATCCTCATACTCAAAGTATTCTTCCAGTTCATTAATCCAATTGATCAACTCATCTGGTTTCAAATTTCCTGAAAATACACCCACATCAATTGTAGGTCTTTTCCCAAACTTAGTAATGGCCCTAAAAAGCCTTTCCTTTGCCTGATTAAAAACTTCCTCGTCAAATTCCCCTTCTGGTCCAATTTCTTCTTGTTCATTGTCATCCTCACTTTTGTCGCCTGCGGCAACATTTGTTCCTCTATGGAGCTCGTCCTGCAATGCTTGTACCTTCCTTTGGAGGGCTCTAACCTCCTCAAGATTAATAGCTCTAACCCTTCCACCACGCTCTCTTCGTGGAGGCATCTTCTTAACTCAAACCCACAACCACACAGTCCTGGTGCAAACTGCCTCACAGTCGGCGCTCTGTCTACACACTCAGGAAAACTAGCTCTAATACCACTTGATGGGGACACAACCCAAGTACAGAATGGACACAATAGGAAAGGGAAAATTTTATTTACTGTAAAAATATGCTAGTACACTTAGTGCAGAGAAACAGACTCCAAAACATGCCCTAAGGGCTTACAATACCATAAAACTCGAGATAATTTCTTCTCCCAGTACCTTCTCTCAAACTCCACTCCAAACTACCTTTTACAATGCCAGAAATGTTCTTAAATAGACCCCAGAGGGTTAAGGATTAGGAATACATTCTAGAAAGTGCTAGTTGGCATCCAACGACCAAATAGAAGGCTCTAGAAGTCGCATTAGAAGTCGACGCAAATCTAGAAAAATCCAAAAATAGTAACCAAACTTTTGGGAGGCATAACTTTTGAACCGTAGCACTTCGCTCGTCCCCCATTTTTTGGCCTTGTTCGAGGTCATTTAATGCCCTAACGTAACTTTGAAGCATTCTTAGGAGGTCTCCAAAAATTGAAAAATTGCAATAACTTTCAAACCGTGGGGCCTTTTGACCTGATTCTTTTTTTGGAATGCTCTAAATTACAATTACCATCATCTGACCAATTTACACCTTCTAGTTCACCAAAATGATGGCTCAATTACATACTCCTATTTTTTTGACATTTACACGTATCCCAAGGTGATTAAAAACTCTAACTAAGAACACTAATAGTTGAACTGTGAGAGTTGGAACCTTTATTTGACCCAAATGGGTATCCAAAAATGAAAACACATGAAACATAAACTAAGTCTAAGTACATTTTTTTTGGGTGACACAGGATAGCCCTTATGCCTCTAGATGCTCCTACATCAACTTCCAAGTTGCTTCAATGAAATAATATTCTCTCTACCTCATTAGCTATATAGAAGCATAAGTGTTCATAGACCTAAAAATATACCAAACATCTGGAAACATAGAGTGAGATCATGGTGCAAGGTATGTTCTAAATTAGTGTTCTCATGGAGCACACAAATCAAATTATGAACAATGGTTTTATTTTACATCATAAACTATAGAAAATGTGTCTCCTAGATATATTATTATTCTTGAACAAAAGGCAAAGACTCTAGCTCAACCAAAGCTCTTGTTAATAATTGTAAAGAACCAATTCAAGTAAGACATCGTGTATAATGTTTATTAGATTCAGATTATAGTTATCAAGAAACCAATTTATATGGTTGCTTATAAAAGTTATCTTCTTTGTATAAAAAGGTTGTTTATCTGGAAATGAATGGCATTAGAATTGTTATATCAATTAATTTAAAGAACATTAAAGTTCTCTTTATTATATGAAGATTGAAAAATGTTACTAAGTACATGCTATACCGTGTAAAGATTATTTCATAGTGTGAGCATCTCTCATTTAATCATTTTATAAAGTGTTAAAGAGATTAATAGAGGAGTCTCATTCCAAAGATAGGGGACTATAATAGGACTTGTAAAAAAGATTCAACATTGATCAGTAATAGTATAAATTTATTCCAATTCATCATTCTTAATTACTATATTACGAGATTCTATTTTTAAACATTTTGTAATACATATCATTTGGAAATTTGATGCTTTCATTATTTTGAAATGCCATATTGAAGACTGCTTATTATAATTTAGAGAAAAGAAACAATTAGTTTTGCATAAATAATGTCTGTGGTTACTTGTTTATATTTGACATTGCTAATTGGTATAGATTTGGTAATGATTATTAACAAAATTGCACGTTGACCGGAATTGAGTTCATATGTAGATTTGGAATTGTTGATGTTTATTATTGCAAATAATTTACTATGAAACTTTTCTTTCTACAAAAACTATGAAGATGACATATGCAAAATATTTGGATGGATTATTTGTGAATCAAAGTTGTATTCAATGTTTTGAATTATCATAGAGAAACCTTTTGATCATAATATTCTTTGTGTTGTATAAGGGAAGTGCATTCTTCTATTTATTCTTTTCTAAAGTGGGTGCTTTAGATGTAAGGGAAGGGTGTTCCTTGGGGTTGATGATCTTAAATGTAAAGGGTGTTAGTGCTTCACAGAGTCATAGCTCTAAAATTGATTGCCTTGAAGGAATATTTAAAGACATGATTGAAAGTGGTATTTTATCCTACGGGATTTTCCACCATAAAACATGTGTCATATTATTGTGGACTGTGTATCTTGTCCATTTTATTACTTCAAAATATTTTCCATATTATAATTGGTTCAAGTAATCTAATTTTCTATGTACCATTGATTCACCCCCCCATCCCCTATAGTGGATCTTGTCTTCCAACAAGTGTTATCAGAGAAAGCTTCCCTATGTCATGTTTAATAACATTGGGTAGGTCTTTATCGGTGGAATACTTATTTATAATGGTTCAATAAGGAACCCATATTTAATGAATTAAATTATGCTTTTTTGGAAGTTGTGATGAAAACATATTTCTTGTCAATCAATGTTGATGTTTGAATTTTGATTTTTAATGGTTATAATGTTCCTAATACATTACCTAAAGACCTTAATCATAAGAAGGAATATGAAGCTGATATGAAGGGAAAATTTATAACTCTTAACAGTTTTTCTAAAGATGGTTTTGTAAATGTAATGCATTGTAAGTCTTCAACCATATAAATGTGGGACAAGTTAAAGAATGTGTATCATGAAAATCACATAGATAAAAAAAGAAAAATAATAAAAAATAAAAGAAAGGCTTGAAGAATTGAAAATAGGTAATAATGAAAAGGTATAAGACTATCTACTCAAGATAAATGAAACAGAAAATAGTAAACAAGGAATTGGAGAAGAGGTTGATGGAATTCAAGTTGTGAAGAAATGTTTAAGATCATTGCTAGAAGATTTTGACTCAAAGATATTTGTTATAAAAGAGGCCACATATATTGACAAGTATGCTATGGAAGATGTTAATGGATAACTCTTAGCATACAAAGTGAGGAAGTCTAAAAAGTACAAATCTTCAAGAAAAGGTGTATTTAAGGCTGAAAAGAAATTCAAAACAACATCATCAAAATCGAAGGATCTTGAAGCTTTGATGCACATATTTCATGAAGGATGAGAAAGGGCTTAGATAAATATAAAGGTAAACTTCCTTCAAAATACATTAATTATGGTAATATAGGTCACTTTGCATCTAAATGTCCTTTTGGCAATCATAATGAAGAAAGTGATGATAATGAAAAACCTAGTAAGAAGAAGTTTTATGATAAAAGGATGTTTGTGTCTAAAAAGAAGAAAATTTTATTTGTTGATATATCATATAGAGAATCAAGTAGTTTAGATTGCGATGATAGCGAGGTTTTTTTTTATGGATATTTAAACTACTTGTCAATAATCTGAAAGTGAGTTGGATAATTATATAGAATTTTTAGATGTTGATCTTTAGTGTGAGTTTGTTGTATGCACTTAAAAGATTAAGGAATTGAAAAAATATTTACACTTTAAAAAAGAACAATCATTAAAGGATAAATAAATTCTTCACAATTAAACTAAGAGCTTAGAAAAACAACTTGTTGATTTAAAGTTGCAAGCAAAGAAACAAAAGAGGATTGTATTTGTTACTAAGAGTGAATTAAGTTCAAAATATGAGAAATGTAAAAAGTTAGAATGTAGAGTAGTAATGTATAAAAATAATCTTGGAAGATATAAGAATAGTACTTTTGAAAGACATGTTGAGAAAATAAAGAAGGTCTAACAATCTAACTGGATTAGGATATGAGCTTGGACAATGTTCTAATAACAAAAATAATAAGTCTCTTTATGATGTGTTTAAATCTGAAATAAAAGTACATAAACAAATGGAAAAATTATGGATAATAATATTCTTCATCATGGTTCCAAATAAAATCCTAAAAGTGAATATTTAAGTCAAATCGATAAGGGTAACAAACAAGTGTTACAAGCTCTTCATTCTTGGGTAAATATCTCAAATCATATTTACTTTTCTCTTTGATGGATAATGTTTCTTATGTGATCAATATGGACATAGACTAAGTAATTGCATATTTGCATCAAGAAGAAATTCTATATTTCTATTAGAAATAGATAATACTGAGAGAGGAAGGTGGGGGGAGGGGGTGAATCAATATTCTACAAACTTTTGCCCACAACTAGATATTATTACTTACTTTAAAACATGCATATGAAAGTAAACCAAAAATGTTGAATAGTAAATAAATCCATACACAAAGAGAACTCATAATACCATATTTTTTAAATAGGGAAACCCTGGCCAAGGAAAAACACTGGTGGGGTTGGTACCCACAAAATGATCCACTAAACAAAATAATCATGTTAAGGATATTGACCCTATTAGGACTCTATGAATTACATATAATGTCTCAGTCCTTGTTAGAGGAACAGGCCATGTTAAAAGCCTCAACCCTATTAGGAGTTGGTATTACAAATACATATGTATGCAAGAAGAGCCCACTACCTAAATAAGTAATTATATAATTTAGTGCCTTAAACAAAATAAGATAGATATGATAACCTCTTATCTATAGACAGTTGTACTTCGCATATCTATGATCTTATATCAAGATTCACATCATAGGTATCTCACATAATTTTGCATGTCACATACTTAGTTTAAATATATTCACCATATACTTCACATTCACATAACATACACTTCACATACTTTGTAAGTAGTTATCCTTTTACTTATACCATCTTGTGCAGTCGGCTTGATGCTTTCACACATTATGCTAACTTAGGGTAAACATATAGGATGCCATCCCTACATAATTAAGTAATTATTTCATGACCAAAATAAATCCTTAACTTGTAATTAACCCTTTTTTGATTAACTATGTTCTATTATGTTCTCTACCTTTACTAGTGTTTAACTCGTAACTTCATTTGTACTAATCGTATTGATTTGTGCACTTAGGTACATCATCATGACACTCTGTTATACCTATCCTTAACTTTGCACATGCTAGTTGTCACTGTAAGCTTCACAATACTGAAGTTACCTCTAAACTAATACCAAAACTGTCTAACACTTAGACAATTTTTTTTTGTCTCTAATCATGGAATCTTTAGCTGTAAGTTCTGCTTTCTATTCTAGAATTATATGTTGTCATAAATGACAACCCTTAACCTTAATAACTTAGTCATATTTCCAAAAATTTCCCCCTTTGGCATTGATGACAACATATGGGGAAAATAGCTAAGTTCCCAAAATATTACTTCATTTTTTATTTTTTTTCCCTCAAAGTTGGCCTTTAAAATTAAAATTACAAAATTGTGGATCATTACATATTACCATCTTTTTCATATACCTCTTAATAATGCTACTCCCCCTTTCATTATACTTTATACAATTTTCCTATATACTTCTCCCCCTTTGACATCAATGAAAAAGGTGTCAAAATTTATTTACATGTCAAAATTTTAGTGAATTACATCCTTATTAGGCTAATAGGCAAGAAATACTGTCTCCAAAGCTAACTGTTAGACTCTTCATGTTCTTCTCCCATGAATCCTTTACTCCTTTTGAGATGTTGAGGAAAGAGCATAATCCATACGATGCAATCTCCACCACATTCAAATATGGGTAAATAAAGTTGTCAAAGGATGTCTTGGCTAACAAAAATTCTTCCAACTAATGTTCAATTGTGTTGAACTTTACTGATAGGTGTTTTCTTGAAAGTGAGAACCTCTTTGTAATCCGTGTCTTCCTATCTTCCAATAGACTGATTTCATCATATGCCTTGCTAACCTATGCTTCAATTTTTTTAATCATTACACCAGGTTGACATACCTAATTTTTTAGTGCTTTTACTTCTACATTCTTATTCTTGATTTCATCATCAATGTCTTTTGTAAAAATGAAAGATATTGCACACTTTTCATACATGCTTTTGCCTTCAAGCTCATATTTCCTTATTATCTTGATACAAGTATCAAGAGTCAATAAATCATTTTTGATGTTCTAATAGACAGTGTCAAACATCTACATATCATGCTTGGCCTAAGCTTGTGCTGCTACAACTTCTGACAAAATTTTGAATTCAACATCAAATGCTTGAATCACATCTTTGGCTCTAACTTTAGGGTTAGAATCAAGTGACTTCATAGTCAAATCTCCTTGTATCTTATCAGTTACATCCATGAGAGTTTTTTGCAAACTCTTTACTTGTCTGTTCTTGCTAATAATTTTGCTAAGTGATGATACCAATTAGGATTGATCATGATAATCTACGCCAGTGAGTGCTACAAGGGTAAGAGCAGTGCTAGGTGCACTTGTTTCTGTCTTCTTTCCTTGTTCCTCTTCTTTTACCTTCTTCTCTTATTCTATCTTTTCTTCTTCCTCTTTTCTCTTTTCCTCTTCTTCTTCCTTCTTTCTCTTCTCTTCCTCTTCTCTCTTCTTATTTTCTTCTTCTTCTCTTTGCTTCTTTTCTCCCTCTTCTTTCCTTTTCTTTTCTTCCTCCTCTTTTTGCTTCTTTTCTGCCTCTTCTTTGCTTTGCTTTTCTTCCTCTTCTCTTTTATTTTTCTCTTCTTCTTCTTTCTTCTTTCTTTCCTCTTCTCTTTGTTTCTTTTGAATTTATGCTTTTTCCTTCTTCCTCCTTTCTTCTTCTTTTCTTCAAATTCACTTTTTCTTTTCTCCTTTTCTTCATCAGAGTTGGTATAATTAATAATATTACCAATAATGTTTAGCCCAAGATCCTTGACAGGATCTTCTACAATGTTTGTTGTTACTTTCGTGGCACCAATTTTCATGGTGTTGGGCCCAATTGACATATGTGAAGATAGATATGTCATCTTGGTGTCCTTAACTTTTTCTTCTATTGTTATCAAAGTAGTTTATTCAATAGTTATTGAGATTTCTCCCCCTATCTTTGTGCTTTGGTCTGTGACCTTAGGCATAGAGGCATGAACATAATGATGGTTCTATCTATTTCCTTGTTAACCTCTTTGTAGTCATCGCCCATCAAAATAATTTCTCTTCTTTTATTTCTTAACAAGGGCTTAATGCCATTCATTATTTTAATTATCTCATCATTAGTATTAACTTCGCTATAATATTTTTCCTTATTTTCTAATCTTCATCTATGACGCTTCTTCTTCTATTTATCAATCTATTATACAAGTCCTCTGTTATATGTCTTTGTACATCTTTAAACCTTTTATTCTCCAAAATCATGTTTCTCACAACTACATTCTCTAGTTGTAATCCATCCATATTGATATACATACTGTAATACTTATTCAAGTGAATGAAATTGTTACTATCAATAATCTATACATTTAAGTTTTCTACCTTAGTTTTCCAGGTCTTCTTTCCTACCAAAGTTCTGGCTTCACCTACCACCTACTCTATAGGCTTGTCCTTAGTTTCCTCTTTTTCTTTTGATTCTTTTGATTCTGTTTCAACTATTTTAAGAGATTTTATTCTCTTACTAGGTCCACTTGCTTGCTGCTTGACTCGCTTCCTTCTTGGGCACTATTTAGGTTCAAATTTGACCTTTGTGAGTCTCTCTGACTTTCTTGTGCTTGGAGGAGTAACAGATATATCCTCATCAATTTAGACTTCTTCTTTAAACTTCTTCCTTTTGACTTGAGTAGGTTGCACTTGTACAACTATGGCATAGGGAACAACATGTATTTTTGAAGATGAATATGCTATGGCGAATCCCTTAGAGGGTCCTTCTACTTCTACAGATGTGGCCATGAATACTTCTTTTTGTCCACTACTCTTCATCTCCAAGGCTATGCCCTTCACTTCTTCATATTGATGTCTTGTCATGCCAAATTCCCTGAGAATTGTTTCAATTTTCTTTTCAACATCTTTCTTTATTTCCTTGCTGTAGAGCTTTCTCTCTACTTCTCTGATCTTCTCTACATAGGTTCCCCATATGGGATTGTCTTTGTCCTTCTTAGATTCTAATATGATCTTTGCATACCCTTCAATTATATCTTCACTCATTTTATAGCCCATATGGTATATGAACTTAACCCTTGGCACAACTTCCTCCATATAGGTTACATTTGTTTCAACCATGAAAAATATGTCCTCTTTATACTTCTTCACCAATGAGGGTGGAATTTGATATCTTTGTTTAATTGTAGTTTGAAATATTTTCATCATTTTGTTTATATCCTCTATAATCCTCTCCTCAGACTTTTTTCTATAGTAGTATGTCACCAAGTTCATGGTGCACTGATCAATATCCCATTCCCTACTAGGAATTCCAAGAAATTTCCTAATAACTTGGAAAAATAGGCATATTAGTAGTGCGTCAAACCCGAACACCGCACTTCTTGTTTTCTTTAGTTTCTCTATGTTGCCCAATAGTTGATGCCTCACAATGTGACACATATTAACCTTCTCCTTCTTTGTTCTCATCAAGTATGCTACATGTAAAAATCCAATAGGTATTGAGTTCAACCTTGAACTATGATTCATTTTGTACCCAATGATCTTGTTGATCACTCTCACATCAATTTTGTTTATGAGGTCAATCCTCATATTCCTACCATCTAATTTGGTCTTTAGATTGGTCTCTACCAGCTTCTTCACATTTTTCTCATTGATAGGATTTCTTCCTTCATTGCACAATCTTATTAACTTATGAATCATGTCACTATCAATCATGATAGGCATATCTCCAAATTAAAACATTTCTTCATGAATTTGGCTTAGATTGATTATGTTCCATTCATGGTTGTCAAAATCCATATATAACATATAATTTACTATATTCAATTCTTTCAAGTGTTCAAACTCTTCTTTCAATGATAAGTATCTATGGCACACTAGGTCTAATTCCTTGTGAATGTCATTATCTCCAATACTCTCAAATTTGTAATGCATGTATGTCCTAATATCTTCCATGCACAAAATGTTTTCTAAAACTCGTGAAAATGATCCTAGAAGATCATCTACTTGAGATATGAATGGGTGCTTCTTAAACACATAACTTGGCATCTCACTAACATCACTAACAGTGGGATTCTCCATCTCAATAGATTCAAATACTTCAAAAGCTTTGTAAAATACCTGAATTCTGCATAACTAGGGCTTTTCTCACTTTGCACTATGAACACTTCAAATCTACCTTTACTTGATATCAAATTTCAATTGCTTCTTAATTCTTCAAGCGATCAAATGGTACTCAAAATATTGTTCGCATCCATTAAATATTTTAAATTTAACTTCACATTAATTATGCATCCATCAAAATTTGCAAATTTTTTCCCTATTAATTAATAAACTTAATTGCTTTCATTCTCCTTCATGCGATTACCAAATGACTTACACTCTTAACCACAAATTTCTTATGATCTATTCTAATTTAAGATAATTTTACAACGTCTAATTTGATATATAACTTCTGTTCCACTTTTTTGATAGTCTACCTTCAATAAAAAGGTGATTAATTCAAATAAGATGAAACACATACTAAATCTGATTTCAATCTTCCATCAGGTGCATTGAAAAATTATTCTTCTAAAATAGTATGTGAACTTTCTGGATCATTTTATTTCACTAATACTTCCTTAAATTCTTCAACATGCTCTTTAAGTTCCTCCTTCTAACTACTATTGCTACTGTTATGATGCAGGAGCATCTTGGGTTGACGTGTTATCTTGCTCATTTGTGTTCATTATGCCAGTTGTTGCCGAGTTCTAGTCATTGCCGAGTTGCAACAATTGCCAAGTACTAGTAATTCTATAGTATGTTCCAGGTTCCACAATATGTGCTGAGTGATCCTTCATGTGCCAAGTGATCCTTTAGGTGATGAGTGAAATTTTTGATGCTGAGTGACAACATTTTGTCGAGTTGTCTATATTTTGGGAGTCAACTTGCATATTTAATTTCGGACATGAATTTAATGATAGGATCTTATTTAGGGATAAGTGTTGACTATTTTGAGGTTGGCCTTTCTATTATGTAATGTTCTAGAATCTTTTGTAAGCCATTTTGACAAGTATAAATAGAGTGCTTAGGCTTAGGTTAAAAAAGAGGGAAAATTAGAGGGTTTTGAAAGGGGAATGCATGTGTCTGGAAATGCAAATTTGAAGCTGGATCATGGATCTAGAAGCTAGAAATGTATATTGATTAATTAATGAATCAATAAAATATTTTGTTCTCTCTCTCATTGATGTTGTCCCCTATTGTTTGCTTCCATTTTTTTTACTCTGTAAGGTGGTTGGAATAGCTGGGTGTGCCCTTGGCCCTATTTATTTATTTTCCTCCTTGTAGCATGTTATCATTTCTTCTATCATTTCTATTATTATTCCTTCTATAGTTTGGATTCCTATTGAAGTAACTTCTATCCATTCTACAAAATCTTGTTAAGTGTCCAAAGTCATTGCATAACTGGTATACATGTGTATTCCTTCTTTGATTAGGTCCATTCTGATTGTTTGGTGCTCTGTAGTTCCTTGCAATGTGTCTAAGGTTGTTACACTTGTAACATACAATCTAGTTCCTTTATCCATTAGGTCTTTCTCCATAATTGGATTTTCTTTGTGATCTCCTTCTTTCATTACCTACAGGGTTAGTATCCCTTAACATCCTACTATTTCTATTATTACTATCAAACTTAGGTTTCTTACAATCTACTACTTTATGTCCAAAACCATGACAATTATAACAATAGAAATTAGTAATAGGTTTAAAATAATTACATATGCAATCTTTCTTCATATGACCAACTTCAGTGCATATAAAACATCTAACTTTGAATTCATGTCTAGCCTCCTTAGATGGTTCTACTTTCTCTGTTTGTTTTGGTTCATCACATTTCTTAGGTTGATTTTCTTGCTCAACTTCTTTGGTAGACTTGCTTGGTTCAAAATTTCTTTAGGTTCAGGAGTTTCAATAATTAGATCTAGTTCCTTCCTAACTTTAGTTTCTTGGGTGATTTTTCTCCAATAAGATATCCAAGACTTGTCTTATTCTAAGATCTTTGATAGAATAACTGTTCATTAGTTTTCTCAATACTGGAATAAAGTTTCTCTAATTATTTCTTAGTATGGGTTAATTATGCTTTCATAATGATATTGTACTTTTCTAATTTTGCATACTCTATTTTGATAGAATCTAGTTTTGATGTCACTTTCATCAGATGAGATCTTAGATCTGCATTCTTAGATTTCACATTTGAATCAAACTTGCCATCATCTTATTGGAATTCTTTAGAATAATTGAGAGGGGGGGGGGGGCTGAATCAGCTATCCAAGGTCTAGATGTACAAATAAAACTTTTCACAGCTTAGTGAACCCATATTTATAAAACATATTCATCATGCATGCATCCATTAGATCATACAATCACTTAAACTTCTTAGGTTACTATCAAATCAACTTTGTAAAAATGTAAGAATGAAACATAACAGATTCAATAACACATTTGACACAATGATTTTATGTAGAAACCCAATTTGGAAAAAAACCACCTGTAACATGCTACTAATTCTCACTCTTTTAAAGTGATGCCTTGCTAAAGACCAACCCTATTAAATATTACAATACACACTATTAAATGTGACTTGGTTAGAGGTTTTCAATCACCCTATTAGGAGTGATCCTTATTAGAGGACTTTAGATCATTCACTTGGAATGTCACCAAATTAAAGGATTTATAAATGACTATCAGGTCAATCTTAAGTAAAAGGATTTACCCTAGACTGGTATAAGGATTAAAAAGTAACAATATGGCTTGATTTGATAACAAGTTATAACTCACTTGTAGATTAAAGATCTTTGTTTTAGTCCTCCATTCTGCTTGTCTTTCACACACTTCAACTTTGATAACTTGTTCACCCTTCAAGCATCCATACCCTTAAGCTTTCTTGCTTTGCTTTCCAATAGGAGTCTCTTCTGTTCGGTCTTTGAATGAAGCAATACCTTAGATCTCTTGTCTAGCTTAGGTTCTCCAACATTGATCAACCTTGCTTCTAACCAACCATCTCTATAAATAGAAAATTAAGATATTTTGTCATTCATCCTCTATCATCCATTTTAGGGTTAGACAGGATTAGGTAGGATTCAATGAATCTACCCATCTTTTTATTTTAGTCCCTTCTAGAAACTTCTCCTTTAATCCTCTTTGCATTATCCTCAAAATGGTTTACAATGACTTCTATGCCACCAACTCATCATAGTTATCTTCCACATGCTTCACAAAATTCAAGAAAAAAATAGTTGACTCAGATTTGTCAAATCTATAATTTAACATGAATATTGGTATTTGGCATCAATATGCTATCACTCAACATCCATACCATTCTTCCACTTGTCATCAACTAGATTACTCAGCAAACACTAAAGTTTTGTAATGCCTTGCCAAGGGATCCAAAGAATTAATCTATAATTTCACTAAGTTTGGTAGCATTTAAAAAAAAAAAAATTTAACAAGAAAGATAAACCATTTACAATTTATACTTAATAACGGAAGCAATAGCAACAATCCAAATATAAGTAAACATAACATACTTAACAGGTTGCATTCTTTAAAGATCCCTTAACGTTGAATCACATCTAATCATAACTAATTATGTTTCCATCTAATACTACATCCACATAATGAAAAGTCCTACATTCTTAAACAATATACAAGTGTCCTATAAGTGATTACATTTTAGATTGCTCAATCATCCACTGTACATGACACAGGGTATGAAAGGCTTAAAAGAGTAAACATCCATGTAAATAAAGTACATCATCATCCAATATTAATCCATGATGCAATTAAAGTAAATAAAACCACATATCATACATGATACATCATCACAAAAGATATAAACATCCATCATAAAAGATAGCCATGATCATAAAACACATCTAATCTAAATGCATGGTTCCTCCCAACCGTAAATAGCATCATTAGACCATCGTGGATCCTAGCCATCCCTCCGTGCGTAATATTCCAAATCACCAAAGAGATCATCGGTATTAACATAGTAGGAATGTCACTCCTAAGTCATACTACATCATATGCAAAAACTAATTTAACATACAAAGTAATGCATAAGATATCATCATCTAACATATGCAAATCATCAATGTAAGAAACATACTAGTAAACACATCTATCATAAGCTATATCATCTATCATAATGATCCAAGAATAGAATGAAGATGAATACCAATCAAGAATGCTCCAGCCACGATGTCTCGAACGGATCTCAAATGATAAGAGTGGAAAAAAACACTACCACCCGACCGTGTGGAACCTAAGTGATCCACTCCCACTGTGCTGAGGAGATAATCTCAAGTCCTAAATAGGCTATCCAAAACACATAACATAAATACTCTCTAAGTCTAGGAATCCTAAAAGTATACTAACTCAAAGATTCCAATCACAAACTGACATCTAATCCTAGGGGCACAACAATGACAAGTAGGAACCTACTATGCAAGTGGAAAAGTGTCATCACATATATCATGTAGAAGTTACCCTGGCAGTTAGCTAAACTCTACGGGTCCCTACTAATCCTCATGCGGCCACTAGTATCCTCTCATACTGACAAGGCATATTATGGAATGCAAGGTCGCAACCAAGCATTCTCTCTACTCCCATCCTAGTCTGTACTAGCACTCAAGGCATGGGCGAGAACCAAAACAATTATCTTTTTAGGTTTATTTAATCCCCATTTAGTGTAAATGTTATCACTTATTAACAAAACTTACAATGAGTTACCCTGGAAGCCACTTAGGGCCCTGGCCCCCATTGCAAGCCACTTCCTGACACTACAAGAAGATAACCTACCCTAAGCTCATGGAATCATAAATCACCCCAGTCCTATACAAGCGACTGGAAAGAAATACCAAAAGATAATCCACAATAAGAATCATCAAATATCCATAATAAAAGCATCAAATCTCCATGATAAAAAAAAATCAAATCTCCATGAGCAACTAAAAAGCATCCATAATTAATCATGACCACAACAGTTCTCTATTGGCAACTGAAGGTATCACTGATAATTAAAAGTATCTATTGGTTCTCAATAACCAAAATATATCTCAAGAACATACTAATCAAAGACTCCAAAATGGTTGAGTCAAAACATGTCACAACATGACATCATTAAGAAATAAATCAACATTTCAGTCCCATCATGGCGACCGAAAAATAATCCAAGGATAACTGATCGATGACTCAAAAATGGTTAAGTCAAGTGTCTCATACAAATACATCTCAGCTCCACTCATGAGCAATAACAATTAGTAAATACAAACATCTCATAGAGCATACCATCACATAACCATGGTTGGGTTTAGAAAGATCGAGACCAAATAAGATCATCATGCCATCACATCTCATAAACCCCTGAGCCTCTGGTAACAACCTAGGACTGGTCAAAGCTAAGACAAACTTGATGCAAGAGCATCCAGAGGTATAAGGGCAATCCTGTGTCACCCAAAAAAAAATGTACATAGACTTAGTTTCTGTTTCATGTGTTTTCATTTTTGGATACCCATTTGGGTCAAATAAAAGTTTCAACTCTCATAGTTCCACTATTAGTGTTCTAGGATAGAGTATTTGAACAATTTGGGATATGTGTAAATGTCAAAAAAAAGGAGTATGTAATTGAGCCATCATTTTGGTAAACTAGGAGGTGTAAATTGGCCAGATGAATGTAATTGCAATTTAGAGCATTCCAAAAAAAGAATCAGGTCAAAAGGCCCCACGGTTTGAAAGTTATCGTAGTTTTTCAATTTTTGGAGACCTCCTAAGAATGCTTCAAAGTTAGGTTAGGGGCATTAAATGACATCAAAAAGGGCCAAAAAATGGAAGACAAGTGAATCTAGTCCATAGGACTATAGAGTGCTTCGAGAGCTTTTCAAAAATGTAAACAGTTCGTCAATCGGAGCTATGGTTCAAAAGTTATGCCTCCTAGAAGTTCGGTTACCATTTTTGGATTCTTCTATATTTGCACCAACTTCTAACGCAGCTTTTGGAGCCTTCTACTTGGTCGGTGGATGCCTACTAGCACTTTCTAGAATGTACTCCTAGTCCTTAACCCTTCAGGGTCTATTTAAGGACATTTTTGGCATTGTAAAAGGCAGTTCGGAGTGGAAATTAAGAGGAGGTACCAAAAGGAGAAATTATCTCTAGTTTTGTGCTATTGTAAGCCCTTCGGGCATGTTTTGAAGTCTATTTTCTCTGTACTGAATGTACTAGCTTATTTTCACAGTTAATACAATTTATCTTTTCCTATTGTGTCCATTCTGTGCTTGGGTTGTGTCCCCATCAAGTGGTATCAGAGCTAGTTTTCTTGAGTGTGTAGACAAATCACCAACTGTGAGGCAGTTTGCACCAGGACTGTGTGGTTGTGGGTTTGAGTTAAGAAAATACCTCCATGAAGAGAGCATGGTGGAAGGGCCAAAGCTATTAATCCTGAGGAGGTTAGAGCCCTCTAAAGGCAGGTACAAGCATTGTAGGAGGAGCTCCGTAGAGGAACAAATGTTGCCGCAGGTGACGACAGTGAGGATGACAATGAAGAAGAAGAAATTGGACTAGAAGGGGAACTTGATGGGGAAGTTTTGAATCAGGCAGAGGAAAGGCTTTTTAGGGCCATTACTAAATTTGGGAAAAGACCTACAATTGATGTGGGTGAATTTTCAGGAAATCTGAAACCAGATGAGTTGATTGACTGGATCAATGAACTAGAAGAATAATTTGAGTATGAGGATATCAAGGACCCAGATAGGGTTAAGTTTGTAAAGGCCAAACTGAAACGCCATGCAAAAATTTGGTGGCAAGAGGTTCAATTGGAAAGAACCATAAGAGGAAAGGAGAAGATCACAAGGTGGGATCGAATGGTGGACAAATTAAAGAAGTAGTTCATTCTTGTGGACTACGAGCTTGATTTGTTTAAGAAGATGCATGGGCTAAAGCAAGCAGGAAGATCAGTCCAAGAATATACAGAGGATTTTTATCGACTTTTGATTAGAGTAGGGCATGTAGAAGCAAATAAGGAGAAGGTTGCTCGTTATATTAGTGGGTTGCGACCTAGCATCCAGGAGGAATTAAGTTTGGTAAGAATGACCAGCATTGAAGAGGCATACCAGTTTGCCCTACACATTGAAGAGAAGCTGAATAAGAGGTTTGAAGGGAGACAAAGAGGGTGTGGTCAAGAAGGAAGGGGAAGTCGTAGGTCATTTGGAGGTCGAAATGAAACCCAAAAGAAAAATGAAGATATGGGTACTAGCAAGAACCAGAGGAATGAGGGTTTCAACCGCTCCCGTGATCAAGACTTTGGAAATCAGAGAGGAAGAGGAGGCTTCTGTGGGACCTATTTCCATTGCAATGAAGAAGGTCATCGTGCCTTTGAATTCCCTCCATGACAAGGAAGGACAGATAGGAGAGCTAAGGGTCAAGCTAGGGTTGCTCATGTGGATGAGGATGCACAGTCATCACATTTAGAGGATGCAGAAAGAAGAGAGAGCTTGGTAAATGAAAGGGTCCTATTAAGTGGTGAGATTGAACCAGGACAAAGAAGGAGTTTGTTTCGTACCAGGTGCAAATGTGAGGAAAAATGTTGTGATGTGATCATTGATGGTGGTAGCACTGACAACTTGGTGTCAGAGGAGATGGTCTCTAAGCTTAAGCTCAAGAGGGAGAAACATCCCCATCCCTATCGGATTGCTTGGGTGAAAGATGATCATAAGGTCCTAGTAAGTGAACAATGTCTTGTGAAATTCAAAATTGGGAGTTACCATGATGAAGTTCTCTATGATGTTATTCCAATGGATGTTTGCCATCTATTGTTGGGTAGACCATGGCAGTTTGATAGACATGCAGTACATGATGGTCATGCAAACACATACTCTCTAACAAAGAATGGAGTTCGCTACAAACTGAAGCCCATGAAAAAGGAAGGTGAAAAGGTATGTAGTAGTGCTAGGATTTGTCTTATTGATGGAAGAAAGTTTTTAGATGAAATGAAACATCAGCGTATGTGCTATGCTTTGATTCCTAGGAAAGATAAAGAAGGTAGTAGTGAAATACCACTTGAAGTTTCAAATTTACTAGGTGACTTTGGAGATATTATCTCTGATAATGTTCCAGAAGGATTGCCACAAGTAAGGCAAATTAGTCATTAGATAGATCTAATTCCAGGAGCTAGTTTGCCTAACAAGGCTGCTCACAGGATGACTCCTACTGAAACAGAGGAGCTAAATAGATGGGTTCATGAGCTATTGAGGAAGGGCCTGATTCAGGAGAGCCTGAATCCATGTGTAGTACCTATAGTATTGGCACCAAAGAAGGATGGAGAGTGGAGGATGTGTATAGACTCTCGAGCTATAAATACGATAACCATCAAATATTGGTTTCCTTTGCCAAGAATGGATGATCTTATGGACTGCTTGAGTGGAGCTTAGTAATTCACAAAGATAGATCTCAAGAGTGGTTATCACCAGATACAGATTCGAGAAGGAGATGAGTGGAAAACAAACTTCAAGGCTAAGGAGGGTTTTTATGAGTGGTTAGTCATGCCCTTTGGATTGACGAACACCCCAAGCACCTTCATGTGGCTTATGAATGAGGTACTTAAGAATTTCTTGGAAAAAATTGTTATTGTCTATTTGGATGATATTTTAATTTTCAGCAAGACTTTGGAAGAACATTTATTGCATATTCGTAGTGTCTTTGAAAGGTTAAGGGAAGAGAAACTGTTAATTAATTTGAAGAAATGTATCTTTGCAAAAAGGGAGTTATTCTATTTGGGGTTTGTTATATCACCTGAAGGTCTCAAAATGGATCCAGAGAAGGTAAAAGCCATCTTGGAATGGCCTACTCCAAGGTCTGCTACTGAGGTAAGATCATTTCATGGTTTGGTTAGTTTCTACAGGAAGTTTATTAAGAATTTTAGTGGCATATGTGCACCCCTAACTGACACAATAAGAGGGGATAGTAAAGAGTTCAAATGGACTGCAGTAGCTGTGAGAAATTTTGAATTGCTGAAGAAGAAGGTGATAGAACAACCTGTGTTGGCACTTCTAGATTTTAGAAAGGTGTTCCAGGTGGATTGTGATGCTATTGGCAGTGCTATTGGGGCTGTATTGAGCCAAGAAGTTAAGCCTATTGCATATTTTAGTGAAAAATTGAATGATGCAAAGAAGAAGTATTCTGTATATGATCAAGAGTTCTATGCAATAGTTCAGGCCTTAATGGAGGCATTTTTTATTGCCAAAGGAATTTGTTTTGTATACTAATCACCATGCATTACAATACCTAAATAGCCAAGGTAAATTGAATCAGAGGCATATGAAGTGGGTAGAGTTCTTACAGAGCTATACATTTGTGTTGAAACATAGAAGTGGAAAATTTAATAGGGTTGTAGATGCACTGAGTAGGAGATAGTTGTTTCTTACAGTAATGCAGGTTGAAGTAGTTGGGTTTGATGATCTCAAGAATCTGTACCCTGAAGATCCTGATTTTGCTGAAGTGTGGAAGGCTTGTAAAGAGCCTGTTGTTGTAGATAGAACTAGGTGGTTAGACTATCTGATTCAGGATGGTATATTATTCAAGGGTAGCCAATTGTGCATTCCAAGGAGTTCCGTGAGGGAAAATTTGATTAAAGAGAAACACAGTGGAGGGATGGTAGGACATTTTGGTCGAGATAAGACTATTTCCATTCTTAGAGAACATTATTTTTTGCCTCATATTTCACAAGATGTGAAGAAGTTTGTACATAGTTTCCAGGTTTGTCAAGTTGCCAAGGGATTTAGCCACAATACTGGACTATATCAGCCATTGCCCATTCCATCAAAGCCATGGGATGACATAAGTATGGATTTTTTTCTTGGATTGCCAAGGACACCAAGGGGTAATGACTCAGTATTTGTGGTGGTTGATAGGTTCTCCAAAATGGCACATTTCATTCCATGCCACAAAACTCATGATGTTGTCCATATTGCAGACTTGTTTTTCAGAGAAGTGGTAAGACTACATGGTCTTCCAAGGAGTATAGTTTCTGACAGAGACACTAAATTTGTGGGGTATTTCTAGAGAGCATTGTGGAAAAAGTTGAGAACAGACTTGAAATTTAGTTCCACACATCACCCATAGATTGACGGCCAAACAGAAGTGGTAAAAAAAAGTCTGGGCAATTTGTTGAGATGTTTAGTTGGGGATAAGCCCAAGGGGTGGGATTTGATTCTACCACAAGCCGAGTTTTCTTACAATAACTCTATAAATAGGAGTACTGGTAGATCACCATTCCACATTGTATATGGAAGCAGCCCAAGGATTGCGCCAGAATTGAGGAAGATAGAGCAAGGGGAAAGGACAAGTGCTGAAGCTAAAAAAATTGCTTAACATATGAAGTGTCTACATGAGGAGGTTCAAGCACACACTACTAAGATGAATCAAGAGTATAAAGCTAGGGCTGATCAAAGGAGAAGACATAAGGAATTCCAAGTAGGGGATCTAGTCATGGTACACTTACGAAAAGAAAGATTTGCAACCGGTACTTACAACAAGCTAAAAATGAAGAAATTAGGCCCTTGCAAAATTCTGAAGAAACATGACTCAGGAAATGCATATGAGGTGGAGTTTCCAGATGGTATTCACATTTCTCCTATTTTCAACATTGTAGACTTAACGGAGTATCATGATGATGGTGCAGATGAGGAACTGATGTTAGAGCCATGTCCAATTCCTGCTTCTAAGAAGGAGGAGATAGAAGACTTTCTAGATCATCGTGTGGGTAGGAGCACTAGAAATAGGCAGTATGAAGAGTATTTGGTCAAGTGGAAAGGATGGTTGATAGAGGACTCAACCTCGATTTCAGTAGCTAAGGTTTCCCATTTGGGATTTCCTCTACCATTCATAAAGTGACAGGGTCACTTTTCAATCTACCCTGGGTGTTTGATGCAGGAGCATCCAGAGGTATAAGGGCAATCCTGTGTCACCCAAAAAAAATGTACTTAGACTTAGTTTCTATTTCATGTGTTTTCATTTTTGGATACCCATTTGGGTCAAATAAAGGTTCCAACTCTCACAGTTCCACTATCAGTGTTCTAGGATAGAGTATTTGAACACCTTGGGATACGTGTAAATGCAAAAAAAAAAAGGAGTATGTAATTGAGCCATCATTTTGGTGAACTAGGAGGTGTAAATTGGTCAGATGAATGTAATTGCAATTTAGAGCATTCCAAAAAAAGAATCAGATCAAAAGGCTCCACAATTTGAAAGTTATTGCAGTTTTTCAATTTTTGTAAACCTCCTAAGAATGCTTCAAAGTTAGGTTAGGGGCATTAAATGACCTCAAAAAAAGCTGAAAAATGGGGGATGGGAAAAGTCGGTCCATAGGGCTATAGAGCACTTCGAGAGCTTTCCATAAATGTAAACGATTTGTCAATCGGAGCTACGGTTCAAAAGTTATGCCTCTTGGAAGTTTGATTACCGTTTTTAGATTCTTCTAGATTTGGACCAACTTCTAACGCGGCTTCTGGAGCCTTCTACTTGGTCGGTGGATGTCTACTAGCACTTTTTAGAATGTACTCCCAGTCCTTAACCCTTCGGGGTCTATTTAAGGACATTTTTGGCATTGTAAAAGGTAGTTCGGAGTGGAAATTGAGAGGAGGTACCAAAAGGAGAAATTATCTCCAGTTTTGTGCTATTGTAAGCCCTTAGGGCATGTTTTGAAGTCTATTTTCTCTATACTGAATGTACTAGCTTATTTTCATAGTTAATACAATTTCCCTTTTCCTGTTGTGTCCATTTTGTGCTTGGGTTGTGTCCCCATCAAAACCCCAAAACACATATAGCATAGAGAAACAAGATACAAACACATGTTTTGGTTTGCTTTTGCAATCACATGATTAAGCCAAATATGAAGTTTCCGAGTTTGTTTCAAGTATATTTCAAGAGTATAAGATTCTTCTACAAGTCAACCCATTTATTTCTTTGAATAAAGCATAGAATTATCCCTCCATTATTTTAAAACAATTCTCTAAAATAATCATAAGATAATTATTTACTTATTTAAATTATTGAACTAGTTCCCATTGGCTTTTAGATAAAATTATTTGCATTATTTCATTAAAAATCAATGTTACTAATAATTCCAAGAAGCGTCTCCCATTATTTAAATAATAAAAATAATACTTATCAACTTTCAAATAATTAGTTTACAATTTCCTTAAAACACTTCAAAGACAAGCATTAATTTAAAATAATCTTCATTGATTTTAAGCAAAATCAATCTCATTAATAATTCAATAATTATTTAATTTTACTAAATACTTATTAATATCTCTTTTTTTTGCCCTCATTTAAAAATCCATTTACTTAAATTGATTAATAATTAATTACACTTCTTCTACTATTAACTAATCTTAATTAAATTTAATTAAATTTAATTAAATTAGATTAGTTAATAAATCATATAAAACTAATGCATAATAATAAGATTCTATTTTAATTCAAACTCAAACCCGAATCAATTTCTAAATCTTGATTATAAATGTCTTAGATCTATGTTGGTTTAGTTTTTAATTCATTCCATGCTTTGATCAATTATTTTTGTGAAGTTTAAGCACAAAGAACTCTTGGTTATGGAAAATAGAGGATTGATTGTCATTGAATAAAATAGTCCCGGTATGGGAGCCATATCTCCCTAATGAACCATTGGATCGAGCCGAATTTGAAATATGTTGGAGAGGGCCAAGTTGTGTCAGAGCTGACTGGAGCGATTGAATAAATTTAGTTTAGATAAAAAGTTATGAATGTCTGAGTTTGGGTCTATGTAAGGGGCAGGGATAGGGCAGTTTATGATGAATTTATTTTATAAATAAAACTAGGGTCTCCTAATGTTTCTTTGCAACCAAATAAGAATTAACATACACATCTAGATTCCAATTTCAAGATTGAAGATTCATTCATGGACTATATTCAGACACATATAACAGACACGATGAAGACATGAAGAGAAAGAGTGCAAACAGAATAAGCAAAAATCACGAGTGCACCTGGACACTGATGCTAATTTGTCATGCCTCAAAAGTCCATAGAAAATAATCCCTTCCTTCTCCAACATTCACAATTCCTCCAAGATCCAAGCCAACCGAAATTCCCACATGACTAGAAGTGCTTGAAGAAGCGTAAGAGCATGTAGAAACATATGAGTACATAGAAGCATATGAGCTTCTCAAATGCATGTAAGCTTTGAAGCTTGTCCAAAAACACTAGGAGAGCCTCTATTTAAAGGCCTCTAGGATGCATCTAGAATGTGTCTAGAAACAACTAGAAGATAAGCATGACAACTAAGCATGAGTCTACTCCAACCTTCTAGATGAGTCATAAGGTTGTAGACACCATGTGCTCAAATAATATGCTAACTCCTAAGTGTAGACAACTTGTGCATACTTAGAGTGCAAACTCCTGCGTGATCAAATATTAAAATAATGCACAATAATTAATTTAATATTCACTTTATTTATTTTCAATTTAATTTATTTATTTATTAAATCTCATGCACTAACTTTAATAATTCCACTTGTTTTTTCTTAATATATTTATATTTTAATCACATGTACACATCATGCAATTTAGAATCTTTTAATAATTTAATATCTTTTCCACTTTTAAATTCATTTCGAAAACTTAATTGCTAAAATATTTATTAACTTAAATAAATATTATCACATTCCAACTTTAAAATTATAACTTTTATCTTCAAATTTAATTATTTTATTTAATTAATTTCCTAATTAATTAAATAAAATAAATATTAAAATATCATATTAATTTCCATTAAATTAAACCATTAATTAAATCTTTTAATTAGGCTTAATTAATAGAAAATAAACCCCAAAGACTCATAAAATAAAATACGAAAAACCCACTATAACAAAACACATACAAAATCAAACCAAAAGGGTTAATATCATGAATTACATCATCCAATGTATTCAGAGGATACTCAACTCAACTATGGCTTAAAGGGTTGGGATTTGGACTTGAGAATTTATCTCTCCTCTCTTACCATTGAGATAATGTGATAGGGTGGGATCATCTTGGCAATTCAGAAAAGTCAATACCCAGTACTTGCAACTTGCATAAAAACTATGCATGTACAAGCACAATATATACTAAACTAAATAGGCAATGGCATGAAGTGGTGCATCATGTAGATCCCGACTAGCAGGTGACTACGATTCCCTTCCTTAACCACATCAGACATGCCATACATAAGAGCAAACACGCACACCATACACATGCAAGTATGGGGTAAGTATCCATAAGAAAACACATGTGATAATAAATTATCTAACTAATCATCTTCAATAAATTAAATCACTCAATAATCACCATGCAACCATGAAATATAAAGTCTAAGTAATCTCATCACATATCCACTGAATCCATAGCACAATATCTGATAGTCTCAAAACAATTCTACTAACCATCAACATAAAACTAGCCCCAAAAGAGTTTGACAATGTTAGCAAAATTTGAACCAGGGGCAGACACTACATCTTTACTGGTGCTCAACATCAACTAAACTTTACTCGGCTTACACTGTATCACTCGAAAAATATTGAAATTTGACTTTTCTTGGCTCCAACAAATTTTTCTACTCAGATTACACTAACTTTGCTCGACACCTACTATCTACTTGGTTGAGCTTGGCAGACTCAATTCTTCTTACTTGTTCTTCTAGACTTTGTTAGTGTATCCAACCTTTGCAACCTTAAGTAGATAATCACTACATTATATTATCACTGTCTTAACTTATCTTTGTACTCTTTTTTTTCATACCATAACTCAACCTTTTCTCTAGGTGCATTTGTTATCTCATTTGATCAAATCCTTCTCATCAATAAAAAAAATGATAGTACTCAAATAAATTAAGTAGTTTTCTTACCAACAAGTAGTAGGTTTCACATCAATGATAAAATTAATGATTGAAATACACTCTCATACTTGTATCAATCTATTTTCAACACATCTTTATTTAGACTCAACTTTAGTTCAACAATCTTTAAATCATATTGCAAAATCTCATTTTCTTTCTTAAGGGTTGGTACCTCATCACTATCACTAGTCTTCTCTTTAGGATCTTTTCTAGATTTGAGATAATCAATCTTATCTTTTAGTTTACCAATGTAATCATTTTCATCTTCATACCTTTCTTTTAGGTTGTCTCTTTCTTCTGTAAGAAGATTAATTTTCTCAAGGGCTTCTTCAAGATTCCTCTTCAAATATTCCATATCTATAGGGATCTTACTCAAGTTATTAAGCCTCTTCTGAGTAATTGGGCTTTGATATCAATTGTTAGAAATATATAATATTGAGAGGGGATGGGGGGGGGGGGGGGGGAACCAATATTCTACAAACTTTTTCCCACAACTATATATTATTAATTACTTTACAAAATGCATATGAAAGTAAACCAACAATGCTAAAAAATAAATAAATTCATACACAAGAACTCATAACAACATATTTTGTTAAATAGGGTAACCCTAGCCAAGGGAAAACCCTAGTGGGGATGGTACCCAAAAAATGATCCACTAAACAAAATAATCTTGTTAATATCTATGAATTAAATATAGTGTCTTGGTCCTTGTTAGAGGGCTGGGCCCTATTAAAAGACTCAACCCTATTAGGAGTTGGTATTAAAAATACATATGTATTCAAGAAGAGCCCACTACCCAAGAAAAGCAATTATACAATTCAGTGCCTTAAACAAAATAAGATAGATATAATAACCTCTTATCTACTAATTGTCATACTTCACATATCTCTAATCTTACATCAGAATTCACATCATAGGTATCTCACATAATTTTGCATGTCACATACTTAGTTCACATATACACCATATACTTTGCATTCACATAACATACACTTTGCATACTTTGCAAGTAGTGATCCTTTTACTTATACCCTTTTCTTTCACAAAAACTCTTGTACAGTCGGCTTGATGCTTTCACACATTATGCTAACTTAGGGTAAACATCTAGGATGTCATTCCTACATAATTAAGTAATTATTTTGTGAATAAAATAATTCCTTAACCTATAATTAACCCTTTTCTGATATACTCTATTCTATCTTGTTTTTGCCTTTACTAGTGTTTAGCCTATAATTTTGTATGTAGTGCTCTGTGCACTTAGATATGTCATCATGACACTCTGTTCTACCTATCCTTAAGTGCACACATGCTATTTGTCATTGTAAACTTTATAATACTGAAGTTACCTCTGAACTGCTATTTGTCATTGTAAACTTTACTATTTCTCATTGTAAACTTTACAATACTGAAGTTACCTCTGAACTGATATCAAAATTGTCTAACACTTAAACAAATTCCTGTCTCTAATCATGGAATCTTTAGCTGAAAGTTCAGCCTTCTATTCCAAAATTATATGTTGCCATAAATGACAACCCTTAACCTTATTAACTTAGCCATATTTCCTACAATTTCAATTTAGTTATACTCTTCCTAGAATGAAATTTATAAGATATTATAAATGTAAT
The DNA here is from genome assembly GCA_028749045.1 of Cupressus sempervirens. NCBI lineage: Eukaryota > Viridiplantae > Streptophyta > Pinopsida > Cupressales > Cupressaceae > Cupressus > Cupressus sempervirens. The sequence continues at coordinate 277,625,204 of CM053792.1, read as the reverse complement.
ATTTTTGGTCATATCAAGGAAAATTTGAGAACTATGCACTTTCAAATAAATAAATCATATGTTGATCCAAATCCAAATAGAAATAAACAATTATAAAAATAAGAATTCAAATTGGTTAAGGAATGGAAGCCTAAAATTAGTAAGAAACTTTATAAATTAAATCTATGTTTGTGCTAGTGTCTTTACATTTAGAAAATAAATACTTGTGGAACATAGTGTTAGATAACTAAGGAGTTGGGGTGGGGGGGGGGGATGGTGGATAAATGAGTTATCAAAATGTCCTTAATACATTTTTCAACACTTAGAAAATTCACCTTCCAATAAAAAAACTTGGTAAATAGATCAAACTTCACAATTATAACTTATTCAATAATTTCTAGTAAACTATTAACTTATATAAAGAGTATTAGAGTAAACTTCATATGTATATTGCATTGCAACATCAAATAGTAAACATGAAATAAACATGCAACACAATCAAAATCCAAACATTTAGATACTAGTATTTTAATGCGGAAACCCTATAAAGGGAAAATCCATCTGGGAACCAACAACCAAAATATTTCACTCTTCTAAAGTGAGCTCAATTAGGAGACAACTTAGTTAACAATACATACACATTGTTAATGTGACGATGTTAGGGAATTTTTACCAAAGATCATCTAGACCTTATCACTCCTCAATTTGAGTGGATTCCTCTAAAGGACTTACAAAAATTCAAAAGAATGTCACCATAAAAGGATTTACAAATAAGATTGTTAAGTCCACTAAATTAAGAGATTTTTTGCTACAATGAAGTAACAGTGAAATGATCTAATCAAGAACTGCAACTACTTTTATTATTTAAGATCTCCATTTTTCTCATTCCATCTTCTTTATCATTCCTCTTTCTTCCTTCTAGCTAATCCACTCACATACACATCAACTTCTCACTTTACTTGATAAATTTTATAATATTGTTTTTCTCGATTTCACCTTCTATCTTCTCCTTCACAAATGAATTGATCAACAATAATGAACATCTCACTTGTCTCATAATAGACATGTTATTACCACTTCACCAGATTCTCCAACATTTTTGTTTCTTAATCATAATCGTCTGATCATTATCCAACTTAGATACATTGAATCTAGACTCTCAAGTATCACACTTTCTCCTTAAAATTTGAGCTTCACTTCAAATCATTAAATCTCCATCATCAGATCTTCTTTGAATTTCTCTAGCTATATATCTCATAAAAAAATGTCATCCTCGTCTTAGAAACTTCTCTAAAAATCCATATTTTCATCGAATATTGGCTTTCAATTGAATATTCTCAAAATTCTTCTTCTTTTATGTGCTTAGTTAACACTACATTCACTCTATCAATATTAAGCTTGGTTAAAACTATTATTGCTCAGTTAACATTGTTCATTGTTCATTTTGTTTATCTACACTTGATGACTACTATTATAGCTCGCTAACCATTAGTCCTTCAATTACCAACCTTATTGACTAGCTTGGTGCATCTTATTATTTCTTTATCTTTGCACTTCATGACTTCTTTTATTCTTTTTCAACCAACATATCTTGCTTATACACGATCTCAACACTTAATCAAATCATGAAAACAAAAAAAATCAAAATTATATTTTCAAAGTCTAACTCACCAATTACCTATTGAAATCCACATTATCAATACTTTCTTCCTTTCTACTTTCTTCAAATCCTCTTCATCAATCAACACTACATCGTTCATATGATTTAGAACTTTATTGAATTAGCATAATGTCTTACCAATTCAAGCTTGACATCAATGCCAACATAACAATTATTATGACTCTTCCACATACATTATCTCCCTTATCTTCAAAATTATTTTTTGGGGCTAACAATCTCCCACTTTAGCATTTATGGAAACATATTATCACATTATTAAAAAAACCATCTAATACTAGAGTTCAACATCTTCAGTTCTGACTCCCTCAAGTTCTCTACAAATTCAACAACTTACTCCATTCGTATTCTTTGTATGCTCCCCATTGGGACATACTTCACTATTTAGCAATATCTAACTTCATCACACTCATTCTCCTTTACTCATCTCCCCCCTTTGGTTGTACACATATTCTATGATCATCATCATACATCATCTCCTTCTTACTAATTCTCTACATCACTCGCATTCAGTACTCTCCCATTTTTCTCATTCACTATATCATTCCCACTTTGACAGCAAAGCCAAAGGTAATTATAAGCTTCAATTAGAAACTTATAAAACCTTGTAGTTATACATTGTACCTTTCATATATTGATTACATTATTTGCATCACAATCATTTTCACAACTCTAGGACAGTTCCTAAAGAGTGAACTCCTACATCAACTCCATAAATATATTTAGATCAACCATAATTTAATGCAACATGCATCTTCACTTAGTGAACATTGGATAGGGGAAGGACCCCTAATTTACCTCTTAGATACTTAAAATCATCCTTAGGCTTGGTGAATACATCTACTATTTTCTCTTTAGACTTCACATACTCAATCTCACTTATTTTTCTTGAACTTTATCTCTCAAGCAATGATACTTAATAGATATGTTCTTTGTTTTTGCATACATCATTGGATTTTTTGATTTGTTAATAGCAGTAGTATTGTCACAATAGATAGTTATAGGTTATGTGACTTCCTCTTGCATACCTTCCAATAGTTGTTTGATCCATACAATATTTGAACAATTGATTGCAATAGCTACATACTCAACTTGAACAATAGACTGTGATATACAACTCTACTTATTACTAATTCATGTCACCAATATTTCTCCTAAAAATAAAGCTCCTCCACTTGTACTCTTTTTGTCAATAAAATTTCTTTCTTAGTCAGCATCGGTGTGGACTCTTAACTCAAAATCTCCATCTTTCTTATATCGTAGCCCATTATCTTCAGTTAACTTTAGATATCTAAAGATTTTTTTCACTACAATCATATGTGTCCCCTTAGGATTGGCTGAAAATCTTGCTACTACTCCAACTACATGTGCAATATCAACTCTACTATCAACTATATATTGCAACTTTCTAATCATGGATTTGTACAATGTCTCATTCACTTATGCCAAGTTGTCTTCCTTAGAAAATTTACATCTAGTAACCATAGGTGTAGATGTTGGTCTTAACTCATCCATACCAAATATTTTCAGTATCTCCTTTATGTATTTGGACTGAGTAACATATATTCCCCATTTAGCTTGATGAACTTATAGACCAATAAAGAATTTTATCTCACCAAACATAGACATTTCAAACTTTTTACTCATCTGATTAGAAAATGACTTGCACAACAACTCATTTCCTCCTAATTTAATATCATTAACAAATATCTCTACAATTAGGACCTCATCTTCAACTTCACTCTTCAAGTATAGATTATTTTTGTCACTAGTTCTAACAAAACCAATTATGATCAAATAAGAATGTAGTCTTTCATACCATGCTCAGGGCACCCACTTCAATCCACACAAAGCTTTGTGTAGTTTACATACCATAGTCAATTCCTTCTTCATGTGCATAACCTTCACATACCATTCTTACTTTTTTCCCCACAACTTCTCCTTTTCCATTCAACTTGTTCCTAAAAATCTATTTTATTCCAATCACATTCTTGTTCTTAGGTCTCAGTACTAGTGTCCATGTGTTATTATTTTTACTATGATCTATCTCTTCATTCATTGCATTTATCCAATTATCATCTTCAAGTGAATATTTTACTATTCTAGGCTCAAACTTAGAAATCAAGCATGTATTATCTTTTAACTTACTTCTTGTCACAAATCCAACATTCTTATCTCCAATCACCCGATTCTATGAATGGTGCCTTCTGACATATTTTGCTAAGACAGACTCAATTTTTCATTCTTCAACATTTTTCTCAGTGTACTCTGGTTGTGGCTTAATGGTTTTTTGTTGTTGTTTGATAATCATTTGTTGTGACTTAGTTTGTTTCTCGGGTAAAGTGTCATGTGCTCCTTCTTGTACATAGACAAATCTATTATAGTCTTTAGGTTCTTTTTTTCTTTCCTCATCATTCTTATCTATCAACTCATAAATTCTCTCATTTTCACTTTCAACCATAGTGTGAGTCACTTTATTCATACACTTATATGCTTTATTCCTAATAGAGTAACCTAGGAATATTCCTTCATCTCCTTTTGATTCAAACTTTTTGTTTCTAGCATCCTAATGAATATAAAACCCACTTCCAAATATTTTCAAATAACTTACATTCGATGTATGTCCATACTAGAGTTCATAAGGTTTTTTGTTGGTACCTTTCTTTAAATGTACTCAGTTAAGAGTGTAAATAAAAGTACTGATAGTTTGTCTCCAAAATATTTGTGCAACTCCTATCTCAATCAACAATGTTTTAGTATAATTAACAATGGAATTGTTCCTCCTTTATGCAATGTTATTCTGTTGTGATGTTCTAGGTGCATATACTTGGCTTTTAATTCCATGCTGAATACAAAAGTTAGTGAACTCATCAGACATGAATTCACCTCCTCTATTAGATCTCAAATATTTCAATTACTTACTAGTTTCCTTTTCAACTCTTTCCTTGTACCATTTTAATATATCAAATGCATATGATTTAAACTTTAGAAATATCACAGTCATCATTCTTGAATAATCATCAACAAATAGAATGAAGTATTTATCACCATAATAACTTTCAACTTTCATAGGACCACAAAGATCAATAGGAACCAACTCCAATATACCATTAGGTGAATGTGATTTTCTTGAGAAACTTGACTTTTTCATCTTACCGATTTGACATTCTTTACTCATAACATTATTAGGCTTCTCAAAATTCAGTAAACCTTTCACTTTCTTCTTCCTACTCACTTTAACCATATTATCAAAGTTTACATGATAAAGTCTCTTATTCCATAGCCAAACATCTTCAAATTTAGCCAACATTCATATAATTATAGTAGGATCTAGGTTATAAAATAGTTTACCTCTTGCTTGTTCACTAGTTCCAATCAATTCTCCATCAACATCAAGGATTTTCTCCTTTCTATTATGAAACTCTAGTCGGTGGCCTACATTATTTAGTTGTGCACTACCAAAAAATTGTATTTCAAACCTTGAACCCAATAAGAAACACCACATATAATCTTATCATTAAACATTAGTGAATCTCTTCCTTTCACAAGACATGGAACATCATTTCCAATCTTAACAAATCCACCATCATACTCTTCTCATTTATCAAACTTATCAATATCACCGATCATGTGATGTCAATAAGCACTATCAGTAATCCAAGAATAATTCTTACTAACATGAGATATTAGGGCTTTTTTTTCTTTATACCTTTCCTCCTTAGAGTTTTCTTTCAAAACATATACAACTTCCTCACCTTTATTTTCATCATCATATTCTAACTTGTAGTGTTCTTCCTCTACTAGCTTCTTTCCCTTGTCCTTATAGTCTTTATTCCTTGGCTATTTGTTATTTATTTTGTCATTATTGATATACTTTCTCTTGTTAGGACATATAGATGCAATATGACCAACTTCATTACATTTGAAAAAAATTAGGACTATTTTACCTTTGAAATCTCCTTTTCCTCTTGGTAGCCTCCTAACCAATAGTGCTCTTAGCTCATCTTGTTCTCTCTCATCTGAATTAGTCACTTTCATCTTTTCTACTCTTATCTTTCCTTTAACCTCTAATAATTAGTGATATATTGAAATAATTTTATGCCTTAGGTAAACTATTATCAAAGTTACTCAACTCAAAAGTAGTCAATCTACTGACCAAAGCATCAAGAGTAAGGATATTACCATGAATATCTTCAAATTCTTGAATAGCTAAAAATCTAATAGCATAAATAGGCAAAAAATTTCTTAGTACTTTAATTACAACATCTTCATCACTTATGATTCATCGAATAGCTTTGATGACACTAACCTCCTTCATTCGGTTGTTGTATTGTGTAATGTTCTATCCTTCTTTCATCCTCATGTCATCAAAGTTTCCTCTTAGACTCTCATGTTTTTCCCTTAGCATATTTTTATCTCCTCCATAAACAAGTGAAAGCTTATCCCACATCTCTTTAGTAGTAGTATAGTCCTTGACATCATCAAATTCAACATCATTCAGAGAGGAAACAATATCTATCACTAGGATAATGTATTCTTGCTTTTATTTCATCCGCTCAACTGTAAGTGGTGGTGAACTATGCTAGTCACATAGATATTACAATACATACTCTCTAATTCCTAATAGCTAAAATATCATCCTTCTTTTCCATGATGCAAATTTCTCTTTGTTCAACTTAGGAACCTCTCTCTTATAGCTTTTTGGATCTTTAGCTTAAGTCCCTTTAAACTTTCTCCTACAAGAATTGATACCAATTTTTTGATAATTGAGTAGAGGGGGGATCACTTATCCATCGGTCCTTAATACACTTTTCAAGAACTTATAAATTTTACTTTCCAATAAACAAGCTCGACAAATAGATCAAAATTCACAATTATAACTTATTCAATCTTTGTTAGTAAACTACCAACTTACATACTGCATATCAAAGTAAACTTCATTTGTATACTAAGTTGTAGAATGAAACAATAACCATGCAACACAATCAACATCCATAGATGTTGACACAAGTATTTTCAATGTGGGAACCCTATAAAGGGAAAAACTACCCGAGAACCAACAACCCATATTTTTCACTCTTTTGAAATGAGCTTGGTTAGGATCCAACCTGGTTAAAGGTTACATACACATTGTAATGTGACCTTGTTAGGGGATTTTCACCAAATATCTATTAGAAAAAATTCTTCAATTATATATTATCATTGATGTTTACAAAAATGTTAGTATTAACTGAGCAATATAGAGTTTGTAGTATTAATTAAGCAGTCAGGTAATGAAGACTTTCTAGTATTAGGTGAGTAGTTGGTTAATGAAAGGATACTTGCTTTTAGTATTGACCAAGTGGTCGAGCATCAAAGGAGATTAGTATTGATTGAGTGGTCAGGCAATGAAGAAGTCATAGTGTCAATAGAGTGTTCAATTCTAGTGTTGATCAAGTGGCAATGAATTGAAATTATAAAATGTTTTATTATTTAAGGCCAACTATTTCATTTTTATTGATGTTTTGAAAGGGTATTCAAGATGAATTTTCCTAGCTTATGATATATAAACAAGGTCAAGTTGTGAGGATAAAGTGTAATAAGAAGAATATGAAAAAGATGGATATGTGAGCAAAGGAAAAAGGTAGAGCAGGAAAGTGTGGAAGATAAGCTGCAAAGAAACATTTGATTAGAAAGGATCTAGAGATCAAGCTAGAATAGAGATTTGAATCTGAAAAAATAATTGGTTCATAAATCATGTCAATTTTTTGTTTCTTTCTAACCCTTGTAGTAGTAAAGAAATCTCTTAATAGAGTTGACTTAATAGTCATTTTGTAAAATCCTTCAACAAGCTAACATTTCATAATTGAAGTGTTTGAAGACCTCTAACCCCGCCATTCCTAACATGATGATCTAAATCCTCTAATAGGGTCATACTTAACAATATGTTTTTAAACCTTTAATAGGGTTGGCTTCTATCAAGGCTCACTTCATAAGAGTTAAAATTATTGTCACTAGTTGCAAGGTGGATTTTACCAAATTAGGTTTCCACGTTAAATCTTGGTGTTATCTATTTTCTTTCAATTTACTTGTGCTTTATGTTTCTTCAACCAAGTTACTAAAGGATAAAATAGTTTAATAAATCTTAAGATTTCTTTGGTAAATGAGCATCAATATTATTATAGTGTTAACCCAGCTATCCAATTTTATATAATCAGTGAAAGTTTGTATTGACATCTAAGGGAAAATGATTTGTTTTTTTGGTAACTGATTCACCCCTCCCATCTTAATTACTCCTCTCACATTTCTAATAATTGGTATCAGAGCAGCTGGTGCTTGTAGAAAAAGGTTTCAAAGACCTAAGCTAAAGATCAAGATATCTTATAGAAGAAAGATTCCTAAACTTAACAGAGATTTTTTTTTAGCATGGCAGGAGTTGATGAAGCTTCATATATCAAGCATCAATGATGTTTGTGTATTCTACCTAGAGAACAAATATGTGTCACCACCCAAGCCTATGACTATGGAGAAAATAAAAGAAGCAAAGGATTGCAATATTATGATGATTGATATTGAATCCTCTATGAACTATTCTAAATTTGATGAAGGCAAGGATTGTCCTACTTCAATTTAAACATGTGGAAAAAGTTGAAGAAATTTGGCTATGGAACAAAATCATGTATCATGTTAACTTTGATAACCTCATCACCATAAGAAAGAACAACAGAGTAAGAGGCATACCTTATTTGAAGAAACTTGAGGTGGGCATGTACAAATAGTGACAAATTGGCAAAATCGATGAAAGGAGTTTTAAAATCAAGTCCTACAATTCTGAAGAAGTTTTGGAACTAGTTCACATAGATCTTTGTGGGCCAGTTGGTGTTGAAAGTTACCGTGGAGATATATATTTCATTTTATTTGTTGATGATTATTCTAGAAGGGTGACTGTAATATTTTTGAAGGATAAATATGATGATTTTTAAAAGTTCAAATGGTATTTGGCTAGAGTTGAGAAAGAAATATGGAAGAATCTGGAAAGCCTAAGATTAGATAGAGGATGAGAGTTAATCTCAAATGAATTCAATGAATTCTACAATGAAAGAGGAATCATAAGACATGTTTCAACACCTAGAACTCTAGAACGTAATGAAATGGCAGAGAGAAGGAATAGATCCATCATGGAATTTGCAATAACATTATTGATAGAGAAGAATATTGCACCAAAATACTGGAGAGAAGTAATCAACACAATAATTCATACACTAAACTGGGTTTAATTGAAGAAAGGTACAAAAAAACACCATATGAATTGTGGCATGGGTATAACCCTAATGTTTTTTTATCTTAGAGTATTTGGAAGCAAATGCTATATCTTAAAATATGTAACGAAAGGAAATCTTGATGCAAAAAGTGATGACGAAATATTCCTAGTGTACTCCAATAAAAGTAAGGCATACAAATGTCTGAATCTTACTACTCATAAAGTCATAGAAAGCGAACATATGAAAATTTATGAGTTTATAGAAAGAAGTGAAGAACAAAGCAAGAAAGAGCCCGAAGATTACAAAAAGTTTGTATATTATGAAGAGGAACCTAAAACCTTACCTCAGAAGGTTGAAACCAATCAGCAACCAAGTGCACCTAGCAATTCACTACAATTTAGCTCAAGTCCTAGACAAAGGCACCCAAGTCACAAGTAGTACTACTGAAGTTACAACTAGATCAACCAAAGGAACCCAAGCTAAATTATGAAGACCTTGAAAAATCAAGTGAACCAAGTTCAGAATCAAGTAAGAAAGATCCAAGGCTTGCAAAATTTTTCAAAAGGGATCATACTCCTAATCAAGTAATTGGAGGAGAGATAGAAGGCATATTGACAAGGAACAAATTAAAAGGTACATGTTTATGAAGTGAAGTTGAGCCTAGATCTATAAAAGATTCTTTAGAAAATGAAAGTTGGATAGAAGCTATCAATGAAGAGGTTGAGAAAATAGAAAAGAATAAAACCTGGTCTTTTGTTCCTAGACCCAAGGATAAAAATGTGATTGGTACAAAATGGATATTCAGAAATAAAATGAATGAGAAAGGAGAAGTGACAAGGAACAAGAAAGACTTGTATGAAAAGGTTATGCTCAAGAAGGAGGTATTGATTATGGGGAAACATTTCCCCCTGTTGTAAAACTTGAAGGAGTCAAAACACTTCTATCATATGTAGCACAAAAGGGATTCAAAGTATATTAGATGGATGCCAAATCAGATTTCTTGAATAGAGTCCTAGAGGTATACGTTTATATTGAACAACTTGAAGGTTTCATATATCCAAGCCAAAGAAACATGGTATGTAAACTTCATAAAGCCTTATATGGATTAAAGCTATCCTAGAGCATGGTATGAAAGACTTCGTGGATATCTAGTAAAAATTGGTTTTGAGAAGACAAATGATAATAGCAATTTGTGTATCAAGGAAGGGCCACAAGACAAGATATTTCTTAAAAAAATATTTGTTGATGATATCTTAATTACAAGACATGATAACTTATTTAAATCATTCTTTGAATAAATGATGAAAGAATTTGAAATGTCTATGACTGGAAAAATATTTTTTTTTGTGGGTCTACAAGTTAATCATATGAAGGATGGGATATTCATCACTCAATCAAAATACATTAGGGAAACATTGAAAATATTTGGAATGGAAGATTCTAAACCAGTTGGAACAACTATGTCTACTAGACATAAGCTCTCAAAGAATCATGATTCAAAGGAGGTAAATAAGACTACTTATAAATCAACGATTGGGAAAATTTAGCATGTGGTTCACACAAGACTTGAAATTGCATTGGTAGTTGGCATAGTTGCAAGATTTTCTTCTAACCCTAAAGAAAATCACATGATGACAGTCAAAAGAATTTTGAGATATCTAAAAGGAACTAAAGACTATGAGTTATGGCACAAGAAAGGAGGGAATCTTGAGTTAAGAGCCTTTACTGATGCAGATTGGGTAGGAAGCATTGGTGATAGAAAAAGTACTAGTGGAGGAGAATTCTTTCTTATAAAGAGGCTAATGTCTTGGAAAAGTAAGTAGAATTGTATTTCTCAATCCACAGTAGAAGCAAAGTATGTTGATGCAATATTTAATTGTTCTAACATAATGTGGATAAAACAATTAATGTTAGGAATAAAGGAAGAAATCAAGGGGGCAATGGTTATCTATTGTGATAACACAAGTGCAACCACTATATCCAAAAACCCAGTGATGCACTCAAAGACAAAACACATTGCAATAAAATATCATTTCCTAAGGGAATTGGTTCAAGAAAAAGAGGTGAGATTTGATTATGTGAACACCAAGGAGAAAATAACAAATATTTACCAAATCTTTAACTAAGGATGCATTTATGTATCTATGAGGTAAACTAGGGGTTATTCCCCTATCTGATGCTCACTTAAGAAAAATATAGTGTGACAATTACCAAGCCCATTGAAGATCAATCAAATTGATGCAATGAAATGCATATAATATTGTATATGAATTAGTAGTACAAAAGGTACATTCTAATTTCAAATGTCTGTATCCTTTGGAAATTGATGTCAAAGAGGGAGATTTTAGTGTCAACATGGAAGATTTTGAATAGTTCAATATTAATGATATTGAGGGAAATTCTTGATGATGAAGTGTACAACTAAGAGGGAGAAAATGATAGAAGAGTAGTGGTAGGAAAGCAACAAAGACAAATCCTAGTAGAATCTTAGAGGGAGCTAGTATGGATGTGAATCAAAATGAAACTAAGGATATTATAAAATTTCTCATACTTTTATCAACTTATGTTAACATGTGCTACCATCAGTGCCAAAGAGGGTGTTTGTTGGAAATAATTCTTCAATTGTATATTGTCATTGATGTTTACACAAATATTAGTATTAACCAAGCAACACAAAGTTTGAAGTATTAAGCTTGTATATCTTAGTATTAACCAAGTAGTCAGGTAATGAAGACTTTTCAGTATTAACTGAGTAGTTGGTTAATAAAAGGATATTTTCTTGTAGTATTGACCAAGTGGTTGAGCATTAAAGGAGATCTGTATTGATCGCATGGTCAGGCATCAAAGGAGATTAATATTGACTAAGTGCTTAGGCAATGAAGAAGTCATAGTATCAACTGAGTGTTTAGTTCTTCTATAGAGATTTTTTGATGCTACAATTAAGAGCACATACATAAACATGAAGATAATAAAAAGTTATTGAAGATTTAGTGAGGCAACATTCATACAGAGTTCTTATGTAGCAATTATAGTTGTTTGGATTGTATCTCCTAACAGAGATGGAATCTAGTCATGCAGACTTGGACAGAGGTAGAAGACATGATGAATATATAGTGGGAAAATGTGCACATCTAGATGGTCATCAAGTGGAGTGTTATGAACACTATGAGCCAAAAGTTATTTGTAATTGTGAAAAGTATAAATATATAATATAACATGTAACTATAATATTTTAAGTTGGTCCTATATTATAATTGCATATCGAGAAAGGCTCAAGGATAAATCAATATTTTATTTTAGGACTTAGTATAAAGGAAGAATTATTTCCTTGGTTCTAATAATCCAAAGTGGATAATTTTTGTAATGTGAGTATGAAAACTCATATGAAAGATCCAGTGAACCTGATAGTGAATATATTTTGATTAGAGAAGTGTTTAGTGTAATGAGGCATGAAGAGAAAACTAAGTGATTATATTTGGAAAGAAGTTGTTGTTGGAAAATAGTATACTTGTATTATTTTGAGAAGGATAGTACTAAGACTAGTTGTACAATGAGTTTGGTGGTCTTTCCTTAAAGATGTTTGGATAGTGGGTCCATCTGTCTTCCTTAAACAACTCCTAACAAGATTGGCACAACTCCTAATAGGGTTGGAATCTCCTAACAAGGATTCAAAGTCTCCTAAAAGGGACTTATATATACTAAATGTATTTCATTGACTCCTTACAGGGCTCATCCTCTTACAAGGAACATTTATATTAGTGCATCATTTTGTGGGTACCATCACTAGCAAGGGTTTCCCTCTGATCAAGGGTTTCCCTAGTTAACATATCTAGTGATATTGTATATGGAGATATTTCTATGGTTGTTTTAGATTATGATAAAAGTAGTTTTGAAGGGACTTGGAACCCTTTACAAAAAACTAAAGGTAAACAATTAAAGCACTACCAGGTTTTACAAGGACTTGAAACTTAAAGTTAAAAGAAAAACATACAAACCAAGTTTTACAAGGACCTGAAATCAAGAGTTTAAACCAAACAAAACAACCAGGTTTTACACAAACCTAGAACCTAAAGTTTTAAAACAAACGGGAAAGAAAAAGGAAAAAACTAGCAAAACCACCCCCACTAAAAACCAACACACCCAATCTACAACTCGTACCTACAATAGCTCCTTGATTATATTTGCCACCTCTTTACCTAGTTTTGTAGTACTCTGGATGATATTAGTAGTCAAAGGAACAAGAGCCCCAAGAGCTTGAGCAACCTTTTTCCTTGTGCTCTACCTTGTTCTCTTATTAGGCCCACTAGGACTCCTCACTCTAGTATTACTAGGTGACATAATTTCTTCATTGCTTTTCTTTCCTAGGCTAGTCACCACTACAAAAAGACTAGAAGTAACTTGTTCCATTTTTAGACCACTTTCCTTAATAAGTTGATGAAGTTCCTATTCATAATCTTTTAGCTTATTAGGAATGTTACCGATATGCACTTCTAGCTAGGTAATCTTAGTCTGTTCATCATCCAAATCTCTTTGTATTATCCCCATTTTCTTTTTGAGAGCCATTAATTCATTATACATCCATGAATCACCCTAAAGAGAAGTCTCTACCTTGAGCTTTGCAGTGTGAAGAAAGGAGAGCTTAGCATCATCCACATTCTTGGGCTGCAAGGAAGTAATAGTGTTAATCTGGGTATCAATGTTTATGTCCATATTCTCCATACTTTCCTCTTTCACCCCTTTACTCTAGCTATCATCCTTACCAACAAGGTCTTTGTCTTCATTCTCCATTCCCATTTCCTCCTCCATTTTCTCCTCATTGGCATTATGTGAAGGGTGATCACCCAGTTTATCATCCTCCTCTCCATGGGTATTCGACCCCATATTTCTATCATGACTTCCCTCCACATAATCTACCCCTTTACTCCCCAAGTACCCATCTAGTTTAGAGCTAAAATCGCCCATTTCCATTTTCTCATCATTGTATGTATCCTTCTTCTCATTATTGTCTAAATTCTCAAACTCTATGGTTTCCTCAACATGTTTCTTAGTCCTTTCCTATTTTAAAACCTTTTTGTTAACACTTGCCCCTTCTTCAACCTTAATTACTTCCCATCCCTTTCTTTTCTCATAGACCAGAGAGGGCTTTATAGCCTTACTTTTACAATAGTTTTCAATAAGTAAAATTAAACCTTCATGCAACAGAGGATGATACTCTTTTTTTTCTATGTGCATAAATGCTAAGAAGCAGAGAGTATTTTAGAAAAAATGGGAAGGAAATCCTATCTTTGTGCCTAAAATGATTTAGGAAAATAAAGTGAAATTTATGGACCCTTTTAGCCCTACCATCAAGAATAAAATACTCATGGATACAAGATAGCACATCCCTCTAGATCACTTTAATTTGTTTTAGTTCACAGAAATGCCCATTTTTCTCTAGATTCTTCTCTTTAGCTTCTGTCTTTGGAAATTTCTTGAAGGTTGCATTGGAAATGCTACCTCCTTACTGAATTTCAACCTTTCATTTGGTAGCCCCATAACCTTAGTAATAAAATCTTTAGTCAAATTCACCGTGACCCCATGCAAAGTTACCTAGTCTTCAAGCCAATTTTTGAAGAATGCTTTCATAATATGAGGTTTATAACCATGGAGATGCTCTAGATAGGTTGTCACATTACCTTTTTGTAAAATTTTCCATATAAAAGCCTTGGCCTTCCAAGCCCTGCAATTGCTCGGCTCTTGCTTCCTTGGTTCTCTACCCATCTCAAAAACTTGAAAATCTCTGTAGAGAACCAAAGTAGCACAACCTAGAAAATGAAGTAAAGTATTGAATATTACTGAGGAGCTAATAACTATACTTACATGCCAAACACTCTGCCCTTCGTAAACCCACCACTCTTCTTCATAAATTTTCCAATCTTAGAAAATATTTCCTTCTCTCGCGTGTGTCCTATCATTATTAACAATCACTGTCAGCTCCACACTCTTGCTTAGATTAGCATGCCATGTCAAATTACTTTCTTGATATACAACTTGGTTAGCAATCTAGTTAGCAATAGAATTTCCCTCTCAAAAAATATGGGAAAATATAACATTATCAAATTCCTTCATTAAGTTTTTGATTTCTGTTCAACTGTCTTCAATAGGCCAAGTGATCGGGCTCTTGTTATTGAGCATATTCATGATATTTAGTGAATCTCCTTCCATAAAAAGGTTTCAATAACCAATTTCCACAACCAGCCTCATAATATACAATGCTGCCATTGCCTCGGCTTTATGGCTAGTAGAGATCCCAATAGGAATAGTAATAGCATCAACAATTCTACAAGTCTCATTCCTCAACACCCATTCACAACTAGCTTTGCGAGGATTACCTTTAGTAGTACTGTCAAACTTTCCTTTAATCCATCCCATAGGTGGAGACTTCCATTTGACATTCTGTCTTTGATCATCTATCTTAATTTTAAAGCCTTTAGTTTGCATAGGATTATTAATTTGGAATTCATCACTTAATTTCCCATGAGAATTGAAGTTTTCATTGATAGCCCTGATTATGTTATGACCAAGAACCCAATTAGGCATTTCTTTGTCTCTAAATATTCTATTATTTATTTCTTTCTAGATTCCCCACCAAAGATGGGGCAAGGTTGTTTTCCACAAAAAACCAGTATTGCATTCCTTAGACGGACATGTCTAGCTCTGGAAGCAATGATCAATTTTGTTGTGTTGAACCCAATCTAAATTCCAATAGTGTAGAATGTAACTCCACACTTTTTGGCTGTAGCTACAATTTAAGAATAGATGATTTCTATCTTCATAGCCCTCTTTGCATAAGCTAAATCTATTTACCACATTGATTCCTCTTTTTGGCAAATTATCCAAGGTTAGAATTTTGTTTTGAAGCAAGGTCCAGAAGAAAATATTAATTTTTGGAGTGAGACCTTTTATCCAAGCTTTTTTCCACAAAGGTTGAGGACATTTTTCCTTAGTTCTAAAAATAGAGGAGACTTTAAAACAACCACTTGCATTAACACCCCAAATTATTTTATCTTCAATATGGGGATAAAGGCTAAAGGCATTCAAGATTAGCTGAGTATTATGAAAAGCCTAATTACTTTCAGTAAGGTTTACCCATTTTTTATTAATCTAGTAATGTTCCACAAGAGTACCAAACATTTGTTTAAATCTATCAATCTAAGTTCTATCCTCAAAATCCTCAATTAGAGGATGATCCAGAATCCAAACATCATCCTAGAACCTAATATTTTTCCCATTGCCCACTTTCCAAGAACAACCTTTAATTAAAATATTTTTAGCTCCCTACATAGCTCCCCAAATAGTAGAAGGAGATAAAACATTAGGAATATTTCTATGATTGTTACATGTACTATTTACATGTTTTGGTAATAAGGATATTGAGAGTTCTTTCAATTGCATAAATGATTCACCCCTCCCCCACTCTCAGTTATCTTGGTGGACTTTACTTTCTAATAATTGGTATCAGAGTATTAGGTCCTTGGAGAAAAAGCTTAACAACATAAAGAGATCTATGGCTTAGTTTAGGAAAGAGAATCTAAAGTTTGATATAGTTAGTAAGAGAATGGAGGTGGAGTTATTAGAAACAATAGCCTACCAAGATAACTAAGGGGGGGAGGGGGGGGTGAGTCAATTATCTGAGAATTAAAACATTTATCTTCTTTAAAAAAACTTAACTATTCAACCAAAGTAAATAGAAACTATAATAAGATGCACATAGACGATTACTCCAGATATGTTAACTAGGGAAACCCTTGATCAGAGGGAAAACCCTAGTGGGAATGATGCCCACAAGATGATGTACTAATATAAATATTCCTTATTAGAGGATGGACCCTTTTAGGAGTCTATTACAACATTTAGTAAATAGAGTCCCTATTAGGAGACTTTGAATCCCTATTAGGAGATTCAAACCCTATTAGGAGTTGTGCTAACCCTATTTGGAGTTGTAGTATAATGTATGCAAGATGAGCCCAATGCCCAAATGTGAAATTTCAACTACAAGAAGATCTCACTGCTCAAACATGCAATTTATTGTTATGTTCTTCTTTCCTCTATTATGTCAACTGAACCAATCACTGTTAGACCTTTTATACCAAGTCACAAACCTCAAATCCAACTATCAAACCTCAGATCACTCAACAACACCTCGGCAATGAAGTTTCCTTCACTTCTACATTGCTCTTCTCAACTTTTCAGTCAACTCTCTCTTCTTACAATTACTTCACATCAATATAATTCATGTCATTCATGTGTCATCATTGATAAAAGAAAATGTCCTTCCTTTAAATAGAGTCCATAAATCAGTTCCTTTTTTCAGCTATTAGACCTTCTCAATTAATTATTATAGGACCACATTAAGAACACATTATACTTAGTGATAACATTAAGCTTCTGCCTTGCAACTTGAATAACTTTCTATACATGCAATATTATGATGAAAAAAAATAGTCACATCATCATAAACATGTCTTCTTCATGTCCTCAACCTTGATTCTTAGACTATCAACTCTACTAAGAGAAATAACAAGTTTACTAGAACATGCATTTGTAAACTCTATCTTAGAACAAACATCAACAAAAGACTATTTATCTTTTCAAATACTCTTCATCAAACATTCTCCCCCATTGATATACCTCAATGTGCTTTCTATCAAACTATCATTCCATGATTTACTTCTTTTGAACATATTGTACTCATGCTAAACTTCTCCAACTATTATGCATACTATTTTTCATGCCAAACTTCTCGCCCATTGACATTAATGTCAAAGGTTTCAACAACTAATTTTATTGCGTCAAAATTTACAACTGATTCTTACTTTGCTCAAGTATCTAAAGACATTGTTCAAAATGATATCCAACAAGAGTCCTAGATGACTCTATCCATCACAGATACTCCCCATACAAGAAGCATCAACATTAAGTCTAGACAAAAATTGTGCTCTGTCACACTAGACTAATGCACTCTTGCATCTTCTACTCTAATGTAGGAAGGGGCATAACCCCAAGCAGACCTCAAAAATACTAAAAAGTCTCTTTGGGAAGAGGCTTAGTGAATATATCTACAATCTTCTCTTTAGTGCTCACATACTCCAATCTAATTTCCTTTATTGCAACTTTCTCTCTCAACATATGATACTTAATAGAAATGTGTTGGTATTATAATGCAATACTAGATTCTTAGACATATTTACCATGCTTGAGTTGTCACAATGCATAACAATAGGTTCATTAATTTCTATCCTTATATCCTTCAACATTTGCTTCATCCAAATGACTTGATTGTAATTTTTTACTACTACAACATAATCTGCTTCCATTATACTTTGTGATGTGCAATCCTACTTCTTGCTTAGCCAAGAAACCAATCTTCCTCCAAGAAAGAAGGCTCGACCATTGGTGCTCTTTCTATCATCCATAGTGCCTGCCCAATTTGCATTAGTATAAGCACTTAGAGTGAAATCATTAGATCTATCATACCATAATCCAAACTCAGATGTTGCCTTCAAATATCTAAATATCCTTTAGATTGCTACATAATGTGCTTCTCTAGGATTAGCTTGGAATCTTGCAACAATTCCAACCATGTTTGCTATATCCCATCTTTTGTGAGTCAGATATTGCAATCCTCCAATCATAGATCTGTACATTTTTTGCTCAATTGTAGGTGTCTCATCCTTTGTAGATAACCCGTGTCTAGTTATCATAGGTGTTCCAATGGGTTTGCATGTTTCCAAACCGAACCTTTTTAGTAAATCCTTGGAGTACTTAGTCTAAGAAATAAAAATTCCTTCTTTATTCTGTACAATCTGCAATCCTAGAAAATATTTCGTCTCTCCTATCATACTCATTTCAAATTCTTTCTTCATCTCCTCAGCAAACTTATCACTTTCTTCATCAACTTTCCCCAAAAATGATATCATCAACAAATATTACCATAATCATCAAAACATTATTAATTTCTTTCCAATAGAGATTACTATCTACCATACCTTTTCTATATCCAAGATTTTTAAAATTCTTGTCCAACGTTGCATACTAGGTTCTAGGTGCTTGCTTCAAGCCATACAATGCTTTCCTAAATTTGCATACTATGTCCTTGTCATCTATCAAAGGACATTCTTCAGGTTGCTCAATGTATACTTCTTCTTCAAGTTCTTCATTCAAAAATGCTGCTTTGACATCCATCTGATACACTTTGAATTTCTTCTATGCTGCATAGGTTAAGAATAATCTTACTACTTCTATTCTAGCCATTGGAGCATAAATCTCATCATAATCTATTACTTCTTGCTGTGAGTAAAATTTACATAATAATCTTTCTTTTTTTCTTACAACTTCGCCTTGTTCATTCATCTTGTCTCTGAATACCCATTTAGTTCCTATTACATTCTTGCCTACTAGACAAGGAACCAATTCCTATGTCTCATCCTTTACTATCAGATTCAATTCCTCTTTCATAGCTTATTTCCAATAATCAGCTTTACATGCTTCATCTACATTCTTAGGCTCAACTTGAGATATCAAGGATAGTTCTTCATTGACTCTGCTTCTTGTCATCACACCTTTGTCTTTGCTTCCAATGATCTGCTCAGACGGGTGATTTTTTATCATCTTCTTTCCTAAAGTAGTTTCTATCTCAACTCTTGGTTGTACTGAAGGTTTTGAGCTTTGTTCCTACCTTGTCTCTCTTTCAGTCTACAAATCATTGTTAGTCTCAAGAAATACCTCATCATTTCTTGGCTTAGTAACAACATCATCATCTAAATTGTAATCAACTATTCTCTCTTGTATCCTACATTTCTCATCAATTCTCACTTTTTCACTTTCCATAATAATTTTAGTTCTATGATTATAACATCTATAAGCCTTTCTTTTCAATGAATAACCAAGAAACATACCTTCATCACTTCTAGCATCAAACTTACCAATATCATCATCTCCCTTGATATAACATTTACTCCCAAAATTTTTGAAATACTTAACTGTAGGTGAGTGACCAAACCATAGTACATAAGGGGTCTTGTTTGTGTCTTTCCTAACTTGCATTATTTTCATACTATAGACGATTGTATTCATAGGTTCTCTCCAAAACATCTTGGAAACATTATTCTCTGCTAACATATCTTTTGCAACTTGTGTAACTAACTCGTTCCTTCTCTCTGCAATGCCATTCTATTCAAGGGTTCTTGAAGTTGATAACTACTTTTTGATTCCATTTTCTTCACAAAATATGTTAAGCTCATTTGAAGTAAATTCTCTTCCTCTATCTAATCTTAAAGATTTAATCTTCATACCAGATTCATTGTCAACTCTATTCTTGAATATCTTAAACTTATCAACTACCTTAGATTTCTCTTTAAGGAATGCAACCCACATCATTCTAGAAAAGTCATCAGCTAGAATCATAAAATACCTTTCACCGTAGAATCCTTTAGTCTTTGGAGAACTATTGAGATCTGTGTGTACAATCTCCAACTTTGTTGTAGTGGTAAACTTCTTGCTTGGAAATGAAGTTATGTTATGCTTTGTGAAAACACACTCCTTACAAATTGTGTTAGTAGGATTTAAAATCTTTGGCAAATCTCTAAGTGCAAACATAATACTAGTCTTCACAATGTTGTCAAAGTTTATATGACAAAATCTCTAATTCCATAACCAACTATCATCTACCTTTGTAATCAAACATGTCATTTTATTAGGATTCAATTGAAACACATTACCTCTAGATCTAGTTCCTATTTCAATTACCTTTCCATCTTTGTCTTTGATCATGCATGTCTTCTCTATGAAATGCAACTAATAACCTTTGTCCACTAGTTTTCCAACACTCAAAAGATTGTGTTTCAAACCATCAAAAAAGTATTCATCCTCAGTGTTAGTTTTACCTTCAAGAGTTATAGATCCAATACCTTTAACTTGGCATGCTGCATTATTTCTAACTCTAACAATGCCTCCATCCTAAATTTTGAAGTCAACAAACCTGTTCATATCACTAGTCATATGATGTGAACAACCACTATCAATTATCAAATTAGATTTCTTCTCAACCTATGACACCAAAGCTACTTTCTCTAGACTTTCTTCTTTAATTGCCACAAATCTTATTTCATCATCACTAGCACTTACTGATTGTTCATTAGAATCATTATCTTCTTTTGCATACAAACACTCTCTATCTTTTCTAGATTTGTAATTTCCCTTATACTTTTTCTCTCTTTTAGGACACTTAGATGCATAATGACCATATTCATCATAAGTCCAACATTTAAAGATTTTCTTACCTCCTTTTTCTCTTTTTACTAAAAGCGCTACTCTTTCTTCAATCTTTCTATCCTCCTTAGATCTGCTGCTACTAGAAAAATCCCCTCCAACACTTGTGCTCCTTGATAGACTAGGTTGAATATTTAGGGCACTAAAAGTTGTCTCTATTCTCGTCAATTCTCCAAACTATTTATGCTCATTCTCAACTACTTCAAGTCTTCCAAACAATGATTCCTTTGAGAAATATTTGGTACAAGATATCAACAACTGTATCATCTGAATTGTTGATATCTTCAATATCTTCCATATAACCTCATCATCTTGTTTGGTTCCTCCTTGAGATTTAATACCTATAGTAATTTCTGATATCCTACATATATATGTTCTTATAGATTCATCTTCCATCATTTTAGCATCTTGAAATTCACAAATCCAACTATGTAGCCTCAACTTCTTACAACATGTGTCACCTTCAAAACTAGTTTCCATAGCTTTCCAAATGAAATGTGAAGTAGCAAGTGATTTTACCTAATTGTATTCAATTCTAGGAAGTGCAATCAATAGTGCTTCTCTAGCTCTCATTTTGCACATAAAAATATCTCTTTCTACATCAGTACAAGTTTCCAAATCCTTTTTAGTAATGATTTTCTTCACTAATTTTGTCAAGATCCAATATCCCAGACCCATACACAATAGATGTGTCTTCATCTTTTTCTTCCAGCTTCCATAATTTGTTCCATCAAACTTTAGACTATCTTTCTTGAACATGTTCACCATGGATCTCCCAAAGTTGTTAAACTATATCTTCAAGGACCTAATGTTCTGATACCAATTGTTAGAAACAACAGTCCACCAAGATAACTAAGAGGGGGGGGGGGGGGGAGAGAGAGAGGGGTGAATTAGTTATCTGAGAATTAAAACATTTATCTTCTTTAAAAAAGATTAACCATTCCACCAAAGTAAATAAAAACCATAATAAGATGTACATAGACAATTACACTAGATATGTTAATTAGGGAAACCATTGATCAGAGGGAAAACTCTAGTGGGAATGATGTCCTCAAGATGATGTACTAATTTAAATATTCCTTGTTAGAGGATGGACCCTATTAGGAGTCTATTACAACATTTAGTACATAGATTCTCTATTAAGAGACTTTGAATCCCTATTAGGAGATTCCAACCCTATTAGGAGTTGTGCCAACTATGTTAGGAATTGTAGTATAATGTATGCAAGATAAGCCCATTGACCAAATATGCAATTTCAACTACAAGAAGAGCCCACAATTCAAACATGCAATTTACTATTATGTTCTTCTTTCCTTTTTTATGTCAAATGAACCAATCACTGTCCGACCTTGTAGACTAGGTTATGAACCTTGGATATAAATATCAAACCTCAGTTCACTCAAAAAAAGCTTAGCAATGTAGTTTCCTTCACTTTCGTACTACTCTTCTCAACTTCACATTTAGCTCTCTCTTTTCTTACAATTACTTCTCATCAATACTATTCATGTCATTCATGTGTCATCCTTGATAAAGGAAAATGTCTCTCCTTTATACTAAGTCCATAAAATAATTCCATGAGTTGACTGTTAGATCTTCACAATTAATTATTATAGGACCACATTAAGAACACGTTACACCTAGCGATGACATTAATCTTCCACCTTGTAACTTGAATAAATTTCTATACACACAATATTATGACAAGAGAACTTAGCCACATCATCATCAACATGTCTTCTTCATGTCCTCAACCTCAATCCTTAGAATATCAACTCTACTAAGAGATATAACAAGTTTACCAAAACATGCCTTTGTAAGCTCTATCTCAAAACAAACATCACCAAAACTTACATAACTTCTTCTGGACTTATCATTTGTTCTTCTAATGCTAACTACATATACCAAATACTCAGAAGTGTCTCCCATAACCTTGGATAGTTATAATACTCAACTAGCCATCCATACCAACTTGATTTTTTCGTTGTTCTTTTGTGAAATACCACAGAAAACTGCTATGTTGACATCAATGACAAACTTAGTCATGAATGTAACATATCATCATAGTAACATATCTATAATACTCCCCCATAAGAATATCATTAGCATTCATGCTTTCAATAGAAGTACCTTTTTGAGTTTTCTAAATTATGTGCAGAACAAAACATCAAATTTCCCAATTTAGAGTTCTTTTCTTGTGTGCAAAGATCAAGGAGTGCAAGCACTAGTGGAGATTAAGATAGTAACAACTGAATACAAGTGGAAGAAGAAAATAAGATTGAGAATGGACTTGCCTTTCTTATGAAGAGATAATCTAATAGTAACAAAATATTTAAATATTGGACTTGTAATGAACATGGTCATTATTCTTCTAAGTTTCCTAAGAGATTAAGAAAGACTAGAAATCACTTCAAATCAAGAAAACTTAAAGAATTCCTTTTTGCAAATGATGAGGAGGATCTAAATGCTAAGGTAGAAGAAATTTTTACTAAAAGTGATGATGAAATAGGATTTATTTCTATTAAGGAAGAAATCCTTGAAAAAGAAGAAATTAGAGAGGAAAAATCATTAGCATCACAAGTTGAAAAGAATAAATTTGACTAGATTATTAACAGTGGTTGTTACCATCACATGACTGGAGATATGAATAATTTTTATGAATTAAATTTCTATGATGGAGGAATTTTTAGAGTTGGAAATAATGAAACCTGTAATATATAAAAAAAGGATCTATTAAACTTGATGAAGAGACTAATCCAAGGCCCAATAGAGAGAATGTTGATCAAGAACTATTCTATGAGACTAGAACTGATTTGCAAAATGAAATTTGGAAATAAGAAGAGAGAAAAGAAAAAATAAGAGCACCAAGATTTGAACCTAGAGTTGAAGACAAAATTGAAGTGGTAACACCTTACATAAACTTAATAAAGAATCACCCAACTGATTAGATTATTGGAAGCAAGGACAAAGGAGTTATGAAAAGAAATAAGGTACAAGAAAAATTATGTTTGATTTCTCAAATTGAACCTAAAAATACTAATTAAGCTAGTACAGATGATTTTTGGATTAAAGTTATGAAAGAAGAACTAGAGCAAAATGAAAAGAACAATACATGAGAATTGGTTCCTAGACCTAAGAAAAAGAATGTTATTGGACCTAAGTGTGTATTAAAAAAAAGATGAATGAACAAGGTGAAGTTGTGAGGAATAAAGAAAAAATGGTATGTAAAGGTCATTCATAGTAGAAGTTATTAATTTTGAGGAAACATTTGCACCTGTTGCTAGAATAGAGGAAGTAAGAATGTTTTTGGCATATGCAACTAACACAAATTTCAAAGTTTATATGATGGATGTTAAATCAATTTTTCTAAATGGAGAACTAGAAGAAGAGGTATACATTGAGCATCCTTAAGGTTTCTCTTTGATAAATATGCTAGAAACAATAGTCATCCAAGATAAATAAAAGGCGAGGGGGGTGGTTGGTGGGGGGTGAATTAACTATCCAATAATTAAAAAATTTATCTTCTTTAAACAAAATTAACCATTCAACCAAAGTAAAAAACAACCATAATAGGATGTACATAGACAATTACACTAGATATGTTAACTAGGGAAACCTTTGATGAGAGGGAAAACCCTGGTGGGAATGATGCACACAAGATGATGTACTAATATAAATATTCCTTGTTAGAGGATGGACCCTATTAGGAGTCTATTACAACATTTAATAAATAGAGTCCCTATTAGGAGACTTTAAATCTCTATTAGGAGATTCCATCCTTGTTAGGAGTTGTGCCAACCTTGTTAGGAGTTGTAGTACAATGTATGCAAGAAGAGCCTGTTACAAGCTAGAGTTACCGTTGCACCAAAAGATCGACTTGTTAATGCCCAATACAACCACTAGACTTATAGAACATAGGAGGTGGTTAAGCCATGTCATGAATCCCAATGGGGAAGGCTGGCAGTTAGCCCAACAATTCCCCCCTCAACATTACTTGAGGAGATTCAAACCTATGACCAACCTTTGTTTACCACATGTTACAAGCTAGAGTTGTTGTTGCACAAAAAGATCAACCTATTAATGCCCAATACAAGCACTAGAGTTATAGAAGATAGGAGGTGGTTAAGCCGTGTCATGAATACCAAAGGGGAAGGTTGGCGGTTAGTCCAATAGAGCCCACTGCCCAAACATGTAATTTTCAACTATAAGAAGAGCTCACTACTCAAACATGCAATTTACTATTATGTTTGTCTTTCCTTTGTTCTATTAATCAAACCAAACAATTTCAGACCTTGTAAACCAGGTCACAAATCTCGAATCCAAATATCAAACCTT
Source organism: Cupressus sempervirens (assembly GCA_028749045.1). Classification (NCBI taxonomy): domain Eukaryota; kingdom Viridiplantae; phylum Streptophyta; class Pinopsida; order Cupressales; family Cupressaceae; genus Cupressus; species Cupressus sempervirens. The sequence goes on along the minus strand of CM053792.1, from coordinate 277,599,665 downwards.
GGATCACACAATAGAACCTCAACAATGAAGTTTCCTTCACTACCACTATGCTCTGCTCAACTTCGCATTCCACTCTCTCTATTGCTTAAAATCACTTCTCATCAATACACCTAATAAAGGCAAATATCCTTCCTTTATATTGAGTCCATAAAATAATTCCTTGAGTTGGTTGTTAGACCTTCTCAATTAATCATTATAGAACAACATTAAGAACACGTTACACTTAGCGATAACATAAATATTTTTCCTTGCAACTTGAATAACTTTCCATAAACACAAATATTATGATGAGAAAACTTAGCCACATTGTCACCAACATGTCTTCTTTATATCCTCAACCTTGATTCTTAGAATAACAATTCTACTAAGATTTATAACAAGTTTACCAAAACATGCCTCTCTAAAATCTACCTTAGAAAAAACATCGCCAAAAACATACATAACTTCTTCTAGACTTATCATTTCTTCATTTGACATTAAATTCATATACTAGATACTCAGAAGTATCTCTCATAACCTTGGATATTGAGAATACTCAACTAGCCATCTGTACCAATTTGATCTTTCCACTATTCTTCTGTCAGATACCATAGAAGACTGCTATGTTGACATCAATGCAAACTCAATCATGAATGTAACATATCATCATAGTAACATATCTAAAATACTCCCCCATAGGAATATCATCAACATTCATGCTTCTAAAAATCTCTCAATAATCTCCCCCTTTGGCATTGATGGCAACATAGATGAAAAACGTCTAGTTCTAAGAATACCAACAAAAGACTCTTAATCTCTCTTTTCAAATCCTCTTCATCAGTCATTCTCCCCCATTGATATACCTCAATGTACTTTCCATCAATCTATCATTTCATACCATACTTCTTCTTGCTTTTCTTGCTTTCTCCCCATGATGTTTTTCCTTATTATGTTTTTCATGCCATACTTCTCCCCCATTGACATTAATGTCAATGGTTTCAACAACCAACTTCACTACATCAAACTCTGCAACAAATGACTCTTGCTTAGATCAAGTGTCCAAAGGGACTATTCAAAAACAACATCCAATAAGAGTCCTAGATGACTTTGTCCATCACAAATACTCCCCCATACAGGAAGCATCAACATTTAGTCTAGACAAACAATGGTGCTCTGTTACACTGGACTAATGCACTCTTGCATCATCTACTCTAATGTAGAAAGGGGCATAACCCCTAGCATACCTCACAAATACTCTAAAGTCTCTCTGGGAAGAGGCTTAGTGAATATATCTGCAATATGATCTTTAGTGCTCACATACTCCAAGCTAATTTCTTTTTCTATAGCTTTCTCTCTCAACATGTGATACTTAATAGAAATGTGCTTAGTCCTTAAATGCAACACTGGATTCTTAGACATATTTATTATTCTTTTGTTGTCACAATGTATGAAAATAGGTTCACTAATTTCTATCCTTATATCCTTCAACATCTATTTTATCCAAACAACTTGATTATAATTGTTTGCTGCTGCAACATATTCTACTTTTTCTATACTTTGTGAGGTACAATCCTACTTCTTGCTTAGCCAAGACACCAATCTTCCTCTAGGAAAGAAGGCTCCACCAATGGTGCTCTTTCTGTCATCCATACTGCTTACCCAATCAACATCAGTATAAGCACTTAAAGTAAAATCATTAGATCTATCATACCATAATCCAAACTCTGATGTTCCTTTTAGATATCTAAGTATCCTTTTGACTGTTGCATAATGTGCTTCTCTAAAATTAACTTGTAATCTTGCAAAAATTCCAACTACAGTTTCTATATCTGGCCTTGTGTGAGTGAGATATTACAAACCTCCAATGACATATTTGTACTTCTTCTACTCAATAGTAGGTGTCTCATCTTTTTTTAGATAACTTATGTCCAATTACCATAGGTGTTCCAATGGGTTTACATGTTTCCAAACCAAACCTTTTCAATAAATCCTTTAAATAATTAGTCTAAAAAATAAATATCCCTTCTTTATTCTATACAATTTGTAATCCTATAAAATATTTCATTTCTCCTATCATACTCATCTCAAATTCTTTCTTCATCTCTTTAGCAAACTTTTCACTTTCTTCATCATTTCCTCCAAATATGATATCATTAACAAATATCACCAAAATCATCAAATCATCATTAATTTCTTTCCAATATAGATTACTATCTGCAACACCTTTTCTATATCCAAGCTTTGTCAAATTCTTGTCCAACCTTGCATACTAGGTTTTAGGTGCTTGCTTCAAGCCATTCAATGCTTTCTTCAATTTCCATACCATGTCTTTTCTTCAAGTTCTCCATTAAAAAATGCTGACTTGGCATCCATCTGATATACTTTGAATTTATTTTGTGTTGCATAGGCTAAGAATAATCTTATTTCTTCTATTCTAGCCACTGCAACATAGGTCTCATCATAGTCTATTCCTTCTTACTGTGAGTAACCTTTACATACCAATCTTGCCTTGTTCCTTACAAATTCACCTTGGTCATTCATTTTGTTCCTGAATACCCATTTAGTTCCTATCACATTCTTGTCTATGGGTCTAGGGACCAATTCCCATGTCTCATTCTTTACAATTTAACCCAATTCCTCTTTCGTAGCTTGTTTCCAATAATAATCTTTACATGCTTCATTTGCATTCTTAGGTTCAACTTGAGATATCAAGGATAGTTCTTCATTGACTCTTCTTCTTTTCATCACACCTTTATCTTTTCTTCTGATGATATGTTCAGATGGGTGATTCTTTATCATATTCTTTCCCAAAGAAGGTGTTGTTATCTCAACTCTTGGCTCTACTAAAGGTTTTGAGCTTGGTTCTTGCCTTGGCTCTCCTTATTCTACAAATCATTGTTAGTGTCAAAAAATACTTCATCATCCCTTAGTTTAGTAACAAAATCATCATCTAAAGTGTAATCAACCATTCTCTCTTGTATCCTAAATTTTTCATCAATTCTCACATTTGCACTTTCCATAATAGTCTTAGTTCTCAAATTATAGCATCTATAAGCCTTTCTTCTCAATGAATAACCAAGAAACATACCTTCATCACTTCTAGCATCAAACTTACCAATATCATCATCTCTTTTGATATAACACTTACTACCAAATTTTTTGAAATACTTAACTGTAAGTGAGTGACCAAACCACAATTCATAAGGGGTCTTGTTTGTGTCTTTCCTAACTTGCACTTTGTTCATAGTGCAGATTGTTATATTCATAGCTTCTCTCCAAAACATCTTGGATAAATCATTCTCAACTAACATAGCTCTTGTTGCTTCTGTAACTGACCCGTTCGTCCTCTCTGCAATGCCATTCTGTTTAGGGGTTCTCAGAGCTAATAATTGTCTTTTGATTCCATTTTACTCACAAAACATATTAAACTCATTTGAAGTAAATTCTCCCCCTCTATCTGATCTTAAACATTTAATCTTCATACTAGATTCATTCTCAACTCTATTCTTGAATATCTTGAACTTATCAAATGCCTTAGATTTCTCTTTAATAAATGCAACCCACATCATTCTAGAAAATTCATCAACTAGAATCATAAAATACCTTTCACCATAGAATTATTTAATCTTTGTAGGACCACTAAGATCAGTGTGTACAATCTCCAATTTTACGGTAGTAGACTACTTCTTCCAGGGACAAGAAGTTTTGTTATGCTTTGCCAAAACACACTCCTTCCAAATCTTTGATTGCAAACATACTACTAGTCTTCACAATACTGTCAAAGTTTATATGAAAAAATTTCTAGTGCATAACCAACTATCATCTACCTTAGCAACCAAACATGTCATTTTAGTAGGATTCAACTGAAATAAATTACCTCTAGATCTAGTTCTGATTCCAATTACCTTTCCATATTTATCTTTGATCATGCATGTCTTTTATGTGAACTACAACTAATAACCTTTGTCCACTAGTTTTCCAACACTCAAAAGATTGTGCTTCAAACCACCAAAAAAATATACATCCTTAGTATTAGTTTTACCATCAAGAGTTATAGATCCAATACCTTTAACTTGGAATGCTGCATTATTTCCAACTCTGACAATGCCTCCATCTTGACTTTTGAAGTCAACAAATTTGTTCATATCACCTATCATATGATGTGAACAACCACTATCAATTATCCAATTAGATTTCTTTTCAACCTATGACACCAAAGCTACTTTCTCTAGACTTTCTTCTTTAATTGATACAAATCCAATTTCATCATCACTAGCACATACTACTTGTTCATCAGAATCATTTTCTTCTTTTGCATAAAAACACTCTCTATTTCTTCTAGGTTTATAATTTCCTTTATACTTTTTCTCTCTTTTAGGATATTTAGATGCATAATGACCATATTCATCACAAGTCCAACATTTAAATATTTTCTTACCATCTTTTTCTCTTCTTATCAGAAGGGTTACTCCTTCTTTAATCTTTCTATCCTAATCAGCTTTGTTGTTGCTCGAAAAATATCCTCTAGCACTTGTGCTACTTGATAAAGTATGTTGAATATTCAAGGCACTAAAAGATGTCTCTATTCTTGTCAATTCTCCAGATTGTCTAAACTCATTCTCAACTGCTTCAAGTCTTCCAAGAAATGTCTCCTTTGTGAAATATTTGGTACAAGATATCACAACTATATCATTTGAACTACTGACTTAAATGGTGGTGTTAAAGTCTTCAATATCTTCCATATAACCTCATCATCATCTTTGGTTCCTCCTTGAGACCTGTCGTAATTTTTGATATCCTGCGTACATATGTTCTTACAAAGTCATCTTCCATCATTTTAGCATCTTGAAATGCACAAATCTAACTTTTTAACCTCAACTTCTTAGAATGTGCATCACCTTCAAAATTGGTTTCCAAAGCTTTCCAAATCAAATGTGAAGTAGCAAGTGATTTTACCTGATTATATTCAATTTTAGGAAGTGCAGTCAATAGTGCTTCTCTAGCTCTCTTGTCACACATAGAAGGATCTCTTTCATCCTTGGTACAATTTTCCAAATCCTTTTCAACAATGATTTTCTTCACTGATTTTGTCAAGATTGAATATCCTAGACCCATACACAGTAGATGTGTCTTCATCTTTTCCTTCCAGCTGTCATAATCTGTTCCATCAAAATTTGGACTATTTTTCCTAAACATGCTCACCATGGTTCTCTCAAAGTTTTTTAACTTTATCTTCAAGGACCTAATACTCTGATACCAATTTTTAGAAACAATAGTCCACCAAGATAATAGGGGGGTGAGTCAATTATCTGAGAATTAAAAAATTTATCTTCTTTAAATAAACTTAACCATTCAACCAAAGTAAATAGAAACCATAATAAGATGCACATAGACAACTACACTAGATATGTTAACTAGGGAAACCCTTGATCAGAGGGAAAACCTCGATGAGAATGATGCTCACAAGATGATGTACTAATATAAATATTCCTTGTTAGAGGATGGAACCTGTTAGGAGTCTATTACAACATTTAGTGCATAGAGTCCTTGTTAGGAGAATTTAAATCCCTGTTAGGAGATTCCAACCCTATTAGGAGTTTTTCCAACCTTGTTAGGAGTTGTAGTACAATGTATGCAAGAAGACCCACTGCCCCAACATGCAATTTCAACTATAGGAAGAGCTCACAACTCAAACATGCAATTTACCATTATGTTTTTTTTTCTTTGTTTGATTAACCAAACCAAAAATTTTCAAACCTTGTAGACTAGGTCACAAACCTTAGATCCAAATATAAAACCTCATATCAGATAATAGAACCTCAAAAGTTAAGTTTCCTTCATTTCCACTCTTCTCTTCTCAACTTTGCATTCCACTCTCTTTAATTCTTACAATCACTTCCCATTAATGCACCTAATAAAGTAAAATGTCCTTCCTTTATACAGAGTTCATAAACGAATTCCCTGAGTCAGCTGTTAGACCTTCTCAATTAATCATTATGGGTCCACATTAAGAATATGTTACACTTATCAATAACATCAATCTTCCACCTTGCAACTTGAATAAATTTTTGTACACACAATATTATGATGAAAAAACTTAGCCATGTCATCATCAACATGTCTTCTTCATATCCTCAAACTCGATTCTTAGGATAATAATTTTGCTAAGAGATATAAAAAGTTTACCAGAACATACCTTTGTAAACTCTATCCCAGAACAAACATCACCATAACTTACATAACTTCTTCTAGACTTATCATTTCTTCATTTGACATTAATTGCATATACTAGATACTCATAAGTATCTCTCATAAGCTCAAATAGTGAGAATATTCAACTAGCCATCCATACCCACTTGATCTTTCCATTGTTCTTTTGTGAAATACCATAGAAGATTGCTATGTTGACACTAATGACAAACTCAGTCATGAATGTAACCTATCATCATAGTAATATATCTACAATACTCTACCATAGAAATATCATCAACATTCATGTTTCCAAAAATCTCTCAAAAAGATCAAGGAGATATGGTTGTAAGTTGAAGAAAGCATTATATGGATTAAAACAAGCACCTATAGCTTGGTATGCAAAATTGGATAAGTATTTGATAAGTTTGGGATTTGTAAAATGTAATTTTGATAGTAATTTATATTTGAATATTGATAATATTTTACTAATTATTGAGGTATTTATGGATGACATAATTTGTGGAAATGGTAATGAAGCAAGTACAGCATTTGTAGCAGAAATGAAGAAGGAATTTGAGACGAGTATGACTAGTGAGATGAAGTATTTCTTGGGATTGCATATTGTTCAGAACAAAGATGATATCTTCATAGCACAATCTAATTATCTCAAATAATTATTAAAATTATTTGGTTTAGAAAGTTATAAACATTTTGGAACACCTGTAATAACTAGATGTAAGTTGTCTAGAAAAGATGAAACACCTATCATTGAACAAATAAAGTGTTAGAAGTAGGGTTTATTGAAGGGTGGGGGTGTGAATAAGTAATCTACAAAATTTAGTCTCCAACTAGATATTATTACTTACTTTAAACCATGCATAAAAAAGCAATAAAGTA